>JAOXNZ010000085.1:23559952-23571801 GCA_028566095.1 Kryptolebias brasiliensis
TTTCCTCCCACAGACCAAAAACATACATGTTAGGTTCATTGGTAACTCTTAAATTGTCCCTAGGTGTGAGTGAGAGTCTGAATGGTTGTTTGTCTCTATGTGGCCCTGCCATGGACTTGTGTCCTGTCCAGGGTGTCCCCCGCCTCTCGCACAGTGACTGCTGGAGATAGGCACCGGCTCCCCTGCTACCTGGAATGGAGAAGCAGGTAAAGAAGATGGATGGATGTATTGATGATGAAACATGGTGGCTGCGGTGGCTTGGTGGTCAGTACCGCAATCTTGTAATCCTGAGGTTGCAGCAGGAAGGGCATCCGGGGTAAAACAATTGCCAAATCGTTTGTGCAAGTTTGCTAGCTGTGGCAACCCCTGAAGAATGGAGCAGCCGAAAGAACTTAAATAATATATTGATGATAAAACATGACACGCTGCTTTCCTGTACATGACACTGTTGTTTTAGGTTAAAAGTATGGAATCAGATCATTATGTGATTCTGGCCATGTTTTTTTTTGTATCAGATCGATAACAAATTTTGCAGTATCACATATCCATTTCAAAGGTTCTGAATGACATCCACAGTACTACTTTGGTTGTTATTAAAGGTGGAACTTCTCCCCTAGAGACCACTGTGGTCCTGGCTTTTACTCTTCTTTATTTTTGTGATAACCTAGCTTACACCATGGGACAAATGTCTTCCATCATCTTATCTGTAAAGCGAAGAAATTTTTAATTATTTCATTTGGTTGAAACACTGAACATGACAATGTGATGCAGTAAGAATCCATTTACTTATAGTTATATTGATTCTCAATGAAACAAGGACTCAGTGACCAGATCCATCCTATTCTTTTGTTTTTCTTTCTTGTGAAAATAAATTTTGTTCAGGTCACAAAGTTTGTCAGGGACTGTATGTGTTTTACAACCTGGACAGTAGAGTGTTGGTCCACTCTGCCTGTTCCCATTTTCCTGTTTGCCAGGCTACTGTGAAGCTTGCGCTGACCTTTTGTCTATTTTCTGTTCTCTTCCCTGCAGCTAAGAAGAAGAAGGGGTGGAGCCTGTACAGCGCAGGCGATAGGTTACTGTTTGACCCTACTGTCTTCCCTCATACTCACCATGAGTTAGTGAGCATTAAAGATCATCACCACCTCCTCATTCCTCAACATCTGGAGCATCACTCTTCCTGCTTCATGAGCCAGCAAGATGTGGCTGAGGTCCTCGCACTCTCCGAGCGCCTTCTCACAGCTTCACATAAGGGACAAGCCGAATGTGTGGTCCAGCTTATCAACAAAGGTGCAAAAGTAGCAGTCACCAAGGTCAGTATGATCAGGTAAACTTTTCTAAACATTTGTCACATCATACCAAAGGCTCAAACTATTTTGTTTTCTTTCATTTTTCTGAAACCTTTTCATCATGGTTTTCTAAATTCTACTGTCCCATCTTTAATTATTGAGTTTTGTGAAATTAGTCTTCTCCACTGTGGTAGACTTGCGATCTATCTAGGGTGTCCCCCGCCTTTCACACAGTGACTGCTGGAGATAAACACTAGCTCCCCATGACCCTGAATGAAAAAGCTAGTTAAGAAGATGGATGGATGTTTTCGAAAGATCTAAATATTCAGTTTGCACTTGATAGAAATAAAAAGCAATGAAAGCACCATCATGTTCCTTACATTTGAAATCCTGGAGATAGTAGTTTAAAAGACTCTGACACAACTTCATCTACATCCAAGATGAATGAAGAGGAAAAAGATTCAAGCAGGTAAAAGCTCCAGTAGCGCTTCAGTATTAGAAGAAAACAACGTTCTTATTTGAGCTAAACACCTTTATTATATGACCACCATGTTTTGGACTGGGGCCTTTGTCAGGGTCATCATCAAGCATTTACCAGTTAGCATTTAAATAAAGTAGGCACTAAACAAAAACAAATCAAAGTGAACAATCACAAACTTTCCCATAAATGGATAGAATTTCAGGCGTTGGTTTCTAGTTCATGGACTGCTTCAATAAGTTTCTCAGATTTTGATGCATTAAAAGCAATAAAAGTACAAATGTAAACATACTGTAGATACAAATAGTACAAGTAACATGAAATCTAAAAGAACAGCAGTGATAAATATAATGTTCAAAAGAAAAAAGGTTAAAAAGGTTACAACATAATTATACTGCCTGCCTAAATAGTCAGTGCGCCTTCTGTTGTGTCAGATGAACTCAAAGGCGCTCTTGAACCGAGCCAGGTGAACCGGACCTTATAGGTTCATGTTGCGTACCATGTCTGTACTGTCAGATGAGGTCTACAGTGCACACACATCCCAAACTCAGACAGGTGAACCCAATAGTTTGGATTTTTTTCTCAAAACGTTCCATCCCTAAATTGTTCATCACAAAACCCTGCAGAACTTCATGACCCACTTCAGTCTTTGTCATTGGCACCACCAGATCTATCTTAGGCTTATTGGAACTTTTATCATTGTGGTCTCTGTTTTTTAATCTGCTCTAAATATTGTCACCTTTTTCCTAAACCACCTCTGTACAGATAGTCCTGTCATTAACTTGCAACATAATTTTGAAAAATTACAAAAAAAGGTGTTAGGTCTAAAATTGGCCAAAACTTTTATACTAAACAATCACTAAACCAGCAGTCTGAAGGTTAGACTGATCAGATCTTTTGGCAGCGCTGCTCAAGGGAACATGTTTTGCATAATTGGACAAAGTTCTAATGACATAATGTTTTCTATCAAGTTCCCATTAAAGTTAGTTCCAGGAGAAGAAGCAAAATAACACGAAGATAAATAGTTACAGCTGTTTCAAGAACTGTTCTTAATATACATCTACATACTGAAAGGATTGAACATACATTACATTGCATGAAATTACTCATAATATTTGTTAAGGTTTGAAGGCTATTCTTTCTTAATTTGTCATTATAAGTTGATCTTACTCTAAAACTCTGGTATGAAAGGTAATGGGTGATATACATTACTCAAAGGAATACTAGATCTTTAAATAACAAATGGTTGGTTCTAGCTTTCAAAAAAGATATTATCCTGCTAAATCAGACCTATTTCCAAGCTGGTGAAGTTGAATTACTTCACCAGCTTGGCTTGAACCTTCTAAATTGTCACTAGGTGTGAATGTTTGTCTTGTTTCTCTATGTGGTCCTGTGAAGGAGTGGGGACCTGTCCAGATGCACCCCACCTTTTGCCCTATGACCGCTGGATATGGGTACCAGCTCCCCACGACCCTGAACAGGAACAAGTGGGTAAAGAAAATGAATGGATAGATGACTGAACTCCTTTTCATTTCCATTAATTGACAACATGTCACCATGCAGACATTCTGTGACAACATAACCAACAACAACCCTAGTGCTATAAGCAGGTTAGTGAGTGAAGTCAGAAGCAGCTCCCTGCTGGCCTGAGGCCTGCATTTTTCAGTTTTGGCTTTGATCCAGCTATGTACAGTGAAACTCCATCTGCAGGCTGGGCCACACCCAAACAAAACAGTCCCCCAAATGCCAAGGTAATACCTAGTATGTAACACAGTCTGGTGTTGCGTGGGGACACACACACACACCTGTAATTAAACAGTATTTATTCAGTGTAAGAAAAGATCAATAGATGTCACATGAATATGATTAATAGTTGTTTGAAGCTGATTAGTTGCCCAAATGTTTGCATACTGCTCAGTCATTTGTCTTGATTAGTTACGCAAAATTTATTTTGTTTGATGTATTGATCTGGCAGTCTTTCCAGCAAAATCTTATTCTGTCTTCTTAAGAAGTAATATGGTGTTACCTTTTTTACTCTCTATGATTCAGTAGAGAATAAAGGATATCGTATGTGCCAAGTTTACAGCTAACTGTGTTAGGTGTCACTGTGCAAAAATATGTATCTGTACTCTGCTTTATTGAAACTGTATATCATATTAGTGATTGTGACATCAGTAAGGTTTTTCAGGATTTTGGTTACTAGTGTATCAAAGGAGTAGTTCAGCCATATTACAGTGGGTTTCCTGTAAATAGTTAATATCTTCCTGTGGAGTGTGGAGTGCTGTTCTTTTAAACTATGGTGTTTCTGATTCACCAGTAAGAGAACAAAGATCATTGTCAGTGTAAATAACAAACATGAGTATATCCTGAGGGGTATTCCAGAAAAGGGGATAAGTGAATAGACTGAGCAAGTTGACACAGAGTTTAGGGAAGTTCTGAGTTTTCCATCCAGAAAGAAAGTTCAAGGTATTATCTCACATAGCTGTGACTGTTGGAGACTAGTTAGCGAACAGCATTAATGAGGAAGTCTCCAGACTGTCTCAAAACGTTTGTAGAGGTTCTCAGTTTCCTTGTGTGAGTCTCTTGTCATTTGAGTTCTGGATGTTTTCAAAAACTTTGTGGGACTATTTTCTCTCAAAATAGTCACAGATTTGTTGCGGACATCTCAAATCTATCTCCGTTTATTTTCTGCAAAATTAGCCAACAGAGACAACAGTTAGGATTTACAATGTTGTTTCAACAAATATCATCTGATATCTGTGAAAATCTGCCCACCTTAACTGGTGTATTTTGACACCTGCAGAGAGCTTTCCTTATGACAGAAGACATTTGAGGCTACAGCCCCAAATGTCCAGGTTTAAAAACCACACCAATGGTAGATAATAATGATTGAAAATCTGGTCCAAATCTGCCTATCTTCATTTCTAAAGTGTACTCCAGTAGATTGATTAATAAATGTGGGGCAGCTGCTAAGGTGAGTTTAAAATGAGCCGAGATAGGCAACAAAATAGTGTTCACAGCCTAGGCCTAGGATATAGTTTTACAATGTTTTTACCCATGTCTGTATGCATGTTTGTTTGTCTGTAGCATTAGTAAGGTCAGTAAGTAAAGTAATTGAAGGTCCCATTGAGCACAGTGGTCTACATCCTACATAAAAGGAAGGAGTTTGAACCACCAGTACTCTTCCTCAAGCTAACCGCCCAGCCAGTCAGAGCAATCAAAGTAGAAGAGCCTTAGTGAGGGAGGTGACCAAGAACCTGATGGTCACTCTGACAGAGCTCCAGCATTGGTCTGTGGAGAGAGGAGAACCTTCTAGAAGGACAACCACTTTTGCAGCACTTCACCAATCAGGCCTGATTGCTTCCCTGAAAAATCCAAAAAAGGGTTAAAAACAAAAGCATTGTTTTTTGATGGTAATAACCAGTCCTTCAGAAACTACCTGCTTAGAGACAAAATCAATTTTATAAATTTTTTTAAACATGTAACGTGTATGTTGGAGCCTTTAACAAGAAAACTTTCTAAATGGATTCATAGTCTACAACTTCTGGATCATTTTAAGGTTAAATAAGTCTTTTTACATTCAGTTGTTTACATTAAGGGCCATTTGTTCTTTTGTGCTGTTTTGTGATATATCCATCAATCCATCCACAAATAACAATTTCCAAAATTTTAAACAGTCATTGTCAATTTTCGTGTGCAGTTTAAAATTATTGTATATAATATTATAAACTATATACTGCTATTATAATATTTCAGTCTCATTTCATTAAGGAACATTGGTCCCAGGATTCTCAGTAAGTGAGAGCAAAAAAAAGCAGTTTTAATGAAACATTAGTCTGGATTTGAATGTGCATTTAGCTTAATACAGTGAAGATTATTGCAGATTTGTTTTGTAGAACTCATATAGTGGCATAGTATTTGACCTGGAAACCTAATATTTTATATTGGGTTATTCTGTATTTTGTAATGCTGCATCATTTAGAGATGAGAGCAGAAACCTAAGAAATATTGGTAAGTTTTTAAGAGTGAACAACCTCAAATGTCAAATAATGTGTTTATGTCAGTGCCTGGCCACATTTACTTGTTTTGTCAGGGTGCACAGATCAGTGTGTATCCTCCATGTATTCCATAACAGCTGTGCAGATTGTGCACTGTTCTGGTAAAGCTTGGATTAAGGATTTGTTTTGTTTCCGGCTGATTCATTACAGAGATACATTGTACTTTGTGGCAGATTGTCTTCAGTTGTGTTAGCATTATCTGACAGCAAAACCTGGCAGTGTGTGTGCGACTGCAAATTTGTTTTGTTTTTTTCACAGAACCTTGTGATGAATCTGATTTTCACCAAAGTGTCTTTGTGTGTACACAGTATGGCAGAAGTCCCCTGCACTTGGCTGCTTACAAAGGCCACATTGAGGTTGTGCGTATCCTACTGAAAGCTGGCTGCAACCTGGATGTCCAGGATGATGTAAGTAGATTGAACTGTCTGTCATTCACATTAGTCATGGTTTCCACTTTTTATTTACCTTAAATTTTAACTGATGGCTAGCTGCTGCTTCTTCTTTTGTTTTCAGATTCTTTTAAGTTGGAATTATCATTTCAGCTATAAACTATCTGTATCAAAAAAATAACTGTAGCCTGATGGCCCCTAGTGGCCTTGAATGGGACCCTCTAGAGTGCCCACTTGTTGGTCTGCCTGTTGGATGCAAATCCCCCTTCCACACAGACAGTGATAAACCAGATCCCTGGAACTTTCAAGTTCACTCTGTGTCGTCACTGAGTTCTGCAACTGGCGGCAGTACATCTTCCAGGACTTGGGGGAGCAGAGGATGCAGACTAAAGCAGGAGGAGGAGGAGGTGGCAGGAAGAAGACAGTGGAGAAAGGCTGGGAAAGAGCCTGGAGGACCACAGAAAGTGAAGGAGGTTAGCTAAGCCCCCCACCCCCCCTTTCTTTTCTCTCCTGGACAAACTCTGTTCCTCCCCCACTGGTGTTATTTTGGCTTGAGATGAACCTTTCCTTTACTTTTCTCCTTTTTTTCTAACTGAAATCATGAGCATTCAGTGCTTTCATGTCAGATCTGCCTAGCTCAGTGTCACTAACGTCTAATCTGATCTTTGTGCCGGCTTTCCATTTATCTCTCAGCACACAGTGGGTTGGCATTCCTCAGCATTCTCTCTTTTGTTGCCTGACAACCTAGAAATGGAAAGGATTTTTAGGGGTGTTGTATCTATTATTTTACAAAAGAAAAGCTTTTCACCCCTACCCCCTTCCAACAGAAATTTAAAAAACAAAAGTTAGTACTTTGTGTCACCACTTTTTGCAGCAGTTCCAGCATCAGTTTTCTTCAGGTACTTTTCTATGAGCTTGGCCCATCTAACTATTGGATTTTTATCCATTTTTCATGACCAAACTGCTGCAGCTCCTTCAGGTTTGATGAGTTCTGCTTGTGTCCAACACTCTTTAAATCAAACCACAGATTCTCAGTTGGATTGAAGTCTTGGCTTTCACTGGAACATTCCAGGACATTTAGTTTGTTCTCCTTAAACCAGCGGAATGCTGCTTTAGCACTGTGTTTAGGGTCATTGTCCTGCTGGAAGGTGGACTCTCTCATGTTAGGTAATAAAAATGACTTGCATGAGAAATAGCGAGTGGGTGCTAGTGTGGTATGGGTGCAACTAGTGATGCACCGATACCACACCAAGTACAAGTATTTACATTTCAGTCCTTGCCAATACTCATTGCTGATACAAGTACTAATAAATGCCATTACACTTCTTACTGTTACTAGATTCTCTAATTACAAATTGAATCAATTCCAACAAGTGATTTGTTTGTTGAAAATTTGTATTTTGAACACTTTTTTCTTATTAAAATGAATGGAAATTTAAAACATTAGTTCCAACAACACCCCACCCACTAAAAATTGTTTGTTAATGTTTAAAGGTTATGGTTAGCACAACAGAGGCACTATTTCTATCCAGTAACATTTCTAAAAGTTTAAATATAAACATCCATCCAATCATTTTCTTTACCCACATCTCCTTTCCGTTTCAAGACAGTAAAAAAGTCACTAATTTGAAGCATCAGTCAAACTTTAGCTTAGTGCCTTCCTGAGAGACCTTGTCCCTACTCATGAAGCAGCTTTTCAGGCTCATCAATGATCTGTGGTGGAGACTCTGATAACCACAGTCTGTTTTGGCTATATCCACTCTCCCCATTTTGTACCCTCTACTCAGAATGCTGTAGATTGTTTGCAGCTAATCCAGCAGGGTCACCTGGCTGGCTTTCTGCAGGATATCTTGCCAGCTTGGCTTTCCCAGGTCGATAACTCCCAGATCCCTCTCATGTTTTTTAATAATGTCTTTTTTAACCACAATGAAGATGATGATGGAGGCCTTCATCCTCTTACCAGGGACTATCTGCTTTCTTGCTGACTTTTCATATTAACTCCTCAAACGAAGCCAGGACAGCAATTGTCTTTTCCAAAAGTGCTTATTGATGAGCTGTGGGATTATCAAGAAGGTTGTTCTCAGATCTGTATATTCCCAAGATCCTCTTCTGCTCAATGACAGACAGGAGCTGTTTCTCACTTGGCATTGTGTTGATTTTTTAGATGTTTTATCAAATTGCCTGTGTTGAAAGTGATTTGATCCCTCCTCCTGACAACTTTGTGGAGCATAATTTACAGTCTGCTTTAATTTAGTCACCATCATTATATTCGAAATACAGTACCTCCACATGGCTTCTTCTTCTGATGGTGTTTAATGGAAGTTAGCAAACACGTTTATGATGCAAGGCTGCCACCAACTGGTAAGGAGTGTGGATCAAGACACTCAACTTAATATATATAATTAATATATATATATATTAAAATGACTGACGTTAATCCTCCTCTACCACCTGAATGCTCAACTGAGAGGTGAATGTCGCACTGACATAAAGTGGTTTTGGTATTTTTAAATATTCAAAGTCTAGTTAAAAGGGGCCAATTTGACGAATTTATGCAACTGTTGCTATTTTTTTTTCTACCAGCACCTGGTAATGACCCACTAAGTTATTTCCTAATGTTGCTTTTCCAATCATTGTGCTTTCTTCACCTCAACATCTACCACCAACCCTCCTCCTCCTCCTCCTCCTCCTCCTCCGAAAGAAACAAAGAAACAAAGAGAAAAGAAAAGAAGGAGAAGGAAGTGTTTAACAAACCTTTCAGAAACTTATCATTGCATATACATGTACAACTCACTAACTTACTTAGTTAATAGAAAATTGGCTATAACTTGGTCAGTGATATGGGTGATATGCATTTCTTCACAACATTCTAGTTTAATAATGCACTTGTTTTCAGCTGACACACTTGGCTTGAAGAAATCTTTTCGTGTTACAATGCTTTTTGGTAATAATCACTGTTTCTAAAGTTTGCTAGCTTTATCTTAGCTTAGCATGGCTTCTGGTTCTCTCCTGGTTTCTTCTGTCCTCACTTGCTTTATGTGTCAAAATTTTAACTAGTCTTTTGCCTCCTTTTGTGATAATGGTACATGTAATAAATGAAATCTTAAAGTCGTTTTGGAGGCAAGGTTCACTAAATTAGAAGCTCAGCTCTGCGATTTTGAACAACAATTAGCGAACCAGGCCCCCTTTAGCGAGCCACCAAGACTAGCTCCCATTAGCAGTTCTCCAACAGACCCTGAACAGCCGGGACCCCAGGCCGGCTGGGTGACTGTTTGAAGCAAGCATAGTGGTAAAACTAAGACCACAGTTCACCACTGACCTGTTCACATTTCAAACTGATTTTCCCTGTTCACCAACACACATGCTTAGAAACAGACTCATTAGGGACAACAGTGACCACAATTAAATACATCCTGGGGGCCAGAGCGGGGGACATTGACTCCTACCTGAAACTACTGATTAAGGCTAAATGTAAATACAGTAAGGTTGTTCTTTACATCAGTGGTAATGACACTCGTTTACGCCAATTGAAGGTCAAGTCAAAGTCAAGTCAAATTTATTTATATAGCACTTTTCAGCAACAAGGCGGTTCAAAGTGCTTAGGCTTAGTGCTAAGGTCACTAAAATTAATGTTGCTTTAATGTATAACTTTGCAAGAACAACATTGGACTCCATAATCTTTTCTGACCCGGTTCCCAATCTGACCAGCGATGATATCTTCTTCCTCATGTCGTTCAATCATTGGCTGTGTAGGTGGTGCCCAGATCATCTCTGCATAAATCATGTTTTTTTTGTTTGTTTGTTTTTGGTTTTTTGTGAGTTTTAAAATAAGTGTAAGAACACTGTCTCTACTGATAAGATTATCAGAGTGCGTGGAGCCTCAGAAAACAACTTATCTAAAATAATACCAAGATGCAGTCATAACAGAATGATCTTTTAGAGAGGACAATTGCTGAAAAGATGAGTGTAGGACAGAGATCATAAAATAAGGGATTCTTTCACGCTACATATGCTTTGGTGAGACCAGAAATTTTATTTTACAGCTATCTCACAAATCAGAAATAAAAAATAAATAAAATAATGATGAATAGAATTCTTATTTGGTACACTTTCATGTGTGTATGTAGGTAAAATAATAAAATAATCAAACTTCTATATTCATGTTCATGAAGAAATAAGACTAGTTCTTTTTCAGTTGAATTTTATTTGAAAAAATATACCTTTGCAGTAATTTGGAGTAGTAGAGAAAATGTCTTGTATTGTGTCAAGCTTCAGTTCTACCAAAACCTATTGAAAAATTGTTTGTGTTCTGTCAGTTATGATTCTTAGTAAGAAATTGAAATCAGTAGGTCAGAAAATTACAGAAATATGAAAAATCATTATTGGTCTGGAAAACTATGCATCTACATCTACTTTCCAAAATTAAACAGTTGGTATATTTTTAAAGTAAAAGATAGTGCTGTTGAAACTATTTTCTTTAAGAATCAAAGTAACAATTAGAAGTTTTGTGAATTAAGATTATCACTTGAAAGAGCAGATTTTAATTTTTTTTTAATTTGTGCTGTGTGTTTGTATCATTAGTGCTGTGTTTTTGTGTCTTTTGGCAGGGGGAGCAGACAGCGTTACACCGTGCTGCTGTGGTGGGACACAGTAACATTATCAGTGCTCTCATCCAGGAAGGGTGT
The DNA here is from genome assembly GCA_028566095.1 of Kryptolebias brasiliensis. NCBI lineage: Eukaryota > Metazoa > Chordata > Actinopteri > Cyprinodontiformes > Rivulidae > Kryptolebias > Kryptolebias brasiliensis. Next base: position 23,570,849 of record JAOXNZ010000085.1, read on the forward strand.
GCACTGGACAGGCAGGATAAGGTACAGCTCACACACACACCACATATGGCAGACATGTTGTAATATTACATCACATTGATTTTTGGCAACCATTTCACAGTGCATCTGAGGTAGAACCATAAACAGAAGGTCAACAACAGAGCTCAGAAGGGAAGTGTGGTCAGCTACTTTGATATAAATTAATGACAAATACCTTGATCCCCCATCCAATATGGACTTGGGACATTTGTAGTTAAAGCATCATCAAATCCTAGTAAAACCTCAGCTAATAAATGGGAATTTTTTTAAATTAAAATCAGTATTCATTTTAGGAGGTCTCTAAACAAAAGCAAACAACACAGAAGATAGTTACAGCAGAACTAACTGAAGGTCAAAGGTCCTGCAATTCACCAGCTGTCTGCAGTTTAAAACTGTTTCTAAAAATAAATCCACCACAGCAAGTTATCTTATGGGAATTGAAGAAGGTACAGTCAGTAGGAAGAAGTTGCAAAAACAAGCTTAACTCACCAGGATTTAGCAAAGTCTCTGTGATGCACAGAAAATTCAAGTTTAAGGTGAAGAAGTTTTGAAGTATAAAAGTCTTGTTTGATAGAGATCTAGCAGTAACCAGAGCCAGCCTCATGAAGCCTGTGTTTCTGGCCAACTGAGATGCACAGCCCAGCGGTGGAGGTTCTGGAGATCCACTCCACCTCTGCGGAGACAAGAAGGGCAATGACAGGGGTGCTGGATGGGAACGTTAGGAGCCACAGCTCGGTTTCACTGATGAGAAACCTCTAGGGAGCACTAGAAGATGTACTGTGACAATCCAAGGACAGTCCATGAAATTAGAACTAGGGATCCGCTAAAGGAGAAGCTTTAAGAGTGCTACACCAGTAAGTAAGTAAGTAAGTAAAATTTATTTATATAGCACTTTTCAGCAACAAGGCGGTTCAAAGTGCTTTACAACATGAAAA
>JAOXNZ010000091.1:36000-48547 GCA_028566095.1 Kryptolebias brasiliensis
GATCTCAGGGGACGAAGATCTCAGTGGACAGAGATCTCAGGGGACAAAGATCTCAGTGGACAAAGATCTCAGTGGACAGAGATCTCAGGGGACAAAGATCTCAGTGGACAGAGATCTCAGTGGACAGAGATCTCAGGGGACAAAGATCTCAGGAGGCAAAGATCTCAGGAGGCAAAGATTTTAGGGGACAAAGATTTCAGGAAGGACAGATCTCAAGTGGCGGCAAGATCTTGTGGGGGTTTTAACAACACAGAGGCTGTTCAATATAACAAATGATTATAGAAAGTTTAGGTAAAAAATCATTTCATCAAACTGGATTTTACAGCTGAACTCAGGTTTATGAAATAAAAAAACAACCTCAGTGGAGAAACATCTTCAAAACTAAAAAAGACCTGTTGCCTTCATTTAATCTTAGAACTTCTTCAAGAGAAGAACCATAAAAAGATTCTTAAGGCCTGAATCCAGATACTGGTGTCTCTATGTGACGTCCTGAAGGCGCCCCACCTGGACACAAAGTCCAGACTGACGTCTGACCTTAACGAAGGCGATTCCTCTGAGAAGTTTGAAGAGCAGCATGACTCCCATGGAGGAGGCGTAAATGGCAGCGTACTGTTGCATCTTGGGATTGTCCTTCATGCTGATGCTCACAGCTGAGCTGTCCCCTGTGGTCACCGTAGTGTTCTGGTGAAACAGAGGGAAAGGAGAGAGGGTGGAGGTGATGAAGATGAGGAGAAGCAAGGAGGTGTTCGGGTGACTCACCCCACTGCCCTGGTTGATCCAGTAGCTGAGCCACCAGTGGCAGAAAGCAGCACTTCCCACATTCAGAACAAACAGAACCAGGATCAGCAGGCAGGGGGTGGAGCCTCCACATGCTGCCATGTAAATACGAAACGCAGGCAAGGCCACGCCCCCATATTGCTGCTCTTCCCCTGCAGAGTCACATGACCAGACAAGCAGCAGAATATATTCAGATACATGGAGGCTGATTTATCTGACCAATGTTTGGATCCAGTTGAAGGTTACCATTATCCTTGACGGCCGGTATGTTCTTCTTCACCGATCCTGGTTTAGTGTCTGCTGGTTTTCTCTGAGAGCCGCTGTTCTTCCTGCAGGGAACCTGAGGAATAAAGGGGCAGAGACAGTCAGACAGACAGAAAGAAAGACGAATGGACGCAGAGATGGAACAGTACCTCAATGTACGGTGGGTCTCCCAGCTGGAAGTGGTTGAACATGGCTGCGTAGTCTCCATTCAGTTTCATCAGGTTGTCATGGTTACCCTGCTCCACGATGCTCCCCTCCTTCATCAGGATGACTTCATCACAGTCCACCAGGTACTGCACACCAACACAAAGGTTATCGCCATGGCAACAATCTGCAGCAGAACATTCCTGTATTTATCCTGATGAGGTTCACCTGCAGCTGGTGGGTGATGAAGATGATGGTTTTGTTGTGAAGCTGCTTCTTGATAGCATTGTGGAAGATGTGGTTGGCCACGTGAGCATCAAGAGCGCTGAGAGGGTCATCCAGGATGTAAACGTCCCGGTCACTGTAGAGGGCACGGGCCAAGCTGATTCTCTGCCGCTGCCCACCGCTCAGATTGGCCCCACGCTCCCCGATCTGAGCGGTAAAAAAACCACCATGAAACCACCGCCTCAGCCTCACACAGATTTCTTTTTAAGTTTAATAAAAGTCTGAACAGCTACTGTTCCTCTCAGGTTTACAGTCATCTAAAGCTTGACAACCACAGTCCATTGCCATGGGTCCTGGTGGGACCTAATCCAGCACCACCCTGGAGACCCTCCATCTGATGAGCAGTGACTGAACTAACCTGCAGGAGTTCATCCATGAGCTCATCTCCAGCTATCTAACTGGGACCACCTCCATTCACAATTTGGGTTTTGGAGTTAGACCTTTAGAGAAGGTCTGTTCTCCTTATAAAGGTTGTGCAGCCCTTGGTTGGACAAAGGTTTGCAGTGTGAGGCAACACAGCAACTGTCAGAACCTCCCAGTCTGAAGTTAAAGTTCCTACAATCTAAGTTCTCCCAGATTTTATTTTTTAGACTGTCACCTTTAAGGCAGCGCTGATGTCCCTTCCCATCACATTAATTGAGACTTAGTAATTTGTATGGATGTGGAAAGTAGTTCAAGCTGAGGAGTTGCTGGTCAAATGGTCCACTGCAGAACATTCCACTCTAACCTAAAGAACTGTTGTCAGTTAGCTTTTTTCAGCTGGCACACCAACCCAAACACACTGTTTACACAGAAAGATACAGGAAGTGATGTCACCTCTGTGAGGTCAGCGTTGGGCAGCAGGTTGAGGTCCAGTCTAAGACAGCAAGCACTGAGGACAGACTGATACCTGCCGAGATGGAGAGAAACAAGTTAGTCAAGCTGAGATCCTGTCCTCCTGAAGTGTTTCCAACCCGTTTCTACCTGTCCTCCTGGTACTCCTGTCCAAACAAGATGTTGTCTCTCAGTGTTGCATTCAGGATCCAGGCCTGCTGAGCCACATAGGCCATCCTCCCTCTGACTGCCACGGTACCCTCCAGCACGGTCATCTGGCAATACACCAATCAAAACTCAATACTGTTCACCAGCAGCAGGATCTGTGGAAACTGCAGGTAACCTCACCTGTCCCAGGATGGCTGAGATTAGAGAGGTTTTTCCACTGCCGACACTCCCACAGACACCCAGCAGCTTCCCCTGAACAGAGACACAGGGAGACAAGAGGACAGAGGGATGGACAGACAGGAGACAAGAAGGACAGAGAAACAGAGAAAAAGCTGTAAGTGATATCAGACTCAAAGGTTCTGGACTTTGGACTGGAATAGTGGATCTACCTGTTGGATGCTCAGGTCAATGCAGTGCAATGTGCTCTGAAGGCGCTGAGAGACGGGGGGGACAGCCAGGAGAGGGGGACAGCTGTCCTCCTCCCCCTCTTCTTCCTCAGGACTCAAGACCTGGTCTCCTCCTCCAAGCAGAGAGCCGGTCACCTCTTCCTGCTCCTCATCATCCTGAAGGACACCTGTGTCTCTACATCTGGACACAAGAACAAAACAAACAGAACCAAGTTTAAAAAAATTAAAAATCACAAAACTTTAAAACTACTAAAACATTGATTTCAGAAACCAAAAACAGTCTGCGTTTACTTGTCTCTTTGTCGGTGTCTCCCGGTTGCTTGGACATATGGACTGGCCTGAGTGCTCTGTCCAACCCCCTCCCACCCCAGGGTTGCACCTCGCATCTCCACGGCAACGTGAGGATCGCTGGGGGACGCCCGGATTCTGGCAACCTCCGGCAACAAGAAGAGACTCTGAGGACGGAGACGGACAGGTTAGATCCCAACAACCTGCAAAAATACCTCAGCTCTGCACCTGTCCGTCTCTTTAGCCGTGCTCCAGGTGTGTTCCAGATGTTTTGTATGTGTATTCCAGGTGTGCTGCAGGTGTCTTGATTAGTATCGCACCTTAAATCTCTCCACAGCCACTGAGCCCTCGGACAGAGACTTGACAGAAAATGGGGTCACTTTCAGGGCGAAGGTCATGGCGTTGAACACTGTCACCACTGTGAAGGCCTGAAGATAGGGGAGGAGTCAGCAGGTGGGTCAACAGGTAAATCAATGGCTGCAACAATAAGAGGAAGACGTGCTTGAATGTGTTACCTGAGCAGCTGTCAGGTCATATCCTAGCAACATGTGGGCGGAGAATGTTGCCACGCTAGCAATGACCACGACGATTGGAGCCACGCCCACCGTGATGCTCTGGAAATAACCTGTGAGCTCCAGTAACCTCCGCTCCTCGCCTCGGATCCCTGACAGAAACACAAACGTTAGTGTGCACCTGCGTCACCATGGTAACGTGTTGCTCTGGGAAACAGGTGTTCTGGTACTTCGGATGTCCTGGGAGAAGGCTTTGACCCAGGCGTACATCTTGATGAACTTGACGGAGCTGAGGATCTCGTTCATTTTCTGCACTCGTCTGTCGGTGACAGCTGCACCTCTCCTCCTGAAGTAAGCCGTCATTCTGGAGCTGAACATCTGAGGAGCAACACACCATGATCTAAATTCTTCATCAGAAGGTTTATTTTAATAAAAGGCCATGTTTGAGCTACATCTTTAAATATCTTTGAGCATAATGGAAACCATAACCAGAAGGACAGATTATTTCAGGTGTCCTCCTCTGAAGGACGCTGCCAGGTGCAGACAGGTACTGACCATGGTGGGGTAGAAGAGGATGAAGACAGCAGAACCCAGGAGAGACGTTGGTCCCAGTATGTACAGGTTGTAGGCAACACCGAGAACAGTCAGCAGGGGGCCCCCTGCTAACAGACTGCCCACTGCTGCAGCGTCAAACATCCTCTGACCGTCGCTGGAACACATGTTCACCAGCTGAGAGGAACGATGGAGAACAATCACGACTCGTTTATGAATCCTGTCCCGTTCACGGGTCACAAACAGAACAGGAACAAAGAACCGACCTGACCCACAGACTTGTCCTTGACGCTGCGCAGCTGCAGGATCTTCTCGAAGGCTAGGCTGAGGATGGCTCCTCTTAGTCTGCATCCGGTTCTATAATTCAGGGCCCAGGTCAGAGCCAGAGACCAGGACCGCATCAGCTCCATGGTGAGGAGCCCCAGAACCAGCAGCAGTCCGTAGGCCAGGTCCAACTCCTCCTGCTGGGTGTAGTCCAAGAGACGCTTCACCACAAACGCCTGCAGAAGATGAAAAATTATACTGGTTTGACTTGGTATCAACTCCAACATGAGTGCTGAGGGGATGGACAGAACCAGAACCCAGACCCAATCTCAAACTATCAGATGATAAAATAAAAAAAAAGGCTCCACAGTAACTCAGTGCCGTGGCCTCGTGATCCTGACGCTCCGGGTTCGAGCCCAGGATGCGTCAGGAAGGGCGTCTGGCGTAAAACAAGTGCCAAATGTTTTGTGCAAGTTCGGTCACTGTGGCGCCCCCTGCAGGGAGCAACCGAAAGAAAAACAACAAACAAAAACAATAAAATCTCTTAAGAGGGAAGAACATTCATCTGAATGTGTCCTGAAAGATTAACACAAAACAGGCGTGGCGATTAGAAAACTCCAACCAGGTGTGTGAGAAGAGCAGAAAGCTAAAACAACAAACTCCAGAAATAAAACAAAAACAGAACAAAAGAACCAGAAATCCAGAACCAAACACCCGGAGGCCAGAGGACAGACCGGAGTCGTAACGTACCGGTCCACTGAACCCAGCAAGCTGAGTGACAGTGAGACAGAGGATGGACAGGAGGAGACGAGACCGACAGAATGTCCAAACCACCGAACACAGGGACGCCTCGCTGCCCTTTGACCTCCGCTCTTCATCCCACAGAGTCTTCAGCCTGACCAACAACAACACACCCCCTCACTTTAAAGAACACGCACAGAAAATTTCAGGTTATGCGTTCCTTTATTAGCCCCACCCACCTCATGCTGTTGTCACGGCAACGTTCCTGTGGCGCCACAGGCCAGATGTCCTCCAGTAGGAGCTGTCCTTTTCTGCGGGCGCACACGGCAAGAGGAGTCAGCCAATGAAACGTCATGAAGGAGAGAAGCCCTGCGCTGTCCACCGGATGATCGCACCTGAGGAGAGACGTGCACATCTGAAGAGAGACCCACACCTGAGGACACGTGCACACCTGAGCTGTTTGTTCTGTAAGACTTGTCTTCTGTAAGACTTGTTCTCAGGTTCAGGTCAGGGACAGTGTGTGTGTGTATTTGTGGGTGTGTGTGTGGGCGTGTGTGTTTGTGTGGGGGTTACCTGTCGTCCTTGCCATGTTTGCTCGGACATTTAGCTCCGCCCTTTCCCAGCTCTTCACCATGGAAACCAGCTGATCTGTCCTCACACAAACACGGCACAACCTGAGCACACAGAAACATTTTCAGTGTTTCTCAGGTAGAGGCTCCGCCTCTTTCTCTTGTTTCAGAGCAGAAACTGATTGATCTCCAGTCAATGATCCTTAATCAGACGGTGCTCACGGTGGTTTAGAAGCTAAAATAAGCAAAACATTAGCTAAAAGCTAAAAGTAGCCTAAAAAGATCAAACCGAGCTGTTTGCTACGGCTGATTTGAAAGAGAACAATGTTTTTAAAGGAACTGAGGAGATGCTTTTTCCGTGTATTTCTATGGGGAGAATATTTGTAAATTAAGGTAAATATGTTGAAAAGTATAAAGTTACAAAAACCAAAAGTCACAGCAGCCGTCTCCTGAACGAGCCGAACGTTTTGATATATGAACGGCTGAAATAGCACAAACTATGCCAAAGTACCTAGATAAAAAAATGTACGGAACAATAAAAACACCTGAAGTCTGTCACATGTGGGAGGAGCCTGAGGTCGGCCATCTTCTCTGCAGGTGTTAAACACCTGAATTTCATCTGGATCAGAACTTCTGTTGGTGACGTTGACCTGAGGACGGTCAGAGGCTCGGTTCTGAAGTTGACCCGGTGTTTCTGTGTCGGGGTCTCAGGACTGCAGCCGTCCAACCACCACATGATTAAACTGTCACCGCCGTGCTTCTGTCACGTCTGAATCTTAAAACTCACTTCCTGATTTTAAATCCAACACTTCCTGTGGATGACTGTTACCAGAACAACAAAATGTCTCTAAAGCTTCCTCTACTGATGAAGAGAATCCTGCTCTCTGATTGGCTGCCAGCTGTTTATTGTAACCATGGAAACGCAGCTGATGCTCCAGGCTGAATGGACTGTCAGAGGACTGGTTCTGGTTCTGAGGATCCTCACAGAGGAAACAGCTGCTCTGTCCTGCAGCATCATCTCACACACACACGGAGCACGTGTGGCGCTCACGTTTCTGCCTCGTGATGCTCTCACTCTCAGCTGCAGCCAATCGCACGTCTCGCACTCGCTCAGCCTCAGCCAATCAGCTGCCTGGACTGGGCTCAGCATCATCAGGGGGCGGAGCTTCTTATATAAACAGGTGATGCGGGATCAGACTGCAGCTTTGTTCTTCACAGACTTCACCTCACAGACTTTTATTTTGAAAACATGGTTTAAAGTCTGACTCTTCCAGCTGATTGGTCGGTTTGTTTCTGTAGGTTTGAACAGATTAAAACTACACGAGACTAATGCCTGTAGTTCCTTCATGTTTTAACCACCTGAACCGATCCTCGCTCCTGATTGGATGCTGTTCTCACCTGGTGCTCGTTGACCTCTGACCCCTGCAGGAAGCCCGGCTGGCTCCGCCCAAAGTCATGTTGTTTCATGTTGGATCAGACCACATGAAGCCGTGACCTCTGACCCCGGCACGTCCAGAACCAGAAAGGTCTCGAAAGGCTCCTGAAGACAGGAAGAGACAGTGAGAGACAGGAAGAGACAGGGAGAGACAGGGAGAGACAGGAAGAGAAAGGGAGAGACAGGGAGAGACAGGAAGAGACAAGAAGAAACAGGAAGAGACACTGAGAGACAGGAAGAGACAGAGAGAGACAGGAAGAGACAGGGAGAGACAGGGAGAGACAGGAAGAGAAAGGGAGAGACAGCGAGAGACAGGGAGAGACAACGAGAGACAGGGAGAGACAGCGTGAGACAGGGAGAGACAGCGAGAGACAGGAAGAGACAGAGAGAGACAGGAAGAGACAGAGAGAGACAGGGAGAGACAGGACGAGACAGGGAGAGACAGGGAAAAACAGGAAAAGACAGTGAGAGACAGGAAGAGACAGGGAGAGACAGAGAGAGACAGGGAGAGGCAGCGAGAGACAGGGAGAGACAGCAAGAGACAGCGAGAGACAGGGAGAGACAGGACGAGACAGGGAGAGACAGGACAAGACAGGGAGAGACAGGACAAGACAGGGAGAGAGAGGAAGAGACAGGGAGAGACAGGGAGAGACAGGAAGAGACAAGAAGAAACAGGAAGAGACACTGAGAGACAGGAAGAGACAGGGAGAGACAGGAAGAGAAAGGGAGAGACAGCGAGAGACAGGGAGAGACAGGGAGAGACAACGAGAGACAGCGAGAGACAGGGAGAGACAGCGAGAGACAGGAAGAGACAGAGAGAGACAGGAAGAGACAGAGAGAGACAGGACGAGACAGGGAGAGAGAGGAAGAGACAGGACGAGACAGGGAGAGACAGGGAAAAACAGGAAAAGACAGTGAGAGACAGGAAGAGACAGGGAGAGACAGAGAGAGACAGGGAGAGGCAGCGAGAGACAGGGAGAGGCAGCGAGAGACAGGGAGAGACAGGGAGAGACAGCGAGAGACAGGGAGAGACAGGACGAGACAGGGAGAGACAGGACAAGACAGGGAGAGAGAGGAAGAGACAGGGAGAGACGGGAAGAGACAGGGAGAGATAGCGAAAGACAGGAAGAGACAGCGAGAGACAGGACGAGACAGGGAGAGACAGGACGTGACAGGGAGAGACAGGAAGAGACAGGGAGAGACAGGACGAGACAGGAAGAAACAGGGAGAGACAGGACGAGACAGGGAGAAACAGGGAGAGACAGGACGAGACAGGGAGAGACAGGGAGAGACAGCGAGAGACAGGAAGAGACAGGGAGAGACAGCGAGAGACAGAGAGAGACAGGACGAGACAGGGAGAGACAGGATGAGACAGGAAGAGACAGGGAAAAACAGGAAAAGACAGTGAGAGACAGGAAGAGACAGTGAGAGACAGGGAGAGACAGCGAGAGACAGGAAGAGACAGAGAGAGACAGGGAGAGACAGCGAGAGACAGAGAGAGACAGGACGAGACAGGGAGAGACAGGATGAGACAGCGAGAGACAGTGAGAGACAGGGAGAGACAGTGAGAGAGAGTGAGAGACAGGAAAAGACAGTGAGAGACAGGGAGAGACAGGAGACCTGAAGGAAACTAAAGGCTGGACGGTCCTCTGAATGCTTGTCACCCGCCTCCTGTCATGCAGATCATGTGATCTGCCCTCAGAGTGGGAGCTGAGGATGACTCTCAGCTACTACTTTACTTTACTATCTGTAAAACTAACTGAGACGTAGACATGTTTGTGTTTGCTAATGTTGATTAGCTGTGGCGGCCATCTTGAATTAGAGAGACTGTAAAGTGAATCAGTTGTTGTTCGTTAAAATCTGTCCATAAAGAAGTAAAAACATTATCAACCATAACAGCTGAAAACGTCAGAAACACAAGTACAAATACTGCAGTACACTCTCAAAGTACTACTGTAATCTGTATAAAGTACCAGAGTGAAATAGTAAAAAAAAGTATATTTATACATTTTAAATAAAGAGGAAGAGAAATACTAAACTCAAAACCACCTCAGGTAAATATTACAATACTACCTGTGTACAAATACTACAATAATACACATTTAGAAGTATTGCAGTATTACATAATTTTACTACAAACTGGAGTACTCAGACTCTGAGACGTTAAATGTGAGGCAGCATGTCAGAACCAGAACCAGAACCAGAACCGCTGCAGGAACACTGTGTACAAGTGGCTCCTTCACAATAAAAGTCTGCGTGATGCTGCTGTGATAACCCGATGTGTCCTCGCGCTCAGTCATGAGCTGCAGGTGTCTGTCCTCACCCGTCTCCACCTGAGTCTGTCCTCACCTGTCCCGCCTTTCGTTCCGGTCCGGGTCCTCCCGGTCTCCCGGTCCTTCAGCTCTGCCTCTCTCCGCAGTTCGAAGTGATGCTGCGGCTCAGCGGCGGCGCGGAGCATCACGGGAGATGTAGTCAGACCGTGACGTCACAACGAACGCCGAGACGCCTTTCTGTTGTTTTTGTAGCTGTTCAATGCGATCAATAAAGCTTGCAGAAAAAATAGCTCGAAGGCTAACAGCTTAGCTAACTGTTCGACACGTCTGCGCCGCCATGTTGGAGAGGTCAACCAGTCCGAACCGCTGAACCGAACCTGCTGGATCAGAACCAGATCTTTACATGGTTCTAGTCTCAGGACCGGTCTTCAGGTTCAGATCATTTATATTTACAGCAGTTATGTTGTTTATATTTAAAGGTTGTTTTATTTAATACGTTAAATGTCTGACAGGATAAAACTTTACATCATTTTTCTTTTCTTGCGGATGTTTCCTCCTTTAAATGTTATTTATCATTTGGACCTTTAGACCGTTTTAGGATAGAACAGATGCTTTAGAACAAAAACACTTTTCTTTCTCCAACCGACTTATTTTGTCAGTTTTCTAACGTTAAAAAGCTGCTTTGATTAAACTTATTTAAACTCAAATCACTTTTAATGCAACAAGAACAGACTTTGATAAGAACATCACAAAGCTGGTGACCAGTAATCGATCAGGAGGTTCTGCTGGACCCGATCAGAACCAATCCAAGCGGACTTTTCCTTCTCAGAAACACTGTGATACTTTCTGTATTTTCATATTTCTGCTGATGATCCATTTATCATCCGTTTCCCTTCCAGTGATCTGACCCGTAATCTTTAAAAGGTTCCTCCAGAACCTGACCCGGTCTGACCCGTTCCAACTGTTCCACAGAAACACATCAATCGACCTGCAGGTGAAGAAACAAACATGGAGTCCATCGTTTTACTGATCCGTTTATTTTTTCTGTACAAACATCGAGACGATTCATCCTCTTCACACCCGAGAGGGATACAGCATCTGCAGAAACAGGAAACACACCGTCAAAATAAAACGAGGAAAGATGTCAGAATAAAACAAGAGGGCAACACCGTCAAAATAAAACGAGGAAAGATGTCAGAATAAAACAAGAGGGCAACACCGTCAAAATAAAACGAGGAAAGATGTCAGAATAAAACAAGAGGGCAACACCGTCAAAATAAAACGCACAAAAAAGACAGACACTTAAAATAATAAAAGCAAACAGACAGGAAGGAGACAGCCCATCAAAATAAAACCCCAGAAAAAGAGGTGTTTTCAGGTGGTAAGTGGAAACTATGGTTCTAGATGAGCTCAGTTCTCTGTCAGGATCTGGTCTGCCGGACCGCTTCTTTCAGTTAGGTTCAAACAGTTTGAGTGAACAGAACCAGAACAGGCAGCAGGTACCGTTTAACCGCTTTGAGTCATTTTAAAACCAGAAACCACAGAAGAAGAACTCACCACTCGGATTCTGTGTCCGATGGCTTTAGCTGGCAGGTTGCTGCTGAACTTGGCCCGGACCATCCCGCTGTTGCCGTGAGCGCGGGTCACCTTCCCCCAGATCACTCGGGTCCGGTTGGGTTTCCCTCCGGGCGTCACCGTGTTCCTGCGGACGCAGACAGAACCAGAGTCAGTCCCCGAGGCGGACCCGGGTCAGAGCGGAGGCGCGACGGCACCTCTTACTTCTTGGCCTTGTAGACGTAGGCGCAGCGTTTGCCGAGGTAGAAGTCCACCTCGTCCCGGCTGTAGCAGCCCTCCAGCTTCAGCAGCGCCGTGTGCTCGCGCTGGTTCCTCAGACCGCGCTTGTAGCCGGTGAAGATGGCCTTACTCCACAGTCTGCGGGGTCAAAGGTCAACATCAGAGGAACATTCACTGGACTGTAATCAGAACTGGTCTGTAAAGGCCTGAGCTGAACTCAAACACGTGAAACCGAGTCAACCTCTGAACAAAAACCTGCAGAACTTTAGATCCAGGTGAGTTTAACAGAACCTCTCTCTGAACGTCCTGCTCTGGTTTTACCGGGTTCTACAGGAACCGCCTGGAGGTTCTGTGACCTGAAGAACCTGGTTTACAGAACCGGGTTCTGACAAAGTTCCCATTTTAAAATTACTTAGTTTTTACATCTGAATAAAAAGTTTAACAAAATGAGTGAAATGTGTTTGATCTTCAGACCTGTTCTAATAAAGAAGTATTTATGATCATTAATCAGAATTTATAATAAAATCTCTTCCGTTCACACATTGGACCACTGGAATAAAAACAGCAGTGATGCTGGAACACCTGAGAACCAGGTAAGACCTGAACTCACCTTCCAGGCATCGTTGTCCTCTTCAGGTGAGCTCACCTGCAGAAACAAAGAGCAGAACATCAGAACATGAACAGTTTAAACACCTCAAAGGTTCCACAGAATGAACTGCAGAACCTGCAGAACATCCTGCAGCCGTTCTGACCCGATCAGATGCTGTGGACCCGGTTCTGCATCAGTCTCAGCTGAGAGGAAGAGGAGATCTTCCTCAGAGTTTGAACACAGAGCCGGTCTGACAGTAAAGGGCTATTCCACTGAATGTTCAGTGTCTGGACCACGTCTGACCAGCTCCTCTTAAAAACCTGCGTTCAACAGAAAGCTGAAACTACACTTTAATTCAAACTCTGCCTTACAGATCCCAAACAGAACTTTCAAGAATCTGCTGTCGGGTTCGGTCCATCCAGTCCAGGTTCGAGCCGTCTTTGTTTTGTTTTACTGGACCGAACCAAAGCCGGCCTAAACTCTGAAAATTAGGCGGAATGCCCTTTACCCGCCTGACGAATCAGAAGAAAACTTCAGAGTCTGAAGAGATTCTGTCGAACTTTCTGCAGAGTAATAAAGACCCGGCCTGAACAGAACCCGGCCTGAACAGAACCCGGCCTGAACAGAACCCGGCCTGAACAGAACCCGGCCTGAACAGAACCCGGCCTGAAC
>JAOXNZ010000091.1:53146-63510 GCA_028566095.1 Kryptolebias brasiliensis
AAAAATAGATTTAACTTTACTTAATAAACTATTATTATTTTTTCCCATATAAACTGTTTTGTAGACAAATCTCTGTAAAATTAATTTTAACATCCTGTAGATGTACGGAGAAGGAACCGTTTTAAGATTTAAAGTTTTTTTATTATATTTATGTGCAAAACCAGTTCAGTTTTAAACTCGATTTATGGTTTCAGTTGTTTTTCTTTAACATTAGTTTGTTTCTCAGACCTCAGGACTGAACCCGACTGTAATTTAATTTAAACGTGTTCAGCTCTGTTCTCGTCTCCATCAGAACCACATCATGATGTTTTCAGCAGGTTCTTACTCGATGCTGCTTTAATCCAGCAGAACATCCGGACTCAGGTTCTATGGAGGTTCTAAAGTGGTTCTGTGGAAGCCCATTTCTGTCGTTTAAAAGAAGTCAAAACCTGGGATGTAAACTAGAACCAAAGTTCTGTTAGGAATACAAACTGGGTCCTAAATGTAAAACGTTTGTGCTGTTTTGTTGGTTTCTAAACAAACATTCGTCTCTTCTCTTACTGACACATCTGGACCAGAACCCGGACAGGTGGTTGTTTACAGATGACATCATTTTGGAGTCCTGGTGACATCATACAGGTCGTTGGATTCGCTGCAGGCGCTTCGGGAGGCTGGATGAACGTCTAAATGATAACGGAGGGTCCGGAAGACATGGTTGTCGTGGCGACGGACTGTCGGGGCGGGGCCAGGTCGAGCAACACTCTGACGGTTCCGGCCACCTGGGGGAGCCCTCGCTCCTCCAAGATGTGAAGAGGAAGACACAACTTACTCTGCACGGACAGACACCACAGAAGAAGAACGCAGCAAGGTGTGTGTGGGCGGGGGGGCAACAGAAAGGGGCGGGGACAACAGAAAGGGGCGGGGACAACAGAAAGGTGGGTCAACAGATGGCAAATTAAATTAACGAACAAAATAACTGTAACCATGGCAACAGAAAGAAAAAGAGGAAAAAAGGTGGGGAAGTGATGACATCACTGCAGAAAGGTTCGGCTGAGAGCAGGGGCTGATGGGAAATGTAGTGTAACCCAACCAGTGGAGTTTCAGCTTCTGCTGCCACCACCGTGGTACCAGGGTGTTCAGAACCCAGCGGTTCTGGTGACCTGCAGCTGGGTTTGAATCAAAGTGTAGAGCAGAACTGAACCACAGAGTTTCACCTGCTGAAGATGGTCACATGATGCGCTCAGGTGAGTCTGAAAAAATGCAGAGTCCAGGTGTATTTACTGATTTTATTCAAAACAAAGAACCGGGCCGAGACACACGCTCCAGTAAACACACATCATCATCATCAGTTTATAAAAGTCCTCAGGTTTGTTTTTAGCTCAAATCTGAAACCAGTTTAAGTTTTACACTCCAGTCCAGGTTCACCAGAACATCAGAAGTCTGTTTTCACCGCAGGAACGACACTTGGGTCATACCAGAACAGAACCTGGACTTTTAAAGGTCCCTTTGAACTCTTTGGTGTGAAATTCTCTAAATGTTTCTGCTGATTTACAAACATAATAAAAATAGCAGTAGGACAAAACATGAGATTTCAGAACCAACGGAACAGCTTCTGCTGCAGTGGGTCCTTTCATTTCCTGGCCTTCTGGTTAAAGCAGCAGCACAACGCGTCCTTGGACCGGGTCATGGTTGGACTGCTCTTAGTGTGGGTCGGACAGAGCTCAGTTCCAGTTCAATAATCAGATTTTACCACAGCAACAAAAACATTTCAGGGATCCAAGGTTCTGCAACTGAACCAGAATCTTAATCCAGATTTGCGCAGCAGAAACATGGCAGGTCCTGGTGTCTCGAACAGCTTTCAACGTTTTTACATCCAGTCTGCGATGAAGATGCCCACAAAAAACAGCCAGAGTCGCTGTGGGATGACCAGTTCTGAGCCACTGCCCCCCAAAAAAACATAGACAGGAAGTAGAACATAAGGCACAAGGGGGCGGAGCTTCTGTATCAAGGGTGGAGCTTCAAAAGACTGGGGTCGGGCTCCTGAATGGGGGGGGGGGGTTTCAGCAGGCACCAGGAGGCGGAGCTCCAATAACAGAAGGCAAAACTGTAGCAGGCACCGGGGGAGGAGCTTTAGTGGGCAACAGGGGGTGTGGCTTCAACATCAGGAGCAGAGCTTCAGCAGGCACTGACAGGCGGAGCTTCAGCAGACATCATGGGGCGTGGCAGTAGCAAGCACTAGGGGGTGGAGTTTCAGCAGGCAGGTAATAAACTTCAGGGATGGATCACCTGATCTGGTATGGCTCAAATGGATCTATAACACGAATACACACGCCTGGCTGAGAATGACCACATTCCGTTACAGCTTCCTGTCTGACCCAGAACTTGGTCCAGACAAACAACAGGTCCCAGTCCAACCTGGAACCTGGTCCAAACAATGATTCCCAGTATGGAAATACAGCAGAGTACAGATAATGCCTAGTCAGAACAAACGGGTTTCAACCCAGGCCAAATGTTTCCTCAAACCAGTTCTAATTCTGATTAAATCACCTGTAAGACGGAACAAGCACTAGAAATATCATCCACTCTTGTTGGACCCACAGTTCTCCAGAACTTTGGGAGGAACAGGGTTGCCTGGTACCACGTCGCTAGTTCTTCTGAATTCAGCCCAACTTCCAAATATCTATTTCTACAAATTAGTGCTGTGACTTTTGTTTCATTACACTGAACTCTGGTGGAGGACGTTGATGGAGGATGTTAGAAGTTGACGTTGGTGCTGGACATCTTTGGTGGTAGGACGTTTACGGAATAGATTAGTGGAGGGCATTTCTACTGTACATTTGCACTGAATAATGGGGAGGACATTAGCAGTGGACATTAGAGGAGGACGTTTGTGCTAAACATTTTGTGCTGAATGTTTGTGGAGGATGTTTGTAGAAGGTGGACAGTTGTGTTGGAAATTTGTGGAAGACATTAATGGTGGACATTAGTGGTGGACATTAATGGAGAACGTTTGTGCTGAATATTTTGTGCTAACATTTGTGCTGGATATTAGCGGTGGACCTTTGTGCTGAATGTTTGGGAACAATGTTTGAGGAGGACATTTGTAGAGGACATTATTGGAGGAAATTTCTGGAGGACGTTTGTGGAGGACATTAGTGGTGGACTATAGCTGCGGATGTTAATGGTGGACATTAGCAGTGGACCAGTGGACGTTTATGCTGAATTTTTGTGGTGGATATAAGTGGTAAACGTTTGTGAAGATTGTTTGAGGAGGACATTATTGGAGGACATATCTGGAGGACGTTTGTGTTGAACATTAAAGGCGGACATTAGTGGTGGACATTAGCAGTGGACGTTTGTGAACATTGTTTGAGGAGGACATTTGTGCTCAACATTCGTGAAGAACCTTTGTGAAGAACATTTGGGAAGGACGTCATTAGAGGACATTTCTGGCGTTCTGCATTTGGGGCTTGGGTCGTCCTCAGACCTGCGGTGTCAGGTGGACGTAGATGGCACACAGCGCTGACATGACGGACAGGTAAAAGAGGGCAAAGCCAGCCAACTGGACCTGAAGGGAAGGTCTAACGGGAAAAGGGGCCATGGTGAGCAATGCGTCCAGTGTCCCATAAACCCCGCCCCCCTTTCCATCCAGGATGTCCCCCACCGAACAGAGACGGTCCTGAGTGTTTGTGTTTGGTGAGATGGACACGGTGGAGGATCAAACATGGACGGTGAGACAGAACGAATGATGAAAGAGGAGAAAGAAAGTTGTTAGTTTAGAAGAAGAAGCTTCATTAGTTCCAGATTTAATCGATTCAGCCTGAATCCAAACGTCAAAACAAAACAAAACTAAAAGTTAACCTGATTTCTGTTTTAATATTTTGTTGTCTTTCTGGTACGAAACTCTCCTCTTTTCTCCATCTTAAAGCCACCTTTGTGTCCTCACTGTAGCTGAACTGATAAATCCTTAAAACTTCAAACCAGGCCAACAGCCAGGCTTAATTAATCCAAACCAGGCTAACAGCCAAGTTTAGTTAATTTAGGCCAGGTTAAGGTAATCTGGACCAAATTGACCAGGAACTCAACATATTTATTTTATTTTGGTGTAAATTCTGACACTTTTTTTGTTGCAGATTTTAATAAAAATAGATGGTATTGTTGAATCTTTTCCTGCATTTTAAAATTAAAGATTACTTTCCTTTTTAACTTTATAGAAATCTGATTTTCATCTCTGGATCACTTCAGGTTTTTTCATGTCAGCATCAGTTAATCTGGGATTGAACTCGGGGTTTTATGAAGACAGATGTGGGCGTGTTCTTAGCTGGATTAGTTAAACCTGGCTTGTTGTAGGAGCTCCTCTCAGCCTGGTTTTGGAGTCGTGATACAGATTAATCCAGGATGATCTGATAGGTTTGAACAAGCCCAGCTCTCTTCTCTTATCCTGGATTACTAAATGCTGCTGTATAAATAAACTCCTTGTTTAGAAGCTACAGACGGTGTTCTTTATCAGCTCAGCCGATGGTTTTATCCTCACGCTGTCTCAGAGTTTAGACGCTACAGGTGGACCTTTTTAAGGCAGGGGACGTTTGGATTCTCCTTGCTGTCACTCAGGTGTGTGTGTTACCTGTGGAACCCCGATCCTGCGACACGCCTCCAGGAAGTTCTCTACGTTGCGGCGACACTTGGCCATGGTGAGTTTAGGCTGCGGGAGCAGAGACGCAGAGATGAGCCGGTTGTTGCCGCCAGCGACTCCAACAATATGTCCAATCAGAGACACTCACCACAGCGGGGGAGGGGACGTGGATGCTGGGGACGGATCGTGGCTTTACGTGATTGGCCAGGTGACACAGAACCACCCCGTCTGTCAGAGCTGCTCCCAGATCACTAGGCAATGACACCTTGAGACGGGCTTCGATGTTCTGGACGGGGAGAGAAAGCTGGTCGGTGAACCAATCACAGAGCAGCTGGGCAGGTGTAGGAGGTGGAGCTACGCACCTTTCTGAGCTGCTCAACCAATTCAGCATCTTCTCCAAGCAAAGGAGGAGCTGCGGGAGCCTCCTCCCGGCTCACAGGAGGCGCAGCAGCAGCAGGATCACCTGCAGGGCAGAGGGGGAGGAGTCACACACTGCACACCTGACAGGTAAATCACAGAGCCTCAGAGAACACACACCTTTCCTCTTCTCTTCTCTCTGGCCGAGGCGGTACAGGAAGCTCTCAGGACGCCCGCTGGCTGACCGACAGGAGGCCCCGCCCCCTGAGCTGGGGTAAGAAGGCGACTGATTGGCTGAGAGGAGTGAAAAAGATCGGAGTGAAAACGAGTCTGAGTGAAGCGAGTGGTGATCTTCGAGTCGTGTTGTTGGTCTTACCTGTGGGAGAGAGAGCAGCTCTGTCCTCCCCCTGCTGAGACACAACACATCATAGTTACACACCTGGACACACCTGAACGCAGAATGCTTCCTTTCTACCTGCGCTCATCTTTTATCCCAAACCCACAGTGGTTTTCTGAGCTGTGACGCCTCTCAGCTTCTGAGCACCAATCATCTCTAAAACCTGCTGCCTTCATGAACCGTAGGACGTTTGAGTGCTGAACACTTATTAAAAACCACCACCAGTCAGGGTGATTCGTAGGTCCAGCTCCTCTAACGTTTTACGTATCAGAACAGCTCATCTGACCTCCAACAGATCTTTAAAAAAGGTGAAACTAGCACCTGATGCCCAGCAGAATCCCAGGAGATCTGCTCGACTCTTTAACCCGTACAAAAGGCACAACGTTACAGGTGCTGCACTTCTCTCACAAAGGCAAGGAAATAAAAGCATCACATAAGGAAGTGTCAACAGGAAAAGGTGGAAGGAGCAGGACAGGTGGGGGCGGAGCCTGAACAACAGTGCAGGAATGGAAGGAGTGACAGGTGGACAGATGTGTAAACCATCACATCATATGCTGTACACGGAGTCCACCTGAAACAACTATAAATGATTCCTGTCTGCTTTTAGTTTGAAAACTACAAGTAGCTTTTTTGGGGGTGGGGTCAAACTCTTACCATAATAAGGGCGGAGTCATCAGTGTGGGTGCAGCGTCTGGAGGGGTAGACATTCTGAACACACAAACATCACAGACACACAAACATTAAAAACTCACAGACATGAAGGTGAACAGGTGTGCTGAAGGGCGTGGTCTAAATGAAGAGGGCGGGGCTACACAGCTGATTCTATCAAACCTGACCCAATATGTGAAGAGTAACAGAAGGAGTAAAAACAGAAACGAAAGGAGTAAAACAAGAGTAACGACAGATGTCAGTCAGGCAGACTCAGAGAGGAGGTGAGTTCTCAGACGGCAGAACAACAAACTCAAACTGAGGGAACCTCACCTCCGAGTCTGGACCGGACTTTGTAGAACTCTGAGCGGCTTTATGCTAGAAATCAACAACAGTTACAGATCAGCGAAGTGTAAACAACCGCTGGTTAAACTGGCGAACGGCTGGTTAAACTGGTCGTACCTTCGGGTAGCTGGAGACGTCTCTCTGCAGAGAGCGGTTTTTCTGTCTCTCTTCGTCGTACCTCAGAGCAGCGAGCTGAGCCTCCCTCCTCATCCTCTCCACACCTCCAGAACCAGAACCTCCTCTCTGAGTGGGACGGACAAAGAAAAAGACAGCTTGTTGGTTCTCAATCACCCGTTCATCTCGGAGGTTTTCTGTTTGTCAGGTGAGATGCTGTACCTGACTGTTGGAGCTAGAGGGCGCCATTACACCATCAACCACACTCCTGTAAGACAGGAGAAAGACAGGAAGTTAGAGAGGAAGTGAGGACATACAGATGAATGTGGACCATCCAAAAAAAGGTAAAAAAACAAACAAAAACAAAACAAGTAGACTTCTTTTCTGTAGCAGATGTTTCACTTTCCATCCGGAGAACTTTCTTAATTCAAACCTGGAGGGTCTGCATACCCCAGAGCCTCCTTTTGTTTTGTTTTTTACCTTTATTTGGATTTGCCATGTCCTGGATGACTGAGACTCTACACCAGCATGAATGTGGACTGAACTGATTCACTGTTTGTACCTGCTGTGTCTCTTTGTGTCTTCTGTTCGGGACAAGTTGTGCTTTACAGGAGAACCCTAAGAACATAGACAAGAAGTAAGAGGTTTTTTTTAAATAAAAGGCTATTTTTACTAGTGAGTGAAAAGAAAGTGCATCAAAGAATCAGGATCTCAATGACAGCCCTAAATTAAAATCCCTAAAAGATTTACAGCAGACAGAAAAACTTGTTCTTACCTCTCTAGTGATGCGTCTCTCGATGTAGGCCATAAACTGAGAGCTGAGGCTGCTGCTGTCTCTTCCTCGACTCTTCCTCTCCTCCTCCTCCTCCACACAGCTGTCAATGAAGTCGATCTGCTCCAGCTCCACATCTGGAGACACACAGAGGAAAAGATAAAGACCCGGACAGATGTGAACATGGAGCTGAGCTCAGAGAAAGACTCTCACAGGTCCCATTAGGCAGCGCGGGTCCTGCTCGTCTCTGGTCTTTGCTGATCTCGGCCACTCTGCTCTGCAGCTCTGACAGCTCCTCTGAAGGCTGAGGGGACAGACAGGAGGGGACAGACAGGAGGCTCCGTTACGACTTGTTCCTTCTTTAAATACAGATTTAACCCGAGGTGGAACTCAGCCAACACATCAGACCACATCACACACAGTTTATCTTTCACAAATGTCTGAGATAAACACCTTTTCTCAGGTTGACTGTTTCATGATCAAGTACAGGTCTAAAACATACAATTATTTTACCAGCATAAAGTGTTTTTTGTTTTTAATAAAGTGCAGCAGCGTAGCATACCAGCAATTATAACAGTGGCTTAAAAACAACTAACGTCTGACCTCGTTTCCCAGCCATCTCTTGTCTCCGCTGTCGACGCTGTTGAAGCCGGAGTCGAGCGCGCCATACAGACGGCCGGCGTACGCATCATCAACACTGACAGAACAAAGCTGCAGTCAGTAACCCGTGCTTTTATTCTGAAGGAGCAGCACAGTGTGTGTGTGTATGAGTGTGTGCGGTGAGGTCAGACCAAGAAGTCAGAGGTCGTCTGTCGTACTCGGGCAGCTCCGGCGTCGTCTTGCTGGCCTCCAGGTTCAGGTATTTGAAGATGTGGACCTTGCCTTTGATGCAGATCTGCAGACAGGAAGCAGAGCGTTAAGCCTCAGCAGCTTGGAGGCTGCCGTGATGTACTGCACAGGTACTTCCTGCATACCTGTGCAGGTGGGTTCTGCAGCGGGTTGTTGTCGAGGATGATGGCCTGCAGCTGTGTGAGGCGTCGATAACAGACGGGGATGGAGGTCACTTTGTTGCAGGAGAAGTCAAGACGCACCAGAGGAAGCTCGGCCAGCTCTGAACACAAACAGGAGAATGGTTCTGATCCGGACCCATCCTGAGGTTCTGTTTCATATCCTGACAGATCTGTGTGTGTGTGTGGGTTAGTGTGTGTACCTGGAGGCAATCGGATCAGATGGTTCCTCCTGATGTTCAGGTCTCTCAGAGCCTCCAGCTGACCCACCTGAGACGGTAACGTCTGGATCTCATTACAGCTCACATCCTGCCAACCAGAAGATCAATACCCAGAGGTGATCAATACCCAGAGGTGATCCATACCCAGAGGTGATCAATACCCAGAGGTGATCCATACCCACAGGTGATCAATAAATAAAAAATAACCTGACTGATGGAGAACTCATCAATAACCCATCTGCAGGTGAACATACTGACCAGCTCGGTGAGCAGTCTCAGCTGACCCAGTTCTTCTGGCAGAGAAACCAGTTTGTTGTTGGAGGCGATCAGAACCTTCAGAGGGAGGCTGCAGAGGACGGGCGGGAGGACAGACAGCTGGTTCCGACTGCAGGGGAGGAGACAGGCAGACAGGTCAGAACCGGTTGGGATTTACCAGAACACCAAACTCTGAAATGGTTCTGCCTGCAGAACCACACGATGCCATTAGAACCCAACAACATGCGTGTGAGAGACTCACCTGAGGTTCAGGTAGGTGAGCGCCTGCAGGTTCAGCAGGCTGTCTGGCAGAGACCTCAGACAGTTCTGGTACAGGTTCAGATACTCCAGAGACACGAAGACGCAGACCTCCAGAGGAAGCTCCGACAGGCGGTTCCGAGACAGATCTGAGGACACGGACAGGGTTCAGGTTCAGTTCTAACTAGCAGGATTAGGGTCTTATTCAGGTAACTTAAGGTTTGGTTACAAATTTTCAGTGTCAGGAACTCGGTTCGGTTTGTACCTGGGTCTGTTACCATGGTAACTGATGCTGGACCCCTAACCTACTGTCACACCTGTCAACACTACATCTCTCAAGCAATCAGCATCCTTAGAAGATGAAAAAATAAAAATGTGCCGTGTTTACCGGGGGAGTCTTTTCACTGTCCACCCTGTGTCTGTCTGTTAGCAAAATATCTCATGACCCAGTGGACGGACTTTAATTAAACTCACTTAGCAATCAATGATGTACCTCTACAACTGATTAACTTTTAAGATTTAAAATGGCTGCCACAGCTAAGCAACTGGCTATAACCCAGTTAATTTTACTGATATTGAAGTAAATTTGGCGTGGTAGTAGCTGAGGGTCATCCCCACACACTCGTGTTATTTTCAAGGTTTGACCAAAATGACTATAATAGTCCAGCAGGTGCCTGAAACAATCTTTCACTTGGTGATACAGGTGCTTCAGGACCTACTCTCTGAGGAAAGTACGCTATCCAGGCATGAAAACAAAATGGATGCCGTTTTCCAAGATGGCCACCAATTGAACTGGTTTTAAAGCTCGTTTTGACTAGAATTTTATGGAATAATCTTATTTTGAAGCTCTATACATTGAAATATATGATTTGGAGAATGAGAAATCCAAGCCTGCATTTAAGAACCAAAAACATTGAAAATTATGATGAATTAATGGGAATTAGATATAGAATATCTTTATATATGTTTCTAATCTTTAAAGTTTTACAAAATAAACCTTAATGATTGTGTTTTTGTTGTTTTGCAGGGAAACAAACTCTTTCTTGATGCACAGCAGTGATGTCACCACTGTGCCCTGGTTCTGCTCTGACATCTCTCTAATATAGAGTAATGAAAACCAAAATAACTTGTCACTGTATTCCAAGAATGATAGCAAGGTTGGAGGGCCTTATACCAAGTAGCTTGGCAATATCTGTGATTGAACAGCTGCCTCAAAAACACACATTTTCAGACATATAATAGCCGCCATCTTGAAAACTGATGGAATGAGGTTGAATCTACTAAGTTCTCTTGGTAAGAAAATATACATTTTATATTTGCATCACTCATATATATTGATTATTTGACATTCTGTGCTGAAAACAGCTTTTTTCACATT
>JAOXNZ010000091.1:63610-77513 GCA_028566095.1 Kryptolebias brasiliensis
TTTTTTTTACATTTAATGAGGAGGCCATCTTAAAAAATGGCGGCCATCTTGTTTTTCAACCTGGATAGCGTACTTTTCTGAAAGAGTAGGTTCTGAAGCACCTGATCTTATTGTAAAACTGAGCGGGTGATATGCATTCCTTCCCCGCCTGAGTAACACTGTTGTTGTCTGTTTATAGTTTCTTCTGTGGGGTTTTTCGACTCAAGCTACTTCTGCAGACTTTGTGCTATTTTAACTTTTCATATATCAGAAAGTTCAGCTCGATCGGGAATATGACTTTTAGTATTTGTAACTTTTATGCTTTTTGAATTGTTTAACTTTATTTACAAAACATTTTCCCCATAGAAATACATTGAGATCTTTTTAACTCCTTCAAAAAACACTGTTGTCTTCAGCGAACTGTCTCTGCTTCTGTCTTCTTATGATAATTTTAGCTGTTCTGCTAATTTTAGCTTTTAGCTACAGTTCAGCTCCTTTTAGACTGCCTGCTCTTTGTTTTAGCTTCCTCAGCAAACGTCAGTAAGTTCATCCAGCTCCCAGCTTTCCCACTGCTGTTTGTAGAAAAGACTTTGCCAGATTTGTCAGCGTCACATTTTATCACCTCAGATTCTCGCTGCTCCTCCGTCTAAAGAACAAACTCTTCATCACCTCCAGCACCGACAGGAAACAGAGCGAGCCCACACACTCTATATTTATCAGAGCACCTGGCCAGCAGGAAGAACTCGTCACCATGGTAACCTCTGCTTCCTGCCACAGCAGCCGGTGATGCTCACTCACCCGTCACCGAAAACAGGAAGTGTCCCGAACCGCCAGGATCACTTCCTGCTGCTGGGTTTGTCAACAAAAACGTCTCCAGGAGCATCTGGTCAAACACTGGCACCAGATCATGACCCTGCAGCTAGGACTCATGGGTATTGTAGTTTTAGGTTGTCCCAAACATCAGAACTGTTGCTTAGAGAGTGCTTAAATGGATGGTTGGATGAAGGTTGGATGAAGGTTGGATGTGGGCCTTGAACCGTCTGATTTCAGCTCCTGTCAGGTCCCTGTGAGAAATAATCGATCACCTGAATCTTACTGATGGATAATCAGCTGATGTGTTTGTTTCGTCCTCCACGACGTCCCGGGAGGGCGGAGCGACCACAGACGTTAAAAACAAAACAAAGCCACACAGGTGTCTCATCACCTTTCCTGACGTCATAGCCTGGGTGAGGCTGTCCACCGGCCTCCGGTGATCCAGCACCAGAACCCTGAACCAGCGCAACTAGCATAGCTTACAGAACCAACCGTGTAGGTGTGTTTTATCAGACTGTTTCGGTGTTAGCATGCTACACCGGTGTACTGTCGCAAACTGTCACCCCGGAAATACAGCGACCCTTCCGCCTCCACCAGGAGGCTACACATCATCTTCACACGGAAAAACAAGAATCCAGAGCCGAGACGCTGTTCACATCTGTTAGGACATGTTTACACCACTTAGCACAGGCTCACATCTGCCTAGAACTAGTTTACATCCGTTTATATGAGATAGGTTTAAATATAAAACTGCTTAACCTGCTAAAGCTAGCTGATGTTATTTTAGCTTCCTCCAACACGCACTTCTGTTTAAAAAACTAACTTTATTCGACTCAGACAAGCCTTTAATAACCTGATTTATTTATAACACTGTGCTGGTACTGCTGCTGGTCAGAAATGTACCCAATCCGACCGGCGGGAGGGCGTTATTTTACGGGGATGCAGTGTTTACCACAACACCGGACAGTTCGGTTTTCCATCATCCTCTTTAGAACCTAGAAGTTTAACTCAACATTCCCCGAAGTTAAATCCTGAAAAACACGGCTCTAAGATTCCTGGGGGTGCCCAGCAGAGGCTAGTCCGCCTCTGTGGGTCAGGTGGCGGCTGTGGGGCTCACTTACCGGCCCTGACCGTGTCCGTCAGGTCGTGGTTGGCAGCGCTCCGGGGAAACTCCTTCAGCTTCCTGCCGCTCAGGTTCACACACCCGGTTACCGAGGCTTCGTCCAGCGCCCGCTCCAGAGAACGGTTCCACGATGCCGGACCTGCCTGGCCCAGTCCGTTAGCGTTCCCTATGAGGGCAGTCCCGGAACTGCCGCCGGCTCCGACCGTGAAGTGGAGTCCGGTGCTTTCCGCAGACCCCAACAACACCGAGGCCGCCATTACACACTCCGGCTGTTAGCCCGCACTGCTAACGGCTGCTGCTGGAGCTGCGCATGCGCACTGCAGCCGCCCACAGGGAGCAGACTGAGCAGTTGTTGATACTATAACTGTAAAACAACCTACTGTATACTATATTAATTACATCATATTTATCAAATAATCAATCTGCATAATTAACAAAAGTGCTACTTAACATAGGAAACTACAGTACTACAGCAATCATGCTGAGTATTATTCCTAATGCTATTACAGTAATACAATATTATGTATATCATGTTATACAAACTTACTGTGTAATTACAATCGACATAACGATGGTAATTCACTCTGATCTGTAAATTACATTAAATCAGACAGTCTTGTTTAAACTAAATATCCTGTTTTTAGACTCGTACAAATAATCTGTGCTGTCAGGTGTAGATCAGTACTCTGTGTGGATATTTCACAAGACTAGAACTAGCAGAAAAATATATCGTTTTTATTTAAAATATGTCACTATGTTAGATTAGTACACCTCCTATTGTTGCACAGTAATACTCTAAAAATTGTGTCCTTGTGAAGATTTATTTGTGGTTCCCAAAGTTTCATACAAAAATCCAGTTCAAATTAATCCTAAAACAAATAGTTTTTTTCTCAGTGATGCGCTGAGAAAACCTAACTTCTGCTGTAAACTGGCACCTTATACATTAATTAAACATAATTCACATTTAAAACATATGAAACAGCTCACGTGGCACAGTTAATAAAAAAGATAGGAAGGAAAATTATTTTTAGAAAAGTGTAGTCTGGTTGTGACGTCATCAAAACCCGGAAACTCCAACCCCCACAGTTCAAAGCGCTGTTTCTTGTTGACGCATGCGCATTTCGGCGGTGTCCAGGGCCGGGTATCATGGCGACGTATGTAGACATCCTGAAGAGAGAGTTTCCCGAGATCGACACGGAGCTTTTCGACTACATCACAGGTGAGTGAGCGGGCACAGAGCCGCGGTCTGCCGGGGCTTCGAGCCGCTGAGTGCCGGCGGGGCAGAGTCAGCGGCCCCCGGCCCCGCGGAGCTCCACGCTGCGGCCTTTAGTGCTCCTGTTAGCCGGGCGGCAGCGCATGATAGCCGGGCGGCCGCTGGGCTGCCCGCGGTGATGCGGTCAGAGAGCCGGGAAACCGGAGCGTACCGGTCCGAGCCGAACCGGAGTTTAAGCCGGGGGAGAGTCTATTTTACTTTAAACAAATAAAGGATGGATCTCAGCAAAAAGAAAGCGGTTTCAGCGTTTATACTAAAATAAAACCGATCCAAGATCAGGTGTCATGTTGGAGTTTAGCACGTGTCTGTCAGTTTCTGTCACGTGATTTTTAGGATTTCAACTTTTTAGCAAAGTATCGATCAGAATCAGCGTACACTGATCAGCCATAACATTATGACCAGTGACAGGTGAGGCGATTACCTGGTGACCAAGGTTACTTGTCAGTGGGCGGGGCCTATTTTTGTTCTTGAAGTTGTTGGACTGGAGCGACTTCACCCAGAACTAAACTGATCATAGTTTGACTGCAGGGCTGTTGCTGAGTGTCAGGGTGGTCATAATGTTCTGGCTGGTGGAGTGGGCTAATGATCGTACCTTCAGGATGTTCTCTGACCTTTAGTGGAACCCTGCGCTCGTGTTCCAGGTGTTTTGGACAGCGGCGCCACAGACTTTGAGGATGGTGAGGAGGTGTTCGATGCCATTGGTGGCGTCCTGCAGGAGGTGTCAGCAGACAGTAAAAATGAGGACGACATCAGAGACATCTGCCTCCAGATGTTCAACACCCTCAAACTGTGAGCACACAGCTTTTCTCCTGGGTTCTGTTCGGTTCTGTCAGCAGTTCTGATTGATTATTGATTGTGCTTGTCAGGAACAACCATCACCGGCCGCAGAAGCAGGTGCTCCTGGACGCTCCGGTCCAGCTGTCTCAGATGTCTGCAGACTCCGGTAAGAACCTGAACAGCTACAACGACATTCAGAGTTTGCTTATGGAGTCCCGCAGGGCTCCGGTCCAGGATTTTGTATTTTATTTAATCTTTTAGTAATTTTTTGAGGCCTTTCCTCTCAGTTGTTCCCCTCTGGTGTAACCGCAGCAGGAGGTGGATGATCTGTGTGTTTGTTCTCCTCAGTGTCGGCAGCCAACGATGTTCATGGGATCTGGATGATGAAACGTCCTCAGAACACAGTGAGTCTTTAACCCTCCGGTCTCTGGTTATCTTTTTACAGTTTCATCTCGTTAACTTTGTTGTCTTGCTGTTAAAGAGACGAAGACATGTTGGCTTCACTGTCTGCAGGAAAAACAGAACATCTGCTGGGTTTTGATTTGTTTCTTGTTCTGGTTCCTGGTTCCACATGTTCTGTTTTCTGATCCCAACAGAAGCCCCTGACCTATGACCCCTGATCCAGCAGTTGGAACCATAAAACCAAGATCAAAGCTTAAATGTTTTGGGGTTTTCTGTTTCTCTGCAGATGGTCGATGCCAAGAAGTTGGAGAAAGCGGAGGCGAAGCTAAAAGCTAAAACCGAGCGCCGCAATGAGAAGGACTCTCAAAAAAACTGTGGTCCACTGTGAGTCCTTCACCTGTCCTTTTCTTACCTTTCCTCACCTGTCCTTCTTTTACCTATTCTCACCTGTCCTTTCTGTCCTCAGAGTCCTGGAGGAGGCGTCGGCCAGTCAGGCGAGCAGTAAAAAGGAGAATCGGGTCGACCAATCAGGGAAGAACCGGAGCTACGACATTCGGATAGAAAACTTTGACATTTCCTTTGGAGAGAGGTGAGGACATGTCCACTAAGAAACATTAGTGGCTGCCACTGCCAATCGGATTTCAACCCCATGCTGATGTCGCTGTGTTCAGGTGTCTTCTCCAGGGGACGGAGCTGTGTCTGGCATCAGGCCGGCGGTACGGTCTGATTGGTCGGAACGGTCTGGGGAAGACAACGCTGCTTAAGATGCTGGCGAGTCGGAACCTCCGCGTGCCGGCACACATCTCCATCCTGCACGTGGAACAGGAAGTGGCGGGGGATGAGACGATGGCGCTGCAGAGCGTCCTGCAGAGCGACACGCTGCGAGAGGACCTTCTGGATGAGGAGCGGCGGCTGAACGCTCGCATCGCCAACGGAACGTAAGAAACCAACGCTTGTCACCATAGTAACCTCGGCCAATGCTGGCGCAGCTCGAGCATTTTGTCCTCGATGATGTCAGAAGGGCTGATCACTGCTGTCATTTCAGAGCCGACGGGATGGAGAGCGTCCGACTGTCAGAGATTTACGCTAAACTGGAGGAGATCGAAGCTGACAAAGCCCCGGCCCGGTAACCATGCCAACCGCACTGTTTATTTTCACAGATAAACAAACACAACATAAACACATAAACATTCACATATGGACGGCAGGTGGAATTAACCTGTTGGTCACCTGGTAACTGGCTCCATGTCTTTGTCCAATCAGAGCCTCCGTCATCCTGGCCGGTCTCGGATTCTCTCCCAGAATGCAACAGCAGACCACTAAGTGAGTAATGCGTACACGGTACAGACTTATATTCGTCACACGTCACACTGATCCTGTGTGTTCGGGGTTTCCTGTGTGCAGGGAGTTCTCAGGAGGCTGGAGGATGAGGCTGGCGTTGGCCCGGGCGCTCTTCGCTCGGTGAGTTTCAGCCGTTCGCTCACACGCTTCCGTGTCTCACTGATCACATGACTCATGATAATCTGTCTGTTTGTCAGGCCGGACCTGCTGCTGCTGGACGGTGAGTCAGACCCGCCTCCTGGCAGCTCCGCCTTCGTGGTAGTTGTAGTACTGTGGTAGTATTCTGACGGCTTTGTGTGTGTTTCAGAGCCCACCAACATGTTGGACATCAGAGCCATCCTGTGGCTGGAGAACTACCTTCAGGTCTGTACTGTTAGCATTCCTCATAGGAAACAGTAGGAGCCATTAGCATCGAGCTAACCTAGCTGAATGACTCCTCCCCCTCAGACGTGGCAGTCCACCATCTTGGTTGTCTCCCACGATAGAAATTTCCTGAACGCCGTGGTGACTGACATCATCCACCTGCACTCGCAGAGGCTGGACAGTTACCGCGGGGACTACGAGAACTTCCTGAAGACCAAAGAAGACCGACTGAAGAACCAGCAGAGGGAGTACGAGGCCCAGATGCAGTACAGGCAACATATACAGGTACTACGTGATACTACAGGGTACTGCCGTGTACAACAGGATACTCTCTGTCATTAGCCAATGATACACTGAAAGGGGCGGAGCTTACACTGAGATCGAGGTTATGTTGTTTTTCAGCAGAACCAATCAAATGACCCTCTGAGCAGCGCTGCTCTGTGATTGGACTGAGCATAAAAAAGCTTTTTTGTTGTTGTTTTTAAGAGGTATATTTGTACTTTAACTATTTCCTGGTTACTAGTAAAATGTTAAAAGTCATGATCAGTTACTGATGTGCTACTAGTTAAACAGTTAGCAATTAAGTAAGAAATAACCTATAAATTAGACATTAATTTATTATATAACCAGCCATTAACTACTCTGAACCCCCAGCAGAACTGGACTGTGACTGACTAGAAAATGGTACAGACTAAATGCTGGTGTCAGACTAACACCTGGTGTGTTTGTGTTGCAGGTTTTCATCGACAGGTTTCGGTACAACGCAAACAGAGCGGCTCAGGTTCAGAGTAAAATCAAACTCCTGGAGAAGCTGTGAGTTCACACACACACCCTGTAACACACTGATACACACTGTTTCTTACTGTTTTACACTCTGTAACACACATACAGAAACACTGATTTCAGGTTATTCTGCAGTAAAATCAAAAACATTAATCACAGGCTGCTGGCCAACAATTAGCTTAGATGCTAACTTAACATTGAAAACACAATTAATCACTGGAAATGTACACATAATTTGTGTGTGTTTGCGCTGGTTGTGTAGCAGCTTTTGTTGTTCTGATTCTGTTTGTCTCCTGCAGACCGGAGCTGAAACCCGTCCAGAAAGAATCAGAAGTCACTTTAAGGTAAGAAGATCCACGTCGGTCCGGGTCGGTCCGGACTGAGACCCAGCTCCGGCCTTCAGAGACAGTCAGTCAGACTGAGTGACACGTTCTCCTCTGATAGATTACTGATTTGTTGCTCCAGGTTTCCTGATAACTTTGAGAAGTTGTCTCCTCCCGTCCTGCAGTTGGATGAAGTTGAGTTTTCCTACTCGCCCGACCAGCCTCTCTTCACCGGACTCAACCTGTCAGCTGACCTCGAGTCCCGTATTTGCATCGTACGTATCATCGTTTGGTTAGAAAATCAGCGCAGAGTTGTTGCCCAATCACATCCATTAATGACGCTGGTTGATTTATGACAGGTCGGTGAAAACGGCGCCGGTAAAACCACCATCCTGAAGCTGTTGATGGGTGAGCTGACACCGGTCAACGGCGTGCGACAGGCTCACAGGTGAGGGAACCCACAGACCAATCAGAACACAGAGATTACCTCTTTACTCATCACTGTACACCTGTTTACATCCTGTCCAGGTAACAAGTTTACAGCAACTGTTCGGGAACTTTTCCTGTTCTTTTTAAGGGAACATTTAATTTTTTATCAAGGAACTGTTGCTTCTTTTGGGTTTATTGGAACCTTTTTTATCGATCAGGGAACATTTGATTATTTGAGGACATGTAAAAACTTTATGGTTTAATGAGAACAGTTTTAGGTAAACATCTTTTAAAGTTTTTGCTTAGAGAATCTGAAATGTTCTGGAACCATTTTAATCAGGGAACATTTTATATGTTTTAGGGAACTTTTTACAGAAATGATCCTGTATAGTTTGATCAAGGAACATTTTATTTATCTTTAACAGATATGTATCGTTAACCAAATTGTGGGAACATTTAGAGAACATCTGTTTTATGTTTCATCACTGAATATTAGATTTTTTGTTTTCGGGCAGCAGTTCACAGTTTGGTTTATTTATCATGAGAAGCATTAAGGGAACCGTTTCTGATCACTTTGTGAGGGAACTCACAGAACGTTTGTGAACCTCTGATTAACTGATGTTTTCTCATCAGGAACTTGAAGATCGGTTACTTCAGTCAGCACCACGTGGACCAGCTGGACCTGAACGTCTGCGCCGTCGAGCTGCTGCTCAACAAGTTTCCTGGTAACCATGGCGACGACGATGACATGGCCAGCAGCTTCATGCTCAGATCTGATTGGCTGCTGTGTTTATGCTGCAGGTCGGACGGAGGAGGAGTATCGCCACCAGCTGGGAGGTTACGGTATTACCGGAGAGCTCGCCATGAGGCCGGTGGCCAGCCTGTCAGGAGGACAAAAGAGTCGGGTCGCCTTCGCTCAGATGACGATGCCATGGTAACTGACAGCCCAGGGGTCACCTGATACTGAGGAGGAGGAGGGGATGAAGATGATGATGTCATTTGTTTCTTTCAGTCCGAACTTCTACGTCCTGGACGAGCCGACCAACCACCTGGACATGGAGACCATCGAGGCTCTGGCAAAAGCTCTCAACAAGTTCAAAGTAAGTGTGTTCCTGTTTACCTGTTCCTGGATCCCAGGTGTGTCCCTCACCTGTCTGATGTCACATGTTCCAGGGCGGAGTCATCCTGGTGTCACATGACGAGCGTCTGATCCGGTTGGTGTGTAAGGAGCTGTGGGTGTGTGAAGCCGGGAAAGTTCAACGCATCGACGGCGGCTTTGACGAATACAGAGACATCCTGCACGAACAGTTCAGGAAGGAAGGTTACCTGTGAGGCTCCGCCTACTGCTGACTGACCACGTACACCCGTAACGTAAACGCTTCTCACAGTGACACTAAGACCAGCAGCCAGCGGAGGACCTGCTGCGATCAGGTGATCGGCTGTTTGGGGTCACCTGCTGAGGTCACCTGGTGAACTTTGGAAGAGGAACGACCTCGAAGCTGAATCTGTTCAGATGTTTGAGCTTTTATGAGAATTAAAGGACCAGACTGTCAATCAAACATGATTTAACTTTCAGAAAAAAATAAAAACATCTAATCATTTGTTCACTTCCTCTTCCTGTTTTTGTCAGTCTTGATGTTTTTCTGTATCTTTTTTTTTTTCTTTCTGCTTTTTTTTCTTCCCATTTTTATCATTTTTCCCTCTTCTCATTTTTCCATTTCCTGTTTTATCTTCCTGATTTCCTTTCCAGACTCTCAAACATAACGAAGCGTTCGCCTTAACCCCCGGCCAATCAGAGGCCTCCGTCTCTGCCCACCTGAATGAACCTGTGAAATAAAACGTGTCGGGCAGGAAGTTCTGCTCGCTCCACATTCCTGCCTGATAAATATCTGTTTTTAAAAAGGTCAGCAGGTTTGTGACAAACTGCAGAAAAACAAATCCATCAGAAATCATTTTATTTTTACAGTAAACCCCCGTCGACAGGTCAACGCCCGTCGACAGGTCAACGCCCGTCGACAGGTCAACCCCCGTCGACAGGTCAACCCCCGTCGACAGGTCAACGCCCGTCGACAGGTCAACGCCCGTCGACAGGTCAACCCCCGTCGACAGGTCAACGCCCGTCGACAGGTCAACGCCCGTCGACAGGTCAACGCCCGTCGACAGGTCAACATCAGCATCTTTAATGAACCTCAGAAACCATAAAAAGTTATATTTAATAAAGTCACTGAAACAAGAACCGATAGTTCTGTGTGGATAAACAGCTGCATCTTCATCATGATCTGCCCTCTTCATCCTCGCTGTTCACCACCGTCGGCAGCTGAAACAGAAACACCTCTGGACCCGATTTGGACCTCAGGTTCTGTTGGTTCTGTGGCCCAGTTTCACTCCCTCTAATGGTTTTTGGTCATGTGACAAAACCTGGACCTGGATGGAGACTAGAAATGATCCAACCAATAAATTTATTACAAAACTATTCTCTAAATAAAACCCTCAGATCTTTATATTTCTGTAAACAACTTCCTGTTTAGACTGTGGACCAATCAGAAGTGTTGGTGAAGGTCGGCGTGTTGAAGATCAGGAACTGAGACTGGCTACAAACTTACAGCACAGAACCCAAACATACTCTGGGATTTACAGAGCAGACCCTGAAGGCAGCACTGGGATTTACAGAGCAGACCCTGAAGGCAGCACTGGGATTTACAGAGCGGACACTTTATGCTGGAGCAGAGACACCTGTCTGCAGGTGAAGACAAACCTGAGGACAGAAATAACAGCCCAAGTTTCAGTTACAGTTTGCAGAATGGCGTCCTGATAGAAACATGTGTCTTCTGTGGACTTGTGGACCGGTTTTTAGACGGTTCTGGTTTCCAGTTGGACTTTTACGTCTCTACAGTTCTGGTCTCCTGGCTGCTGTGTCTTGCTGTGTCTTCAGTTGGACGTGAGGCAGGACTGCATCCCTGTAGAACACCTCCAGCTTGGATACCGTCTCGTCCCACAGCTCAGGGTCAAAGGTCACGGGAACCACAGCTGTCTCCTTCAGGGTGAAGACAACAAGGTCAGCCCGCTTCAGACCCGTCACTGCCAGTTGGCACTGGATCTGAGTGAAGTAGCTGTGAGACGTCTTCAAGTGGTAGACTGGAGGCTGGACAGGAGGATAGAGACGACATCAGAGGAGGACACAGGGACAGAGCAGACAGGACAGGTGGACAACTAACGTCGTCCTTGATTTTTACCTCTCCGTGGTTCTGTCTGTCTTCGTCCTCGAGCTGCAGACAAAAGGCAGGGTCGTCCCTGCAGGCGTCCTCCACCCGTCTGTCCCGGTGTTTGAAGGGACACTTCACCTCCAGGCAGAGCAGCCATTGGCCGGTCCGTCTGTCCGTCACGATGCCGTCGGGACTTGCAGCCAACCAGGGCCGCCGGGTGTCGATGAACAGACCGCAGTCCTGAACCAAGACCGGCCGGCCCAGCGCCGCCGTCTTCAGGGTCTGAGGGACCACATGACCAGAGACATCAGCAGAGACATCATCAGTAACAGTTGTTTTCAGTAGCGTTTGGTTGTTTACATCATGACACAATAAGTAAAGAACAGATTTTGATGAAATCTTCAGGAAATGTTGAATTTTTCACAAAGAACAAATGATTAAATTCTGGTTCTGATCGGGATCACGATCCGGCTCCTTCAATGTTTTAATGACCCTCTGGTCTAGAAGAAGGTTTGAGCTCAAGTTCCTCAACGTACAATGATGACATCACTGATGATGTCATCTGTCTCATGATGACATCACAGTGATACCAGGTCTTTTTGTTCAAGAATTATTTAAAAAATCCAGAACTTCAACTAAATTTTAAATTTGAGTTCCTTAATTGTAAAAAATAATTTATTTTAACTTTTTATCCCAATTTTTCGGTGCGTTCAGGTGATCCTTGGTGTTTTGGTTCTGGTAGAACCCACCTGGTACCGGCGGACGGCCTCAGACTCCATCTGGATCCCCCAGCTCATGGCTCTGGTCTGGACTCGGGGCCCGTCTCCTGTGGGGTCCGACAGGTGAGTTATTTGGTATCTTTGATCAGAACATACAGGTTGGGGGGGTGGGGCCTACCTGTGACTGCAGCCAGGTAAGAAGGGGGCGGAGCTTTGCTCTTGCCGTGAACAAAGCGGCAGTGGGAGATCCGATGAGCCACGGAGGCTGTGATCCGGTTCTTTCTCCAGGTAAACCAGTCCGGGTTGGTACTCTGTCCCCGGGTCAGAACCTCCACCTGCTCCACCAGACACCTGTCCAGGTGAGCGTTTACAACCAGCGGCACCTGCTCCGGTCTGGGAGGCGCTCCGTTTCCAACAGAATTCAGATCCTTGTCCGGTTCTGGTTCCACAGCTGAACCAGCCCTGTTGCTGTCCTGGTTCTCCTGGACCGTGTCAGGCTTGGTTCTGGTCCAAGGATGGCAAGCAGTACTGGTTTTGGGCTTCTGGCTGATGGGATTGGCTGAAGCGCCGCCTCTTGCGGCCTGGATGGACGGGTGGTACCGGACCTGCGGGAGGATGGATTTCTGGGTCGGACCGGCCTGTACGGAGACCTGTTTGGGGTTCTGCTTCTGCATGTTTGTTTGGTCTAAACAGGAACCAGAACAAAAACTGGTTCAGTCTGAGGTCAAAGGTCATGAATAAGAACTAAATTATCACAGATCAATAAACTGATCAGAAGAATCAATAACTGAACATTTAAAGAATAAATATATTTAATATAAACAGTGATGTTTTTCTTTTAGGTTTTACTGAGCCATTTGCTACTTTTAACCTTTAGATAGCGTTTAGCTCTTTTTAGCTAGCTTTTAGCTCTTTTCAGCTAGCGGTTCAATACTTTTAGCTTGTGTTCTACTTTTTGTCGGTAGTGTTTTGCCACTTCCCTTTTTAGTTAGAATCTTGCTAATTTTAGCTAGCGTTGTGACAGCTTCCTTCCGGCAGCGAGCAGACACCATTTCCTCCCAGATATAAACTCCTCCCGCGCCGCGCCGCTTGTCGTCACTTCCTGCTGCGTCAAACGCCGGCGCACCGTAAAGGAGCGGACCCAGCCTCAGTTCGTTTTCTGGATTCGGATCAAACCGCCAGACTCCTCAGTAGAAACGCTCGTTTTATGATGTTTTCATGAACGCAGCTGGACTCATGAGTTCAGTGTGACATTTTAAAGTTTGTTAGGAACTGCTGGTGTTTTCGGCTTTAATCTCAATAAGACAGCCGCTCTCTAAATCAACAGAGAACTTCATTTTAGAATCTGTTCTTCCTGTTTATTATAAAAACAACCCATTCCGGAGGCTTTAAAACAAACAAATTGAAGGACTCATTTATCAGATTAAATAAAGTCTGACTTGAATCAAACATCAGATTGACGGATTACAGAACCGAATCACTGACATGTCGCATGAAGTCCGGTTCGGAGACTGAAAGTGTTGCAGCTGAGAAAGAAACCGCGAGAACCGCTCGGGTTCAGCTGTAAATAAGAGATTTATCTACCTGCCAGGTGAGTTAACGGAGGGTCTGAGCAGAACTTACCCGAATTGAGAGCCTTTAGACCTCGTTCCTGATGCTTCTGTGGGTCGGAACAATAATGAGAGCAGATGTGAAACTGGGTTTAAAAAGACGCTGACTCATCGAGGCGTGACAGACAGAGACATGTCCCGAACATGTCCCCCAGCTAACACGTCTTCCAGTAATTCCACAAGATTACTGCAGGTCTCCACACGTTTATCTATCCGTCCAAGTGTATTTTAAAAAGTAAAATAAACCGTCCCCGAACCCGGAGGTAACTCTTTATAAGGCTCAGACAGTGTGGATCTGTCATGGTGTCAGGATGGCCGAGCGGTCTAAGGCGCTGCGTTCAGGTCGCAGTCTCCCCTGGAGGCGTGGGTTCGAATCCCACTTCTGACAGAAGTGTTTTCCTAAAATCTTACAGTTTTATAAATGTAAAGACTTTAGAAATAATAAGAATACATTATGTATAATTAAGACAGAGAATCTGTAGAGGAAGTCCATTTTCTGTGATGATCCAGGGTGAATGCTGAGCGCTGAACAACTGCTGAAATGAAGCAAAACATTAGCTAGAAGTGGCTAAAGGCTATCTAAAAGCTAAATGTAGTAAAATCATAGCTGAAAGTAGCATAAGAAGACATAAACAAAGCCAGAAGTGAGTGAATTAAAGAAATCTAATTTTATTTCTATGGGGAAAATATCCATCCATCCATCCATTTTCTTTACCCGCTTTTTCCATTCCGGGTTGCGGGCAGCCGGTGCCTATCTCCAGCAGT
>JAOXNZ010000091.1:77592-93000 GCA_028566095.1 Kryptolebias brasiliensis
ATGGACTTGCGACCTGTCCAGGGTGTCCCCCGCCTCTCGCGCAGTGACTGCTGGAGATAGGCACCGGCTGCCCGCGACCCGATAATAATAATAAATAAAATCTTCTCCAAATCTTACGCTCTTGGCGTAACGCGCTCCTCTTCAAGGCCAAGTTGTGTAAAAACGCAACAGCGCCTCCTACGGTCACCATTGAAAATGACTTTATTCTCGTGATTTATTTATTTTTTCTTAGCCCTGATACTCCGTCTTGGTGGAGGTAACAAACAGAAAAAAGTTCAAATAAAAAACAAGACAAAGTGATCAAAGGCCACAGAAAGGTATTTTTAAACTGGATTGTTCTCGTGAAATTCATTTATTGACCTCTGTCTGATGCATTCTGGGTAATAAAAGGTGTTTAAGGTGAATCCAGGTGAATTCTGGATTCAACAGAACAAACTGGCTCCTCTGAAGGACCTGCAGATCGCCTGCTCCTCGTTGATCTGGACGGTTATAAATCCTAAATATTTCCCTGTTTTTCCTCTTTAGTTGGTTCTCTGAAAGTCCTCAGGGTTCTGCGGTTCACCATGCGGGTCTCGCAGGTCTCGGACTGTCTGTTCCTCACAGATCTGGACTCGGCTCTGAACCTGGCTGTCTTGACCAGCAGGAACGTCACACTCATCATCAACGCCAGCGGACTGCAGGACGTCCTCTACCCGCCAAAGGAAGACCTGCAGATCCTCCACGTCCCCATCCAGGACCAACCCCACGCCCCCCTGAGTCTCTACTTTGACCTGGTGGCAGAGCGAATCCAGCAGAACCGAACAGGAACCACTCTGGTCCACTGCAGCGCCGGCAGGAGCCGCTCACCTGCTCTGGTCATGGCCTACCTGATGAGGTAAAACATCCAGGTTCAGATCCAGTTGTAGGTGTAACCCGAACCCAAACCAGGCGTCCATGGTTCTGGTCCGTGTCTCTGCAGGAGCAAGGGTCTCAGTTTGCATCAGGCTCATAAAATGGTTCTGGAGTGCCGGCCGTTTATCCGTCCCAACGCTGGGTTCTGGAGGCAGCTGATGGACTACGAGAGGACTCTGTTTGGCAGGAACACAGTGAGGCTGGAGAGGAGGTCCGAAGGAGTTCTGCCTGAGGTTCTGCAGAACCAGGTGGGTCAACATGGAGCTGAAGGGATGGAAGACGGAGTTTCACATTGAAGAAGACGAGTCGCGGTCTAACTGGGTCCAACCCGGTCCAAATAAAGCTAGTTTTCCAGATTCTGATTTTAAAGCTGAATGTCTGAACTCAGAATCCTTGCAGCTGCTGTTCAGGAGACTGATTGATTGACTGACTGATTGATTGATTGACTGATTGATTGACTGACTGATTGATTGATTGACTGATTGACTCACTGACTGATTGATTGACTGATTGATTGACTGATTGATTGATTGACGGATTGATTGATTGACGGATTGATTGACTGACTGATTAATTTGATTGACTGATTGATTGACGGATTGATTGACTGACTGATTGATTGATTGACTGATTGACTGACGGATTGATTGACGGATTGATTGACTGACTGACTGATTGATTGACGGATTGATTGACTGACTGATTGATTAATTTGATTGACTGATTGATTGACGGATTGATTGACTGACTGATTGACTGACTGATTGATTGATTGACTGATTGACTGACTGATTGATTGACGGATTGATTGACTGACTGACTGATTGATTGACTGATTGATTGGCTGATTGATTGACTGATTGACTGACTGATTGATTGACGGATTGATTGACTGACTGATTGATGGATTGACTGACTGATTGGTTGACTGACTGATTGATTGACTGATTGACTGACTGACTGATTGGCTGATTGGTTTATTGACTGATTGATCAGAACAGTTTGTCGTTTCAGACCCCTACTTGATCCTGTTGAAAATCTTTGCTAAAGATAAAAACCGACACCGAGGAGTAAAAACCACAGATTTTATTGACGACAGAACAGAAGGAATGATCAGAGCGATCAATAATCGGTCGGAGTCTCAGTACTGGAAGCTCCTCTTGGTCTGGATGTCGTCCAGAATCTGCTGCAGCTCCTCGTCTTCAAACCGACCCTCCAAACTGAAAACACATGACCAGTTTCAAAGGCAACTTTATTTAAAAAGACTAAATCAGATCAGAGGGTTTTCTGACAGAGACAGACTCTTATTTTGAAGAGCAGGGTAAAACCTCTTCCTGTCTGTCCTTTATGGTTTTTTATGACTTTAAATCCTGAATCCTGCCCACTCTCTGATTTAATTAGAAAAATAAAGAGGCCAGTGGGCCAGAATCTGCTGAGTCACCGGTTGCCATGGTGACTCCTGTCTTGTATGGGGAGAAGAAAGGGGAGGGGTTTAATACAGCAGCATTTTAGGCAGAAACAGAGTAAAAAGTAAGCCTCAAACAAACAGTAGCTGTGTGAAAACTATAAGAACCCCCGTTTAACAGAGACGGGTGGTGTTTGTGGTTCTGTCGGGTCAGCTGACCCGGATATGACCCGGATGATGCAGGTGGACTCACCTGGGGATCAGGGCTTTGGCCTCCTCAGCTGCTTCAGGACACAGATTGGCCAAACTGGCCAGTTCGAACTTATGGAGCTTCTTCTGCAGGAGGAGACTGGGACAGACAGAACCGGGTCAGAACCAGACACAGGCAGACAGAGAGACAGAACAGGGCTAGAACCAGGGCTACAGAGGCGTACCTGCGGACAGCGGTGATGGTCTCTCGGTTCTTGAAGCGGCTGAACCGGGCCGTGTAGTTGAGGGTCTTCATGAAGACCTCGGACAGTTCCTGCTCGTCCTCGGCGCTCTCGTTCTGCTGCTTCCTGTGTTCCAGCAACATGTGGACCTCCGAGTTCAGCAGCGTCTCCGCGCTCTCAAACTCTGTGGAACCAGAACAGGGCCCGTTAGAACCAACAGGAAGTACAACATAAATGACTAACTGTCAATTCATTCAGAAGATGCTACTGGAATCTCCTACAGCACTTGAATGCAGCTGAAACACACAAAACCAGAACCTGCAGACATTTCAGAGAAGAGAAGCTTCCTCAGATTTTACACGAGGCTGTTCTCCAGCAGAACTGAGGGGTTCTAATCATGTTCTGAGTTCTTAAGGTTCCAACAGGACGGGTTCTGGAGAAAGGAACCTGCAGACGTTCTGCTCTGAGGAGGAAACTGGGCTTTAGGGAAGTTTTACTCAGAGAAATTAGTGACATTAATCAGCAGAAAGAGGAGAAAAGAGCAGGAAACAGGAAGTTTACTGATCGACGATATTATGGTCTGTTTTCCAGATGGGAGAAAATTCAACACAAATAGTTTGATTATTTAAAG
This sequence comes from Kryptolebias brasiliensis, assembly GCA_028566095.1. Taxonomy (NCBI): domain Eukaryota; kingdom Metazoa; phylum Chordata; class Actinopteri; order Cyprinodontiformes; family Rivulidae; genus Kryptolebias; species Kryptolebias brasiliensis. The sequence continues at coordinate 80,951 of JAOXNZ010000091.1, forward strand.
CTTTGTTTAAATTATTTTATGTATTAAATAGGCCTAAAGCTTGTTTTATAAGACTAAATTACGAAACTATAATTAAAAAGTAAAGTATATTGCCAACATTTCTTCTCTGTTGATCGTTTATACTTTAGTTTCCTAAGTTTTCCTGGAGGCTCTTTCCTCCAACAGGTCGGAACATCACATGTGGACCACCTCAGAACCGGGTCAGGGTTAGTCTCGGTGCTCTTTGTGGGTCTGTGTTGTGGTCACCTTTAGGAAACAGCAGCTGTGAAGCGTCTTCTTCTACGTCTCCGAGCTGCGGAGGAGCGGCGCCTCCGGCCGCCATGACGGAGCACAACCCGCGGAGAGAAGCGGCAGCTCGGGTACAGAGTCCGGGCGAGTCCAGGTACCGTCCGGTGACCACAAACACCTACAGAGAGAACCGAAGAGGAGACCGCGCTGAGTCTGTCACTCTCACACGAACACAGAACTACTTCCGGTGAGCTGCCGCTGTGGCTTCCGGTGCCTCTGAGATATCCTTCCGCCCCCTGCTGGTTGGGAGTTCTCTGTTCCGGTTGTTTGTTGGATGCTTTTGTTAAAACCTGACTTTGTAAAATAATTTATTGTTTATTACTTTAGATATTTAGTTCTCCTGTGTTTCCTGTCTCTGTCCACATCTGTTTGGATTGCAGCGCTGTTTCTATCGATAACAGGATCGATCTCACTGAACCCAGTGATCGATCTCCAGCGCCCCCTGCGGGCAGAACCTGACAGCGTCCCGTTTCTGCCATCAGTGAAACGGTGTAAACTCCTCTTAGTTCTCTGTTAAGAATATTCAATATAAACTCAAGGTTCTACTCACATCTTTAACCATGAATTGATGCGGACCCTTCAGTATTTACTAATCTAAACATAAAAAAACATCTCATTTTAACAGTCCTAAAACAATCTCTGCGTTGGCCGGGAATCGAACCCGGGTCAACTGCTTGGAAGGCAGCTATGCTAACCACTATACCACCAACGCACTGTCAATTCGATGGCCGAATAGCCCTACGACCGTTACCCGTAAGTGAGACTGAGTCTATGAGGACAGTTTCTGTCCCACCGCCTGTCCTGGCCTCTGGGGGGCGCCATACAGCCATAAAACGCATCGGTCAAACATCTGGACGACCTGAAGATGCACGTTTTATTTGTATAATTCTGTAGTTACTAACATGTCCAACCCACCGATTACAAGTCAGAAATAAATTTAGATTTTAAATTGTGCTTTTTATTGCGTTCTTTGGTCTGTTTTTTGGATGTTTTAGATCAGATAAATGTTGATATTCTTGCCTTTTTATGGAGATACATTGTTTTCTGGGACTTCTGGGCTCTTCCTTCAGTCTGTCTTCACATCAGACGGTTGTTTCGTCTCCACAGCTCGAGCTGATCCTCGTCTCAGATCGGACCTACAGAACCGAGCCGCCATCAGAACATAAACATGGACCCAGTACCCCTGGAAACAGGTTGATGCAGTCTGAGAGCTCAGACTAGCACACCGAACAGATGAATCCTTACATTCCCCTCGTCTGTAACTGGAGCCCTGACAGCCGGTTCTGGTCCATCTTTCACGAGCCACGCGTAGAACTGGTCCAGGTTAGTAAAACACCACAGACAGGAACCAGAGACAGGAACAGACAGGACAGGATCCCAGACCAGACCAATAAACTCTGAGACCGGGTCTGGGTTTTAGAGACGAGCTGCTGCTGAAGGTCCATGTCCTCAATGAAGAACTCAGAGACGCTGAAAGTAAAATTTTATTTTATTAACCTTTATTTAATCAGCTAAATCCCAATGAGATCATAGATCTCTTTATCAGGGGAGGCCTGAAAGCAGCCGGACATGCAGGTTTTTAGACCTTTGAAATGTTCCACTCTACCTGAGCTGGAAATAATCACCAACTTTATTTAATTTACTGAAGTGTTTTATGATCAGGAAGTTCAGCTGAGAACTAAAGCAGGAGAGAAAGTCTGACTAAAACAGCAGAAGATTCATGTTTGGAGGCAGGTTGTCCTCCATCTGATCATCAGGCTGATCAACTGTCCCACAGCAGGGCCCCTGAGGGTCTGTGTGGGCCCTGAGGGTCTGTGTGGGCCCTGAGGGTCTGTGTGGCCCCTGAGGGTCTGTGTGGTCCCTGAGGGTCTGTGTGGCCCCTGAGGGTCTGTGTGGTCCCTGAGGGTCTGTGTGGCCCCTGAGGCTCTGTGTGGTCCCTGAGGGTCTGTGTGGTCCCTGAGGGTCTGTGTGGGCCCTGAGGGTCTGTGTGGTCCCTGAGGGTCTGTGTGGCCCCTGAGGGTCTGTGTGTCCTCTGAGGGTCTGTGGGGGCCCCGATGGTCTGTGTGTCCTGTGAGGGTCTGTGTGTCCCCTGAGGGTCTGTGGGGGCCCCGATGGTCTGTGTGTCCTCTGAAGGTCTGTGTGGCCCCTGAGGGTCCATGTGGCCCCTAGGGGTCTGTAGGGGCCTCGATGGCCTGTGTGTCCCCTGATGGTTTGTGTGTCCCCTGAGGGTCTGCGGGGGCCCCTGAGGGTCTGTGTGGGCCCCTGAGGGTCTGTGTGTCCCCTGAGGGTCTGTGTGTCCCCTGAGGGTCTGTGTGTCCCCTGAGGGTCTGCGGGGGCCCCTTCACTGATGTGCTGGAAGTCCTGACAATCAGACAGGACATCACAGCAGGGTATAGACACGTCCTCTTTGACCTGTGGGACGTTTTTGGTTGTTGACGGTCACCATGACGACGGACCAGCAAGTCGTCTCCATTCAGGGCAAAAAGCAGAAGAGGAGGCGGCGGTTAGTGCGCTGTGGGAACCTGCAGAGACAGAGTTGGTGTTTCCTGAGTTTCCTGAGTGTGTGAATGTGTTTGTGTGTATTTCTCTGTGTGTGTTTCTGTGTCTGTTTGTGTGTGGGTGGGTGTGTGTGTGTGTATTTCTGTGTGTGTGTGTGTGTGTGTGTATTTCTCTGTGTGTGTGTGTGTGGATGGACAGATGAATGCACAGAAGTGTAATTAAATCGTCATCCTTCAGCTCGCTCTGAAAGTCTTTCTCCTCCTCCTCCTGCTCGCTGAGTGACGTGCTGCCAGGAGGCCCCCAGGGGACCCAGAGCCAGAGACACAGAGGCATGACGGGACGCTGTGTGGGAGCTCCGCCCCTCTGCTGGTGGACATTTAGGACGCAGAGTCTCTGTCCACTCAGATCCATCAAAGATAAACTGAAAAAATGTTCTGTCAGATCGTTAGTTCAGTTTCATCGTTAGGTCAGTAACAGCAGAACTAAAGGTCTGAACAGAGCAGAACCAAAACCAGCAGGAAGACAAACAATCAGAGACAAGGAAAGATTCAGGACAAGACAAACCGATGGAGACACGCATATTTACCAAAACTCCACCAAACTGAAGGTTAAAACATCAGGTTCAAACCTGAAGCTGCACTAATGAGCAACACAAGGATCAGGTCAGAACCATGCAGCCACACAGTGATGATGATGATGATGATGGAGACGCCGCGGCGACAGATCGAAGATCAGTGCGAGCTGCTGCAGTGCATGATGGGAGGCTGTCAGCAGTGAAACAATGCAGCTCATTAACATGCAGCCTGTGACGGACTCTGCAGACAGACTGAAGGTGACCGCCTGGCGTCCCCAGATAAACAGGACAAACAATGAGACGGGTGGGGACAGGGACGGGTGGGGGCGTGAGGCTGCCAGCATCGATTCATTAACGTCTCCTGATTAGTTTGGACAATAAAATGTCCAAAATAAACCACCAGCTGAGCTGGAAGCTGCGCCCATCAATACTCTGGATCAGCAGCCAATCAGACGGCTGAATGAGGAGTGAACGGATGAATTTAAACTGTGACAGAGTGACTGACTCACAACAAACACACAACCCCGACCCAATCCAGCAGCTGGTAGAACCTCCTGTCCCACGTGGTTGTGGAGGAATTCTGACCTTCTGAGGCCTCTGAGCACTGCACGGTCTGACCTTCAGGGTGAATCTGCTGGTTTGATTGGCAGCTGTCTTAAATGTGTCCACTTGTGAATAATCTTCCTCTCTGTAGAACGATGGACTCCAGATGACCTTTGACCCTTCCCAGATTGATGGGCAGCAGCTGCTTCTCTGAGGTCATTGCTGATGTCTTTCCACCCTGGCGTTGTGTTTACACACCTGTAGCTCCAGAGCAGCAGAACCTCCTGCTTTATTAGATGTTTCTGTCAGCTGATTATCACTGAGGACCGGTTCTGGTCCAGTTTAAACCTTCGGACATGAAAAATAACATTTTTTAGAACCAGATCAAACCTGAAACCACAGAAACTTCTTTTTTTCTGCAGCAGCTCAAAGTTTTTACAGATGTTCCACATAAAGGCTGCACATCTGGACCGGGAGAACCTTAGGGTGACCCTACCTAAGGCCCCCGACCAGAGGCTCCAACCAGAGGCCCCGACCAGAGACCCTGGAGACCCCGGAGACCCTGCAGGCCCAGGGGACCTCAGAGGCCCCGGAGGCAGAAACAAGCAGTTGTTTCCTTCCTCTCTGAATAAAGTTCTGCTGCGTTCCGGTTCTGAAACGGTTAAGCTCCACATCTCTGGTGTAAACGGACACCGCGCGCGCACACACCTGACCCCGCCCACCTCGGACACCCCCGCGGCAGCAGCGAGCGCTCCCGCCGTGAACTTGGCTCAGTTTGTCCCGGAGCGGAGCTGCAGGACCCGGTCCGGACCGAACTCACCGGGACGGTTCGGAGGAAACTTCAAAGGCGTGCGCATGCGGACACGTGTCGGACACGCGGGTTGATTGCTTTTTGAGTGACAGGCTCGTCATGAAGCTCCTCCCCCTCCTGCTGCTGCTGGTGATGATGATGATGATGAAGGTGATGAAGGTCAGTGTTCCGTCAGAGTTTCGGTTCGATCCGGTTCGGTTCGTTAGAGTCAGAGAAACGGATCAGAGGTCAGAGGATCAGCTGCTGATCAGGAGAGAAACTTCTGATCAAACATCAAAGAGGGGATCAGAACCGAACCGAACCGAACCAACAGGCTGTAAGACAGGGAGGGACAGGTCTGAGTGGGACAGAGAGAGACAGTGTGGGACAGGTTGAAAGACAAAAGGTTGTTAAAAGTTTCATGTTTAATTTATAAACTAACCATCATCAGTTTACTGTAAAACTTTAATTTACTGAAGAATTTTTGACTTTCAGTCAAACTTAAATTCTTTAAAAGTTTTAACTTCGTCCAACGATGGATAAACTCTGTCCTTGTCCACTTGTCCACACTGTCTCACCGGCTTTAGCTGGAAACTTTGCTTGTTTCCATGGTAATCCACAGAATGACAGAGTTTATTCCTGACTCTGGGCGGAGCTAAACGCAGTGGAGGAGGGGACAGGTTCACCTGAGCGTCACACACCTGGGCTCAGTTTGTCTGACATCAGTCACAGCCTGAACCACGGGAGCCTTCGCTGCTTTCTTCACTGTTTGAATATAAAGCAGATAAGAGCCAGCTTCTGTCAGGTGGCGACTATTGATTTCCTGTTTAACCTTTGACCTTTGACCTCAGTCCCAAACGTTTGATTTTGTCTCATTAAAGCCTGAAATCTTCATAAAATCACATTCATGTGTTTCGTTAGCTTATCAGACGCCGTCAGTCACCATCTTGGCTCCTCTACAGAACTACAGCAGCCCGGCAGGGACAAACCAAGTCCTGGACCCAGGACCAGGATCCCGGCCCAGGGCCGCAAGACTGTTCACAGCTCTGTGTTTCTTTACAGAGCCTCACTGATTCCTCTCGGCTGGAAAGGGCCTCAGAAAGGATGTAGGAGTCTTGGACCAGATCCCTGGTATTTAGTGTGGAAGGAGGCGGGTCAGAAGGTTCTGGTTGGTAATGTGAGCCTTCAGAGGCGGCTTCAGCTCACAAAGAGACACTGTTTGGGATTCATGTTTGCTTGTTCAGTTGTAAATTTCAGTTCTAAACTCGTGCAGCCTGGATCGAAGCGTCCTGATGTCAGAGTTGGAGTTTCAGGGTGAAGTATGTTTTGGTCCCATGTGGCGGGACGGAGGGTGGCAGATATGTGGGAGGGGGGGACGCATCAAAGAGCAACACGTGAGAAAAAAGTGTTTCTGATCTGAGCGAATCAGTCCAACGAAACACCAAAACACTTCTTAACGTTTCCTGAAACCAACCGAAGTTCTGACCCGATTCAGACAGCAGCACCTAGTGGACATCTAAGGAACTGCAGCTGATTGATTTTGGACAATAATATTTTCATTGGATGTACGTCAACAACTGATTAAGGTTTGAAGTCAGCCTAATTCAAGATGTTCAAGAAGTTAATCAGTCTTAGCCATCATAAAAGTGGCTGTAACTCTGTCAGTTTTACAGATACTGAGATAAAACTTGTGGTAGTAGCTGAGACTCATACCCTGAGCGCTAACAAACTGCACATAACCTCATTTCCAATGTTTAACCAAAACGTCTACAACGCGTTGTTTCTCAACATGATGATCAGATGATCTTAGTCTGAAACTTTGGAATGAAAGGTGGCAGGTGAAGGAGTGCTAAGCTTTAATTGATCTGATGTTTTTCAGACATCTGGCAGCAACAGAATTACAGAGACGTTCTCCAGCCGAGGAACCAGAACCAAACGCTACGCCATCAACCCTCTGGGACAAAAGTGGACTCACCACAACATCACATACAGGTAGACAAACCCAAACAACACCACGTACAGTTAGATGAGCCGAAACACTCTGAGCAGGTGAACCTGGACCTGAAACAGTCTTTAAATCATGCTTCAGGTTCTGCTGTCAGATACCAGAATCTGGATGGTGAACTCTGAAATCTCAGTCTGGAGAAAAAGTGCCGGTACTCAGGTGTAGTTGGTTTACAGGACATTTTGGCGACGCCAAAATGAATGACATGTATAAATGGAAGCATATGCAGAATAAATAAAACTGGACCAAGAATTGAACCTTGAGGTACACCACAAATAACATCCACTTTGTCAGAATTAAAATCACAAATGGACACAAAGAACTGTCTGTCTCTAATATATTTTCAATACTAGTAAATAACTGGACCAGAGAAGCCAACCCAGTTTTCTAACTGGTCCAACAAGATATTATGATCAGATGTTTTTAATGGATTTCTGTTCATTGCCAGTCAAAGTGGGGGGGTAGGTTTGCCCAAAGGAAGGCAGGAGCACAGAGGTTAGGGACCCAGATGTGATGCTCCACTCTCATGTTACATTACAAATCACCAACAGATTTACTGTTTATTTACAGTAACAATCCTCCTCTTTATGTACAGACTGGATATATTTACAGTCTTCAGTTCCACGGATCAGATTCCAGGAACACACCCAGCTGTGCCTCTGATTGGCTGCTTGTGCTAAACTTTTACCCAATCATTGTTCCTCCTGAGTCATGCGTCACCTGATCCCCTATATTTGACCCAATCAGAAGCAGTGTAGAGGGAATCATGACTTCCTGTTTTCAACCTGTAGGTAATGTAGTTCATATGAGTCGGTCGTTGGAGACGCTGAGAACTGGCAGGTTTATAAGAAGTTTACGTATGTTAGAAAAAGTGATGGTACACAATGGATGTAAATGTAGAAGTCCTGGTACTAAGTACCAAGAGAGTACTGGCCCACTTTAGTCACGGGTCTTAGCTATGATGGTTCTGAAGTTTGAGGCCGCCTGCCAGTCTTTGTAGAGGGGTGGAGCTTCATACAACCTGGCAGGTGTTACTCAGGGCTGCACGACCCACAGAGTCTGTTCCTCTTCACCTCAGGATCATGAAGTTCCCCAACACGCTGAACGCTGAAGACACCAGGAAGGCCATCAGCATCGCCTTCACTAAGTGGAGCGATGTGTCGCCGCTGAGCTTCACCGAGGTTACCAACGGCAACACCACCACTGACATCACCATCGGTATGTCTCATCAAGAAAACAACAGATATGTGATATTTCTGAAGTATCAGATTCTTCTTAAACAGAACTTTATTTGGACCATGTTCTCTTTGGGTCACCACATGAGTAAAGTGAACTATCTGACATCGGTTCTGTTTCATGTTTACCAACTCTAACCAGGCCTGGTTTTAGTTTTAAACCTTAGGTTCTAGTTTATTCAACCCATCCAGGTTTTCTGTGTGACTCTAATCTGACTCGTGTTTTGGTTGACCTGAACGTCTGTGGGTGCGTTAGGTTTCTACACCTTCAACCACACCGACTGCTGGTGGTCTCCTCTGCACCCTTGTTTTGACGGTCTGAATGGTGAGCTAGCCCACGCCTTCCTGCCGCCACGAGGAGAAATCCATTTCGACAACCACGAGTTCTGGATCCTTGGCAAGTCCAGGTTCAGTTGGAAACAAGGTAGCAGCTGACACCGCAGTGACAGTAAACAGTGAAACCACTGGACCTCTGACTCTGTGTGGTTCTGCAGGAGTCTGGCTGAACGACCTGGTCCAGGTAGCGGCTCATGAGATCGGCCACGCTTTGGGTCTGTGGCACTCGAGGGACCCCGAGGCTCTGATGCATCCCAACGCCACCTACACCGGACAGCGAAACATCGCCCAGGACGACGTCTGGGCCATCCAGAGACTCTACGGTAGAAGTACCAACCCACTACAGAGTAGAACTGATCTCTTACCCCGTTTACACGTTTTTATTTAACATCGGGTCATTTATTAAGGTCCTAATACAAAACCAATGAAACAGACTTAATACTTTTCTGTTCTCATGTTTTGTTTGTTCAGAAAGTTGGACTTTACGTGACTGAACTGACATGTTGAGATCTTTAAGGCTTATTACACAATCACACCTTAAGATAAATGTTTTTATTATTATTTAACCTTTATTTATACCAGTAGTCTTATTGAGACATAAGGCAGGAATCACCATGGCAACCAGCTCCTCAACAGCTTCTGGGTCTTCTATATTACCCAGCATGCTTTTCTTCCTCCTATGTTTCCATCATGGCCGCCCCCATAGATCCTTCATGTCGTCTCTAATCAGAGCTTTGATGTTCAGGAGGATTCAGTCAGAGGGTCGGACAGGAAGAGGACTGAACCTGGAGTTTCACGATAAAGTTGTAGATACTCTTAGAAATAAGAGTCTGGCTCTGTCACAGCTCAGATTATTACAGAGGAAGTTCCTGCTGGTATTTAGAGAAGAACGTTTCAGGCAGGAGCTGCTTTGGAACCTTTTTCTTTTCTTCTTATTTCCTGTTTAAACTCTGCCGGGTGGTTGTTAGTTTGTCTGATTTAATAAAAACGATAAAATCCTTGTTTGACACCAGAGTTTGTTTGTGTCTCTGCAGGGTGTTTGGATAAGAAACGGGTCTGTGATCCGTGGGCTCGACTCGGCTTCTGTGAGAGGAGGAAGACCTTCATGAGGAAGAACTGTCCTCGACGCTGTGACCTCTGCTACGGTGAGTCCAGACCAGCAGAGACCGGAGGAACGGGACAGTAGTGGACAGTAGTGGGTAATACTGGTTACTACCAGTTAGTACTAGATAGTACTGGTTAGCATTAGTTAGTATTGATTTGTACTGGTTAGTTCTAGACAGTAATAGATAGTACTGGTTTGTTCTGAATAGTACTGAGTGTTACAGTAGAACTGCTCTCTGCCATCTTCAGTCTGTCAGAAACATGAAACTCACTTCCTGTCTGGATCTCGTTCCCACCGCAGAGCCTCTGGAGGTGGTTGCCACGCCGACACCACCTCCTGCCAACATCAAGGTCAAGATGGTTCCCCGAGGGAAGGTGGTGGGTTTCCGCTGTGGAACCAAAAGCCTCCGCTCCCCCCCAAAAGTCAGGTCAGCTGATCCGTCTTGCTGGTTTCTGTTTCAGGCTGCGGTTATTGATCGGTACTCATCAACCGATCAGCTGGTCGGGCTGTTGTCACTGGGGTTCTGCACAGTTCTTTCGTGAAACAGCTGGTGGGTTTCAGTGTCTTAACATGTGACAAACGGTCAGACTGATTCAATTTAACTAACCCAGTAACCACAGCAGGTCCAATCAGCACCAAAACAATCAGGACAGAAACCTTCTTGACAGTTGGCTTCTTGTCATGAACAAAGGTCTCAATCCTATAAACCTTTAGAACTTCAATGTTTGATTTTTTAAAAACCATTGGTTTCCAGAGACGTTGTGTTGGTCAGATGGTGTTTGTAGAAACTCTCTGAGGTTTTGGAAACCAAATTTTTCGTTCTCCGTGTCTCTGGTTCCTGCAGCTGGTACAAAGACGGTGAGCAGATCCTGGCCTCCATCCCCGGGTACATCGTGATGAAGAACCGAGACCTCCGCATCGTCGCCAACGAGTTCAACGAGGGCGTTTACACCTGCCGCGTTCACCGCCGCGGTGACATCGTATCAGCCAACTCCTGGGCCATCCGGCTGAAACCAGAACCACCATCCAACAACTGAGGGTGTCTGCAGGGACAAAGTGATGGACACTAAACCTCTTGAGGACAGGAAGGCTCGGACTGACTTTGGACCAGGACAGAACAGTACAAACGGTCCAATCAGTGCAGTGAGACAGGTGATCTTAGCTGGACACAAACCTTCATTAACCAGCAGACTATGAACCAATGGCAGCTTTGTGGACCCCACAGGACGTCCTGATCCACAAACCGTCCCGTCTGATGGGATCACATGTAGCCACAGTCCTACAGAACCTACAGAGCGGGTTTTTATTTCACCTCAGAGTTCAGAACAAGATCTGTTATGTCACACAATCTTCACCAATATGAGCCTTCATGTTCTCATCATCCTCCTCAGAACCCTGAGGAGGTCCTCGGACCCCCACGTCTTTAGGACCTGGTAAACCATCAGGAACCATTTGTGTCCTCTTAAAGCCAGCCGCTGTCATGGAATAAACATTTGGATCAGAACCCTGATCCATGTTTGTACAGAAGGTGGGTTGCATTCTGTTTTGTTGCCTCAAGACCTGGAATTAAAAAGAGTTCAGGGGAGTTTGTGTCTTTTTATTTACACAACATAACTATCAGTTTGAAAATACAAGATATGTTGCAGCAGTTCCAGCAACTCTCTTCAGGTTTGTCTCCAGGATCACTCACTGTAAGGAGAAAGACTCAATTCCCTTGTTAACGTGGCTGTTTACTCACCTGTCCTTTCCGTTTCTCAGCATTGCTGTTCTCCTGTCATCCCATCAGTTCTGTCACCAAAATAAAAACATTGTTTTTTTTTACTAAATAGCTTCCTAATCTTCTCAGTCTCTGCCAACACGGCTCTGGTTTTAAATAACTTCCTGTTATGACATTGGTATGAAGCTGTTTAGATCCAGTTAGATCAAGGTCAGATTCAGTAAAGTCCAGTTTAGATTTAGTTCAATCCAGTTTATATCCTGGTAGATCTAGTTCAGATGGTTATATCCTGTGATGTTCTGGATCCTGTGTCAGGATCTGTGGTTAAGAGCTGTGGCAGCAGGGGACAGAACCTGAACCCTGCAGACCTCAGCGTGTTTCAGTTAATCCAGAACCGGTGACTTGGTTCGATCCGACAGAATCACAGAGGTTATTTCAGTTGTGAAAATTTAAACCAACAGAACCATCTGAGAGACATCTGCAGGAGAAAACCGGGAACATCGGTCTGAGGTTCTGGGCTCTGGTTCTGTTCTAGGGTTGATGAAACCGGGCTGAGCTCCGACCCGACATGAAGATGTTGTTTTCAGGTTCCAGAGTCTCCAGCTGCTGTCTGACAAACAGAACGTGTGAAAGGAAGCAGAACAAAAGCCTGAGAACAAAGAACGTCTGCACTGAACCCCCGAGTGACCCACATGAGGGACTGATGGGGGTCAGAGACACACACAGGGACACAAACACGGACACACACACAGGGACTCCCCCACACAGAGACACACACACCATGGGACACACATAGAGGGTCTGTTGTCTGGTCTGTCTGCTCCAAGCTGCAGATCGTTCGTCCGTCCATCCATCCATCCATCCATCCATCTTCTTTACCTGCTTCTCCATTCCGGGTCGCGGGCAGCCGGTGCCTATCTCCAGCAGTCACTGTGTGAGAGGCGGGGGACACCCTGGA
>JAOXNZ010000091.1:176267-191012 GCA_028566095.1 Kryptolebias brasiliensis
CCAAACCATCAGCCCTCCACCACCGTGCTGACAGCTGGGAGGAGCTGTTTGCTGCAGTGCATTCTGGGTAAACATCTCTCCTTTGGTCTGGTTCTGGTCCAGAAGTCTTGTGGTTCCTTCAGATGAACCTAAGTCGAGTTGCCATCTTGTTTTTAGGGAGAAGAGGCTTTCAAACAAGCCATGACCTTTGACCTTTAACCTGCTAACTGAGGCCTGTAGAGGCTGAGATGGAGCTCATTCCTCTGAGCACTGCATGGTCTGACCTTCAGGGTCCTGGCAGCTGTCTTAAATGTTTCCTCTTGTGAATAATTTTTCTCTCACCTTTGACCCTTCCAGATTGATGGGCAGCAACTGTTGCTTCTGTAAGGTCATTGCTGATGACGTTCCGTCTTGGCGTTGTGTTAACACACACCTGTAGCTCCAGAGCAGCAGAACCTCCTGCTGATCAGTTAAATCAATACATTTAATCAGCAGCTCCTGATCCTGAGGAAGCAGCGAGGCTGGAACCAGTTTTACAGCTTTAACTTTTAATTTGTTTCATAAATAATGACTCGGTGGAAACTGTTGTTGCTTCCTGCCTGGTTCTAAAATGAGATCTGCTCTCAGAACCAGAGGCAGCTGCAGGTGAGTTTCCAGGAAAAATCAGAAACATGAGAACAGAAACAGGAAACAGACTGACCTGAAGCAGCAGCTGCAGCGGCGATGAGGATGATGAAGACTCAGCAGTAGTGAAGCAGCTGAGCGCTGATCAGATGTATTTATAATCTGTGCACACACAGCAGGCTGATCATTACACTCTGTAATCCTGCAGATCTGCCTGGTTTCTGCACAGTTAGTCTGAAGTTTCCATTCAGTCATCATGAGCAGGAATATCAGCCAATTTAAGGATTTGTTGACACCCTCACTAACAGTGTGGAGACAGCAGTCACAGAAAATGCAATTTCTACAACATTTGGGTAAATGTCCCTCGGCAGGTGTCACCTGGACCACAGGCTTTTTGTCTCCATGTATGTTGGTGTTGTCACATGATCAGATGGAGTCTCTGAGCCGATCATCTCTGACAGACTCAGCAGTCTGAGTGCTGACAGCAGCTAAACACACTGCTATCCTTATCAGGACATTACAGTCATCCCAGCCCTCCTAATCCCACCAGAACCACATTCTCCTCCTCAGAACTGATCCCAGAACCTGAAAGAATAAACACACACACACACAGACTCTGAGGGTAAACCAGTTTTATTTGGATCAATCAGCTGATCAGGGTCCATCAGACTCATCTCTGCTGCTTCTGGATCAGAACAAACTCACCTGCAGAATCCATCAGGACTTCCTGTCACTCTGTGGGTTAATGAGTGACAGAACTGACAGCCAATCAGAGCACAGCTTCATTAATGACCTGTCCATGTTCTGCAGTCTTTGCAGAACAACATGGCCGCCATAACCCAAACATGTAGTCAAATAAAATATTGATCTGCAGTTCCACTGAAGACCACCAGGCGGAGCTCAGACCCCAAATTTAACATCATCAAAACATCTGATGAAGAAAAACCACCACTGTGGCCACGCCCACTTGTTGTGCAACGTCACACTTTACTAACGAGCAAAATCAGCCCAATCAGCTGATCGATCGGTTACTGATTACTGACAGGAACCACAAATCTTTTCAGAATTTCAGAAGCTGTCAAAAACAGAAATTTGCTGTTTATCATCTGATTCATGATGGCCGCCCCACCAACTGATCTAACCAAACACAGAATTGGATATAACTTAGTGAATTCTACAGATGTTGAGCTAAAATCTGGTGTGGTAGTAGCTGAGAGTCATCCCCAACACACTCTGAGCTCTACCAGACTGCACAAGACATCAAGAGATCAGGTAGGTTCAAGATTTGACCTAAACAGCCATAACCATCAGCCTTTCAACAGCCTCTGATTGGTCAGTAATGAAGCTTCGCTCTGATTGGTTGGTTGGCTCAGAGGCACATCAGGTTACAGACACACATTAGTGTTGTGTTGTGTGTCTGTTACACACTTTCAGATAAAAATGTCACACAAATTTTTAGTCTTTAATCCTAAATATCTTGAACCATTTTGTGAAGTACTTCCTGTTTCAGGTCCAACAGACAGATGAGGCTCAGAAATCCTTATTGTGAAGTACTTCCTGTTTCAGGTCCAGTATCTTCCTCTTCATCACTCTTCAGTGTTCGCCTTAGCATCAGCTGTCAATAAAACTTTATTAACAATCAGGCGGCGCGCAGAGCCAGCTCCTTCTTCTGTCACAGTTAAAACGACACTGAACAACATTAAAAGCTCCACCCGCCTCCTCAGCATCTTCAGTGCACTGCGTAACAAAACGATGGCTCCGCCCACTCGTCTCCAGCCAATCACATGTCGGACCACAGGATGGCCTTGCTGCCCTTCTCCACGCTGGCGACATATGCTCCAGATGGCGACCATGACACCGAGTTGATGGCAGAGCTGCACACAACAACAACAAGAGGTCAAAAGGTCAGGCTGCACCTCATCAACTTCAACAATCAGAACCAGACCGGTTCTTACTTGTGGTTTCGGTCCAGAGTTCGGTCCACTTTCCCCGTCATGACATTCCAGATGTACAGAGCTCCCTCGGCTGATCCTCCGGCAACGTAGCTGCCGTCGGGACTGACAACAAACAAACAAACACCTGGTTTTGTTTCTGACAGAACCAGAACCACATCTGGATCTTTGACTCAGAGAAGCAAAAACTCACCTGAAGGTGACTCTGGTCCAATCAGCTCCACACTTGAAGCCTTGAGCGCTGCAAACACACACAGTCAGAGATATTTCACTAACATACACCAATATCACAGCTGAAAAAGTTCCTGTAGATAAAAATATTTAAATCTGAGTTTATATTAAGTGTCACCGTCTCCTCTCAGTGTCCAGCAGTCTCTGAGATGGACTGAAAGTTTACTCAGCATGAAAAAACATGGCCGCCATCTAGTGGTAGTTCATTTAACTTATATAAATTTATTTACATTGATGCAGTTCAAAATAACTCATTTATATCTTGTCAAAATGTCAAAAAAATTGTCAAAAACAATAGACTGAGGCAATGAATTATTAAATATTTTCTCATCTCAGAATAACTTCAGAGAGAGAACAACCTCTCAGTCTGATGGGAACTGGAATGAACAAGCTTTCCACCGGACCCTAAACGCAGCATGTATTTATGACTGAGAGGAGCTGAGGGCATACAAGCTGGTTTGTGCACAAACGTAACCCGATCCGAGCGTATTTACCTGTCCGCACAGGAACCTTTCTGAGGGAGAAAACAATCCCATTTGGTTCAGCTTTTTAAAGTTGTTTTAAACTTCATCTGGTTGTTTGTGTGCAGATTACAATAATGTGAACAGCAGGTAATGAGGTTTGCTTCACTTCCTGTTTTAGTTCCAGGTGTTCAGAGCTACCTGTCAGAGCCAGGTGAACCCACCTGAAGGTCTGTCGGATAGCGTTGGTGCGCAGGTCGATGATCTTCAGAAGGTCGTCTCTGGAACAGGTGAGCAGCTCGCTGCGGTCGTGGTTCAGATCCAGAGACGTCACCCGACCCATCAGTTCGATCTCCCGCACGATGCTCTCCGCCCTGCCCGACACACACACACACACACACACACACACACACACCGTATCCAGGTCAGTTCCTTCTCTATAACAATCCAATAATCAGTTTAAAAACATGAACTTCCTGTTTCAGTGGCACCAGAGAGGAAAACCGTCTGCACAGAAATCAATAATCAGCAGAACCCACCTGATGTCCCAGAACCGGACCTTCTTATCAAAATGTCCACTCATGACACACTGCTCCGTGCACACGATGTCGTTACAGCTGGAGCCGGCGAACACCGTCTTCATACCTGCACAGGTAAGGTTAAAGGTCAGAGGTTAGAGTTCAGTGACACCCATCACACCTGCAGCCGCTGACCAATCACGTACAGACTTTGCTGCGCAGGTCCCACAGTTTGAGTGTGCGGTCGTAGCTCCCCGACACGATGCGGGCGTTGTCCAACAGGAAGCGAGCTGACAGCACCTTCCCGCTGTGACCCGTCAAGGTGTGCTGGAGACACAAACACAACAAGACAGGTGAGGTCAGAGGTCACCTGACCTGAGAAACAACAGCTCAGAGAACTGATGACACCAGGACCCACCCTCAGTCTATAGTCCTCCACAGTCCAGATCCGACTGGCAAAGTCATTGGAAGCAGCCAGAAGGTAGGATCCCTGAGACACAAACAGGTAAACAACAAAAAGATGCAAGTAAACAACAACAAGGTTAAACAGCAGGTAGGATCCCTGAGACACAAACAGGTAAACAACAAGCAGGTAAACAACAAAAAGATGCAAGTAAACAACAACAAGGTTGAACAGCAGGTAGGATCCCTGAGACACAAACAGGTAAACAACAAGCAGGTAAACAACAACAGTAAACCATAAGAGTAGCAGGACTTACAGTGCTGTCAAACTCGATGCTGGTGATTCCTGCGTTGCTGCCGGTCAGAGCTCCTTTAGCCTCACAGCGACCTGAACACACACACACACACACACACACCAACACACCCCGACACACACCGACACACACACACAGAAAAACACACAGGTTTGCTGTGAGTTCCTGTTCTGTCGTATAACAGTCACAGCTCTGCTGACTCAAGTTTCAATTAGACAATCCTGAATCCTGATTAAACGAGAGAATCAGCATCAGCTTCTTCATTGGTCAGTTCAATTTTGTTACAATCTGATTGGTCGAACAGAAATGACTCACAGAACAAAAGATTTAACTTTAGAAAGATCAGCGACATCAAAACATCAAACCTGATGCTGCGATAAACAAACATTCGATCCTGTACTCTGATTACTCCACATCCTTACTGAGATTACGCTGAGCCTGTACTCAGATTACTCTGAGCCTGTACTCAATTATTCTTCTGATAAAGGTCTCAGGTTGAAAACTTGAGATCAGCTCCCTCTTCCTCCTCAGCCACCTGGCGCTCCGTGCTGATTGGTTGTGTTGGATGTCAATCATCATCACTGAGGGGCTGCAGGTTCTCACTTCAGCCTCTTGTGATGTCACATCCTGTGTGTCAGCAGCTGCTGAGCCCATCGCTGCATTACTGGAGCGTGATGGGAGCAGAGAGCGAGCTGCTGGGAGCCAGAGGCAGCAGAGGATTGTGGGCAATCAGACCTTTTACTTCTCATCACTGACCTTCATCAGGTGTGAGTGGCAGTACTGACAAGTGTGTGTGTTGTGTGTGTGTGTGTGTGTGTGAGTGACTCACCAGCGACCACCTCCCACAGCTTTACCCTGCGGTCCATCCCTCCTGTTGCTAGGAGACGGGATCCGGGGCTGAACCTCACGGCGTTCACCTCACCGTCATGGGCTTCCTGACCACAGAAACAGACTGGTTTCAGACTGGCTGACGTTCTCTCGGATCCTCAGACCAAACCGGACTTCAAACAGGAACCTGTGAAGAACCTGATACTCACAAAGACGTGCAGCGCTGTGGACGGCACTCGGACCTCTGCACACACTCCTGAAGGCGACTCAGTAGGTTCTGGCGACGTGCTGAAGGAGTTGACAGATCGACGCCTGCTGAAGAAGAGGAGGAAGAGGAAGTGTTCAGGATTAAAGAAGAACCAAACAGAAGCAGTTTATCTGCTAAGAAACCACAGATGTTCTAAAAAATGAACACGTTTTACATGAATCAGATAAAATATTACTTCATCATCAGAGCTGGTAATTTATTTCTGTTATCCGGTCAGATACATACCCAAAGATGTTGGAGATGGAGTCCAGGAGACCACCAGGAGGCGGCTGGGACGGTTTCCTGCTGTGAGACACGAAGACAAATTTTAAAAAACAGTTCTCGAATCATTTTCAGACGGATCTCAGGAGTTTCACAGCCTGATTTTAGGATAATCTCAGACTGGTTTCAGGAACTTCCAGAGCTGAACTCTGGATCATAAATCATCTGCAGACTGCAGACTCACCTGAGAGTCTTGCTCATTGGTCGGTTGGGGGACGTCTCTCCTGCTCCCTTCACTCCATCTTCAGCCAGCACCTCAATGTCGTCGTCCCTGAGGAGGACACACATATCCCAAGTCAGATTCAGAACCAGATTCAATTTCAGATTAAACAGAACCCAGAGGTAAAGTCACTGACGGCTCGATGGGCAGCGGTTCTTTGGCGGCGTCAGCCAGGTCCTTTTGCAGTTTGGCCTGTCGACGCCTGAAACACAAACAGCAGCCGTCACATCAGAGACTCATGCTGCAGGGGCCCTGCCACCTGCTCCCATAGAGGCTCCGCCCACCTGCTGTCCTTCTCGTTCTCTGCGTTTAGTCGGTTGGCCTCCTGAGCCTTCTCAGCCATCCAGCGGGACACCAGCTCCTGGTTGTCCTCCGTGGTCTTCCTCAGTTTCTCCTCCAGAGCTGAGAAGGTGATCTGCAAGGCGTCATACTCGTCCTTCAGTGTCTGATTGGCTTGCTCCAGCTCCTGCAGGGAAAAGGAAATTACAATGCCTCAAGTGACCAGGGACACAGGAAGTTCCTGTGATCACATGATCAGGTCAGCTGACTGCTCTAACACTGATGAAGGCCTCAGGTTGAAAACTTGAGATCAGCTCCCTTCTTGTCCTCTGCTGCCTGACGCTCCGTGCTGATTGGTTATGTTGGATGTCAATCATCATCACTGAGGGGCTGCAGGTTCTCGCTTCAGCCTGTTGTGATGTCACATCCTGTGTGTCAGCAGCTGCTGAGCCCATCGCTGCATTACTGGAGCGTGATGGGAGCAGAGAGCGAGCTGCTGGGAGCCAGAGGCAGCAGAGGATTGTGGGCAATCAGACCTTTTACTCCTCATCACTGACCTTCATCAGGTGAGAGCACCTGAGTGTCCAGGTGAGGTGGACGTACCTGCAGACTGTTCCTCAGCTCCCGACAGTCTCCCTCAAGGCTGGAGATCTGCTGCTGATACTCCAACATCCTGAAACAGGATTACAGGTCATCAGGCGCTGCAGGTGATCTCCTCTGCTCAGGTGTGTGTGTGTGTGTGTGTGTGCTCACCTGGCCTCGTTGCTCTGGATCTCTCGGTCCTTTTGTTGGATCTGGTTGTTGAGCTCGATCACACTCTGAGCCAGCTGCACAACAAGAGGACTTTCAGTCAGGAGTCCAAAAAGGCCTAAAACACCTGTCACTTCCTGTCACCCCTGACATTTAGGGCTACAGGTCAGCTGTGTATTATGACATCATTTCCTGTGACTCACCTCTCCTCGTTTCTTGTGTAGCTCTGTCAGCTCCTCCTGATGGCGAATCCTCATCTGAGCCATTTCCTGCTGCAGGAGGTCACTGCGGGCCGAGTCTGCAGATCTGAGAGGACAGGACACAGGGGGACAAGACACAAGGAGACAGGACACAGGGGGAAAGTTTTAGAGGATGTGTTGTTGTGTCACTGTGGACAAACTGAGCTGGGACATGATTAGATTTATGACAGTCAGAATGTCTCTATCAGTCTCTGCCTGTCCCCAGAAGTCTCACCCGGCCTCATGTCCCCTCTGGACATCATATTTGTCAGTCTGGTATCTCTCTGTAAGGACAGCTTGCAGGTCCGATTTCTCCAGGAGACGATTGTCTGAAACACAAACATCAACACAGATCACAAAATGTGTATTCTCAATGTGTGTGTGTCCTCAGTGTGTGCCTGTGTCCTCAGTGTGTGTGTCCTCAGTGTGTGTGTGTGTGTGTCCTCAGTGTGTGCCTGTGTCCTCAGTGTGTGTGTCCTCAGTGTGTGTGTGTGTGTGTCCTCAGTGTGTGTCTCCTGACTCACACTGGTGGACGATCTCCTCGAATGTATGTCTCTGAATTCGGTCTCGGAGCTTCAGCTGCTCTGAGATGTGTCTCTTCCACTCCATCACCACCTGAACAACCAATCAGATTAGTTTCATCACTATGTTAAAAATCACAGCTGAATTATTTAATCGAAACCATTAATCTAAAACTGGATTAAAACTGGTTCTGAACCGACCCACGTGTGTAAACGAACACCAACAGAACTTTTAGTAAAATAATATTACCATTTAAAATAACTTTTAAAAAGCTCTGTGAGTGAGCTGTCAATCACTATGAGATGAAAGTTTTATTGCTCAGAGGTTTTCCGTCTCATTCTGGATTTGATTGGACCGCTGCAGCTGGACCGGTTCTGGTTTCGGAGCTGAGGGAAGCTGCTTGACTTACTGCAGATGTTCTGTTTACAGGTTGTTTGTAAACATAAACAAAAACAGGAACAGGTGAAGCAAAAGACCCGGGGTCCTGGAAACGGTTCCAGTGATCCACATGAACCCAGTTACTGTCTGTGAACTACGGAAGCCCAGAAACCATGTGATGCTGCGCTAATTAAAAACAATGAACACAAATGTTTGCAGCGGTTGATGAAACAAACACGTGATCACTCAGGTGAAGCTTACCTTTCCTCAGAACTGTACAGGGGGGAAAGAACCGCAGCAGGTCAGAACCAGTAAGTCACTTCTGGAGACAGTTAGCATCAACTGCTAACAAACTAAGCTAACGTAAACCGGGTCGTCTTCTTCAAACCTCAACTGCCGGTAAATTGCCGGTAAATCGAAGTGACTCAACGCGTTAGCATTAGCATGTTAGCTGCGGAGCTCCGCGCCCCCTAAAACGATCAGTGACGTCACTCACAGAGCCCGCGAGCGCCCCGGCGGTTGGCTGTCCTCCTCCGTTTGTCTCCGGTTACCGAACTGCCGTCCCTCACGGTTCTGGACGGGGAACGGTTCCGTCTGCGTCCCGAACCGAAACCAGCTGCTGCTGCTGTCCGCTCTGCGCCATTTTGGCTCTGACTAAAACTTCCGGAAGGAAGCGACGCAGTGATGTCATCAAAACTGCTACTGCTTCGTGTTTTGTTTATGCTGTTGAAAATCTGTTCATTGGCGCCCCCTGTGGTCAGAGCGGGGATCACACATCAAAGGAAAAATAACTAAAAACTTGTAAAATACAAACATGATTAAACTCACCTGATGTGTGTGATTTTTGTTAAAGTTTTGAGCAATTAAATTTTAAATGTTTAAATAATTTGTTTCATGTCTCTGATCCCACATTTCATTCATAACCTTTATTTAACCAGATAAAAACCTCGTTGAGATCTACAATCTTACAACATTTCTATATGCAACCCTTAAAACTGGACCCATAAAGGATTGTCTGTTGGTCCACTCATGGCCCCATGTTAACTGTCAGTTTGGTGTTGATGGAGGGTAACTCAAACAAACAAAAAAGCCATCTGAGTCCCGTCTTCATGTTTTGTTTGGGCATAACATGAGTACTACATTGTCAATGGGTCTAATAGTAGCCCCATTCTGTTATGTTTTTGCCTGTCTGTGTGTTTGTTATCATTCAAAACACCCTGAAAACTTATTAACTATTAAAGCCAACCAAAAACAAAATGGCTGCCACAACTAACTGACCTTAGAAATCCTATGAATGACTATAACTCAGTACGGTTTACAGATACTGAACTAAAATACTAACAATATAGTTAAGACTGATCCTCAATAGATACTCTGAGTGCTACGTATTGCACAACATCTGTGGCATCATTCGTTGGTGTCAACCCTGTTTGTCTGTTAGCAAAATATCTCATGAACCCCTGGACAGATTTTAAAGAAACTTTCAGGAAATAATCAGTGGATGCCCATCATTACCTTTATCTACAATAATTTGCTCAACAGAGGAACCTGGTATTTTATTCTAAAAGCAACGATAACAATTTGGTTTCTTTCTTTGAATTTCAGTCAATGGTTCACACACCCAGTTTAGTTTTTCCTGGTTGCTTGTAAATACAATCAATGACATCATTGAATACAACATTCAACTTCCTCCTTGAGCCTTGGCTCCTCCCCCTGACACGTGACTCCTCCTTCATGTCCCATTGACTCCTCCTCTCTGGTCTAAATCTTTGCATACTGGCCCCTCCTCACCAACCATTGGCTTCATCTCTTTAACTTTTGTCTTCTCCCTCAAAACGTTTGGCTCCTCCCACCCCTACTCCATACAACTGGCCTCGCCTCACTGGCGTTTTGCTCCTCCTCCCTGATCTAAAGCTTTTTTTTCTAGATTTTGGTCACTGGCTCCTCCCCTATGACCATGGTCCCTTCCCCAGGAAATTGGTTCCTCCTTTCTGACCCTTTGGCTTAATGACATATATACTATAAGTCATTGCTTTGGGTCCGCCTCCTCCCTCATGATCACGCCCCTAGATAACTGACCCCACCTCCTGTAGCCATGGCCCCTCCCCCATGATCACTGACTCCTCCTGTTTTACCCATGGCTCCTCCTCCCTGCCCATTTTCTCCAGATGAATAAAGGAGTTGAAAACGGGTCAGAACCTGGACGGGGTGAATAAACGGGTTTATTTAAACTGACTCGGTTCTTCTGCTCTGTGCAGAATTAAAGTTCCTCCTCAGATGTTTTGATCCAAACTGATTTTCTTCATTTTCCTGTCTTCAAATATTTTCAGCGTTTGATTTTAACAACCAGCACCAGCTCCCCTCGACCCGGAATGAAGCAGCGGGTAAAGAAATCTTCATTACAAACACCACTTCTGGTTAGTTATTAACATCTTTATTAAAAATGTACAAAAGTAGCTTCTGGAGTCATTCTGGACTCTGGATTTTAGTGTAAACAGTTTGTTTCGTCTCCAAATGTCTCAACAAACTCACCATTTGTTTTCACAGAGATAAACTTTTAAAAAAGAACTGACTATAAAACAAGTTTAAAAACAAGTTTAATGATTTTTCTTCAAAAACACTCCAAATAATTTCTGATTGCTGTCAAACAAAAACACGTAACATTCAGTTTCCACCTCAGCATCTGGGAAAATAAAGATTCAAGAATTTAATTTAGAGTTTAATGCACAGATCAGAAACAGCATTGATTATATTTTTAGGATGTAAATGAGAGGTCTGGGTCAAAACAATTATTTATTAGTTTATTGTTTCAGAGAAAAGTGATCAGCTCACTAAAAAAAAAATCAATCAATCAATCGAAAAGAATATAGATTAACAGAATATTTGATATGAATTGATACAAATTGATCAATAAACCAAAGGTCCAAATGTTTACATTTCAAAGTAAAGTAAAATAAATAAAATAACTTTTAGAGTTCCACCTATTCACAAGTATTGATTATCCCAAAATCTGATCAGAATATTATTGATCACAGTAAAACACCTTTCAGGGTAAAAAAGAGTTTATTCTAAACAAACAAATAAAAACAGAGTTAAAACACCCCCTTTAATAATCAATAAAAGTGATTGGTGCAGCTCAGACTTCAGCCTGCAAGGGGAGCCAGAGGCTCGGTGGATCATAGGAAAAATTTTACTGATTTGATCTGTTTCACCTGAAGGCTGAAGGATTCTGATCGATCAATACACACAGTGATTATTGCTTTAACTTAACCCTTAAACTATTATCTATAAGTGATCAATATAAAGTCTGGTGGATGACTGATCAAAGCAACTCCATTAATCTAATTTAAAGAACAAACATCTTAATTTTTCAATAAACCACTAAGACCAGATCTGTCAGCTGATCAGCTCACTGATCACCAGTCAATAATCAATAATGGGCTCCAGCCAATCAGACTCCACTTTCAGTGAATGACTTTCAGGCAGGAAATCAGAACCTGACTGATTCGGGAAGCAGGAAAAAAATTACAAACTGTGGATTTTATTGTTTATTGATTTGGGCTGAAAGTGGATCCAGATTCAGGTTGACCTTTGACCTGAAGTTCAACTGTTGGTCAAACTGATCAATAAGTGATCAACAGCAGTGATCAGAGACAGATCATGCAGCCTTCTGACGCTGCATCAAATAAAATCATTTTATTTAGGAAGAAACGTTTGAAAAGGATCAGTTCTGAGATGGACCCTGGTTGGATCTATGAGCCCCATCAGACCTTCGGTTCTGGTTTGGGAGTCTCATGGACGGTCATGGAGTCCAGAGAGGACAGGTCATCTGTTTCTGGGAGCAGCTCCTGCTTATCACTGTGAGACAGGAAGAGAGGGGTTTTCAGAGACACGTGTTCACCTGGACAGGTGTGCTCCGGCTCATCAGCAGGTTGTCATGTGACCCACGCGCCGCTGACATCACATTATTACCTGACAGAAGAACGGCGGGACAGGCGGTGGCGTCTCAACGTGAAGATGATGAGTGTTGCCAGCAGCATAACAGACATGACGGCCAGAGTGACGAAGAGGAAGAAGGCTGTAGAAAATGAGAGCATGAAGATCTAACAGCAGCTCTTATTCTGAAAAGACTACACAGGAAGCTTGTTTATCTCGGTAAAGTCTAAGCCCTGCCCCTAAAGTCAGAAGGCGCACCCACAGTCCAGATAAAAGATGAAAAAGGCTGCTGAAAACAAGACAGAGATCTGACACCAGTTCTTATTGTGAAAAAGTCTACAGAGGAAGCAACTTCTAAAACTTAGAAGACATGGTCTTATTTTGTCCTCTAAAACTTAGAAGACATGGTCTTATTTTGTCCTCTAAAACTTAGAAGACATGGTCTTATTTTGTCCTCTAAAACTTAGAAGACATGGTCTTATTGTCCTCTAAAACTTAGACATGGTCTTATTCTTTAGAAAAGAGGAAGAAGAGAGAGAAGATGAAGAAATGACAGCAGCTCTTATTGTGAAAAGACAAGCTAGGAAGGTTGTTCTTATTGGTAAATAATAAGCCACGCCCCCTACAGTTTGTGTCACTATTGTTAAAGTTCATTTTACAATCATGTTAGGTTTTTTGTTTTTTTACTCAGTTTTATTTGGACTAAGTAGAACCAGAACTTTTGGTCATTAAGTTGGACCAGAGGACTGCTGCATGTCCTCGTCTTTTTCAGAGAAATATTTAATGACCCGGAGGAGACACTCACCTGCAGTCCAGTGGCTTCGAGTTTCATCATGTTTATTAACCTGACCTGCAGGACAAGAACAGGTGAGACAGAAACAGGTGTATCAGGTGATCCAGTGAACCTCAGACTGCTTTCCTACCGGTACCGGTCCTTACCGTGTCCACTGCAGCGGCTCATGCACTCCTCCACAGAGCCAAAGTTGTTGGCGTTTCCACCACAACCGCCGTACAGGAAACTCTGGCAGGAGGTGGAGCTTGAGTCATAGTAGAACTTGGGGAAGGCGGCGCGGCAGTGCCCTCGCTCAGGGCTCAACCCGCAGAGTTCTGACACAGACACACAACAATTACCCACAATGCACCTGGCAAACAAATGATCTTTCCTTCATGATGTCCGTCTCACCTTCGTCCTCAGCTGGAGCTTTTTTAGAGGACGGCAGAACCTTGACTCCTGGAAGAGACAAACAAGACCTGTATTTAGAGATGGACAAAGCTAGGACTCCTTCTGTCTCACCTGCAGTCAGAGATGGACACACGTGGAACTCCTTCTGCCTCACCTGTACAGGTAGCCTTGCAGTTGTCCTCGCTCTCGTAGTTGTTCATGTTTCCTCTGCAGCCTCCATAGATGAAGGTCTGACAGCTGCCTGTCTGCTTGCTGAAGTACCAGCGGGTCATTGCTGCTCTGCAGGGTCCAACCTCAGGCTCCGCCTCGCATTGCTCTGATTGGACAGTATCACACAAGTGTAAAATATTTAGGTCACACAGTTCACCTGTCCTGCTCACCTGGTTCTACATGTCTCAAAAGAGTCTGTCATCAAGAAGAAGAGCCAGGCTGAGAGGTACATCAAGTGTTGGAAACAAGTAGAAGAACAGGGCAAGACCAACAAAGACACCACCAGGACCTACAAGATCAACTCCCACTCCAGAACCTCCAGAGACAAAGCATGTTGGTGAGTCTGAATGCTCATCATGTGACCTGCAGCTTTAAGTCACATGACTTCAGGCTCCATCTGACCCTAAACTAATAAAATCACCTGAAGCTGCACACTGTTACTGCAGCACTTCACCAACAGATACTGGTTTGTTTTTTGTAGTGCTCTCCAGAAAAAAAAAAAAAGTCAATTAAGACTGATGATATTAACAACCTTTTTATATCTTAAAAAGACCCCCTTAAAAAAAAAAAACTACCATTATCAAGTAAACGTATAACTTCTCCCAAAAAGACTCTTCCCAGCAGCCGCCGGGAGCCCTGATCAGAGATCTTACCGGTCATGAACTGAGGGGAAGACTCTGCTGGAGCCATTCGAGGAGCTTTGACAGCAGCCTGAGGAGGAGCCGATGTGGAGTCGTCAGGTAGAACCGAACCTGAACACACAGATACTGATCAGTCATTGTTAGAAACATCAGCAGCTCAGATCAGTAGTACCTTTCTTCTAACAGTCTATTTTGACCATAAAACCGCAAAAACACCCCCCAAAGCCTGAACCCCCCAGGGGGAGTTACCAGAGTCCGTTTCAACCCTTTCAGTGATGTGGGGAAGGGGGTCAGACTACATATCCCTTCAATCGGACGTTTTCAGGCTCACACTTCAAGGTGTGTTGGGAGACAAAAAATAATTAAGTACAAAAATATGTCAAAACATGCAGTTCTACCAGGAATAGAGTGGTATGGCTAAACCCGGTCCTGTTTGGAGCTCTAAACCCGGTCCTGTGTGGAGCTCTAAACCCGGTCCCGTTTGGAGCTCTAAACCCGGTCCCGTTTGGAGCTCTAAACCCGGTCCCGTGTGGAGCTCTAAACCCGGTC
>JAOXNZ010000091.1:308400-322422 GCA_028566095.1 Kryptolebias brasiliensis
CTGTTCATGAAACAGAAATAATAATAAAGACTTAAACCACACTTATATGGATTTATTTTGGTTTAAACACCAGTGGTTTGCCTCAGGTGAAGTTGTTCTCTGGGTTTACTGGTTTTGTTCAATGTTTTTAGATATTTTAGAAACAAAACAATATATTTTTTTAAACAAATGAGACAGAGTTGGTGCATCAGCACACCAACATGGTTTTATAAAGATTGAAACGTTCAGACAGTGGACAGTTTTTTCTTTATGTAGAAGGACGTTGTTTGGACAGGGGACATAAGAACCTGTTTGGTGACAGAACGTTGGGCCTGGATGTCCGTCTGTGAGGCTGAGTGTGTGATCAGCTGCCCTGTGTGTAAATCAGGAGATAAATGCTCTCAGACTGGGAGCAGAAAGGGACTGAAAGGCTCTGTGTAAATATATCCTGCCTTTCATGAACCTGGCTCTGTTTTCTTGCTCTCTGCTCTTTCAGAACAGTTCTGGCTCCGTCTCAGATCCAGAGGAACTCATGAATAAGCAATGATCCCTCTGAGTCTGAGCGTGTTCTCAGGTGTGTTTGTGCTGATCGTGATGATGGTGAATCCCTGCTTTCTGTCTCTGTGTTAAACACAAACTGAGAGCTTTCTCTTCCCCCTGCTGCATTTAAACCAGGTAACTTACAGAGTTTAACCCTCGAGAACAAAAACACAAACCTGTTGAAGATGTGACCCGTGGGTTGGAAGTTGTGATAATATCTGGGTGTTTGGGTTGGTCACCGTTTTGAACGAGGACCGTTCTGCTCGTACTCTTTTAGAAAAATCTCTCCTGGTGAGAAAAAGTTTGGTGTCGCCTCAGATCTCAGATGAGGACAGTTATTGTCTTCAGAAAATGCTGCAGAAGAAGTTCTGGTCCCTTTGACCTCCTGCTTGGTGTCCAATTAATGCAAAAAGGATAAAACATTTTGATGTGTTGAAGGAGATCATCTGAATCAAAGTAATGTTTTTATATATATGTATATAAGGTTCAGCTTGCTTGG
Organism: Kryptolebias brasiliensis; assembly: GCA_028566095.1. NCBI lineage: Eukaryota > Metazoa > Chordata > Actinopteri > Cyprinodontiformes > Rivulidae > Kryptolebias > Kryptolebias brasiliensis. The sequence goes on from JAOXNZ010000091.1 coordinate 309,419, forward strand.
AGCTTTAATTCGAATGGAAAAACAAACATTTTGATGAGTGAAGAGTTAAAGGTAAACTAGAGAAATTGCATTTTCTGCATGAATGCAGTGTGATTGCTGAATGACTGCTGAAATCTACTGAAGAGGCTGAATCTGAGTTGTTAAAGCTAAAGGAAGGAAAATTCCAGCTAAGTGCAGCTAAAAGTAGCTTTTGGCTGACCAAATTCAGATTTAGCACATTTTCTCATGTAGCAGTTTAACTTTGACCTCAGTCTGAGCAGCGGAGGAGCTTCAGTCTGTTACAGGAGCCCACACCGGCCAAAAAGTACTCAGAAACTTTCTACCAGCCTTATGTCTTTTGTATCTTCTGTTTACCTTTGACATAAAGTCTGTTTTGTTTTGCAATCAGTCAGTCAGACGATCATCTTCTGCTTGTTTTCCATCAGGTGGAGTTCACATGATGTCATGATGGCTGGAGTGACCCCGCCCTCCTCAGAACGCCACAGAGACGCCATGTTCAGCTCTGACAGCAGTGATGTTGAAGCTGGAGAAGATGTGATGGACCCGGAGCTCCTCCTGGATCTGGTCCAGCACCCTTTTCTTTCCCACTCTTCTCCTCTGGAGGTAAAAGGAGGAGAAAGGCAGCGATTGGACGGAAACCAGAGCCAAGATGGAGACCTGTGGACATGTGGACAGTGAGTGTTTATGGATCTTTAAATGGTTTTATGGAAGCCTATTTCTGCCACTATGAAGAAAAAAAGTTCCTCTAACTCATAATAATGAGATGTATCTCAAAATTATGACTTATAATTATGAAACTCTGTCATAATTACTTAACCAGGAAGGTCCCACTGAGATAAATCATCTCCTGGTCAAGATGGTGGCATGAATACAAATTTAAAACAATCATATAAAAGTCTCAATACAAGAGAAAAAGACGTCAGTAAAAGTCACATTAACGTACGAATATAAATAGAATATAAATCCAACAAGGTTTACTGTAAAACATGAAAGATATAAAGAATAAAACTATAAGAGATGAGACTAAAATATTTCATGGTTGGTTAAGAACTAAGAAATTATTACAAGTTTATTTTAGTGCAGTTTTTAAGTTTTATGAGATGTTAGGACATAATTATGATAATATCTTATAATTATGACTTGGAGGATGTTTTTATTTTCCATCAGCGTGGCAGAAATGGGCTTCTGTAGTTTCATTGTCTCATTTCTATCATTTTGTGCCTCTTTGCTCTCCGTCCCTGCAGGTTGGACAGGCGATGGGTGCTTTGGCACGAGTTCATGAAGGAACACGCCCACCTAGATGCTTGGCTGCGATTGGCTGAGAAGGCTGTCACTTCTCTAAACCCCGCCCATGTTAGCTACAGCGCAGCCAAAGAGGAGCTGAAGAAGTTTGAGGTGTGGAGAAACGAAGCAGACTTCAAACCTCTGTTGATTTAATATATGTCAGAATTCACCTAAATGTTTAAAATGATCAGATTTCTTTTCACCTCTGATCTATTTTAGTCGTGCTTTGAATCTCTTTTGTCCTTTTCTGTTGCTGTCAGAAGTGATGGATGTTTGTTTGTCTCGTTCAGCTCTAAAGAAAAGCAGCGTGGTTAAATAATTAATCCAAGCACAGAGTAAATATCCTCCAGCAGCCTGTTGTTAAACTGCAGCTGGGTTTATTTTCTAAATGTTTTTCAGCTGCTGATTGTTGCACAAACCGAGGTCTGATTTCTGCAGCTCCTGTATAATCTGTGGCAGAGATGATGGGAAACGTCATGTTTCAGTTAGTTTTGTGTAGAAACAAACAAACGAGAGCAAGGATATGGCTAATCTGAGTTTTTTTTTTATTTAAATACAAAAGAAAAAACAGAACTGACTTCATTCCCCTTGTCATATTGTGCGTTCCAGGTCCTGTTCTTTAAAACTCAGTATTTCCTGAAACTGAATAAAAACTGATAAAAATCAGCCACTTGCCCATTTTTGATTTGTCCAAAGTGACTTACAGTTAAAGAAACAAGTTTTAAGGTCCAGTGCAGCAGAACCGTTGATCCAGGAGCTGAATCTGTCTGAAGGACAGAGCAGAACATGATTTAAAGCAGCAAAGTATTTCAAACGTTCTTAATGGTTTTCCTGAGAGGAACCCAGTGATCAGAACGACTGAGGTTAAATATCTGTTTCTCTGTGAGCTCCGGGAATCTGATTTAAACACTACCTTTAACCTGTTTAAGATCAATGTAGTGAAAAACATCCTTTCTGGTTGATAAAACACCAAACGTGTTGCTCCTTGGTGGACTATCTGTGGAGGATTCCCTGTGCATGCTGGGAGTTCTGCTCGACAGATGCTCAGTACCCAGAGCTCAGTCGGATGCAGCTTAATTATTCTGATGATGTAAATGAAAAAGTGACTCAATGATTAGAGCAGAGATTCACAAACGTTTTAGCTTTTGACACAAAAAATAAAAGCTGCAGAGACTCATGACCCCAGCTGGCTGGTTGAGGTACAGAAAAACTGCTAAAAGGACATTTAATATTGTTTAATAATGTTAGCCGTTATGTTCATTTCTTTTTGACACTTATTTGTATCTCTTTAATTAATAAATATCTTCTCATGACCCCCGCTTGGTGTTTCACAACTCACAATGGGGTCCTGACCCTAACTTTGGGAACCACTAGATAAGAGGTGGACTGGTCTTTAAATCATGAACACCAGGTGAACATCAGCTACAGGAGAGATAAAGAACACCTCGTTGTTGGTTAACAATCATTTGTTTCAGATTTAAATGACAGTGAGGTTCGATCATCAGCCATTGTTGATCTCTGAAGCCGTGCAGGCAGCTTAAAAAACCCAAGGAAGGCTGGGAAATGTCAAAAAGAAGTGGCACCAACACGGAGCCTTGAGGCACCCCTGTATAAAGTTATTAAATACAACTCGTACCAAAGCTGTTCTGTGGACAACTTGTCTTCCTCAGAGAGGACAGATTGTAGGATGGTTCTGAAAGTCTCGTCTCTGTTAACAAACCTTTTTTTAGGTTTCAGCTCTTCGTTTATGTAAATGTTGCGCTGCACGATATGCTGAAGATGTACTCCTTTGTGTTTAGAGGTTGCGGTGCGAGGCGGGATCTCAGCTCATCCAGTTGGACAGTCTGACCCGCAGGAACCGGACCTTAACCCGGCTGTTTCAGGGCGCCATGCAGGCCCGGCTGCTGGCGTCGGCGCGGGAATGTGGCCAACGGTGGGATGACATGAACGCCAAACTGGAATCCATCACGGGACGGCTGCAGGTTCTCATAACTTGTCTAAAACTTGTCTTCTGTGATTCCATCTAACAAAATTGAATATCAGAACATTCAGTAGGTTTACCTGATTTTAATGTTTATAGTTTTACTACTTTATCAACTCTTTCCACATACTTTGTGTTATTTTAACAAGTCATTTATCAAAACATTCAGCTCAGTCAGGACTCATGAGCTATGACTTATTTGTAAGTTTTATACTTTCTGAATTATTTAACTTTATTATAAACATTTCCCCCATAGAAACCCATCAAGATTTCTTCACTTCCTGTAAAAACATTTTTCTCTTTGAAATCTGCTTCAGCTAAACTGCAGATTATTTGTTTTAACTGTTTTTATCTTCTAGTGTTGCTTTTAGCTATGGGTTTGGTAATTGTTGCTTAGGCTACATTTTTTGTGCTAATTTGAGCTTTTAGCTGCTGTTCTGCTTGTTTTGCTCTTCACAGAAATTAGTTGAAGAATGAATGAACTGAACTGTGAAGTCATTCAGCTCTCAGCGTTCACACTGAAGTTTCTCTGTTCCTCTCAGTGCGTCGTCTCAGAGTGGGAGGAGTTTGAAGCAGAGAGGGAGGAGCTTGCTCTCTGGTTGGCTGACATGGACGCTCGTCTAACTGAAATAGATCACATGACTGGAAACAACTGTGAGAAGCTGAGACAGCTTCAGGTGTGTTCTTATTGGACATCATGTCTCAGAATATTTCTCCTCCACAGTATAATATTTATCTGGATGTGTGTGTGTGTGTGTGTGCAGTCCTTCCAGCAGTCCGTGTGTGAGAACTCGGGTCGCGTGAACGCCCTGCTGCAGCGCGGCGAGCTGTTGGTCCAACGCAGCGAAGCGTCTGACGCTCATCGTGTGGAGAGCCGTCTGCTGGAGCTGCTGCGCCGCTGCAGCCACGTCTACAACAACATCGCCCGGACACACACTCGCCTCCTCAGCATGAGGCTGGTACAGAAACTCCCACAGAACCACAGTTCCACCAAAACACAGACTCTGGAACTGAATGAGAGTCTCTGATGTCTGCTGACGAGTCTGAATTAGATTTTTCACCATAGTACACTGTATGTAGTTGTCCTTCTCCTCCTCTTCTTCCTGCAGGTTTTTGAGGACGACTGGATTCTGTCCCAGGCTTCAGACTCCGGTTGTCCCTCAGAGACGCTGCATGAAGAAGAGGGCGTGTTTGAGAAATTCAACCTGAACCTCCCTCCAGTTTCAAACCATCTGAAAGGTAAAACATCATCTCACATCACTGAGTTAGATTTTAGATCAGAATGAAAAGTAAAACTGTTTCCTCCAGATTTCAGGGCGTCTGTTAAACCTGCAGCCCTCCTTTCACGTCAGCCTTCACCTCCTCATCGTCCTCCTCTGTCCTCGGCCTCTCCTACCCATGAGCACCTGGGGCTGGAGTGGGACCCCTCGGTCGACATCGGACGCTCCGTCTCCCACGACGACGCAGACTCCTCGTATTTCAGCGTCAGCACAGGTAGGAAGGGACGGAACGACTGAGCTGTGATTTAAAATAATAATAATGTGATTCTCTTAAATTTTTATGTCAAAGAACACGATCTGAACCAGAACTTCTCTCCTTGTTGGATTAAAAATCACTGAGAAATTGTCTTTATCTTAACCTCCTAAGACCTGAACTCTTACATGTCATGCATTTTTAATGCATGACATGTAAGACATGACATGGACCTGATGTGAATCAATGAATGCTAAGCAAAATGTGATGTCCACATATGTGGACGCCAGGTCCTAGGAGGTTAAAGATGGTAAATGGCTTGCACTTGTATAGCACTTTTTCTAGTCCAAGGACCCCAAAGAGCTTTACACTACACTACGCTTTCACCTACCTACACTACGCCCATTCACCCACTTAATGGCTGCCATTGCACCGGTGCCACTGAGCCCTCTTAGCAGGTGAAGCCGTGACACAACGGCTGAGACAGACAGAGCGGGGGCTCGAACCAGCAACCCTCCGGTTTCAGGACGAACCCCCTACCCCCTGAGCCACTGCCACTGCTGACTCCCCAGGGACGTAAGAAACACAAAAGAAAAAGAAAATAATAATAAAATGAATGTTTGCAAAGCCTCACAGCTTTCAGGCCTGATGTCAGGAAGTTTGTTTGAAGAATATCTAACTTGTATTTCAGCGTTAGGGTTTATACACAGCATTTGATTGGAGCGGTCTTTATTAACTTTTGAAAATGTTTCTTTTTACTATAATTTCTGTCAGTTTTATGTCTATTTAATGTTACACACAGGTGCCATTAACTTTAATTTTTATGTAACTACAATATTTCCTCGTTTTCATCTTTAAATGAAAGTTTTGTTTGTGATTTTGCCCGAGTCGCTGTGCAGAGACATTAAATGAGAAAAACTTAAATTATCTGACAAATCCAAGTTTAAAATGTTACAAATATAAAATAAGAGATTAAGATATCTTAAACACTGTGGCGCCCCCTCCTGGATGGTCACTTCTGGCCCGCGGGCTTCTGTTTGGTGGTCACCGCTTTAATTAAAGTTTTAATTTCTGAGCTCTTTGTTCTGTGTAGGTCTGTGTCAGAGAGATGACATGAAGAGGTGGAGCTACCTGAGCTCCTTCGACTCGGGCTCTGACATCAGCGCTGACATCACCAACCAGGAAGTAGAACCGGTCAGTTCCAACAGACTCTAACGGGTTTTCTCTCTCCTCGGTTCTGACCCAGAGGGTTTGTCTTGCTTTCATATAAACCCCAACGTTGATGCTTGATGCAGCTGTTATCTGAAAAATGCTCTTCGTCTCTGACGCTGAGCTGGTTACAACCTCCTCTTCCTCTGATGTATTGATGCCGCCTGCAGATTGTGGCAGCAGCATTTATTGTTGGGTACAACAGTTTCTATTTTTAGCTTTATTTTGGCGGGATGCGGCGGTGGGGATGTGGAGGGTGGCAGGAGAAGTCAAAGGGACAGAGATGAAGATGAGGGAGACGTAAAATGAGACGAATGTTGATGAATCAGGAAAAAAAAAGACATTTTAAAATGATTTAAGGATATGTAATAAATACCTTTAGCCTCCTGGGAAAAGAGGGAATCAGTTAAAACTGATCACTGCTGGTGAGAATGTTTTTACACTGCCTCAGATTGAACTGATTATATATAAAAAATGTATTATTTGATAATATTTCTTAATGAATTGAATATTTTGGGGGGATGTAGAGTTTTGCCAGCAGGAGCAGGAAAATCTGTTTATTTGAAATGCAGAAGAAAACATTACATTTATTTTTATAACTTAAAAATACTAAATCTTTCAGAAAGCTAAAGGTCTCTTATCTGGTCTGTAGTTTCAGTTTCTCAGGTGTTTTCATCAGAAACTGGTCTGTAAAGATCCTCAATGAATCAGCATCTTTCTTATTTTAGACAACTCGGTGAGACACGTTCTTTGCATCATTTTATCTTCTCACTTTAATGAGAACTTGCTGGAATGATGTGGAAATTTTAAATAATGTGATCACAAGTTCTTCATTTATTCATTAATGCATAGAGAACTAAAATATATATATATTTTTTTTATTGAGCTAGTATAGGTGTTTTTATTCCCCTTTAAACTCAGATGATAAAAAACCCTTAAATGTTTCATGAAGAGTAACTTTCCAACAGCTGAAAATAAAGACTGCTGATTTATTTTGAAAATCTGCTCTTGGACTCTGCAGGACGAATGTCCAGACCACGACTTCTCCTCGCCGCTCGCAGTCGAACAGGAAGGAGACCAATGGATGACCTCGGCTCCTGGTAGAGGAGACGGCGAGCCAATCAGATTTGACGGAGGGCGGGTTAAGGCGTGGCTGAGAGTCCAGAGCTCCGCCCCCGCTGGGAGCAGGACTTCCTGTTCCAAAGCGGTGCAGACGGAGGCAGAGGTGAAGGTGGGGTCACTGATGAGAAAAACATTTCAATAAAAGTTAAAATGTTTTATGTCTTTATTGATTTAAATGATTCATGAGCTGATTTGATGAAAATGTTTCCTGTCAGTCTAACTGCATCTGCTTACCTGTATCTGCTTACCTGTATCTGCTTACCTGTAGCTTTAGCAGCTCAGGCCTTCAGCGCTCACTGTTCACAAGTTGTTGTTGTTTTAATTAAAATGAGTTCTTTTGAATGAAGCTCTGTTCCTGGAGCTAAAAGAGGCAGAAAGGATTGGAGACGGTTCAGAAAGCCGAGCAGTTTTCCTGCAGAGCTCAGCTCCCAGCATCACATGAACATCATCTGTGGAGCGACTGAACACAAACAAATGAACCCTTGACCTCGCAGCTCGATGCTTGTTACAGAGCTCTGAATGCCCAGATGTGTTTCTGCTCCAGCTTCAGACGTTCTGTGCTCTAAGTGTCTGCATGTGATGCTCCGTCGTCCATTTTCTTTTCAGTCTGCACAAAGTTGTGGCAACTTAAAAACCTGAAAGCTGAAGTCCAGAAAAATACTAAATCCACAAGTTAAAATCTTTTTTTTTTGTTAATCTGCAGAGAGTTTCTGAAGTTCTGCATCTTGTTGTTCTTTAAATCCACTTTGTTTCCCTGTAGGTTCAGATGAAGTGGAGCTTTGGTTCTGTTCTGTATTCATGTTTGTAGAATTTCTTTAACTTTGAAAAGAAGACGCCTAAAGTTCAGATATTAGCTGTTTGTTCTGAGGGCTGCCAGTAAATATTGAGTCCTGAATATCTGCCCTCTCCCTGCTCTCGTGTTCTTCTCTCCATTAGGCTTCATTTCCTCCTCCTCTCTCTCTCATTACTGCTGAAAGCATCTATTTATTCTCCTCTTCCTCCGTCCTGCCCAGAGCTTCTCATGCAGCCGAATGAATCCATAAAGTCTTGATTTATGCATCGAGTCTGGCTGCACTTTGACAATCCCCATAAAACCAGGAAAGGAACCCATCGACTTCTTCCTTTCCTTCCTTCCTTCTTTCCTTCCTTCCTTCCTTCCTCTCTGCTTTCCTCGTCTCAGATTTTCCTCTCTGACTGAAACCAGCTCAGATAAATGTCTGCACGCAGCAAGCAGACGTCTATAAAGATGAAGAATGGGTAGAAAGGAAGAATAAAGGCTGATGGATGAGCATTTTAAGGTCCGATCTGAAAACTATTCCAGCTTCTGTTGTTCAGTTTCTCAGTTCCTTCTTTCACAGGAAGTTTGACTAAATGAGCATTTTCTAAATAATTGTCACGACACCTGATGGTTTATTACCAGAGAAGCAGTCAACAAAACAAACAGGAGCAGAAATAAGGTCCAGACTGACGGGTGGTTCTGTTTTATCGTCTCCTTCTGTAAGATGTTTTAAAGATGTTTGAACTTTGTGTGTTGAAGGATTTTTGGGTCTGATGACGGATGTGGTTCTGTTGGTCGTCCAGTTTAAATTCAAAATTAGGTTCTTCTCGGTCAGTGATGTGGCCTCGCTGACCGTTGGCCCAGTGTTGTCATCACAGGGTTCCTCAGGAGGTGTGAAAGCAAACATGTAGATCCATCTAACTGCTTCACAGTGGGACTGAAGGCTCAAAGTTAAATATGCAAACATATATGAACGGAGCCTTCAGTTTCGAGTGGATTTCAGTTTGTTGTCAGAGAGCGAAGCGGTCCCAACAGGAAGCATGGGGGCGCTGCTGTGCTCACGTGTGAAAGGAACAGAGAAGAAAACAACAGAAATGGCAGAACTTTTTGAAAGGAGCTGTGAATGTGTACAGAACATTACTTCATAGAACACCATCACCTCCCGTTTGCTTTTGTTTGAATCTGACCTCTGACCTAGGCTGAACTCTGACCTTCCCTCCTGCGGACGTTGGACCTGACAGCCAAACCAACGTAAAGCATGTTTGAAATGGATGAACTTGTTGATGCTCCAAGTGGGGAAATGATCTCTGCAAACCAGATTGAACTGAAGTTATTGGTAATATTTTTCATAAAAACAGTCAGATTTATATTCTATAGCTGGTGTAATAATTGAGTTTCTCACTGAGCTGCGACTGTTGGAGACAAGTCAGTGAGCAGGGGAGTCTCAAAGGAGTCTCCAAAATGTCTCTAAATGTTTGCTGTTGTGAGTCTCAGAGTGATTCCAAGTGAATATTAACACATTTTCTCACAGTTCTGTGTCTTTAACCTGTTTCCAACAGTCGTAGCTCAGAGTGATTCCGTCTTAGCTGGACTTCGATCTGCTGCTGCTGTTGGGGGTAAACAGTTTGTAAACCTGCACTAATTTAGTTCCAGTCTGATCAGAAAACCTAAATATTCAACTCTGATTGGGTGGAAACCTTTTTAACGTTAACACAGATTAGGATGCGAGTGGTCAGGTGATTTCTGTTGGGGGCGGGACTTAACAGGTGTCCTGTAATTCCCTGCTGGCATGTTTGTGGCTTTTGTTCAAACTCAGATTTATTTTTAAATGGCGTGTTTTCTGTTAGCTTCATGAAGATGGACGCCAGGTCAACGACCAGCTGGATCTTCAGCTCAACAGCCAGCGTTGCTATGACGACACACATCTACTTCCTGTCCCGTTACGCTCATCATCACATGACCTGATTGTAAAAACCTCCTGGGAGAGTCTGACGGACCCTCATCAGGCAGAACCACAGGTGAGCTGATGGTTTTATCTCTGAGAGGAAAACTTCTTTTTGACTCGATGTTTTTCACTGAAACTTTAACTGTTTTTACAAGAAGTTAAACCCAGTAAAGATTAACAGAAGCTCTCTGTTCTTCAGACTGAAGAGGAGTTTATCTGTTGTGATGAAGCTGAGCCAAGGTAAGAAAACAGACCAACTCTCAGCAGGAATGAAACCCCGGAGCTTAAAATGAGCTGGATGTTTCTAAACCCACAGAGATGAGCGGAACTGCACTTTATGTTTCTGAAGGACTTTAACGTCCAAAAAACAGTGTTTGTGTCGAGTTTGTGGAGCTGCGCTGCAAAACTGAGAAAAATAACAACATCCTGATTACTTTTTGTAGTTTTATTTGTGGCTTTCGTCAGCGCAGAAAAACAAAAATAATTATTTCTGCTGTCGGGACTAAACCTAAACCTGCATCTGTTCCTTGTGTTTCCACAGTGTGACCTCCTCCAGCACAGCCTCCTCCTCCTCGGCGCTCCTCTTCCTCCTCCTCGCCGCAGCGTTCGCTCTGCTCGCCGTCCTGATCTGGCTCGCCGTGGAGCAGCCGTGTCACCGCAGCAACAGGATGCATCGCAGCCTCCACCTCACGCTGAGTTACATCAACGGGCCGCCGCCCACCTGAGGCCCAGAGCGAGCAGCTCGAGGTCAAAGGTCATTCCTCAGGATAATCATGTGATTCAGACATCAGGAGGGTCCAACTCTGCTGGTTGTTTTCTCTCCATCTTAGTTTGGGTCAAAGGTTAAAGGTTAAACAGATTTTCTTTATTGTGGTTTTTTTCTTCTCAAAATCCAGAAGTTGTTTTTTGTTTGTTTTTTTTGTATGAATTTGACAAAAATGAAGATTGAAACACATCAAAGCTCAGCAGCATCAAGGAAAAACTATTTTATTTATCCAGAAATAAAAACCTCGGTTCAGACTTTAAACACGTTGACGTTTCAGACGGAACATAGATTTGATGCATTCTGTCGTTTTCTGTTTGGGTCAAACGAAATTGGTTTTGATGCAACTTTTAAAACAATCATCTGGAAACAAACGTCTTCAAACTTCTCCAAAAAAAGAGGAAGAACTTGTTTCAAATAAGAGAATTTTATTAACTGCAGCAGCTGATAAAGACAAACTATTTTCATCTTTGTTTGTAAAGCAGGATTTATCTTTTGATAAGCTTTAATTATTAAATGAACTGATATTTTTGTTAGAAACGAACATCAGTTGTGACATTCCAATCAAAACAGGTTTTTATTCCATGATTCTCTCCCTTCTGCTGCATTAAAACTCTAAATATTCTGGATTTTATTTCTATATTTTGTCTCCTTTAAGAAAAAGTGCCTAAAACCACGTTTACTCAGATTGATCCCAGCTTAAACCGTCCAATCAGGAGAAAGATCCACTCAGCGCGTCTTTAATGAAGCTTTATGTTTGTTAAAATTAAGTTTTCCTCTAAACTGTTAAATATTCTGGAAATCTTGACGGGGTTTAATAAATAAATAAACAAAAAACAAAGATCTATTATGAGCCTATGATAAAACATTTAGACACATTAATTCCTTTATAACCTTAAAGTGACATTTCCTCTAATGTAGCTGAAATGGTTTTAAAAACAGAGTCAACTAAATGTAAATATTTCATATTTACTGTCAGATTCCTGAACCTGTTGCTCATCACATCTGATCCACCAGGAGCAGAATTTATTTGTAAAAAAAAAAATGTAAATCATGTCTCAAATTAAATGATAAACTCCACATTAAAGGGATATTTAAAACATTTTAGAGTGGGGTTCTGTGGATAATAGTTAAGGACTTCCTGTGAGTGTTAGACATTCGTCCACATCCTCTCGCTGTGAGACATCCGTCCTCGCTGTGAGACATCCGTCCTCGCTGTGAGACATCCGTCCACATCCCGTCGCAGCTGAAAGGAGAGTTTGGTTCTGGTGGAACGGATCAAACCTCTTGTTTTTTTGTTTTTTTTTTGTTTTGTTCAGTCAGATTTTCTTCAAAGCTTCATGTTTGAATTTATAAAAAGTGGATTTTTTCTCAGGGAAGAATCTCCGTCCAAGTTTATTAAAAATCAAACTTCAGGAAGATTAACTTAATGTAGAAACTTTAAAAAAGTCTCACTGCTCACTGCCATTGTGAAAACTTTATTGTAAAAACAAATGTTGCATCATTAAATATTCCTGTTTGTTTTGTACACAAATAAACTGAATAAATTGAGCTGAGTCTCTGTTATGTTTGTTAATAAAGTATCTCATGAATCACTGGATGGATTTTAATAAAACTCAGAAATTTATTGTTGGCTGAAAATCTGCAACTGATTTAACTTTTGGAATCAATTAAGATGGTCGCCACAGCCAAGTGACCTCTGGAAACCCAGAAATGGCTAAAATCTTGTGTGGTAGTAACTGAGAGTCATCCTCAACAGACACTCTGAGTGCTAACAGATCGCATGAGATTTTAGTTTTAGGCATGCAAGGTGGCGGGTGATATGCATTCCTTCAAGGAATGCCAAATGATATTAAAACTATCAGTAGAAAATAAACAGTTTAACAGAATTAATCTAAAAAAAACGAGTTTCAGTTTTCATGTTGATACAAAAACCATTTTTTAATTTTAAGTTTTCAAGCTTCAAGACAGAAAACGAGGAGCTGAGTCTGAATTCTCTTTTTCTTTTTGCGTGGAGTTCAACTTTTTAAAGATGAATTTTTTTTTCTTTACAAACTTTATGAAAAGTTCCTAAAAGTGTTCATTTTATTCTTTTAGTCACACAAGTATCAACTTTAGTGTCATCACTGGTCTTTTTGTTTTTAGAAGATATAAGATATTTTATTTTATTTTATTTGAAGCAACTAATGCAAATTCTGTTCCCAAAGAGTCAAACAAGTTTTAAGTTTAAGTTTTAAAAGTTTTGAAGCTTCTGTAGTCAGTGGATTGGTGATGGTGCGTTCAAGTGTCGATGATAACAGAGGATTTTCCTCCGTCCCAGCAGGCCGGTGACGGTGCGTTCAAGTGTCGATGATAACAGAGGATTTTCCTCTGTCCCAGCAGGCCGGTGACGGTGCGTTCAAGTGTCGATGATAACAGAGGATTTTCCTCTGTCCCAGCAGGCCGGTGA
>JAOXNZ010000091.1:349735-360996 GCA_028566095.1 Kryptolebias brasiliensis
CCCCCCCCAGCCTCTCCGCCCCTCCCCCTCCTCCCCCCACGCTGAGCTGCTTGGTTGGTTTTGGCGCTTCGCTTGTTTTGCTCCCAGTCTGTTGTTTGTTGTTGTTGTTTGTTGTTGTTTTGGCGCCTTCCCTGCTGCTCCTTCGGCTCCTGATGGATCTGGGTATCGATCAGCTGATGGTGCTGGTGTGTTTGGAGGCCACGTGCCGCCTTGGTTTGTCAGGAGAAATGAATCTCCTGATGTTTCCACAGAGAGCTTCAGCTCCTCCATCTCTGCCTCAGATCTGCTGCTCATTAGATTTATTTATTTATTTGTATCTATTGTTTTTTATTTGGATAAAAACATGTCGTCATATTAGAAGCCTTTTTAGCCCTCAGAATGGAGGGGGTGGGGGGCTCAGAGGGGCTCATTAGCAATGCAAATGAGTTTTTTTCTCTTCTTCTCGGGCACCTGCTGGTCTCGAGCATGCGCACTGGCCTCCTCCTCCTGCTGCCCCTGGCATCGTGAGCGCGCCTCTGTCTCCCCCCCCTCTCCTCCTCCCCCCTCTTTCAACAGACTTCTGCTCCATTTCCAGGCGCGCTCACAGCTGTGGAGATTTGACGAAAAGAAATAAATAAATGTGAAAAAATAAAAAAAGAGGGAGCAGAGATGAAGGAAAGCGAACTGAAAATGTTTTCCTTCCAATGATCCAGACTTTCAGAGCTTGGCTGCTTTTTTCTCTTCATTTGAGTTTTTGTTCCTGAAACATTTTCAGAGAAATGAGTTTAACTCTGACCTTTGACCTCTGACAGAAAAGGCTCCTAAACTCAACCTCAGAGTTGTGTGGACAGGAAACAGAGACACATTCTGTTCTTATTTCTTCAGTTAAATCAAAGAAAAGCACAAAATGACCAGTTTGGATTTTAGCTCCAACATGGTGACATCAGAACCCGTCTTCAGCATCCCGACCAATCAGGACAAAGGACAGAGTTTGAACATAAACTCTATATCCTCACATGAATCTAAATAAATGTCATAAACGGGTCAATGTTTCAGTTACCTGAACCTCTGATTAATGTAATAAAATCTTCAGAAAAGAGAAAAACAAGAGAAGCTTTAAAAACAAATCAGATTTTTGTAATAAAAGGTTATTTTTCGTGTCACTTAAACTGTTGTGAAAAGTTAAGTTTGTTGAACTTTTAGATTATTAAAAGGTTTAAAAAAGAAAAGAGAAAAAAAACTAAACATTTCTGGTCATGTGATGTTTGTAAAGAAGCGTCTTATTTACACTGAAGTCCATCATAACGAATTATTGACATAAACATCCTTAACTTTTATAAATCCACCTTAAAACCAGATCCACACCGTTTGTTGTTTTGGATTTGAAGAACTTCTAAGAATTTACAGCCAAAATTTCAAATAAAAGTAAATATTTCATATTTTTGTGGTCAGTTCAAGGATTCCGGTCTCAGCATTTTTAATCCGTTTATCTTAAAAGTTTCTTTTTTAATAAACGTCTCGATGTTTAATTTAATTACCTCCAATCAGAGGGTCAGAGCGCCGAACAGGAAATAAATCATCTGAAGACAGGAAGCACGGAGGCGGCTGAAGATGGAGAGCCTGATGGGAAAACAATAAAAGAGGATGAGGAGGAGGCTTTGAAGAGGAGCGTGACAGGAGACGAGTGAGGAGGAGGAGGAGGAGGAGGAGGAGCGTGAAGGAGACGAGTGAGGAGGAGGAGGAGGAGGAGGAGGAAGAGGAGCGTGAAGGAGACGAGTGAGGAGGAGGAGGAGGAGGAAGAGGAGCGTGAAGGAGACAGATTACAGACAGGAGTGGTTCAGGAAAAACGATGAAGATGATGTTAAAGAAAGACAAACTGGAGAAAATTCAAGAACCAAAAGATTAAAGAAGGAAAACAAAACAAAGCAGCCGAAATTCATTCAAGAAGCTGAAACTGAGCTGACAAAGTTTATACAAGCTGAACAGAAGCTAAAACGAGCAAGAATGTAGCTAAAAGCTAAACTTAGCAACATCAGAGGTATAAGCTAAAATTAGCACAACAGTAGGTAAAGTTAGCAGGACCATAGCTAAAAGCTAAAATTAGAAAAACAAGATTTAAAAGGTAAAATCAGGTAAAATTTAAATATTTATTTTAATTAAACAAAAATAAAGTAAAATGTTTTAAAAAGTATAAAAGTTATTAAAACCAAACATCAGAGCAGACGTCTGCTGAACGAGCTGAATGTAGGAACAGCTAAAGTAGCTGAAATCACGAGGCTGAAAATGGACAGAAGACAACAGCTGACGCAGCATTCACACAGTCAAGAAAACGTAAAGAATAAAAAGAAAATCTACAAAGACAGAAGAAGACGGAGACAAAGTTTGAGACAAACTGCAGCTGGTTTTCTCTCATGTTTGTTTGGCGGGAAGATTCAGAGGAAAATGGACGTTAGGATGAAAACATGGCGTCCGCTGAAGGAGCAGAGACAGAACCGGTCTGGTTTCTAACGTCACATGTGGATCAGGAGGGAACCGGGCCGGTTCATCGCAGAAACAGGAAGTTGTCTTCGTCAGATGAAGCTGCTTCCTGTCCTGCTGGTATTTTCATCACACGCAGGTCAGAGGCGTGGAGGAAGTAAAAAGTGGTCGTTAGCAGCGTTAACGCGTTAGCAGGCGGCGGTGAAGTGGTTCAGGCAGCGAGCGGAGGCCGCAGGGATCACCGTGATGGAGAACCCTGCAGAGAGCCGCTTGGTTTTCACACCACAGGGAAAATGGTTCTGGAGTGGGAGAACGCTCCGGGTTGAATGTGGTGGGATGTTGGTGTTAAAGCAGCCGACACCTCGGTGTGGTTCTGGATTTACAGCCTGATGTCGCTGCAACGTCCAGAACAGCAGAAATAATGAGTTATTTCAGATTATTCTGCTCTTTATTCTCTTGTGTGAGCAGAGCTGAAGGAACCAAGATTTATTTTCCAGTGTTTTCATTAATTGATACATTTTCTAGTTTATCATTAAATTATTCATCAAAGTAACATAATCAGACATTTAAATTATATTTTTGAACGACAAACTGGAGGACTGCTGTTGATTTTTGGTTCTTTAATAATCAGGTTTTATTATCACCCGCCACCATGAACAGAGGTGATCATGTAATTGTATTTTTCTGTCTGTTAGCAAAATATCTCATGACCCACCTGGACATTTTTTAATGAAACAACTCCTGAGCTCACCGTACTCAAGATGGCTGCCACAGCTAAACGCAATAAATGGCTCTAATTCAGACAGACAGATATTGAGCTAAAATTTGGTGTGGTAGTAGCTGAGAGTCATCCCCAACACAGACTCTGAGGGCTAACAGTTCACACAAGGCCAAGCGGCGGGCGACAGGCATTTCTTCAAGGCTAGTTTCATTATTATTTTATAATTCTCCGTTTAGTTCAGATGAAAAACAACATTTATCTCCTGGTCAGGATGGCAGCAGAAAGAAACACAATCCTAAAAACAAGGAACATTTTCAAACAATACAAGTTGAAATCATACAAAAAGCACAATTAAAATACAAATACAAAAAAAACGTATTTTACCTACGTTTGAAAAATAAAAGATCTTTGTCAAAACGAGAATCCAAAAATGTTCCTAAATTATGTTGAAGTCATCCCTCCAGCAGCTGGAGAAAACATTAACCTTTCTGAGCACAGCTTGTTTTATTTTTCACTAAAAAAAACAAACTCATTTCTCTTTTTGTACCTCAGATTTAATCCAAAGTTTAACACCAAATGAATTAGGATCAAATCTGCATCATAAAGTGAGAATGGTGCCATTGTTGTGGTTTCTGACACATGATCAAAAGAAAATAAGAGTCATACGCAAACAAAATCTTCAATATAAAAAGATGCACCAAATATATCAGAAAGTGTTAAAAATCACAGATTTTCCTCCAAAATCTCAGAATGCATGCAGATAAAATGTGCACAGAAAAAAACAGACCTTTATTCAACACATTTCACTTCCAGATAAAAACTTACTGAAACATTTTCCTTTAAGGAAGTTATTAAAACTCTTTAAAAAGTATAAATAGAAGGCAGTGTTTGTGTTTAAAGAGACAATCTCAGTGCATTCTGGATACAAGAAGTTCCTGATTCCAGCTGAAGAATCTCCTGTTTGTTTGGTGACACGAGTTCGTTTCTAAATGTTTCGTCTCGTTTTGTTCAGAGTTCCAGTTTTGTTTGTGAAGCTTTGTCCTGCCATTTTCTAGAAAGAATGATGAATAAACAGCAGCAGAAAAAAGAAGTTAAAGTTTCAGCTGATTGTTGAGCCTCGCGACCCGAGGTTCTGTCCACATCTCTCCGACACAGCCGGCCCTCCGAGCTCCAGTTCAGATGCTGATATGAGATTATTTAACTAGAATCTAAAAAAAAAAAACTGCAGGAAAGACTTAAGAGATAACATCAAATCAGTATTAAGCTACACAGACTGTTAGCCGTGGATAAAATATTTAGCTTTTTCCCCACTGCTCCCCTTCAAATCCCAACCAGCCTGTTCAAAAACAGGGTCAGCCTGCAGAAAAAACTGAGCACATGATGGGCAGATAAAGGCTTGTCTGTGTCTGAGGGAGAGGAGCGTGAGGAGGAGGAGGAGATGAAGGGGCCTCTGTTGAAGGAGGGAGTTGTGTCTCTATAGAGGCTCCATGGTGGACAGAAACAAGGCATTTAGTCTCTGAGTCGCCCTCTAAGGACATAATAGGCTCTTATAATGATGCCACTATGGACAGGGAGGAGAAAAAAGGGGAAATGTTCCTTTAAACTGGGAACTTTATGTGAGAAATGTGTACGGTGGGATGATGGGATGGATGAGCTGTTGGATGATTGGATGGAAGAAGAAGAAAGCTCAGTGAGGGTCAGAGGTCAGAGACATGAAGGTCTGAACTGGATTTAAACCATTTAGTTCCTATAAACCTGATATAATGCTGCCTGTTCTAAAAACAAAGAACATCCAGAATGAAATGAAGGCTGATTATTCAGTTTCATTTTTACACCAGGAGCTCTTGTCCTCTGGAGACGCACACAAAGACTTTGTGACTAAAAGGAGAGAAATATTTTGAACATGTTCTAAACTCGGCCGGCGTGGCCGTGTGCCTCTGCGACTCGTGAGGAAGTTGAGGACCAAAGGAAAGTCTCTAAACATCTGGAGACTCCTTCGTGAAAGCTGTTGGCCAACTAGTCTCCCAGTGAGACGTCTGATCTCCAGCAGGTTGCCACAGATTTATTGATTATGTTGAAAAATTCTGTAGAAGCATTGAATGTATGTCTTGTGGAGCTTTTATAGCTGTTCCTGTTGCTTGTCTTTCTTATCTGGCTCGTTAGAGCTGCAGATCAGTGGCGTTTTTCTTTGTGTACCACATTAACACATGGTATATATACACCAGAGAGGAACTAGGAGGAAGAAGAGCCAGAAGATGGTGGATGAGAGCATGGTTAGATGCTGACAGAAGACAGTCTTTACCTCAGACTCATGGAGGAGCTGAGGCAAGAAGATGCTGCAGAACACCACAGATACAAAACACCAAAAACAACGAGACGGTTACACCACAGCAGAGTTACCTACAGCATGCTAACGCTGTAAAAGCCTTCTCAGAATCAGCCAGCATTAGGAGTGGGAATCTTTAGACACCTGTGATTCAGATTCAAGGACATCTGTGATGTGATTATAAAACCATTATCAACCCTCCAGAGTCACACTTTAAACTAACTCCTGAGCACAGAATCTCTCACTCTCAGACCTAAAAGAAACTAAATATTTTGCTCAAACTTTGGGAACTAAATAAACAAAAGGAGTCAAAACGCTGAGTTCAGGGACAGGATGGATGCACCACACGTTGGAGCTTCCTTCAGTGTTTCCACCACTTTGTTTTTGGACGTGTTGTAAAATCTGGGTTTGGCTGAGATGATCATGTTCTCTTGTGACTCCAAAGGGTCCAACATGGAGCACAAGCCCTGGTGTTCAACCACTGAATACAGATCCAAATCTTTGGCAGGAAAAGTTGGGATGGATTTTAAATCTGCTTCAGCTTTTCAGGTTAGGTGGAAACTTTGACGTGATTCCCTCGATGGTTCTGTTAGCAGTCAGAGTTTCATTTCTTCTTCCTTCAGGTGGAAACATGAACAACTTTCTGTGACTTTTGTCAATTTTCTCTTTAACTTCATAGAAGCTGAAGTTGTTCCAAACATCAGCTTTCAGTTCAGGAGGAGTTGTTTCATGTCTCGGTCAGCCTCGTTCTGTCGTGTCCACGCTGGGGACAGTCCACCTTCGGGTTCTTCAGCACGATGATAAATAATTCATTTTTCACTTTTTAAAATCATATCAGAGTCATTCATGTCTGCAGAGCGATGCATTGAAGATCAAATTATAACTCAGTTCAGTCCAGTTAAAGTCAGTTCATTCAGATAAATAAATTCAAATCAGTTTAATTTATTCAAGTTAATTCCAGTCTGAGTAATATCTAAATACAGTCCAATTATCTTCCACTTTAATCCAAAGAAATTCAGTCCAGTTCAAGGCTTTATAATCAAATTCTTTAACAAAAACAGTTTAATTCCAGCTGATTTAATTAAAAGGATTCAATTTATAATTTAAATAAAACAGTAAATAATTCAGTATTTTAGTATTTATTAAAATACCAAATATAGAAACAGCGTTAAAACAAAAGAGGCTAAAAGATTTATTTAAATGCTTGTTTTAATTAAAAATGATTTACGTGTTTCTGAATGTTTTTCTTTTCATTAGTTTCTAAATTATGAGGAAACGTGAGAATAATAAAAAATATTCACTTTTAAAGGAAATGTGTTAATTTATAGTTAAAATCAGGTGTTGGATTTTACCTGAGAGACTGAGGTTTGTGTTAAAGCTGAAGAAGGAACAGATGGATCAGTGGGAAACTTTAGGATGTTTCTGTTAGAAAGCAAACATCTCTCAGCTGCTGCTGAGGTTTGTTTGGTTCAACTAAACACGGAGTTAATGATGGAAACTTAAACAACTTAAAAAGGTGGGTTTTAACTTTTAAATAATCCAGATTACATTTATAGAGACAAATCAGTTTGTTTACAGCTCAGGATGGAGACATGAATGAACCAAACGTAGACTGCATGTCTGTTATTCATAAGTCTGATTTTTGTCTTTTTTTCTGTTTATCTTGTTGAAATTCGGTTGAACGGCATCAGTAGAGTTTTATTTCCTCTCCTTCCTGTCCTGCCTGGATTTTAGGTTGGCTCCAGAGTTTTGGAGAATATTCCGCAGAATATCCCATTTTCTATATTTTCTCTTCTCACGGTTGTTGTAGATTCCATCTGTCTGGTTTCTGTGAAGGAATCTGTTTGCAGATTTTTGTCTCAATAAAAGTGATCAGAATTGATTTTTACTTTTTGAATGAAGTGAAGTCCGTCAGTTTGACTGGTTTATAAATAAATCAGAGGGAGCTGAGAAGTCAGGTTTTTCTTTGATTTTATTTAAAATCCAAAACTGAAGCTGAGTGAAGGAGATGTGTAGCTTTTCCACCTTCATTTGGTGCTGAGAAACAGTCTGAACAGATTTCTGATCCTCCAGTATCTCTGAATGTCCACTTCCTGTCCTTTGGTTTGACTGATGAAGTGTTTTATACAGAATGCTTGATAAATCTTGTAAAATGTGAAATATTTGGTGTAACTTTTGTTACGCTCCCTGTATCCTCACTGGCCTTACAGTGATCGTGTCAGTTGTTGTGTGGCTCCTGTAAAGGTAACTTTACCTTTAATATTCAGAATAATGACTCAAACCCACTGTGTCTAAACTTTGTTCTGTTTTAATGAAGTCAAACCATTTCACTCCCAGCTACCTATAAAGTGAGGAGGTTTCATGATCTTAATTAAAAAGCAGAAGTAAAATGGTTCTCAGTCTCTGCTCAGTGTTTTTCCTTCACATGTCGTGCAGCTGCTCCTGATCCCCCTGATGGATTTAACACTAAGTGTCGTGTCGTTTCAAACGTTATTGCTCCCTGCAGAGAAAGCTTCTTTCCTCCTGACCTTTGCCTCTCCCTGAGGTCAAAGGTCAGAGAGTTTGAACTGGTGGAGGTGAAGGTGTTTGTGGGTAATTTCTGCCACCTGCAGCCCAGTCAATGTTCAAATGACTCAAATCTGTGATTTACCTTTTATTTTTCTGCTGAAATCTACCTTAACTTTACCTGCCTGAGCTGAGGAGGTCTTTTTTTACAGCTCATTAAGTCGTTTTCTGTTCAGTTCAGTTTTTTGAAAGATTCAGGTTTCAGACTCACCTGTAAGCTGATTTCATTGTTTTAACATCTGATTTAGTTGCTGACAGCTACAAAACTATCATGATAGACATGTTGCCTTTTTAACCAAACTGTGTGCAGTTTTTATGTTTTTTAAACACAGTTTTTTGCACAAGAAAATGAGATTCTGTAGTTACTTGATGATAGCACAAGATTAATCTGTGTTTCCCTTCCCTCTAACACTCGTTAACATCTGGCTTTTGATTGCAAAGTTAAAGAGTTTAATTAGCATCGAGTTCCACTTGAAATGACTCTGCAGTCGAAGGTTTTCATGAGCTCCATCTCTGATGGATGAAAACACAAACTGGACCCAGGCTAGGGTTGGGTGACTGGATGAATATATCAACCATCTGCAACTGGAGTCCATCAAGCCATGAACTTTTCTTCAGGAATGATATTTTCTGCTTTATTTTAGCTCATTTAAAAGAAGGCCTGAAGGTCATTGGATCCTGTTGCAGCAACAACCAAAGGAACCACAGGTGGACACCAGCGGTGATGGAGGCCTTTAGGGATCAGCTGTCCCAGAAGACCCCCTGAAGCAGCTGAAAGGTTCAGGGTGGTCAGAAGGACTGCAGCTTCTGTGGTCGCTGATACAAAAACCAGGGCATGGGAGGAGTTTGAAGAGGCCACAGAGAAGGACGTTCTGTTGGCCTTGAGGAGGTTCTGGCAAACCATTCAGCGTCTCAGGCTGGGCTTGGTTTGTTTGGGGAACTGCTGACCCGGACTGGGGATACTGATTGTTGGATCGTGGAAGGAGCACTCTGATGATCTCCTTAATCCGGTCACCATGTCCACCTTTGAGGAGGCAGAGTCTGGAGACTCTGGGAAGACGAGTCCATTACTATGGCAGAGGTCACCGAGGTAGTCAAAAAGCTCCCTGGTGGCAGATTAGCTTTAAGATGCTAAAGGCTCTGGATATTGTGGGGCTGTCGTGGTTGAAATGTCTCTTCAATATGGCATGGAGGACGGGGACAATGCCTGTGGAGTGGCAGACTGGGATGATGGTTTCCATTTTGAAAATGGGGACTGGAGAGAGAGTTCCAACTAACTAGGGATCAAACTTCTCAGCCTCCCTGGGAAAGTTTACTTTGGTCAAACTTTTAAAGGTTAAATCTTTGGAAATGTCTCTTTCTACAAGTCTTGTGTTTGGATTTCTAAGTTTACTTCAGTTTTGATTGAAAACCTTGAGGTTTAATTTTTTTGTACATGCAGTTTTAGAGGTGGTCTCTAACAATTCAACTGAAAATACAAAACTTCTTTTTCTGTCCTGAATAATGAGGAACAAACACCGAGGCAGCGCTCACAAATCTTGCTCAACCTTTTTCTTCTTGATGAAGGAGCTGAGCTGAAAATAAATGGACCCTAACAGCGCTGCACATGAAAGCCTTTTCAGTGCCCCCCACCCAAACCCCCTCCATCCCGGGTTCTGATGCTAAACTACGACAGCAGGGATAATTAGGGAATTGTAGTTTGAAAATATAGGTCTGCATGGTAATGAGGGCACATAGCTGAATAAAAACCCTTCAGAGGAGCTCATTCTGCCAGAGAGCTGTGGAGACAACGAGTGGCTTCAAGGCAGAACCAAGAGAAAACACACACACACACACACACACACACTGCTAGGGCTCTAAGATTACAACATCTGCAGAAATAAATTCACACTTGCACAAAACTGTTATTCAATAACTCAAGAAAGGGCTCCATGACATAATTAATCTATTATTCAGTTTATCAAAGTTTTACTTTACTTTAAACTCAAACCACGAAGGGTTAGATTTATATTTGATGGGCTGCCATTCACATGTGAACTCATAAAAGTTGCAAAATAAATGTTGAATAAATGTTTTTTTATCCGCTATTGTCCTAACAATTGAAAATGGTTCAGTGAGACGAACCAGCTTGTTTGGATTCAATGTAACCTGAAAAATGAACAAAACTTCTTAAATATCATGGAAATTAGGGCTGTTAGTAATCTCCATAGATTAGAACAGTTAAAATGAGTTTATTTTTTATGGGAAATTCTTCTGTAAAAAACAACTCTAATAGGTTTCTGTGTAACTTCCATTTTGAGGGAGTCAGACAGATTTCAAACCAAAATCAAGTCCTTTTAAAGTAGGGGTGCATTAGAGGTTGGCTACAGTATAAGTCATCTCAGGAAACAAACATTCACAAGCAGTACATCATAAAATGCTAATTAGTAAAAGTTATCTAAGTTTGAAGTCCAGGTAAAAAAAATGAGACATTTTCATGACAAAAGAAAATACTTGAATGTTTTAAATTCTGTTGGTTTTTGTAGTTCTTGCTGCTGCACATTCAGTATGATTAGTTGTAAATACTCATATATTAAAAAAAAAAAACATGACTGTGTGCTGGGTGAGTGGGCGGGGCTTACTGCCTCACATCCTGAGTCACTCTGGCTCCAGAAGTCTAACATGGCATCCCGTTTACTCCTGTAAACTGGATGTTTTAGTTGTGGTTGGACACCATTTTTTCCCACTGATAACAGTGTAAAAACAGTTACTCCTCTGAAACCACGAGACGCTCCAGAACTTTAACTTTTCACAGATGTTTGTGTTCGTAGACATAAATGTGAACAAATTATTTAAGGACTGTGTAACAATTCATTCCAGGTTTGATTTATTGTGATGTTATCAAAATCCTGGGGAATAATATTGTGCATATTATAAATTTATTTTAAACAGTTTTTATTTTTATGTTGAGGCCAATCCGGGGATGTGCATAGCAAATTGACCTGGACTATAAAAGTTATCCATCCATCCATTTTCTTCCTCTTATCCGGGGTCGGGTCGTGGGGGCAGCAGCCTAAGCAGGGAGACCCAGACTTCCCTCTCCTCAGCCACTTGGTCCAGCTCCTCCGGGGAATCTCAAGGCGTTCCCAGGCCAGCTGAGAAACATAGTCCCTCCAGCGTGTCCTGGGTCTTCCTCTGGGCCTTCTCCCGGTG
>JAOXNZ010000091.1:361096-372571 GCA_028566095.1 Kryptolebias brasiliensis
TACTTAAACTCCTCCACTTGGGGCAGGACATCTTCCCCGACCCGGAGAAGGCACTCTACCCTTTTCCGGCTCAAGACGATGGCCTCGGATTTGGAGGCTCTGATCCTCATCCCAGCTGCTTCACACTTGTCTACTCGTTATAGTCTACAATATTTGTTAATACTTAACACTTGTCCTAATTTAAATAAACAAAAAAAAAGAAATGAAATATTATGTATCACGTCTTTAATATTTGTCAACTCATAATAATTCAGTCCAAACATTTTGTCTCATCTGATCAGAATTAATTTTGATCAGATAGTTTTAAGAATATTTTGTGGTTTGCTTTAAAAACGGCACCTATAAACACAAAAAAACTGCAGACATCTTAACGTTCACACATAAATGATTTAAACCATAAATGGTGCTTGTTTCATATTATATTCAGCTTCTGTGTTACTAATGAAATATTACACTGGTTCAGTTTGGGGATATTGCTTTTTTTTTTGTCAACAAGTTGATCCTGTTGTAGTTTTAATGCTTTCTGACTCTTTTTCTGTTTTCTACATTATGCCTCAGATTTACTCCCACAGCTGAAAACACAGCGACTGTTAGAGACTGTTTGTTGCTGATTTCAGTGTTTCAGCTGCAGGATGTTGAGTGTGTGTGTGTGTGTGTGTGTTTGTGTGTGTGGTTACGAGGGAACATGACACTGATGTGTTTTAATCCCTTTTACAGCAGTGCATTCAGTGTGTTTTAGTGGGATTTATTGGCAGCAGTAAAAACACTGAAGTCCAGTGTTCCTGTCCTTCAGGCTGATGTGTGAACGTTGAGGGGGGGCATGAGGGTGGGATAAAAACCAACCAGGGGACGGACAGTAAGAGGCGTTAGAGTTGGGATGTGTGGTCCTGTGGGCTGAATCCAGCTGAACTTGGCTGCTCTCCGAGCTCTGGATTAAACCTGGGCTTAATACCTTTACACTAAAAGGCCTGTCGGTCGTCTCAGAGGGCAATCTGCTGCTTCCAGCTTTAATCCACAACAACAACTGTTTATCTGGCAGGAGCTCGCTGACAGATCACACTTTATAAATGTGAGGGGAAGTGGAAGAAGAGCAGATCTGAAAGAGGAAGCAGGAGGCGAGGCTCAAACTCAGACAGGGAAGAACTATCTGTTTCTGTGTTTCTGTTCGGGTCAGTGAAGCAAAGATTTTCTGTAGACAGAAATCAGAGACGGAACAAGTTCCCCGATGGACTGAATTAACCTTCTGACTGGAGACAAACAACCTGTTTACAATGCAGACATCAAGTTTTCAAGTTTTCTGTTTTATGACCATAAACTTTATTTCTTTTTGATTAGAAAAACTGAAATGTCACTTTTTTTTGGCTCACCAATAAGCAGCTTCAAATATTTGTAGCAAAACCTCTGATTGTTGCTGCTCTGTGCAAAGAGCCATTTTAGCTCAGAGCTCTGCAAAAAACTCAACTCAATTGGGCTCGGTGCAGTTCTAACAAGAACTTGGTTTTGCAAAAAAGTTTTTATAGTTTCAGCTTTGTGTCCACACAGAAAGGGTCTTTTAGGAACCCAAAACAAGAGTTTTTAAAAACAGGTTCTAAAGTCTTGAATGCCTCCCTTGTTCTACAACCTCAGAGCGTCCTCCTCAGGTTGACGTTTCTTACCCAGAGTGTCAGCTTTCTGCACATGCTCCATGCCTTGTTTCCTGTTTCTGCTGCCAGTATTGCAGCACCACCTACAGGCCTGGCATAGTTACTGCAGTTTTTTGGTTTTTATGTATATGAAGATATTTATAGAAACATTGACTTATTTACAAGGATATTTTTAGAAACAAGAGCTAAGATTGTTTTGGAAAAACTGCTTTTCCGTGTGGACATGACTTTACTCAAGTAATTAAGGCAACTAGAAAAGTTGTAGTTTTTGTGAAAACGCAGTGTGAACGCTGAGGGCTGAATGCTTTTGCTGAATTTTGTTGAATTAATTTTTACCTGAATTTGTAAAGTTAAAGCAAGTAAAAATGAAGCTAAAGTCATCAAAACAGTAGCTAAAAGCTAAATGTAGTAAAGCATAGCTAAAATATACACTTAGGAAAATAGTAGCCAAAAGCTAAAATTCCAGTTAGCGAAATTGTAGCTAATAGGTAATGTTAGCAAACCAGTGGCTCAAAGCTAAAAGCTACAATTAGCTAAACCAAAGCTAAAAGTAGCATAAGAAGAAAGAATCTCAATATATTTCTATGGGCAAAGTTGCTTTTGTAAAATTAAATATCTTAAAAAGTATAAAAGTTACAAATATTAAAGGTCAGAGCACACTATTCCCAATCGAGCCGAACATTTAGTTACATGAACAGCTAAAATAAAGTACAAGGGAGTAGTTTGATTGCAAACATGTTCAGAAGAAACAGAAGAAAACAGTGAGAAACCGTAAATGCTGACTCAGCATTCAGACACTCAACCTCTGGCTTGTTTTGGTTTTGTTAAAATCAATAAATCAATAAATCAGTGTATTTGTTGGGATGGTGCGTGGGATTGTTTTACAGGAAGTTTTAGTTCCTTCCATCCTGTCAGAAAGTGTTTGTCTGTTGCTTTAAAACTGAGAAAGTGTCAGAATATTTTCTGAGCTCCAGAGAGAAACTTTGTGCTGAAACCTGATCCTTCAGTCCGGAGCAGTTTGATGCTGAGGCAGCTGCAGAGCACATGAAGTGCTGATGCTTGAAGAAGCTGAATCTGAAGTGCACAACGTGTGATTTGAAGGATGTGGTTCTGCAGACAGCTGCAGCTCGTGGTTCTGATGGACCTACATCAGCAGGAGGAACATTTGTTCCTCTGAAAGGTTTTTGACCAGAAGATATTTAACAGACTCTCAGTAAAAACTTGTCAATTAGGTTTTACATTGATTTAATGAAACTGCTGGAGTTATTCAGGAGGTGTTGACATTAAAAAAGGTTTTGGTTTAAATCCTCAGATCCAGAACTGAACTCTCTGGGTTTTAGACTGAATTAGATCTTTCATAACATTTGTTATCACCCACCAAAGGCAAAGGGGCGATAATGTTTTTGCTGAACTCTGTGTTTGTCTGCATGTTCAATCGTCTGCAGTGTCAGCAAAATATCTCATGAACTATTGAATGGACTTTAATGAAACTGAAAGTAATCAGTGGATGAACGTCTACACCTGATTTACTGTTCGAGTCAACACAATTTAAGATGGCCACCACAGCTAATCAACAAACACAAAAATGGCTACAACTCAGTAAATCTCACAGATATTGAGCTAACATTTAGTGTGGTAGTAGCTGAGAGTCATGAATGTACCACATGAGATCACACATAATAACATAAAACAGCCTCAACTCCATCTTTCCTCAACAGAAGATGATTTAAAGTTTAAAATGCTTTTAGTTTGAAGTGAAGTTTTGTCCCTAATGAAGACGTAGCTTCATGCTTTAATTCATCGCACTGAACTCATTTCGTCTGTTTTACAGTTAAACGCACATTTAGTGCATCGTTCCGGTTAAATGTTGTTCATATGAACCATATTTCTCGGATCACATCTTTGTTGCAGCTTTTTTTTTGTTGTTGATCACAGGATGGCTGCTGACCCACTTCTGTGAACACAGTGAACCCAGTCTGGTTGCTTTCAAGTCCTGACAAACAAAAACCTTCTTTCTGCTCAGCTTACCGTCCGTCTCAGAGGTCAGAGGTCAGAGGTTGTGTTCCCACCTCTGCCTCCTGCATCACGTCCTGCAGCTCGGTGGGAGCTCTTTATCAGCCAAACTTTGACTGAAACGTTAAAGTGTAATCAGTCTGACTGGACCTGGAGCTGTTCTTCTGCAGGAATGATTTCATTTAACATGACAGATGGGCTCTTGTTACTAAATGTGTGCAGCACAGCTCCATGTTTCAAACCTTTAACTCCGTATTTCAGCAGAAATGTCATCTTCACTGGTGCATGTTAAGGTTGTAGTGTTCATATCATTACAGCAGGTGAAACCAACTAGAATCCTCCAGGAAATGTAGTTTTTAAAGGTTTCTTACTTTGTTTAAAGGTTTCTAAATTAATTTAAGTATTTTGTTGTCTGATTCAACCAGGACTTTTATGATTACCCTGATAAAGTTTAAGCAGCTTGCGTGCCAAAGTTTTAAACCAAAATCTTGAAGGATCTGTTGAGGTGGAGCAGTTGACCCAGATTGATATTTTTTTACAACTGTTGATTTTTTTTCCACCTACTAATCTCCCAACAGACGCAGCTCAGTGAGAAACCACCTGCAGTGCTCAGAGTATGTGTCAGGGATCACTCTCAGCTACTACCACACCAAATGTTAGCTCAGTATCTGTAAGAACAAACAAGTTTTAGACATTTTTATCATTTCTAAGGTTGGTTAGTCAAGGTAACCATCTTGAGTTACCTTGGGTTGCAGATGCACATTTAAAGACTTCTTTTTGAGTGTTTCATTGAAATCAATTCAGTTCATAAAATATTTTGCTAACAGACAAACAATCCCACGCATGTAATTACACCATCTAATAATCAATGAGCTGCATGAATAATTAGGTGAAATGCGAGATTTTCTAAGCAACCATTGACTCAAATTTGTGAGACAGATTATTAATTTTCTTTTATTATTTTTGGATCTTCAAAAATAAATAGTTGTAACTTCCTCCTGATTTTATCCAAAGTGACAGAAACCATATGTGGTTCCTGAGTCTGACTGGACCTTCCGGTCATATTTCAGCCTCGCGTCGTGGTTTGAGCTCTATCAACTGAACGAGTGGCCGTCTGATCCCAGCTGAGCTCGGTGTTTGTGTGCAAACGCAGCCGTGGAGGTTTGAGTGTTGATAGAGTGAAGGTGTGAAGATGGAGAGCTGTTATAACCCCCCTTTTGACCCCCATTATTACTGCATTAACAGGCGTCCCCAGGGATTAGATTGGAATAATGCCTGAGAGCCACTTTACATACAGTAATGACAGCTATCTGCACCAAAGGGGCTGTTCAGATTGTACTTTATATCCATTTATATTTGTTTCAGGTAATCCAATCACAAGTGGTCAGCAGAGTTCACACTTGGCCGTTTAAATCCGTATCCCTAAGTGTTTCTGTGATGAGATGTCAGTTACCTGCAGATACACTCAGAGGGCTGCTAGTGAGCAACAAACAGCACATCAGCAGGTCTGCAGGTGTTTCTGACAAAAACACATTCATTATTATTATATCATTAACACGGTTCAGAGCTCAGTTACCTAACAGACATGCTATAGGAGAAATAAAAGCACATATAGAACGATTTGACTGGAGATTTTACGCTGTAAGAGTCCAGAAAGGCAGACAGACATCAGCTGTTTTCCAGCTTCACTCTGTTTAATCAGATAAATATGATGAGACGTAACTCTACTCACTTTTCTGTGATTGACAGCACGGTATGTTATTTACACAAGTTATTGATCATGTATTTCTATTCGGTTGTTAAGATTAGGATTTGAATTTGAAGCCAGTAAAAAGTGTTGTGTTAACTCAGTTAATTAGCTAAATTTCCTGCTTCACTCAGCTGACAGCTGCGTTTCTCGACCTCCGTAAATAAACCAGAGAGAAGAAATCTGTTTAGATCAGTGAGTTCAGGTTTCAGCTCAGATCATACAGCTGATTACAGGCTGCCACGTGCGGGGTTCCCAGTGCACGGCGGAAAACAACCCCATGTTCTGGTTCCTGCTTAATGTTGAGTTCTGTAACATCCTGGTGTTTCTGCAGCTGCGTTCGTCTCATCGTAAGGAGGAAGGAAATCAGAGATTGGTCTCTTCATGTGAGGCTTTTAGATTATTTCAATCGTGTGTTTTTTTTGTTAAGATTGATAGATATAAAAAATATTATAATTTCCTCCAGAATAAATCCAAAGATGAACTCTCATGGAAGTTTTTCTTGCTCCACATTTAGTATAAATCAGTCTTTCACTCAGCTCAGGCCTCAGAGTGACTCATCCTTTACATTTTAGACAGTAAACGAGGAGCCGTTCCTCTCTGTGAGAATTAAAACTATTGTCTCACTCGAGTTACACGTACATGTCACTTTGTGATTTGTGTGAATTTAAATGAGTCTGGCTCCCTTTGGGTGAAAAACTCATTGGAACAAGTCTGGCTTCAGCACTCGTCCAAAGAAAGTGACAATTCCTGCTGCTTCCTCTTTATTTCTCTAATAAAAGGCGTGAACATGGGCTTAAAAATGATTCTGTGAATGCTGAAGAAAAAGGGTTTGGAACTCGTTACAAGAATACAAACTGAGTTTGTGCAAAAATGTTAAAATCCTTTGATTTACAAGCCAATACATGTGCACTACATATATGTTTAAAAAGGACATTTACCAAAGAAAATCTGTGTTTGCGTTTCTGTCAGACCGACGCTTGTTTAGCTTGTAAGGATTCAGGTTGATTTATTGATCCGGACACATCAGAACTCCTTCAATCCAACAGTTTTAGTGGGTAAAAAAACCCCCAGTGTCAATAAAACAGTATTTATTTATTCAACACAAAGTGCTGGCAGGAAGAAACTGTTAATCTTAGAAACTGAGAGCTTTCAGAGAGTTCATCCGTCAGCGAGGTCAATCCTGACTCGTAACAAACTCCAGCAGTAATCTTGTTACCAAACAAACAAACAGCAACAATCACATTACCTCCGCCGCCGCCTCGGGGAGAAGAATCCGACATCTTCCACAGTTGTTTGGCTTTAATTCTGATTATTTAACAAAAACTTTCCTTTCAGAAAAGATCAGGATTAAAACTGTTGGAGGTTTAAAACAAAATGGAGCCAAGATGCTTCATGGGCAGGAAACGTACACCTGTCACCTGAAAGTTATTGAATGATAAAGACGAACATTTGAAAAACTAACACCCCTTTAAAGGGACATTTATCTCCTGCCACCTTTTATGCCAGAGTTTTAAACTCGTTTCCTGTTGAGAAATGGAGTTGTAGCCATTTTGGTCAAATCTTGAAAATAACTTTGTGACGTCACACTCTGTGTTGAGGATGACTCTCAGCTACTACCACGCCAAATTTTAACTCAATATCTGTAAAACTGACTGAGTTATAACCATTCTTGTGCTTTTTAAACGTCAGTTGACTGTGGTGGCCATCTTGTCTTGGGTTTACTCCAAAGGTTTTTTAGTTTTAGGCATACATCCAAAGATTACTTTCTGCAAATTTTATTCAGATCTGTCCAGTGGTTTCAGAAATAATTTGCTAACAAATACAGTCAAAAACATCTTTCAGCAGGAGGCGATAAAAGCAGCTACAGTTATCTCCCTCTAAGTGTAAAAATACAGTTTAGAGAGAAATTATCATCTAATTTATGATCTAAACTGAAGCGTTTGATATATTGATTCCCAATCAGAGCCTTTATTTGTCTAAAATCAACTCTAAAGATGCCTCAGAACCTCTCCGTTTTAATAATTTAAAATGAACAGACTTTTCCAGCTGATAAGGATTCAGACGGCTGAACGGAGGTCGTAAAAGAGGAGAGGAGAAACAGAGCGGCTGGAAGGCAGGCCAAGACGCACACAGAGGATGAAGGTGAATCCATCCAGACACAAGTGGTTAATGACAACGACGAGAAAAAAATGGAGCTGAGAGGAAAAAAGACGACAGAGGGAAAGAATGACTGAGGCAGAAAGGAAAAAAGACATTTTAGGAGCGAAAAGGAGGATTAAATGAGAGGAGAAAGAAGTAAGAATAAGAAAAACCAAAGAGGTGGAGACAGGTGAATGCAGACAGCATCTCAGACAGATGGATGGAGGTGAATAAAAGAGACAAACGGCGGGAAAAAAAGAAAGATGATTTGCAATCAGGCCGTGTCTGCACCACTCCTCCTCCTCCCTCCATTTTGTCCCCCTCCTCTGTCTGATGCTGTTCCAGCACCTCGGGGCTTCAGCCTCTTATCCGACTCTCTGCTGCTGCAGCCAAATCAGCCGCCAAGAAAGAAGGCAGCAAAAAATAAAACACAAAGAAACAGAGAGCAGATCTGTGTCACGTGCCTCAGACAGAGTGGCTGATTTAAAACAAAAGATGTTCGTTTAAACGTCAAACAGAAGGAGTTGGTCTTCTGACTGTTTGGATCAGGTGTTGATCAGCTGATAGGAACACAGTTCCTCCTGCAGTCCAAAACCATGTGAGGTCAGGGGTCAGGGGTCTGCAGCCTGCGGCTCCGGGGCCACATGTGGTCCATGATCCCTCTGCAGCGGCCCTCCAAAGCTTCGACCAAAACCAACATGGAAATAAATAATATTTATATTTAACCAACGATGGAAAAACAACAGAAATGCCTGATGATCCATTCTGATAAGAATCAGAAGAAACAGCTTCCCTTTGATAAAAACTAATACATTTAAAGTAAATAAGGATTTCTGCCTGAATGAGAAGAAATAAAATATAAATATATCCAACATCCTGGCCTGATTTCTATCCTAACTCCTACAACATGCTTTATTATTCTAAAGTGGGATACTTAAATTATTTTCTACAAATATAGAAAAGACTCGCACAGGTGTGCACGGCTCAGTGTTTAGATTTGGTTTAACATGTATAAGACCAGAATGGTTCTTTGGATTGTAAAGTTTGCAGAGGTCATAAACTGACCTGAGGTCAGAATCTCTCTGATCTGCGACTGTTCGAGACAATCCAGAGGAAGTCTCCAAAACGTCTCAATGTTCTCCTGAGTCTCAGAGACCTGCAGTCTGAACATGTTCAAAACATTTGTGCAACAAATTTATTCTCTAAACAGTCTGAGTTGTTGCGAGTGTCTTAAACCGGCCTGTGGAGCTTCAGTCGTTCTGTCGTCAGTTTCCTGCCTCCTGCAGGTGCTCTTCTCTGACAGAAAACATCTGAAGCTACAGCCCGAAAAAATCCATGCTGATGATAAATAATGATTCAAAAACGGGTCTGTCTTCATTTCTAAAGTGCAGCAGATTAAATCCTGAACGTAGGGGCTACTGCCAAAGTAGGTAGAAAACAGCAGAGGTGGGCGTTGAGCTAACGTGCACGGCCAAGAATACAGTTTTGGAACCTGTGCACAAAACACGCTGTGATTTTCAAACACTGGCTGCACAGTTCGATGGGTGCTAACGCTCAGAAATCAGTGAGACTGCAACTAGAAAATCCTCTCCAACAGTCTCAGCTCAGTGAGGGACAGGAGTCTCTGTTGGACAGGTGACCTGTCCACGTATAACTCCGCCTCTCACCTGCTGTCTCCCTCAATTTTTGTATTAAAATTTTGACATCATTTTAATTATTGAGGACATTTTGCTCCTCATTTGAAAAGCTTTATAAACTCTAAACATCTTGAAGAATCAGAACAGAAATCTGCTTCCTTTGATTCAACTGGACAGAGTTTTCTCAGACAAACTAATGATGGGAATAAAGTCTTTAAACAGAAATCTGTAATTATTTGATATCTAAATTATTCACAGAGTAACTGAAAGGTAACAACCTCAGATTACTTTACTGAACTAAACAGAGTTTAAAAACTCAGATTTTTGCTGTAAATCCAAAATAACCAGAGAGGAAAATAAAATGCATCAACATTTGTCATATTTATAAAAATAAACTCCCAAATGACACAACAAGGACCCATGAAGGAGGCAGATTCTGCTCTCATGTTTGAAGTTTCATCCGTTTCTGAATTATTAATCAGCAGATTAACTGTTTGAAATGCTTTCTAACCAGTCTGAGTAAACATGTTGAATTAAAGCTCCTGTTCTAACTGAAAGCAGGTGAGTTCAATATTTGAGAAATGATTCAAACAGAAAATAAAGTGAGTTGACGCCCGCAGGATGTTTGCGTTGAGTCTGATGTAGCTGCTAACCGGATCACCGGAGGCTCTGAGGCTAATTTTTCTTCTTCTGCAGCTGATTCAGATTTTCTGTTGCTGGTGTTGGTTTCTATCTTTAGGCTGCTAAGAGGCAGAGTAAATGAGCTGCGGGAGTCAGAGCTAATGGGCTAACGGTGATTTAAAGCTAAGAGTTGTAAACAAGATGAGGAAGAGTCACATGTTCAGGCAGGTGGGCTGGAAGCAGGAGCAGCGGATTGTTCTGGTGATCCAACACGAGGCGTCATTTGGACCTTTTAGCACCTTACCGACCCTCAGCAGAAACTCTGTGACCTTTGATCTGTAGTTTCAGATGGATTTTATTTTTATATTTAGATTCCTGTTGGTTGGATCAGTGACTGTCAGTCATTTAAAGGATTTAAAATGTTTAACACATCTGAGAAATCTAAATAAAAAGTTAAAAACATCACCAAAATAAAAGTGTAGGTTATTAAAACTGCAAAATAACAAATATCCACACGGCTCTCTGACAACATTTAACATAAAAATCCATAATCACTCAGAAAGTAACCAAACAGCCTCCACTGCCCCCAAAACCACAAAATATACTGTATTCAATCAAATATCTGTAATTCACAGCCCTTCACACATTCTGAATCAATTCTCAGTCTGAATTGAAGTTTTCTAAATGTTTTATATCCAGCAAAAACCGCTTCTGTTTTGCTGTTTTGTGTTGACACATAAATGCCATTAAGAGCAGAATCATTTCAGCTTTTTCCTGTTGAGTCCGGCTGAACTGAACCAGGTTTTCTGAGTATAAGCAGTGGATCCTGCAGCAGGCTGATTTTAAATAATCACAATAATAACAGAAAGTTTCCAACAACAAAATTCAAAGTTTTTAACACATTCAGAGCAGCAGTCTGCTAAATGGTTTGTTGGCTGTTTTGGACTGTGAGTTAATTGGTCAACTGGACAAAAGTCTGAAAAGATCAATAAAATGATTCTCCTCCTGAGGTTTCAAACTTTGCCTGTGACTGTCCACCCGTTTATCTCGTAACAGCTACAGATGTTCCATTAAATGAATCCATCAAAGTTTGTCTAAATATTATAAATATGAGAAGCTGTTGATCATCTGGCATAAAAGATGTGTAGTTATTTAGTTAGTTAGTTAGTCCTGTAGACTCAGGGCTGAAGCCACAGTGGACACATCCACCAGTGGACTCTGTTCTGGACGTCCCTCTTCAGTCCAGCTTCCTTCTCCTCACTCTCATCTTC
Source organism: Kryptolebias brasiliensis (assembly GCA_028566095.1). Taxonomy (NCBI): domain Eukaryota; kingdom Metazoa; phylum Chordata; class Actinopteri; order Cyprinodontiformes; family Rivulidae; genus Kryptolebias; species Kryptolebias brasiliensis. The sequence continues at coordinate 372,171 of JAOXNZ010000091.1, forward strand.
TCAAGGTCTGTTTCAGCTTTTGTTTCTCCTCCTCTGTGTTTTCCAGTCCAGTCCTGCTCTCAGGATGTTTGTTTTCAGCTGGTTTGATCGGTGTGTCCTATCCATCTTTCCAAGCTGATGGACTTCTGGTTGTCCACAGGCTGGCAGTAAGGATCTTCTCAGGCCACCTGATGTTGAGGATGGAGTAACTGGAGCTTGTTGGGGATGTTGGTCACTCATCAAGTTCAGGAGGACTGACTCCACACTGGGGTTGAAGGTTTCAATCTCGCTGCGGAGGAATAATGACTTAGAAAGTCAGATTGGTTGAAACGTGTTAAAGTTACGTTAAAAAGTATAACTTTTAGTTTCCTGCTCTTTATTTTTTTTAAAAGATTACCTGGATGTTTTTCTGTTATTTGGAC
>JAOXNZ010000091.1:384565-398013 GCA_028566095.1 Kryptolebias brasiliensis
TTTTTTTCTCTTTTTTCTTGTTTTCCTGTTTGGTTTCGATTCTTTTTGTTTAAATTTTTTAAACCACCATCTTCTCACTGTTACTGCAGTCTGACAATATGCTGTAATTAAAAAAACAACAATAATGATGATGATGATGATGATGATGATGATGTTTTGTTGGTCCGAGTTTTCACATGTCCGCTAGCAAACTGTCAAGAAAAAGATAGAACAATAAAGACTAAAATCTAACAACTAAACTGCCCGTCTTTGAGTTTTATTTTGTATTTCTTGGACAGGTGATGTGTTGAGGGAGCGCAGGGGGCGGGGCTGGAATATGATTGGACAGTCATTAATCTGTGTATTGATAATCTCATCCGTTTATGTAATGGGGGCAGTAATATGAGATCTGTTTCATCTGGCTGGTCGGCCATATTTCAGTCGCTGTTACGTTTCTCTCGTGGATAAAACTGTCATAACTAATAATTAATACAGAAATCAATAAAGTGTGCCAACAAATGAAACACAAACATTAAAAAGTAGAGTTTTATACAAATATTTCACTATAAAATGTGACATAAATTGACGTTTTTCTTATTATTTTTCCTTTATTGATTTTTCGAGTTTAATTGTTCCCTAAAAATGTTTAATACAGCATTTTATTTTCACTATTTCTTTATTTCTTTCTTGTCACCTTTTTAGTTTGAGTCCTCCGTAGAGGAGACCTTTGACCTCCTGAGCTGAGAATAGATTTTATTTGAAATAAACCAGTTTACTGACAGTTTTGCTTTAATTCTTGTTGCTCATAAAACTGAATATTGATGCTTCACAAACTTTCTCCGATCTTTAATTTTTAGTAAAATCCAGCATTTGCTTTGCTCACATTTTAGTCTACCTGTTGGTCTTTTTTTTTTTTTTTTAACAACAAATCAAACTGAAAAGCTAAATGAGCCATCGGTGCTCTAAGGGGTTTCCAGAAAGGTTCAGCAGAACAATCCTTTAATCCACATCCTGATGATAATATGATCACCAATCTGCCCCGTGGATTACGGGGGATTTTTCACAGTTTGGACATTTGTCTGTGACGTCATCTCTGTTGTACGAAACTGTTTGCAGGTTAGAAAATGAAGCAGAAATCTTAATTACTGGTTCCTAACATTTAGACTCACTCGCAGAAATTGTTTTTAGCTTCTCTGATTGTTTCCTTTGTTGTCATTTTACAAGCTTATAATAATAATAATAATTTAGGAACCTATTACAAATGCTTTCCGTGGTTAAAATAAAAAACATTTCTTTCTCACTATGTTCAGTTTTAAAACCTTTTCTTCCCTTCCTGTTTGAAACGTTCAGTTTTATGCTCCATTAATGCAGCAGGTTTAAGTTTAGGGGAGTCAAAGAGTCAAAACCTTCATTTTTCAAACTCCAGGTAGGAAAAATCCCCCAAACGGCCCCAAAAAGTTGGAGATTCCTGACCAGCCCTGACCTCAGGATCCAACATGGCTGCCCTGACCACGAGAAGCTGCAGGGTTTTTATTTTTATTTTAAAGTTTTTATTATCTATCGCACAGAGTTCTGTTGAGTTTAAAGGGGACGAGAGCCTTTAACCTTTACAAAATGAGTTTCTGTTCAGTGATTTTGTTCTTTTTACATTTTAAACTTTCCTGAAAGGTTTGATGTTTGCAGAAATCAGATGTTTGTCCAACATGGAGGCAACAACAGCCTCCTTACTGTCTTCACTTGATTTAACACAACCTGTAAAGACCAGATGAGTTCATTTTGTCTCCTGAGACGTAAACCTGTAGATTTTAAAGAGAAATCTGCCCCTGCTTTCCACAGCTTGTATCATTTTTTCATTAAATCATCTCTGCAGCATCATTACTGAGATACTACGTGGCGCTCAGCAGGGAGGCGTCCCGTCAAAGTGTCCTTGAGTCCTGGGCTGTGAACCTGCTCGATCAGTGGAAGCAGATCCGTTTGCTGACACCTTTAAAATGAACAAAGGAGACCTGCGAGATGTCAGGCCAATCAGAGGCGGTGAATCAAAATGAGGACGGCGGGGATCAGTCAGAGGTCACGTTTATGACAGGATGACAGCGCAGACCTTCAGCCGAGCATCAGGGATGAAGGTAAAACCTGCTCTGATCTGGGAACAAGGACAGAAAACAGAAAAGACAAAACCTGTCTGTCTTTAGCTTTGTTCCTTTCAGCTGAGTCCATTTCCTGAATTCATTTCAAGCTTTTTATACATCTCTGTAATCCAGAGGGGAGAGTTTTAGCCCACACTCCGGGAAAGGTTTTCTGACTTTATGAATTAGCATTTCAGTAAATAATAAAGAAGAATTTCACATCTCTCACCACCTTCACAGAGTTTTGAACAAAAATCCTTTTATAAAGAGAAGGGACCTTTGAGTCATGCCTGTCAGCTATTACCACACAAAATGTAGCTAGAAATCTGTAAAATTAACAGAGTTACAGCATTTTCTGTTTTCTGAGGTGAACTAGCTGTGGCAGCCACCTTGAATTAGGTTGACTTAGATCCTCACCCAGTGACTGCTTCCAGAAAGTGTGTTGTTGGTTTGTCTGTACAAACCAACACAACGACGTAAACATTATTGCCGCTTCGCCTTTGCTGGTTGTTTCTGCACCAAACTGTGCAAAACAATTCTGTTTAAACATTAAAAATCATGCAGTAAAATTTAAACTCTCTCATGGAAGTTGAGACACACGACAGCAATTAAAGAAAGCGTGTGTAAAATGTGTGGGACAATAATTCCCTACTGTCAGCTGAAATCTGCAGCATACTGTCCTGCTGTCAGGCCAAATCTCTGGGATTATGTTATTACAGCCGTAAAGCTGCACACACACACACACACACACGATAATGGCCGATGGGGGTAATTATTGTGATAAACGGTTTGAATCTAAAAGAATCCAAACATGAAGTTTGCTGATGGAGCAGCAGGTGGAGAACATGTTTGTTTAAACTTCAGGTCTAAAGATGAGGAAAGCTCAGCAGATGGACTTCATGTCAGGATTAGAACCTCAATCCAGAGTTTTCACAGTCGGAGGGCAGAGGGGTCGTCATGACGAGTTCAGATCAGAGCCGCCTGTGAAGCGCTTTCCCTTCAGTTTCCGGCAGCTGGAGCTGGTCCCAGGTCTGTGTAGAAGAACTGGTTCTGGTTCTGATTTAGAGCCTTTCACATGGAGGACGAACCCGGACAGAATCAGCCAGAACACCGCTGGTCGTCGCCATCAGGTCTTATTACACCTGATGGCATGGAGGGGTCTGAGCGCTCAGAACTCTGCTGGTTTCTCATTGGGTTGGAAACGTTACGGGGTCCTGGATGGAGCATGGTGGCAGTGTATTCATGATGTGGGACCTGAGGCATCTTGACTGTCTTCCAACTCAGGAACAAATGTTCAGAAACACGTGTTGCTGCTTTATTCTGCGTTTTCTTCAAAGGTCTCCAGAGTTTTGAGTGGTGCTGAAAGTATTTCCTCTGTCGATAACTAAACTGTTCCTGTAGTGACTGACTGATCAACCAGCTGCCGGTTTACACAAAACACCAGAAACTGAATGAAAGTGAAAAATCTTTAATGGTTGAATCAGAATCAGATGCATCTGAAAGCAAAAAGAACTAAAAATGACAAACTCCACAAAGAAAAGAAAAACATCAATTCACATATTTCCTTTTTCCTCCTGATTCACAACTTTGGCTTTTACAGAAATTCACATGTTGTACCCGTTAAAACAAAAACAAACAAACCCTGACAGCGTCCTGGAGGGCGGTGCCGCTGACCGAGACGCTTCTTTCATGTAAGTAATAAAAAGGTTCTAACAAGTTCATTTACATCGAGTTAGCCAAAATATCCTGTGTCACAGAGAGGGAGATATTTCATCTTTACATAAATACAAACAGGCATTAAAAAGGAAAATAAAAGGATCTGAGTCTGTACAATCAGGCTTCCAAAGCTCATAACTTCAGGCATGAAATCACAAGCTGACCAACACCTTCGCTCTTACTTTCTCCAGCTCCATCTTCAATCCATCTTAGACATCTCAAACTTGGTTGTCTGGGTTTCCTGCAACAGAAAAAACATCTTATTGATCCCAAAAACTGCAGGTTTTTGTTTTTATCTGATTTCATCCCAGGTTTAAAAACAGTCAATAGAAGTAAACCACAGTTACACACTGACTTCAAAGTTTCTGTTATTTTGTTAAAGAAAAGGCTAAAAATACTTAAAAATTCTGTTATTTGCAAAGAAAAAGAGTTTAAACCATCAAGATTTATTCTAACTAGAGACAGGACCACAAGTCAAAAGGTGAAGCCACGAAAGATGGAGACGATGGAGACGGTGGAGATGATGGAGACAATGCAGACGGTGGAGACGGTGGAGACAATGCAGACGGTGGAGACAGTTCATCCATCCTTCTTAAAGTCGATGATCTGAACCCGTTTGTCTCCAGAAAATCTTGTTTAACAGTTTCAACTTTTAGGTTCAAAGTCCTTCTGTCTACAGTTTAGTAGTTTTTTATCCATTACTCCTTTATCCATTAAAAAAACAGTAATTTTATAAAAGTGGGCTTTGAGTTCAAAGGTCAGACGGCATCATGAGGTCATTTCTTTCATATCGATCCTTTAAAGGGATTTAATGAAATTAAAAACAGGGTGAGGTGGTTCATTAAACGGAGGAGATGAAGATGAATCTGATTCAACAAAGACTTGAAGTAATCAGGTCAACAGGATTCATTCAGATAAAAACAAAGAAATTCCTCAGAAAAACGTGATTTTCGGTTTGATGGCAGCAGAAAGCAGAGCTTCCCTCTTTAATCAGGATGAATTACATCATTTGGGATTACAGGAACACAGATCAGATTTTACCTTCATTTACTTTCTAAATAACAAGAATATGTTACGTAATCTGCCGTAAGGATGGAAATATCATTCCCCTAATCCCATCCTTTAATAGGAAAGATGTTTTTTCTTTAACCGTCTGCAGTTGAACAGCAGAAAAGGTGAGCAGCACATTTACATTCCTGTCATTTTTCCACTGAAAGACGACTCGTTCCTTCCTGTTGCAGCGTGCACACTCCTAATATTTTCTGTGTATTTTAATATCTCCGTGTTGGAGCAGCAGCTTACATAAGCAGCTGATTTCACATCAGAGGCACTTTGGAGATTGCAGGACGACTTAAAACGGCTCCGTTAGGAGGATGAAGGAGTGAATAATTTGGGGAATGGGAGGAAATAAACAGAAAGGTGTAATCCTCCTGCTCTCTGCAGGAGCTGATAAAAAATAAATAAATCGAAGATTATTTGATGTTTCCTGATTTTTTTTACGTCCTCGGTTGGATTATTAATGGCTGCAGCACCTCCAAACACAAGTCTGCTGACGTCACGTCGCTCCGCTCGCCATGGCAACAGTGAGGAGGATAAACAACTGTGTGACGTAACCGTGGCAACGCATCATCTCCTGTGAGTGTCTGCTGCTCCCTGCTGCTCCCAGTCAGTACTGCTGTGTGTGTCTGACATGAATTTAACACAAGCTGGAGCTGAAAGTGGTAAATACTAGACATCAGAATTAAATTCTTCTGCTTTTTGACTCTAAATGTTGTTTGAGTCTAATTTTTGTTTTTGTCGTCAGTAAAATTTGAACAGCTGGAGCTTCAACCTAAACCAAAACTCTCTGGAGACGTGATGTTCAGACTGTTACCATGGTGACTGAGTCAGGTTCAAAGGAGGCTCATCATTGCTCTGGTATTGATAAGTTTAATTATCGCCTGCCGCTGCAGGCAAAAGGGCAATAATGTTTTTGCCAGTGTCTGTGTGCTAAAACTGGACAGATTTAATGAAACTCTCAAAAGGCTATCAGCTAGTTGACATTAGCCAACACAAAAGGGCTATATCAGTTTTACAGACAGACCTGAAATTTGATGTGGTAGTAGCTGAGAGTCATCCACAACACGTACTCTGAGCTCTGACTGATCCTACAAGAGCTCACAATATCACAGTAAGGACAAAGTCTGTCCCTTCTCCTCTTAAGATGATTTCAGTCTAAAAGTTTGGCATGAAAGGCAGCGGGTGATATGCATTCCTTCAAGGCCCGCTGGGCCTTCATGTTTTATCTGTGAGCTGCCAACAACACGAGGGAACTCACCTCATCTGAGTCGAGCAGAGGCGGCAGGGCGCTGCGAGGAAGAGGAAAAAACTTTGAACTTTCATGTGTTCCACAGTAAAATTCTGTCGCTGCTTCATTTTAAATTTATCTACATTTTTATTTAATTCCACAAACAAACAAAATGACCCAAAACAAAAACTTTATTCTGACTTACACGTCTGCCATGGATGATGGGATATTCTCCTCGACCCATTTCAGATCCTCATCCTGCAGATAAACAGAATGTTCTTCAACTGCTTCGTATCTTTGACAGGTTTAAATAAAGCTGTAACCAGATGTGTTCTGACAGCAGCTGGATCACACGTGTGGATCTTCTAACCAGAGATAAACTCACCACTTTGTTGGCTTTGGCCGTGCCGTTGGTCTCGTTCTTCGTGCCCCTCATCTTCATCCCCTCTGGAGACAAAAAATAAAATCAAGAGTATAGAATCAAAGAGTTAAAGCTGAGACTGATGATGAGAGAAAAAACAACAAAAGTTTCGGACCAAAAGCCTGGTTCACCATGGGCTCCTTCTCCTCATCCTCACTCTCTTCATCCACCAGAGGGCTGAAGGCGTACCTGGTACAGAGACACAGACAGAACGGGTTGGAGTTTAAAACTGAAGCGTGAAAGTGAAACAAACAGTCCCAAACAAACACTTTACCTCTGATTGTTGGCGGACGGTCGCCACAGGAACATGATAACTAATAACAGGATGGAGAACAGGAAGCGCCAGAAAGCGTCTTGTATCCACACTTCTCTCCAGTCCTGAAACACAGAAGCAAATCATAAAAAACATTCAGATATTTTCAGGAATAATTAAGGAAACTGAACGTCTTTCTGAAGTGGCTGGAAATAAATCTGTGACGACGCTCAGGTCAAAGGTCAGCAGCAGATCAACCAAATAAACTCAAAGTTCAGGTTGATTTGTTTCTTGTGATTTCCTAAATTAGATATTCAGGTAGAAAATAGGTCCCAGGTGTCCTGCAGGTACTTACAGAGCGACACTCAGACATCGTGAAGGTTTTTGTTGTCCAGATGATGAAAATGACAGATGCTTTAAAAAAAACAAAAACAATTACAGATGAGTTTAAAACAGGAGTAACGTCATTCTGAGAAAATCTCGAACTGAAGGAGATCTTTACGAACCGATGACAGCAAAGATGAGCGTGTTGGTGAAGTGTCTGAAGAGAGACAGTTTCACCACGTTCCTCCTCAGCTTCAGCAGCTTCATCGTCTGAGCCAGACTCACAAAGATGTGACAGCGTGGTCAAGGAGCATCACTGACAGCTAAAAACTCCAGTTTTATTACTTTCTACTGTTTACTAACAAATCAATGTGTCCAAAGCTTCTAACTCGGTTAAATTTAAGGTGAAATTTTACTGCTTATGGCAGCAAACAAACATTATCTTGATTTCAGTACACTGAAGAAGGTTTCTACTGAACACAAACGAAGAACAAGGCAGGAAAAAACAGAAAGAGGGAGAGAAAGTTTCTATGACACGACAGTAAAAAGTGGAAAGGTGCAGTAACGGATATCCACCAGCAGAGGGTAGAATCGAGCAGAGCCAGAGGAATAGCAGCCAGGAGAACAACATCATCTTCAGCCTGAAGAAGGAGGAGGAGGAGGAGGAGGAGGAGGAGGAGGAGGAGGAGGAGGAGGAGGAGGAGGAGGACATTGGGACAGAAAGGAAGAGAGAGAACAAAGACATGAGGAAAATAAAATAGAAGAAAGGAGGAACAGTTTGCAGGAAACAAAGCCAACGACACTCAGGAAGCAGCTCTGTTTACCCAGCACCAGACTGGAAACAGCAGGGGTCAAAGGTCACATGGAGACAACCCTGAATGCTTTCCAATATTTAGTATTTGGGGTAGTAATCGATTAGGAACGGGCATTTTAAACAAAAACCTTTGAGTTTGTCAGAATTTTCTCCAAACTTAGGAGCAACTTTCAGCTTCCTGTTTCTCGCAGCGTGGCTGACTTCATCCTTTACTCCTGCAGGCTTAATTAATATAAGTTACTGTTTAAAAGCAGAGAAACAATTATAACAAGCGCTGATCTCAGGTGATGCTTTATAATTCAGGACTGTTGTTTGTTTACTCTGAAAAACAGAGACAAGCTGCTGAGGAGAACAGAGTCCTACTGAACTATTAACTAGTTAATATTGGTATATATAATAGTTAATAGTAATAAAAATGCCTCAGTCCAGACAAAGAAAAGCAGGTTTTGCATTTGGACGCCCCCTGGTGGTTGGAGGTATCAACAATAACAAACTTTAAAATTCTTTTTATAAAAAACATGTTTGTGAAATAATAAAAGAATAAAGTGTTTTAATGGACAAAAATTATTTAGTACTGAATCTGAATCAATTAATATGCAAGACAGTAAAAAGTTCTAAATGACTTAAAGTACCAGAAAGTGTCTGTTATTAGCAGCATCAGATCAGACACTTAGTTTAAAGACATTTCTGATTTATTTAAAGGATTTAAAGGATATCCACCAGACAACACAAGAGTCAGTGAAGGCCAGCACCACAGCACACAAAAACAGATCGCTGTTGGTGTTTCCTCGCTCCTGCAGAGACACAGAGGTCAGACTCACAGGCAAACAGGAAGTGGACTGCGGCGTCTGTAGGACTCACCATGTTGACTCGCAGGATCCCCTCGACGATGGAGAAGACCAAATAAAGCAGACCGACGGCGACGACTCTGTGCAGCAAGGCGCCGAGCCTGGGCCTGAAAAAACCAGAACCACCATCACTTCCTGCAGGAACTGAGCCGCTGCCATGCTTCTCCTTGGTTACATTTAGAAAAGAAACAAGGAGACATTTTCTGTCCCCTTTGACAGGCTGACATAGGTCTAGATAAATGTTCTGTGGTCTTATTGGTCCAACAGGATTACAGAACCGAGGTCCTCCTATCTGATCTGTCTGTGGAGCTGATTTTAGGAGGCAAAATGAGACTCAACTGCTGCTTCTTTTCTTCTGCAGGGTTTGTGTTTTAGGAAAACACAAATTATCCTCAAGTTCTGAAGAATTCAGTCTGACAGTTCACAGCAGTCCGAGCTCAGATTAGCACTATTTAAGGCCTGGGCTGTACAGAAACGCTGTCTTTCTAAAATAATCTTTTCTTTTTTTGGTGATTCTAGAAATGTCTTCATCCACACAGAAACACCAAAAACGTCCTGAACGAGCCACGACTACTGGAGAAAGTTTGATTGACTGATCTTCATGTTCAAAACTGAAGCAACAGGACTGCGAGCGTCTGCTGACTCAAGCTTCGAAACGTTCAGAGACATTCTGGAGACTCCTGTGAAGGCTGCAGGTCAGATACTGACTTACAGTAACCGTGGTAGGCCTGTATGTGGCGCTGCCACAAAAATACATCAAAAACAGGAAACAAGGCGTGGAGCATAAAACCTGCACCCCTGGTGTGAAATGTAAGCATCAAACCCAGAGTGTTCTGCCCCTTCGTGAGTTCAGTCTGTGGTGAATCGTTTTGCTCATCAGCCCTGTCTGCTGATTCAGGTAATAAAAGTTTTATTAAATTTAAGTTCTGTAGCATCAGCAGCACAAAAACAAACATGTTATCTGACATTATAGTTCTGTCTGATGTGCTTGGATTGTAGGTTAGGTTAGAGGTGGGTCTATGACATCATCTTTTAAAAAAAGGTTGAGTTTTTGATGTTTACACAAAAACGCCATGGCAGCGTTTCAAGACTTTTTCAAAAAATACAATTTCATGGCTCCAAAAACGTTGTTCCTGTGTGGACGGGGGCTTCGGCTGCTATGGTTCTTTCATCTGCAGTTCAGCCACAGACAGTTAAAAATGTTCCAGGTTATTAAAACAACCCACCACAGATATCAGAGTACCGGCGCAGGAAACAGCACCAGGCATCCTCAGGTCCTAAACCCTGATTAGCTCCTTCAGAACCTCAGAGCGAGCTGTGGCTCCGCTCCTTTCAGTTTTGTTTTGACTCTTTAGTGACTAACAATAAAGGAAAATGTTGCTTATTTTAATTTAGTCAAACGTTCAGGAACAAATGGAAAATTTGAAGTCCTGTCCTCCGGCTCAGGAAGAAATTAAAGACAAAGTAATAATCAAGTCAACAAAAGTCAAGTGAAATATTAAACTTCTGATGAGAATTTTCAGTTAATAACAGAACAAAAGTCATGAGCTAAACGAAGAGTTCTGATTTCCCACATTATAACAGTACAGTGAATGCAGCAGGATCTGAAGTTGAAGTGATGAGAAGATGAGCTGAAGAAATGATGACCTCAAGAACACAAACAGATTCGGGTTTTTTTTGTTGTTATTTAGTCGCACCTAAAAGCAGATTTAAAAATCAAACTATTTTCATTCAGTGATGTAAAGGACTGACTCACTTCACGATGCCGTATCCCAGACTGGCGATGATGACCAGAACCCTGGCCAGAGTCCTCTTCACTGCAGAGAGCACCTCAGCAAACACTACCGCCCCCTGGACTGCAGGAGGACACATAACATCTCATTATTTCCACTTTTCATTCCAGCTGCTGTGAAGAAGATGAAGCTCAGCGCGTCCTCGCCTACCCGACACGCCGTCGTATCTGATGCTCTGGAACTCTGCGTAGTAAACGGCTTTCTCCAGCATCCCCAGGAAGATGACGCCTCCGATCCAGAACTGGATCCTGAGCAGGTCCCTCCAGTAGCAGGCGGACAGAACCAACCACAGCATGGCCATCAGCACGTACACGATGCACATCGCCATGTAGAACTGGAGGACAGAGGCAGCGATGCTGACGAGTCTGGGAGAAGGAGGTCGATGTTTTTTTTTCTGTGCGTGTGTTCTTACCATCATCAGAGGCCATTCGGTGGCAGATATGTAGCCATGAGGGCCCTCCATGCTGATCTGAACTACAAACACAAACAGACGCCATCAGAGGAAAGTAAGCTGTGTTCACATCCAGACAGAAAGAAAACGTAGCAGATCAAATGGCTGCCATGTTGCAGAAACCTGTTATACGAAACCTCACAACGTTTGATCTTAAGCTGCAAAGATGCCAGTTTTGGACCATTTACAGTTTTTAACCTAAAACCTTTTAAACCTAAAACGTGTCATTACTCTGAGTTGCTTTTATCCAACTGTAGAGATTTAAATGTGATTAAAATTTACCACAGAAATGATTTCAGCAACTTTCAAACTTTACTTTGAAGTTTCACATCTGGTTACAGTTTCCTTTAGTTTTTATGACACCTTTCAAATTTTAAAATTCCAGACTTTTCCAAACTCAAATTTCTAATTTTCTTAATCAATTGTTGGCATTTTTGTCCCCAAAGCAGAAGTATTTACTGTATTTAATACAATAAACTGGAAAAATATTTTATCGTCTTAATTACATGTTTTAGATGTTTTTCAACACAACATGAGGTTCTTTTTGTTCTGATTCAGAGTAAAATATAAACTGCAGCATGTTTTTAGGGCATAAGCAGCGTACGGCAAATAATTTGCATTTATATAGAAAAACATTACAAACAAGTTCCAGACTGTTCAGGAAGCCTGTAAACGCTGCGTGGACAATCACTAACTAAACCTGATTTCTTACAGATTTATAATAATATCTGTACTATCTTTATTCAGACAGAGCTGCTGTAAAAATGAACTACGGGAGCCTGGATGTCCAAACAGAGTTGATGTTTGAGAGACAAAGAATCAGGATCACAGGAAAAAGAACTGAAAGCAGCTGATCCAGAACCTGTTCCACATCCCCCATCAGGCATTTGGGTTCTCTTCACATTAAAAAGGCTGAAACTATGTTAAGCAAGAGAACAAAGCTTCGAAGTAAACTTTTCATCATCTTTTTCCTGATGTGCAGGATGGAAACAGATGATCTCACTATCATAAAGATGTTTTAAATGTTTGTTACATTTCAGTCTGAACAAAAACACGTCATTTTACTGTGGAAACCTCAAACCTTGGAGGAGATTCACTCAGGATGTTCATATTCAAAACAGGCGATAAAAACGCAGATGATAAATGTTCCAGAGTGAAATTTACAGACTTCTGAGGTGGGCTTTAAATGCAGCACGGGATCTGAGAAAGTTCCCTTCAGATTTTCTTGATTAATGTTTAAGAGGAAGAACGATAAACTGCTGCGATCAGGGGGTGGAGGCGTGTGCACGTGTTCCTGAGAGGGTGTGCACGTGTTCCTGAGCTGATGTGTGTGTGTGCACGTGTTCCTGAGCGGGTGTGTGTGTGTGTGCACGTGTTCCTGAGCTGATGTGTGTGTGTGCACGTGTTCCTGAGCTGATGTGTGTGTGCACGTGTTCCTGAGCTGATGTGTGTGTGTGCACGTGTTCCTGAGCTGATGTGTGTGTGTGCACGTGTTCTTGAGCTGATGTGTGTGTGTGCACGTGTTCCTGAGCGGGTGTGTTTGTGTGTGCACGTGTTCCTGAGTGCACTGACGCTGCAGTCTCCATGGCTCTTTGCTGGCCGGGTTGTCCCTGCCGTCCTGGACTCTGAGGATGAAGACGTAGGGCCCGTCCTCCCACGTCTCAGCCACCAGGTTGGGGGCAGAATGAGGAGACGACTGGAACCAGAAACCAAACAGAACAACTTTATAAAATTGATTTAGTTCATTTACATGCTTCTGTATTTCCTGACGCTTCAAGACACAACATCCAAACTGCTCTTAAATACTCTTATTAACCTGGTTTAGTTAATCCAACTAACCTTGTCAGAAACTCTGCCTACAGCAGCAGGCTGAGGAAGAAAAATAAATAAATTAGTAAACAGAAAAAACATTAATTAAGTCATAATTGTGTGCGTGTGTGTGGTGGTGTGTGGTGGGGTGTGTGTGTGGTGTGTGTGTGTGTGGTGTGTGTGTGTGGTGGGGTGTGTGTGTGGTGTGTGTGTGTGTGTAGGTGTGTGTGAGTGGTGGGGTGTGTGTGTGGTGTGTGTGTGTGTGGTGTGTGTGTGTGGGTGTGTGTGTGGTGGGGTGTGTGTGTGGTGGGGTGTGTGTGTGGTGTGTGTGTGGTGGGGTGTGGTGGGGTGTGTGTGTGGTGGGGTGTGTGTGTGGTGTGTGTGTGTGTGGTGTGTGGTGTGTGTGTGTGGGTGTGTGTGTGGTGTGTGTGTGGTGGGGTGTGTGTGTGTGGTGGTGTGTGTGTGTGGTGTGTGTGTGTGTGGTGTGTGTGTGTGTGGTGTGTGGTGTGTGTGTGTGGGTGTGTGTGGGTGTGTGTGGTGGTGTGTGTGTGGTGGGGTGTGTGTGTGTGGTGGTGTGTGTGTGTGAGTCTGTGTGTGTGAGGCTGAGGGTGTGTGAGTCTGTGTGTG
>JAOXNZ010000091.1:409680-419815 GCA_028566095.1 Kryptolebias brasiliensis
CAGACTCCACCCGTCTGCCTGCAGACTCCACCCGTCTGCCTGCAGACTCCACCCGTCTGCCTGCAGACTCCACCCGTCTGCCTGCAGACTCCACCCGTTTCATCTCAACACCTTTCAGCCCATCAGAGCAAAGATCATCATTGGGTTGAAGCGCTCCTCTTTATCTGTGTTTCAGCTTTACATCACAGTTCTGCTTGTTTGAGTACCATGAGAGGTATCCTGGGTACTACCAATAGTACTTGTACTACAGTTTGAGAACCAGAAGCTTTAGCAAGTCCCAAATACATTCAGGTGCCTGAACACCAAGTTCCTCCTGAGTTCTTCAGGTTTGACTTGACAGATGAGGTGTTCAGACTCTGTCTTATCAGAGTTTCTCTGAAAGAAGTCGTTTTTTTAACCCAGTCTCTATTTCTGACAAACACTCAAGAAATTCTGACAGTTTAAAAACGAGCCGCACAGCTGGGTGTCGTCAGCAACGGGACTGGTCCCAAAACAGAACCCTGAGGAACCCCAAATGACAGATCCGTGGTGTCTGACAGGATCTGGTTCAGACAGACACTGAAGGTTCTGTCAGAGCAGTAGGAAAAGAACCAGCCTAGAACCTGAGGTTCCTGAATCCTGTAATCTGTTTCTGAAAGAGCTGCGATCTAATGAGACTGAAAGTCTGCAGCCATCTTGTGTCAGTGAAAGAACTGCTTTGTCCTGATAAATAAGGAATGGCTGACTCTGAACAGATTTTACAGCTTCCTCTCAAACTCACGAAGCAAACATTTAAACTGTAATCTGACTCTCAGGCTGCTGGGATTATATCACAGAAACTCTGAGAGGAAGCGGTTCGCTGTTCCTCGGTGAGTTTGGATGTTTCAGGAGGATTCCCGGAGGATTCCCGGAGGATTCCCGCAGGATTCCCGCAGGATTCCCGCAGGATTCCCGGAGGCTCCGCTCCCTGTTTCACCCTCAGATCCTCCCTCTTGTTGAACATGTGGACGGCTCGTTTGGCTGCAGGGTGGTTCTGCATTCCTGTCGTTGTTTGGCAGGGCGGTTCTGACTCGCAGTGAGTCAGACGGGGTGGGGGCACCAGTTAAACCAGTCAGCTCTCACTGGCTGGATATACTCTGAACTGGCAGGGCGGTGACCACGATGAAGGACGGCTGAGACGTTAGTGGGCGGGGCCAGCTGACGGGCGTAAGAGTTCCTGTTTTAAAGCAGCAGAACTGGACCGGGTCACAGAAATGTGTGCTGCGTTTAATGCGCCTCAAACGTAGGAAATCCTAACTTTCATCTCACATGTTTCTCAGTTTTTGTGTGGAGATAAAAAATAAAATAAAAATCAGGTCACAAAACATGAAGTTTTAGATAAAAAGTTTCAGTTTGTCTCTTAAACTTCCCCATATTTGTGTTAAATTTAGGATGTTTTGGCAGCGTGTTGTTGGACATAAATCTGAGGGGTTTTATGAGTCAGATTTTTGTTTTTATTCCCATCAGTGAGTCAGAAACTTCTAAACCTTGGAAGAGAAAAAAGGAAACGGTTTGAGTCACTCAGATCAGATGTGACTCACTTTGTTTCTGCGACTTCCTTTGGTGGAGAATCTAAAAGAAAGCAGCTTTAACAAACAAATGATCTGTTTGACTGAAGTCTGCATGGAATAAAAATAATAAAAGAAGTGCTTATAATGGGCTCAAACACAGGGATGGACCAGGGAGAACAGATCCAGAGAAAGAAGTTAAGAATATTTTATTTGCATCAGTTCTATAACTCTTATTATTTTCAGACTTTTTTATTTTGAATCCTGGATCATCTGGACTTTCTTCTTAGTTCTTGATGACATTTATCTTCAGTTCTCAGGAAGTTTAGTTGCTTTTTATCCAAACACAGAATTTAAACATAATAAAAAAAGGCTTCTACAGTTTTCAACCCCGACAGAAACATTTATCTGGTGCCAACAGGAAGTTGGTTCTGATGAGTGTTTGTGTTCTGACAGGACATGGAGGTGAGCCCAAAGGAGCTGATGGACATCCTGAACCGAGTGGTTGGCAAGCGTGAGTCCGCTCTTTCAGCCCTGCATCGTTTTTTATTTTCCAGTTTTCTTCAGTTTAAGGTTTGTTCTCATTAATCTGCTGGGATCTGAGTTGAAGCTGCTGCTGCCTTTAACCCACAGATGGAAAGCTGAAGACTGAAGGCTTCAGCATCGAGTCCTGCAGGAGCATGGTCGCCGTCATGGACGTATCCTTCCACTCCAACGTCTGCCAAATATTTAAGAAGCACAGAAATCAGTTTTCTGTGAAAACACAGAGTGAACGCTGAAAGTTACTGAAGGAGCAGAACGCTAACTAAAGTATCAAAAGGCTAATTAAAGCTCAAATTAGCAGAAGAGTATCTAAGTTTGACCTTTGACCTGACTCCCTGCAGAGCGACAGCACAGGAAAACTGGGCTTTCATGAGTTCAAATATCTCTGGAACAACGTGAAGAAATGGCAGGTTGGTTCTGTTTTACTTTCTGTGAACTTAAATAAACGAACCCACTCCGTCTCGTTCAGGGTTCAGTTTTCTGTCACTGTTTGCGTTTGCGTGTTGTGGTGTTTACTTCTCTGCCTCGTGTCGTCCTCAGGGCATCTACATATCCCACGACCAGGACCGCTCCGGTTCGATCAGCGCCGACGAGCTGCCGAACGCCTTCAAGGCTGCAGGTGAGCAAATCTCCTGGGTTTAAATCCACAGAAAAGTTCTGGTTTATCTCAGACGGGTCATCTTTGTGTTCGCAGGTTTCCCCCTGAACGATGACCTCTTCAAGCTGCTGATCCGTCGCTATAGCGACGAGCGCGGCAACATGGACTTTGATAATTTCATTGGCTGTTTGGTGCGGCTGGACGCCATGTGCAGTGAGTCCCTCCGCTTTTTATTTCCCCAGCCTGACATCTGGAAATATACTGAACTCAGTTTTTATTAGATGTTTCTTTTGCTCCAAAATCATAACTTGAATGAGGTTTAAAATAGTAAAATTGTCCTGAAATGTTCTGAAACCTTTAAAACTCCAAAGTAAAGCATTTAAAACTGGAGCTGACTGTTCCTTTCCTTCTTGTTTGTGTTCCTCATTTCTTTCTGCTTTCTCACCATGAGAAGAACATCGTTACTAACAGTAATTCATGATTTAACAACAAGACAGTAAGTTTTGTTACACAGAGGGCCAGGTTGGTTTGAAGAGCTTTCCCCCTTAATAAATTAAATCATCACTTAAAAACTGCATTTTGTATTTCCTCATGTTAAAAACCATAGAAGTCAGGAAGGGCAGTGTAAATGTCAATTTGTTTTCAGTCTCTTTCCCTCAAACATTAATGTAACATCTCTGGTTAATGATGCGTTTGTGTTCCTCAGGAGCTTTTAAAACTCTGGATAAAGACAACAACGGCACCATCTCCCTGGACATCAAAGAGGTGAAACAGTTTGTTTGGATTAATAAACTTTATCTTCAGGCTTTAAAGATGTTTTTGCACAAAGTGAAGTAAGAAAGTAAGAAGTTCAATCATAATTAGTTTTAGCTCCAATTATTAATAAAATAAACTCATAATATCACTTTAATCCCTATAAAATAGTTGCAACACAATCTTTTATTTAGCTGCAAACATTCATGTTTATTTCACACATTTCTTAAAATCAAATTCAGGTTTTTTATTTCCTGACTGGTGATGAGTATGATGATTTCCTGTAATCATAATTCTTCTTTACGTAAAATAATTTGTAAATTTTGAACAAAATTGTTTTGGTGTTTTTATCTAATAACGAGCAGGAAATGAAAAAATGTTGTTTAAAGTTGACTGACTGATGTTCTTCTGTCTCACAGTGGCTTCAGCTGACGATGTATTCATAAACCAACGAAGAAGAGTCACTCCGCAGCAGAAACATGTTACATCTCTTTACCTTCTTTTTCTTCTTTTTCTGCTGACGGACGTGCAGTTGTGCTCAAAGCGTTGCCATAATTATCTAGCAGAACTAAAAACATTCCAACTCAGAGCAAAGTGGAACTGATGACCTCCTGCCACCAGGTGGAGCTACAGCGTCTCTGGAGCACAAATGTGTGTGTTTGATTTCTAAAGATTTTCAATTTTATTAGGCTGACAAAGTTTATGGAAAAGACTCTGACTGTTAAAATAATTAAAGTGACCCAACTTTAAAGAAACCGTTTTTCTTTTGTATTTTTACACAAATTTTCCCACCAGGTTCAGTTAGTTTGGATCACATTTGTTGTAATTTATGGAGGAAATAAAACAAAATAAAATGTAAGACTGATGCAGAGAGGCTTTCAGGGTACAAAGCTTAATAAATATTCTTAAGTTAACTGTTTTGTCGAACAGTTTCTTTACTCTTTTTAACCACAGAGAGGTGTTAAAATAATTTGTTACATGTTTATATTTTAAAGGGGAAATTAAATTAAATATCAAAATAATGAGTTTTCATGTTTTTCTTTTAGTTGAATGCTATCATAAAACCCTCCAGTGTCCATTTGTCTGATTTCAGACGTTAACGACTTGTTTTTAGAGTTTTTGTGGGGTGATTGTGGGCGGAGTTACCTCCTTGGTTGGTGATGTAAAAGGAGGCGGGGCCAGCTGTGGCAGACCGCTGTAGGACACTGAGGAGGTTACTGTCAGTGTTTATCAGGGGAAATGGAAGCAGAAGAAGAAGCAGGTTTTTGGTCTGGAGTGATGCGGTCAGGAACTGGAGCCCCACGTTTCACCAGAGGAACCCCCGAGCTTTACGATGATGTCACACAGTCTGCGAGGAGTGTCCCATCCAGACAGCGGGAGGCGGCCGGCGCCGGTCCGTCAGGCGCTGGTTCTTCTACTGAAGGTTTGTATCTCAGGTTCTCTTCAGAACATTAACTGCAGTCAGTCTCCAGACTCTCAGCAGCTAAACTAACTGCATCCATCAAAGCTTCTGGTCCTTCAGAAGCTGAAGAACGACTCAGATGCTGGAGGCGTCCCCTCCCCACTATCTGGATTTGTTATTTCCTGCCTTGTTGGCGTTCCTGTTTGGCTCTCGATGCGTCACACTTCAGAGTGAGCACAGAAACATGCCGTTAATTTTAAATTAGTGTCATTTTTTTTAAATGGGAGACTCAGAAAACAAGCAGCTTTTATAACTTACTTTGGATTTAAGTTAGTTTCAAAACTCTTTTCATTTCCCCTTTAAATATTATTGTATGTCAGGGAAGCAGCTGCTGTCTGATAACCACCATCATTATAAAGAAAAACTTTAATTACTGTGGATTAAAGTTCATCAGATTGGATGAACGGCGCCACCCAGTGGGCTGCAGTGAATCATACAGTCAGAGTTTCTCACAGCACATTAAATAAGCTATTACTGAATGACATGTAGCAAAAGGCTAGCTGAAAGCTAAGCGTAGCAAAACATGAGCTTGAAACTTAAAGTACCAAACGGCTAGCTAAAAGTAACAACAGGTTAGCTGAAAGTATCAACAGTAGCAAAAACCTAGCTAAAAGTAATGAAAGGCCAGCTAAAAGTAGCAAAACACTCGCTAAAAGCTAGGAATAGGAAATGGCTAGCTAAAATTTAGAAAATATTGGCTAAAAGCTAAAAGAAGCAAAACACTAGCTAGTAGTAGCAAAATGCTAACTGAAAGCTAAAAGAAGCATAAGGAGACAACAGACCCAGCAGCTGAAGCAGATTTCCAAAAGCACAAAGTTTCTGAAGAAATAGAAGAGATCTCCATGTATTTCTATAGGGAAATATTTGTAATTAAAGTTTAATATTTTGAAAAGTATAAAAGTTACAAAAACACTAAGTCCCAGCAGCCATCAGCTGAACGGCTAAAACAGCACAAAGTTAAAGTAGTTAGGTGGCGAAACATACGTACAGAAAACTTAAAATACAGGAAGACAATGGAGCAAATGCTGAGTCAGCGTTCAGACTAACAGCGTCCTTCGAGGTGGTTAACCAGTCGCTGCAGAAGAACTTTTATCTGAGTTAAAAAATAACAACAGTTGGGTTTAAAATGACTCCAAAGCTGGTCTAACCTACTGTAGTTAAAGAATTACTGAATGATGACTTGTGGCACAGTGGAGTAGTGGTTAGAGCTGTCGCCTCCCAGCAAGAAGGTTGCAGGTTCGAATCCCATCCCATCCTCCGGGTGGAGAAACACGTTAGGTTCATTGGTAACTCTTAAAATTGTCTCCCTTGAATGAGTGTGAATGGTTGGTTGCCTCATTTGTCTCTATGCGATGGACTTGTGACCTGTCCCCCACCTCTCGCACAGTGACTGCTGGAGATAGGCACCGGCTCCCCGCGACCCGGAATGGAGAAGCGGTTAAAGAAAATGGATGGATGGATATCTCATGAGCTACTGGACGGATGTGAATGAAACTCTTAGAATGTATATTTGCAGCAAAATACTTTATATAATATTATTTGTATAAGTTGAAATGAAAGTTGTTGCTAATATATGAATTATCTAGATGTTAATAAATAATTTATGTGTAGACAGATGGATGATAGACAGGCCACAGAGGATAATGTCTCCTCTTGTCCCTGTCTGAGTGTCCGTGTCTGTATTTGTCAACTCATGTGTTTCTCCTCTTCCTCTTCATCACATCAACTTGTAGGATGAGTCATCTTCATCCCTCTCATCATCTGGCAGGTCGAAGTCTGAACCTCCCTCAGCTGTGTGGAGAAGAATCGTTTCTTCTTCTGTTTGGAGACCTGAAACGACACCAGGATTTATACCATCAGATATAGATTTATAGATTCTGAGAACTGATTTGACAGGAAAGAACCAACAGACGGTAGTTGATCATTTTCATACATAATAATTTATGAGTTTTGAACACAGAACTATACAAACAGTCCCGTTTGGAGCTCTAAACCCAGTCCTGTTTGGAGCTCTAAACCCAGCCCTGTTTGGAGCCCTAAGCCCAGTCCTGTTTGGAGCTCTAAGCCCAGTCCTGTTTGGAGCTCTAAACCCAGTCCTGTTTGGAGCTCTAAACCCGGCCCTGTTTGGAGCTCTAAACCCAGTCCCGTTTGGAGCTCTAAACCCAGTCCCGTTTGGAGCTCTAAACCCAGTCCTGTTTGGAGCTCTAAACCCAGTCCCGTTTGGAGCTCTAAACCCAGCCCTGTTTGGAGCTCTAAGCCCAGTCCTGTTTGGAGCTCTAAGCCCAGTCTCGTTTGGAGCTCTAAGCCCAGTCCTGTTTGGAGCTCTAAACCCGGTCCCGTTTGGAGCTCTAAACCCAGCCCTGTTTGGAGCTCTAAACCCAGCCCTGTTGGGAGCTCTAAACCCGGTCCCGTTTGGAGCTCTAGATATTAACAGTTTTTACACAATCACAGGTTAAGATGGAGGATTTACCATAAATTGTTCACCTTAGAGTGTGATGATGTCACACTCGAACCTTTGAGTTTAAACCTCTCGAAATGTTTGCAAACAAACGCGTCTTACTCCCACAGTCTTCTTCTACAGTTTATACATCCAAACGTAGGTATTCAGGGTTCGACACCCAAACTCTCATTGACTTCCATTGTATCTGAGTTCAGAATTTTCTGAAGGCTCTTTTTAATTTGTCATATCTCCAACATAAAACACTGTAGAAACATAAAAGTTGGCAGGTGTGAAGACCAGGTGCTGCTTTTGTTTACAGTTCAGGAACTTTTTCAGTACTACTTATAGTTTTCACACAGTGAGTGTGTGTTTGAGGCTCACTTTCTGCTCTGCCTCTCTGTCTGCCTGTGTGTGGTTACCATGGTGACCCTAATGAGCAGTAGCTTTAACACTTCTGATGATCTTGGTTCTCTTTACTCTTCTTCTACAGTTCATACATCAGGACACTGGTATTTTCCCAGATTTTTAATCGATGCTGGACTTTCAGGCGCTGACGGCGTACAACATTTCTTCATAAATTCTCTAGTTATTAAAAGTTCTGTCTTCATATGTACAGAGTATCCATGAGGCTACGCTGCGCTGAATGATGATTAAATATGCTTCACTGGTTCGGTTCCACAGTTTTGCAGCTCACATGAATACATTTTTGTGCAGAGCGGCTTTATTGTATCCGATTTGGCCTCATTACAAGGACTGTTTGAGGGGGAGGGCAGAGGCCATGAGGGGGAGAAGCACCCTGCCAAGACATTGTGTTTAACACCACTAAACACCTCAAACTCCACATTGTCCTCGCCAGCCCTCAATTAGTCAGGTTCCCCCGTTCAGAACAGAGATTTATTTAAAGGAATATTAAAGGAAGCTCTAACATCTAATGAAGGAGCTGGTTAACAAAGCCTCTCTTCACTGTCTCTCTTGAGCACAAAGAGCTCCGTCTGCCCTGGATTTTTGCTGTTGTTGCGCTGTAAATACAGACAGATATCTGTCCTGGACAGGGTCCAGTCCAGCCCTGCCCTGCCAGGCCTCCTCAGATCGTGGATCTTCGTGCAGACTCAGGAAAAAGCCTTTTTCTGTGACAGGGAGAATTAGGGAAGAGATGCAGGTCCTCTTGCCCTGTGCAGAGGCTTATCTTTGCCTAAGCTGAGGGACTAATAGCAAAGCCTGCCCTCGCTCCAGCCGGTCTGAGGCCACAGGGACCATCTGTCCATTCTGTGGACAACTGAAAACAAAGGGAGCAAACACTGAACTCGGACTGCAAACTAAAACTTTAAAAGACACCGGAAGAGGAGCAAGTATTTACTGGTACAAGGTCAGTTTTTTTGTTTCTGATATACCAGCCTCTTGACGTAAAACCGATCTTCACAGATCGGTTTTACGTCTATGTTGGGGGTTAAACCTAAATCTGTTGTCTCTGATGGAGCAATAACAAAACAAAGACTCTTAATAGGTTGAGATTATTGGAGCTGGTTGTTGTTTTTCCTCTTTTCTTGGTTGTAATTTGTTTAAACTCTTCCCTTCAGACAGTTTGGACTGGAATGAATGAACACATAAAGCAACTTTGTGATGAATCTCCGTTTTTGTTGAGGCAGGAAAGCCACGCTGGATTATTGCTTCATGCCTGAACTCTGAGACAAACAACTATAAATAGTCACCACTCGACATATTTAGGCAACCATCGGTCGCACTGGTTTGTTCAAAATATTCCTCCTGATAAAAATGAGCACAAAATGTTTCGTTAAAACATATTTTGATCCACAAAACCTCAGAATGTTGTAAAATGCTTTGTGTGGACCAAGGATTTTGAATACATTGTCAAAAGAAATCCCTGATAATCCACTTAGACATTGTTCTACATTTCCCTCCAGGATTAGGGCCCTGTCTTTTTTTTTTTTTTTTTTATTCTGAAGCATCTTTCTGTCTGTCAGGACCACAGTTCCAACAGTTTTTTTGTTTTGTCGTGTATATTCTGGGTGCTGTTGTGCACCGGGGGTTTGGTTCTGAAGTCTTGACTTGCTGGAGGTGACAGAAATGGGTCAAAGGGGTCTTAGCGTTAACTAAACAAATCCGGGTCTATAGGATTAGTGGGAGATGTTGCTGTTTGTTTGACGTCGTAACTTTATAAAGAAACGTAAGGATGACAATGTTCTGTAGCAGCAACATTCTTCACTTCTGATCGGGGTTTTATTGGGATTGAGTCGATGGGTTTAGTCGGGTTTTATTAACGCTGGAATCAGAACCTTTTGTAAACTCGTCTCAGGCAGAGAGCGCTAACGGACTCGTTTCGTTGGCGTTTTCTTAACAGATGTAAAACAGCACCAGAGAGTTCTGTACTTCATTTATTTGGTTTATGTGTATTTCTTTCTCTTTCATCTCTCGGAGGGGGGACTTTTTTCTTTAGATAACATTTAGCTGTTGGACACTGTTTCTACTTAGTGTGATGTTAGAAGAGTTAATAAAATAAGAATCACTCCCAGTTTTGTTTGAAACTTTTAGCTTTTAGCTAGCATTTTGCTACATTTAGCTTTAGCCTGTATAGAAATGGTAGCTTAACTCAACATGCTTTATGGATTAAACTTAACTAAAACTCTTTAAATTACAAATCATCCAACCTACACCTTACAAGACATTAAAGCATATGTCCTCTATGTATATTTGTTGTTAATATCCATCCATCCATCCATCCATCCATCCATCCATCCATCCATCCATCCATCCATCCATCCATCTTTCCATCCATCCATCCATCCATCCATCCA
>JAOXNZ010000091.1:485777-501119 GCA_028566095.1 Kryptolebias brasiliensis
CCTCCATCCCTCCCTCCATCCCTCCCTCCCTCCCTCCCTCCATCCCTCCCTCCCTCCCTCCATCCATCCATCCATCCACTTACCTACCTACCTGAATAGAGAAACTGTATCTCAGTCTAACTGAGGGTGAATGATGGCCAACATGCCAGGTGTGGAATTGACAACATTAAGTCAGAGTTGTAACTAGCATCAAACCTGAGGGAGTAAACTCCACAAGCTGTCAGTAACCTGGAGACACTAAATCAATAGAGAAAGATAAAAAGGCTTACCAGTAATCCAATAATCCAGTGACCCGGCAATCAATACTGTGTGCTTTGGCACATCCATTATGATAAGACCTAACTAAACTCTGCAATCAAAATAATCTGACAAAATGTTTTTTTATGTCTGAAATGATTTAAGGTTCTAAAAAGTGGAATCCACAGATCATCTATGAAATGCACTCATAGAGGATCCCCTTCATGTTGGACACAAAGGTCAGGGGGAAGACTTCTTTACATGCCTCCTCTCTCTGCAGCCTCTCATCGTCAGAATATCATTATCAAACGACAGAAAGCAGAGCGGAGAAAAACAGGGTGGAGAAAAATTGAGGTTAGATGGAGTGCAAAGGAAGAAAAGGAGGAGGATGAGGAGAATGAAAGAGTAGCTCTTTGTGTTGATGAAGCGAGACACAAAAAAAAACGCACAAAGCCTGCGCCCACACTCCTGTTTCATACACAAAGTGTGAGTTTTTATCACAAAGATGGTGCCAATGATGAAAGAAATGAAAATTAAAGCTTTGAAAGAATGAAAACTAACATGATTCAACATGATTTGCTTATGAAAATGTAAAAAACATGTTTATTCTCATTTGCTGTTTTTTTTTCTTCTTTTTTTGTGTTTTTGTAACTGTTTAGACAGCTGGGATGGAAACAGATGATGACAATACCACAGAATGACAGACAGACATTTGGCATCATTAGTGGAAAATAAATCAGACTTTCTACAGTTTAAGCATATCCACATGTATCAGAGCTTCTGGATTTGAGAAAACAGGGAAGAGATGCAACCAGCAGACAAACTGCAGATGATGGTCGAGCAGAATAAATGTTAGAAGATTTGGCAGATTAAAACAAATTCAAGGCCTAGTATTCTTTGAAGGAATGCATACTGACCGCCACATGTTGAGACATGATGGAGTTGTAGCTGTTTTGGTCAAAACTTTAAAATAATCTTATACATAATCTCACTTGAATGACTCTCAGCTACTACCACACCAAATTTTAGCTCAATATCTGCAAAATTGGCTGAGTTAGAGCCAGTCTTATGTTGGTTATTACAGCTCATTAACCTTAGCTATCTTGAATTGGATTGACTCCCAAAGTTCATCAGTTGTAGATGTACATCCAGTGTTTGAGTTTCATTCAAATCTAACCACTCGTTCATAAGATATTTTACTAACAGTACAGACAAATGAACACACGCAGACACTGGGACAATTCGAATTTTATATCAGCCTAGAAGCCCAGCTGTCATCTTTCATTCTGGATGTTTTCTGACCAGTGAGACAAAGTGACGTTTGGTGGACGGAGGAGGAGCAGAAAGAGATGATGAAGGACAGGAGGAATGAAAAACAGAAGGTGACATTACAGACTGAGAGCTGATGGAGTGACACAGACAGATAAGTAAAGAGAGTTGTAGGAGAGGAAAGCTGATGCCTCATCACCTCAGCATAATATGATCAGCTGTCGTTTCCTCCACCACTACTTCCTGTTTCCCTCCACCTACTGTATCTCTGCATCAGCTGAGTCAAAGAAAATCCTATTCACAGCACCGCAGCACTTTATTCACCATTTCCATCATCCTCTGCAGCCACATTTTCATTCCACCCGTCTCCCTCTTCTTTAATCTCTACTTCAGCACCAGGCAGGGTGGTAATTAGAAAGCTCGTGCACATATTCAAACAAGCACAGTCACATAAAGCCCTTCATGCAGACACGCAAGCATCAAACTCCTGGTGTGGGAAGGAGACGGAAAAGAATCAGAAATGAATATTAAAGGAGGAAGAATCAATATCTTCATTTCCTGCTGCTGACAGAGGTTGATCTCGCCTTGCACCCATAATCCTTAGCGTGCATGTGCGTACGTTTGTGTGTGTGAGTGACTCAGTGAGAGGGGTGAAAGATAAAGCTAGCTGGAATATTCTTGCCCTGGGGCAAAGCTGAGGAGGAGGAAATATTGTAAAAACACAGCTTCCTCCTGTCCGTGTAGCTTAATAAACCAGGAGTCTGACCGACAGGATGAGAACGTGTCAATCTGGTGTCTTAATGCAACGTTTTTGTGCAAAGACAGCAGGATGTACTATAAACCCTGAGTGTACAAGGAAAAACATACCACACCACAAAGAAAGACGAGATGCTGGGATAAAAACAACCCAGTGATTCCACTTTAAAAACCT
The DNA here is from genome assembly GCA_028566095.1 of Kryptolebias brasiliensis. NCBI lineage: Eukaryota > Metazoa > Chordata > Actinopteri > Cyprinodontiformes > Rivulidae > Kryptolebias > Kryptolebias brasiliensis. Next base: position 488,215 of record JAOXNZ010000091.1, read on the forward strand.
TCCTTCAGCTCGGGATCGTTAATTCAACCTTCCTCCTCGTCTCCGCCCTGCATGATCATATGGACTGCTTCCTGATTATTACATTTTGCCTTTGGTAAGCACATTCACTGAATCACTGAACAAACCTAATTCAATATGGCTGCCACAGCCAACTGCCATTATGAAACACAAAATGGGTGTAACTCAGTGAATGTTACAGATATTGAGCTAAAGTTTGTTGCTGAGAGTCATCCGTAACTCTGCATATACAAGGTCATTTTTCAACATAAGATGATCTTAGTTAGGGGGTAATATGCATTCATTCATTGCTAGGTCTTCAGTTTGTTTTGGTTTTTTTCTCTCAGGTTGTTTTAGTTTCTGATGACTTTTTGCTCCTTGATCTCAGGAACAGATCCAGTTCCCTCTGTTAGGAGCCATTGCACAGACAGACTGTTAGGTCTAATCTGACAGCTACAGAGGCTCTTCTCTACAGCTTCTAAAGTGTAGCTGTCATCGTTTTCGTTCTTTCTTTTTTCTTTTTTGTCCAGCTACATTGGAGTCAATCTTTCAGAGCATGGCTAGAGCTAAAATCATGTTATTCACTCCGTTTCTTCTGCTTCTGCCACTGCTTGAGCTGTCAGAGCTAATAGCTCCGAGCCAAGCAGCTCTGCCAGCTGAAGAGCAGAATCAGTGCTCATTGCTTGGGAAAAATTAGCTGCGACGCTCCAACATAAAACATCTTCTTTAACCCTAAAAATTAGAATGTGGAAATGTCGAGGGGATCCAGGATAATTCCATCTGGGATGCATCATTTGTTCAGATTAACAGCTGCAGAGTGGTGAGCAGTGACATACAGTGGATTCAGAATTCTACGTCCACATTTGTTATGTTGTTAAGGTCAGGCAGCAGTAGCCTACAGGGAACTATGGCTTCAGACATGAAGAGATGAATGAAAGCCCTCTTTTTCCCCTCCCTGAGTTCCAGGATGAACCTCAGTGCTGCCTGCAGCTGCACAGTTCATACAGTTACTGTGGTTTGGTGGCACTGGGCAGCTCCCAGACAAGGCTGGTGAGCAACAGCAGACTTTCATCAGAAAGATGCAGGTTAGAGAACGGCTGTTCACAGTTCAGGTGAGGCTGAATGCATACAGACTTTATAAACAGCAACAGGGCAGCTTTAAATAAAGACAGAAAAGACGTGTCTGAATCAGAGACTGTACGCTTCGAGTCACAGAAATCTAAAGAAAAGAATAAAAAGCAGAGCTGGAACTCAGGGAAGCAGGTTTAACAGAAACTAAGACTTGCTGACACTGCAGTCTCACTTTTTATCTGAATCTGAATAAAACCTTCTGTGGTTTGCTGTCAAACCTTCTAGTTATAACAATATTTTGTGTATTTTTGCTGAAATGTGTTTTTTGGGAGTGTTTAGAAAACATAAAACCCTTTTTGCTTTGCTTGGTCAGCTCATGAGGTCTGTGCTCACAATTCTGCATCCGCACTAATAAATTAAAATAAATAAAATAAACAGTGCACATGCAAAGTTAGTGTAAACGCAAGATGACTCAGCCAAATATTTCTGTTTTCCTTAAAATGAATAAATTTACATGTCATTATTTGTATCAAACACATGATATTAAAGTTGTGTAAAGTTTAATACACAAATCTAAACTTAAAATGTAATTTGAGGTTGACTTTAAAGGTTCTCTGCTCCATTATTTTCATTTATTTTGCTGCATAAAATGAGTAAAAACAGCATCTGAAGAAAAGAAAACAGATCAGTCAGATTCAGGCAGACATGTTTGTTACTCTTGATTAGTTTGGGAAAATTCAATCTTCTCTAAAAAAGAGGAGATTAAACTGATGGTGGTACACCTAACAAAAATATTTCAGACAAAAGACACTTTTGTCAAGGATATTTCTGTTAGGTTGTGCTTTTTATTTGTCTTCAGATGACAACATAAAGAGGTCACGGCTCAGATTTCCCTTCCAGATGCCTTTTAGTTGCTTCATCTTTTTATAGAAATGACTTGCTTTCATTAGAAGCACCCAGGATGAACCTCTGTTTTGCACTCTGCACACATGCTTCATCTATTTTTGACAGAAACCTCCTCCTGATCAGAGCTGATGTAAGAGAAAAAAATCAACTGGTCAGGTAATTTGAACCGTGGATCCTGAGAGGTTCAGGAGATAAAAACAAACGAGAATCAAAACCGAAAAGGTAGAAATAAACTGAAGATGAAGGTGAGCGCCTGAATAAAACAGTAGAGAATTTAACATGAATAAAAACTACTTTTAGGATCAAGAACAAATTTCCCTTCTCCTAAAATTGAGTAAAACTGCATGAGGTCATTGGTCACATCGGGATGAGTAAAAATGGTTCAAATTACTCAGAAGTTTTTCGTTTTTGCTGCGATCAGATTTAGGATGACACTGTGGTTTTGCTTGAATGTTACTGCATGTTCTCGGTTATTTTAAGTCACATTTGACTTCTCTAATCTTTAGCTATAAGGTCCAAATTACCAACAAATTGACCTACTTTCTCAGCAGAAATTAGGATTTCGTGCATGTAGCTAATACACACAAAGGCAAAGATGTACCGCACTGCTGCAGTTTGCTCACTTTTAAATCAGATATTGTCCTCATTTAAAGGAAAGCTCTGCCATGTTTATATAAATTACTGCAAGGGCAACCCCCCCCCCACCAAAAACCTTTGTTTTCACAAAGCTCAGTACTGTTTCCAGCATGCAGTTTGTGTCAAATATTTTCTGTCTCCTGGGAACTGAAGGCCTTTATGTCTAAAAAAAACAAACAAAAAACAATTAAAAACTGAGGAAGAGGAGCTGCTGCCTTCACAAAAACACTGCATGCATGTCAGGACAGGTCTGAATGCTGAGTCAGCATACTTTCAGCTCATTCAGGAGATGGGTGGCATGAGTTTTGATTTTTGTAATTTTTGATTCTTTTCAAAATATTTCACTTTATTTACAAATTAAATCCCCATAGAAATACATTGAGAGCTCCCCAATTCCTTCAAAAGTATTGTTTTCTTTAAAATCTGCTTCTGCAAACCTTTTACTTTTGTTTTCTTATGACACTTTTAGCTTTTAGCTCTTATTTGGTTAATTTTAAAATTTGTTTAGTTGATTTAGGATCTGTTCTGCTCATTTTAGCAACATTCTGCTTGATTTAGCTTTTAGCTTGTGTCCTGCTCTTTCCAGCTTGTGTTTTTTCTCATTTTACTCTATGTTCTGCTGATTTTAGTCCGTATTCTACTCGTTTGAACTTTAACTCAGTCTCAGCTTCTTCAGCATCACTTTTTGACGAGTGTTGCAACTTGACAGAAACTGTTTAAAAGCAGATCATTCTTGATAGTTCGTGGTAGCACCAGCATATCTTCAGAGTTACTGGCGTTTTGGAAACTCTGCTGACATGAAGCAGATAGAGGGTGCAACAATGTGCAAAAACTAAGCTCTGTGCATTCTTAGTGGATCTGAGTTTATATGTTTTTTTAAAACAGGTTATGAGTTGTTGTTGCTATTAGAAGAGCAGATAAAGGTTTTCTAAGATACACCAAGCAGCAATATGTTGCACATATGCTCATTAAAACTGACAACTTTTGACAAAAATGTCTGAAAATATCTTGAAGATGAGATTGGCTTCTGTCACCAGGTAAAAACCAAACAATCAACTTGAGTTTATTTTTGCTGCCAGCTAGATATAAACCCATGTTTCCAATAAATGCTGCATGTTCCACACGCCTTCCATGTGGACCGTTTGCTCATCAAAAGCTCTCATTTCAAAACAAGCACACTTTAAAATACCTCGAGAAGAAAACTAAACATCAGCTAAGATCCAGAAAGAAAAAGAATGAAGCTTCAGCTTCAGCTTCAGCTGAGAGCTGAGAGCTGAAGCTCCTCTGCCTGTTGGAGTCTCTGTAAAATCTGAGGTCAGACTGCAGAGGCAGGACGGAGAGGCTCGAGTGGGCATCAGAGCTCTCCTCTATAAGAGAGAGGCCAAGAACTCTGCAGAGAGCTCCACTTGTCTTCTCAAAGGTTTTTCACATCGAGTCAAAAACCTGAATCCTGCTCTGATGTCAGCGATGGATCATGTAGAGGCCTGAAGTATATTCCCTCAAAGCAAAAAAACTTCCACAAGGAATATGTTTGTTCATCCATTATTTAAGAGAGAAACAGCAATAAAAAAAATCAAGTTATGTATTTTTGTGATGCTGAGGAGGTTGATGAATATTTAGAGCTAAAACAGGAGACAGTTTAGCATTTAAATCTAAATTTTTGCTAAATAAACATGGATGTATATCAAAATGTTGATGATTTTCTAACTACTTTATTTTTTGTACAGAAAACACTGTTCGACTGTATTTTGAACTGCTCTTTTTCTGATAAAAGGCTGCTGTGGAGTCTTTTCCAGCTCCACTGGAGGGTGTAAATGCTGAGCTCAAGGGAACAACAACAGCTGGTATAAAAGCAGAACCAGGCGAAGATCTTTTTTTGTCTATGCTGAGCCCAGACATCACAGTTTTGACCCTTAAAACAGAAGGAGGCTGAACCTCTGAGCCTTCAGGACCCAGAGGAGAACCAACACACCCGACTGTTAAAACTGCAGAAAATCAAACAGAAATAAAACTCAATCTTACAGATTTATTTCTGTACATTTGTAATGACATATTCTCAGTTTTTAAATATTGACGTTTTTTCATTTAATTTATTCCTACAATAACTGAAACCCTAAAATTAAATAAGAAAAAAACAATCCACAGAATGTGATTTCCTCAATAATGTCAATAGTCTTCCTTAAAAAAATTAATAGTGTCATTCTAAATCTCAAGACAAAGTAATATTAAAACCTACTGCTAAAAAGCAAAATGATAAAGTTGAACAAAAGCTGAAACATTAAGATGTAAAACCAAAAACTCAAATTCTCTATAAAGAAACCAAACATTGACTGCAGTAACAGGGTTTCAATTAAATATTCAGCAAAGTACACTTAAAGAAAACTATGTCAAGCAAAGGTCTAAAATATATTACTAATCTCAAATGTAAATATAATATAAAATTGATTCCCATTCTCTATCTGCCTCTATTAATACAAAATGTGCATTTAAAAGTAAAGTAAAAACTTAAAAAACATGCATATCAAAATACAGTATTTTGTAAAAAAGATTTTGTTCCATCTTTCTTTTACTTTACTTTCACATGTAAATAATCTCATCAAACATAAAACCTCTGCAGCCATGCGCACTTCAACACGTCCTGAGTTGGTTTATGTGGACGGGTCTGTCAGCGGTCACCGGTCCATCACAGGGACACACAGAGACAAACACACTCTCACTCCTGTGTAGCTCCTGTGGCTGGAGTTGAACCTGCGACTTTTCAGACTTCATGGTTCAGTTTGAACGACTGAATAATTGCTATAAAAACAAACACAAACATGTAAAACTTCTCTAAATGAAAGTGAAGTTCAGCCTGGCTCTTTATTTCAGATGAGCGAGCTGCAGTAACCCCCCCCCCCCATCATTCCTCTCCCTTACTGCTTATCTACAGTGATCCATTTCAGCACTCTGAAAGGGTCTCTTGATTTGAGAGCTAGAAAGTGGTCACCAGCGCGTCATTGTTGCTGGTTAAAAAGAGAATTAATGCAGTTGGGCTTGTTTCAAACTGTCATCTGTCAGCCCTCAAAATGCTTCATAATAACACTCAATTATGCATTCTGGACAAAGTTGCTAGGTGACAGAGCTGCCGAAATGGCTGGTGAGAGCATTTGGTGGTCACTGAGAATCGTGGGCTGACAGAAGGTCTGCTCTCAGCCTCAAACAGACTCTAAAAGTCACATCTGGTGATTAGGAGGGAACCATCGAGCTGCTGGATGGGAGGGTTAGAGGAAAGCCCAACTGCTTTTTTACTTACTCAGAAATGCACAACTTTAAAATGCACAGTTTGTAACCTTTATGGACTTGGATGGTAATACTTTGTGAGATAACCACTTGAATTTATCTTTAATGTAAAATTCATCAAGTGCTGCTGTAAAGATACTTCACCCTGAACACTTTTCTTTGTTAAATATAAAAGTTGAAAATTACAGCTTACATTTATCTTAATATTCTGCCTTGCCACAGTCATTAAACTTCATATACGTTCCTTCATCTCTATTACTTCCTACTTTGTAATCCTGTAAGTGCTTCTAGTACCAGATCTATTCTTCTTCTTCTTTTTTTAAAATGGAGAGTTTTGTGGTTTTTGTTGCAGATATCATTTTCCAGCAGGATTCTTCAATATGACTTTTTTTATGTCCGAGTTTGTTGATACCTGCTTCCTGTGAGGCGTGGTTTTGTTGTCTTTTAGGGTAGATTTAAATCCATTAAGAACAAAACAGACTAAAAGCTTAATTTTTACTTGTACGCATAGTTTGATTACCTTATTTAAAGAAAATATTAGAGAGAACTTGGGGGCTGGTCTGTAGGTCAGTGAATGGCTTCCAGACAACATGAAACAGTCATAAAATCTTTAAAACTTTTATTTATTTTCTAGATAAGTAAAAACAAATACTCTGAATACACTGAGAGACTAATAAATGCAACTAACTTGTGGCTCTCCTTGTAGACACAAACAGAACTTATCTGTCCAATGCTATTGTATAATTCTTCACTGAAGTCATTTCTCCACCAAAATGAAGTTTTAGAAGCAGGTTGCAAAAACAGTGAGGTAATATCAGTTAACATTGTCACATTTCAGTTTAGCTGTTGGTCACTGTTCCAAACTTGTAGATGGTGGTTTGCACCATGTTGGCCTGAAGAAGGAAGAATTCAACAAGCATCAACGACCCAAAGGGATGGTGTTCTCACATATCCAGAGCTGCATCTTGTAACAATTATGACCTCTAACAGAAAAAGCCTGTAAGCTATGGTCACATGAAGGAAAGGTTTTAACTCTGCTTGGGACCAAACTTTTTGATCAGCACACCGTTTGGCCGTAAGGTTATTAGATTTGATTCCACTTTGGATGTCAGTGATTTTTCAGATGACAGCTGTCTTTCAAACCCATCTTGTATCTTTTTCAAAACAACAAATGAGAGTTTTGCCAACTTTTGCAGCTCGAGCACAACACTCTCAGTGGAAATTAGGTTATGTGCCCATGTGGTGTTTTCCCATCAAAGCCAACTGGAGCCAAAAAAATACCAATTACTTGGTGTGACCATGAAAGCTGATGAAATACTTTCCTTCTTTGAGGGCAGTAAATTAGCAGTCTGGTCTCATAGTTAGAAACACAGTCAGCAGTTGTTGCTGCAGTGACCTGCAGACCTCCAGTATGGCTGCAATATGTAACACTGCCTGGGCTCTGAACATTTGTCAAGGAAAAGTTTTTTATTTATTCTAAAATGCAGCCTGCACAAAGTGCAATGTCAGATATGAATATATCATTCTAAAACAAACCTCTCAATCCATCTGGTAAAATAAAGAGCAGTTATGTTAGAAAGTCAAATAGAACTTTGAGGTTTGATTTTAAGGCAGATCACTTATTTTTTTATTTACAAAAAAACACAACACAAATAATGAACCGACATAAACTGACATGTATTTTACCTGTGAAATCACAGAGTTTGGAAACATGATTTAATTTCAACTGAGAACTGAATCTGTACTTTACAAAACTTAACAAAAGAAGTCAGACTTCTTGTAATCTTTTACTGCAGTCTTGATAAATAAGTCCCCAGGCTTTCTAAATGTCTTTCAAGTGATTTCTAAGGACATCAGCAGCTTTTCACACATTTTTAGTCCAGTTTTTATACCTACACCTATTTAACACTGACCTTTGAATCATCAAAGCTTAAAGTAGTAATGAACAACAGAAAACCTCTTTAGGCACTTTGTTGTTAGGAAATCTGAGTAAAATCCACATATGCAAACTTTACAAAGAAAGACTCTCTGCAGGATTCAAAGCCAGGACATTCTTGCTGTGATGCATCAGTTCTAGTCACTGTGGCACCCCAGGAATAAACTAAATGAGTAAAAAACTGAAAAGTGGGAGATGTAAAAAACGACCAAACTAAAAAAAAATTACCTACAGCAGATGAAAAGTTTCTAAAAGCCATGTCCATAAGAAACAAACAAACAAAAAAAAGAACTTCCATCCTTTTTATCTTAAGAGTTTGGCCAATGTTGGCATCTTGTTGGTGTAAAAGTACTTATTTATCTCAATAAAACTATTTTCTTATGGCTGGATATCAGGATGAAGAATGGGTTAGTGTTGAGATAGATGTGAAAAACAGAGTTTTGGCCAACATAGCTCATCAAACATTCAAAAACGATTTAAAATATGCACTGAGGTATTGTCATGAACAAACAGTTTTGTTATTTTAGATACTCCATAAAAAAATAACATTAGATAATGTCTAGACTCTAGATCAAGATTTTACTGGAAGTTCATCTCCTCTAAAGTGTACTCTTGATGCAGGACCTGTGAAGGACATGAACTTTAAAACAGACTAACAGTAACTCCATCTTGTTTAAAGCTTTCACAGCATTCATACACACTGCCTGTCTTACCTGTATATGAGTATATCATCTGTGGAACTGTTGTACTGGATCTGGTACATGCGTACTCCTGGTATGTGGTTCTGAGGCGGCCATCTTATGGTAGCAGAGCTGGAAGATAGATCCGACACACTGACCCTCTGCTGGTCGGACCTGGGATGGCCTCCGCTGACGTTGGATTTGATGGACGTTGGGATGTCTGAAGGCCCCGGGTCTGGGTCCAGTTTGGGGTCAAAGTGTGGGGAAGGGTTGACGACTAACTCAACGGGGGCGGTGGCCTCACCAGCTGCATTGGATGCTATACAAGTAAACTTTCCAGAATCCTTGAAAACACAGTAAAACAAAAGAGAAAAAACAACATTTATTCATTCTGTGTTTCTACCCATATTTTAACAATTACATTGAACATTTTAGTTGCATATTTCAATTGTTATAAATTAATTTCATATACACTTTTAAAGGAATGGTTCAGTGGTTGTTGTTGTTATGGTCAGTCAGTCTCTTTATCTTAATTATACTGGAATAAACTGAACACAAATTTAGGTTGTCTTTTATTATAAACTGGTGCCAAATGAAACTAAATTTCAATGGAAACTATACTGACAGCTTTTGCAAACTTTGGTGTTTTATTTTAGTTGTTTTTACAGCTTCAGAGTGTGTTAAACCAAACAGAACCTAAAGGTACGATGGCCGACAGCAAACATCGAAACGCGTTGCAAATGTATGTTTTTGCTTCTATTTTCTGTGATTGCAGCATTTTTCTTTTGCAGCGTTTTTCTGTTGCATGTGTTTGTGTGTTTTGGAGTTTGCATCATTCATGTGTTTTCACCGCGTTTCGCCGTTTGCTGCACCTGTTGGCCACCATATAAAGTATTAATCAGCACACAAGATTTTTGTGCTTGAATCTATATGATGAAATAAAAACAAACAAAGAAATGCACATGAGTTCACTCCTTGAATATGTCTACCTTGACGGATGCCTTGAGGATGTCAAGCGAACCGTTTTCATAGCAGATGGTTCTGGAAGTGTTTCCGATCAGCTTCCCATCAGGGCTGACCCAGTGAGTCGAAGGCTCAGGATCCCCAATGGACTTACAGCGCAGACTGACCTCCTGACCCTCCATCACAAACATCTTGGAGGTGTGACGAGTTATCATCGGGGGTTCGCAAACAAACTCCTCCTGTTACAGAAGCAAAAAAAGGTCATTAATCAGACTTCTAATTAAACATTAACCAAATATTTAAATAGGAGTAAAAGTATCATAAAAATGGATGTGGAGTGTAAGGTTTTTGGGTTTAAATTTGAGTTTATGTGGAAAAAAACATGATAAATAAAAGTATAAATTTGCACCATATCTTTTCAGGCACAGTAACAGTTTCTTTTCATATGAGCTTTGACTAAATCTAGTGTTTGGTTCTTTCAACGAGAGGAATCAGTTGTTTCCACACCAGGATTAAATGACCTTGATCTCTTTTAGCCCTTGCATTATTTAACCCCCCAGCGCTTAAGCCTGTGTAAAGCCAGCCAAAATCTTGGTGGAGTATTAGTGCAAGGCTAAGCAGGGCTGACCAAGTCTTATCACAGCTTACTCATCGTTCCTACAACTCTGAGTCTGAAGACCTTTTCAGGCTCCTTCTTGGATCTGCTAGCTGACCTGATGACCGCTGAACTACAGCTTCAAATAAATCCCTGCTGCCTTTCAGTTGTGTTCAGTAAACTCCAAACTGTTCCTGTGAAGCTCACAGCAAAAGGCTGAGTCGAAATAAGCTTCTCCCTCAGGCGAGTATGAGGAGCGTCCTCTTAAAAAAACTTTAACACATATATGTTTTCTGAACATGTAATTGGAATTCTCAGCTTTTAGTTGGACAAAAAAAAACAAAAAAAAAAACAATTAAACCAGTTTAATTTATAATAAAGTCAGAAATTCCTGTCTGGTTGATGATGAAAGTGGAGGCTCATATGTTCTTGCAGTATGAAAGATTTAAGCATTAAAATGTAAAATTTAAGCAAATGAACAAAACACCTAAGTGACACAAAGATCTCTGAATGAACATTTTTCACAAGGCTAATCCTCTTATTCCATGATGCTTCTCCAAAGGACACCTACATGTATTATTCAAAGTGAACCAAAGGTTTGTAGTAAAACATTTCTTTTAAGATAACACCAATTAATCCCATGTTTATCTCACAGAGCACCTCCGTGTGTTGCTCTTGTGCCCTAACAGCTTGGAAGGGTCAACTCCCCGAGGTCTGCAGGTGGAGAAAAGCCCTCTTCATCATCCCCACCTTGAACAACTCCACTAATGTTATCTCAGAGAGTATCAACACCAAGGTTGTTTTCCAGCAGGTCTGGTCCTCAAGGCTTGGCTTCAAGATTTTTTACATGTAATACACGACAACTACAAGTATCAAGGAGTAGATATTATAACTCCATCTCAGTTTTGTCTTGAGTTTCTATGGTGTATTGAGATGCAGTATGTGGTTGTAAAAAATAACGTCACATATCCTCTTTGCATATCTGATATCCTAACAAACGCAGCGTGATCTCCAGCAGGTTTACATGAATTTATGGGTCATGGCAAGAAATTATGTAGCAACCATGAACCATGACATACTGTATGCCTGACATAAACAGGCCAAAATAACAATTATGTAGCAGTGACCCAATGAAAAGTTTATACAGTTTCATGCAACACTATACTATCTGTCTGCATGGCCTCGGTACTGTGGTGTCCTTGTGGTGTTAGAATTGCCAATGCTTGTCTTTCTTATTTGTCTAATTAGAGCTGAGTATTAGTCACATATTTCTTTGTGTTCTTGGTAGAGGTATTGTGTAAATACTACAATGTTCATGATGTCATGTGGTTGATGCTACATATTGCGTTATTGGAGGCTTGTTTTCAGTACTGGTTGTGTTATTGTGTCTGGTTACATGATGTGTACAATATAAGACAAGCATTTTCTATTTGTCATTCATTTGTCAACAAACTTGGTAAATTACAAAACAGCGTGACATTAGCATTACTTTCTGAGTTGCTCTATCATGACTTTTATGGCATCTGGCTTTTACTTCTTAGCATAATCTAATGTACTGGATACCAAAAGGAACACAGAGCTTCACTATGTTTGTCCACTGTGTTTAAAGATGATGACTGACACATTTCTTTCTGTTGAACTTCAGACACTCAGTGGAAGGTTTTCAGAATGCATGCTGTTAAAGATTGGGGCAACTTTTTAGTTTGCTGCTTGCACTTTTTTTATTTTGTTTGACAAGCCTCCAGACACTTCTGATAAAACAAATCAACAAACAAAAAGACAGTTGTTGTTGTGTTGACTGTGCACTGTTCTTATTAAAAAATCCAATAAACCTTACATTCAGATTGGTTAAGGCCATGCGTTGGGCTACAACTATTTTATTTTTTATTTTTGCCTCTTGTGGTTTAATTATCAACCATGGCTCTGCTTTCATCTTTTGACACTCTGTTTCCTTAGCAAAATGTGATTTTAGAGACACCTGCTCTGCTGGGAAATACCACAAATGCAGTTTCTTGTGCTTTGAATGAGTTTTATTTGTCTGTTTTCTTTGGTCTGCAGCAACACAGCCTTGTAAGATGGAATAACTCTCCATAAAGTCTCTGAATATATGGATGTGGTCACAAAACTTTACAGAAAAAATCCAACTGATGCTAGAAAATCTGATCTGAGACCACAATGATGTCACATCTGGTGTGATCCCATCAGATGCACTGGTTTTATTTCATGGTTGTTGTTTCTCTGTGCCACTCAGTGAAACAGATGCTGAGCATTTATTGGGACATAATGAACCTTTTCAAATGGCCTCTATGTTGATCATTACTGCACTTCCACCTGAGACCTTTTGGATTTGGATGCTTTAGAGCTGCATACTTTGGTCAGAACATATCTTCAAAAAAAAGTGCAGAAGTTATGCTTCTGTTCAGGTTACAAGACCAACTGTAAATATGCACAAAGTGACATTATGCTAATATTTAAACATGTGTGTCATTACTTTGACACAAGTTGTGATGTATTTGTATGGATAGATGGTATAACTGAAATAATTCCTGATCTCAACAATGGTTTAAGTCTAATTCATGTTCTAAATTACAGCAAAAAAGGACCAGATTCTTAGAGAGTCTTAAAATTTGAAAATTGCAACTGAAGACAAACAACAACATGTGATACACTCCACTGAGTCATTTTTTATTTAGCACAAATCTATTAGCAGTGTGTAAAAACTAAGTCACTTGATCCAGCAGCTTGTAGAACCTCCTCCAGCAGCAGAACCTCCTCCAGCAGCAGAACCTCCTTCAGCAGCAGAACCTCCTCCAGCAGCAGAACCTCCTCCAGCAGCAGAACC
>JAOXNZ010000091.1:501219-511245 GCA_028566095.1 Kryptolebias brasiliensis
GTGGGACAGATGGCCTCACATCTGACTCCAGAGGAGCCCAAACCATCAGCCCTCCACCACCGTGCTGACAGCTGGGATGAGCTATTTGTGCTATTTTGCTATGTTTGGTTTTCTCCAAACAAGCTGCTGTGCATTCTGGGTAAACATGTCTAGTTCAGTTTCATGTTGTCCCAGAAGTCTTGTGGTTCCTTCAGATGAAACTTTTCAAACCTAAGTCGTGCGGCCATGTTGTTTTTAGAGAGAAGAGGTCTTCTGCTGCAGCCCTTCAAACAAGCCATACCTGATCAGTCTTTTTCTAACTGTTCTGTCATGACCTTTAACCTTTAACCTGCTAACTGAGGCCTGTAGAACCCGAGATGGAGCTCATTTCTCTGAGCACTGCACGGTCTAATCTTTGGTCTTGAATTTGCTCAGACTTTTTCTCCCAGAAAGATTGGCAGCTGTCCCTAAATGTTTCTTCTTGTGAATAATCTTCCTCCCTGTAGAATGATGGACTCCAAATGACCTTTGACCCTTCCCAGATTGATGGGCAGCAGCAGCTGCTTCTCTGAGGTCATTGCTGATGTCTTTCTGCCTTGGTGTTGTGTTAACACACACCTGTAGCTCCAAAGCAGCAAAAACTGCTGCTTTTCTAGAGGTGATCCCTCTGATTCTGATCAGTTAATCAATACATTCAATCAGCAGCTCCTGGTTGATCCTGAACCTCTTAATTTCTTTCAAAGCTGTATTGGTGGACATAGTGTCTCACTTACTGCTTCAACATGTTTGTTTATTTTTTGTTAAATAAATGCTGACGCTTTGTATTATTTTTTCTTATTTTAAGACTTCATGAAGACCAGAAAATTAATTTACAATGTCTTGATATGCTGTAACTTTAACTAACCTCTCGTATGGTCCAGAAGTATTTCCCAGCCAGGTCTTTAGGTGAAGCGCAGGTCTCCAGGTCGTCCTCTCTGGTCAGTCTTCGAAGCCACACAAGCTCACAGTTACAATGCAGAGGGTTCCCACCAAAACTCAACACCAGTGCTGTGAGAGGAGAACCCTTCATCTTAGCGTACACCGGGATCCGAAGGAACAAGGGGTCTGGAGGTATTTTCTTCAGCTTGTTGGATGTCATGTCCAGTCTGGTAGACACAAAAACAAGAATTTACTACCTCAGTATCTTCATATCAATACTGATCATTTGGGTGAAAGAAAAATGTAGGTTTTCTTTTTTAGCTGGGACACATTTTCCTTTCATACTGTATCAAAATAATCAAAAACCACAAAAGTTGTTGCAATTTCACTCATATTTAGGCATGAAAACTGTGCCGGAGCTCTACCAAGGCTGGCTGATAAACTCTCCATCATTTATCAGGACTATGGCTGGGAGGGCTGTCTGGGACAGTCTTCATGGACTTACTTCACAAAGCACACACATATAAATACACCTCCCCCTCAACTCACCGTCTTCGCTGGCACCCTCCCCATTCCTCCCTCCAGTTAGATTTTTGGTACTTTTTGTATTGATTGAAAAGTTTTAGCTTTTAGTTGACCTTTTGGTACTTTTAATAATTCTGACTGTAGGCCCAGAATTAGTGAGCTCCAACCTTTTTCTAATCTGTGTGTTTTTATGATGTTATTTTTCTAATCTGTGTGTTTTCATTATGTTATTTTTATGACTTTGTATTTTTGTGTTTTGAACCGCCTTGTTGCTGAAAAGTGCTATATAAATAAATTTGACTCGACTTGGCTTGATTTAAATTTGCTGACAGACAGAATTTTTTTTTTAAGTCCAACCCAAACACATAAAGATGGACAACTTGAAGTTGATTTCATATTTCCTAATCCTTAAAGGGTTGGGTGATTTGTTATATCTGGAAAAAGGGAAACGTCTTTAAAGTCAGGTTTGAGCGTTTAATTTTTTTGACCATTTCTTTTTCCCATTTCAGAAAAAAATAAGCCATAAACACGAGCCCAAAGGAGGTAATTATTTGGAAATAAAAGCCAACATTTACTTTAAAGTCCCAGACAGATAAAGTGCAGAAGATGAGAGAAGTAAAGGGTACGGCGGAGGAAGGGAAAAACACTAGTGACTCATTTCTGCAAAATGATATTTATGGTTTTGGTGGTGATGCTTTGTGTGGATGAAGTGGGAGGCGAGAGGAGATGGGCAGCAGATCAATCAGGTGGGAGGCCGTGTGAAAAGGTGAGCTGGAGGGAGAGATGGAGGAGGAAAAGAAAGGCCTCAGATCAAAGGAGATAATGAGAGGAGGGCTGTAAATGGCTACACTCAGTCAGGCACAAGTTCACTTTATCTTCTCTATCAACTCAGAGCTGAAAGAACCACAAATATCTGCAACTACCTTATAAATCTGAAATCTGTTTCCATAAATGTCACTGAATGTGAGGTTGCTGTGATGGAAATCTCACAGTCTCTTTGTTTGGCTGCAGCTTGTGCTCAATTTCAGTCATATGAAGGTAAACCGATTCAGTCATCTCAACCTTTTCTTCAATATCCAATTTTACGAGGACAGAGTGGTCATAGTGGTTTTAAATATGCACTCATAAAGACTGAAAATCAAATAAATCTCTAAAAAATATCTACTATCAACTATCCCTTTATCACGTGGGAAACAAGCTAGGTTTATCTTGAATAACAAGATATTATCTAAAGAAAACAACCTTTCTTTTTTTAAACTAAGATGATTATGATGTGGACATCCAGTTTAAAAAAACTAGTGTTTTGATATAATTTTCAAAATATTTTTAGGTATAAGAAAATGAGCTTTTCCAAGCTGAAATTAAACTAAAAATATTAACATTTTATCACTAGAAAACAAGCTGTATTATTAGATGAAGACCTCATTATCTCAAGAAAACGAGCATCATTATGTTCAAATATTAAGATACTGTGCAAAAGTTATCCTGATATAACATCACGACAATAATTTGATTTATCTGATTTAATTAATATTTGCTTTCCTAAGTCAAAGGACACATTAACCCATCACTTCAAGAAAATAAGCTTTGTTATCTTAAGATAATAAGATAAAAATTAGTTATCTTGAGAAGATGAGCGTCATTATCTTTAAGTAACATTATAAAAATAAAATCATGTCTTCTCTCAGCTACTGTAAAAAAACAGGAGCATAAGAGAAAGTTGAACAAATCCAATTAGACAAATTCAATTGTCTTTTGTTTAAAGTATTAATGAAAATGTATTGATGTGACACTTTTTTGGATCAAGCAAACAATTTTTAACAATAAAAATGTGTCTAAAACACAAGCTGGCCATGAGTGTTTAACCCATTGGTCAAGTCAAGTTGATTGTGAAACCAAAACAACCTCATCTCATGATATTCAGCCTGGTCTTTGGACTTTGCTGCATTTGTGTGTGAATTTTGCGCAAATGAGCTGACGGTACAGATCGTGCCACGTAGGCTGTAAACGGGTCTATAGCGCAGCGTTTGAATGGCTTAATGTGATTGGCTTAGAAGTAAATCGTGTCCCACGTGGGGGTGCGTTCTTATGATTGGCTGAAACAAGGAAGCTCCCTGATTGGTTGAAGATAATTCCAAGTTAGAAAAACTGACATTTGTTGGTTGAGACAAGTCAGGGGAGTCTCAAAATTCACACACAAATACAGCAAAGTCCACAGACCAGAAGCAGTTTGAAAATCAGGATATATTTGTGTTTGCATCAGAAATGCAGGTGTAAATCATGTTCTGTGCATTTGTGAATCCTTCTGTGCATTTGGGAGTTATGAGACTGTTTTAGCTCCATACAATCAGACCTTTGAGGTGAGATGAAGCTAAATATATCGTTCCCTGTGAGTCCGAAACTTATTTTTTATTATTTTGTAATTTTAAGGTAAATCAGGTTCATTCTGGTCCCTTGTGATAATGAGCTTGACCCCGCTTGAGTTTAAAGGTCACACCGCTTTAATGAGAAGTTCGAAGGTCATGTATGTTTGAAGCACATTCTGAAATTTGGAAAGACTCAAGAGAAATCTGAGAGGAGAGAGGCCAGTCAGTTGGGTTTGTGGCAAAAGCTTTTATTTTGAAATTATTGTTAAAATCTCATCTCGTTCTCACGGACCCAGTAGCTCAACTCGTCCCATCGTGTGACCTGAGGGTCTCATTACATCGCTAGTTGATAATGAACTGGGAACACTCATCAAGTCATCTATTGAGGCTATCCAGCCACATTAGAAAATCACATAATCTATGTTTACCCGTGTTGTTGGATGGCAATATTTATTTGTAGTTAGTTCATCGTCTTGTGTGATTTATGTCTCAAAAGTGTGAATTTTTATAATAAAATCAGTCCTAAAAACACCAAACATGAAGAATAATTTAAAATACTCAAGTGTTCAAGGTTGTCAGCACCAAATGCACAAGGAGTCCATTTTTGTCTTTAAAGTCCATCTAGAAGTATTCAGCAGCGATGACTTAACAAGAAGTTAATAACTGTTGAGAGCATCAGCCTCGCCGCACATCACAAATTTCAATTATAGGTTTTCATGTGCAGCACTGGGGGTAATAATGTGTTAGTTTGTGTGTGAAACTCAACACACACCAGTTGGTCCATGGATGTTTTAGCTCCATGTCCATGGGGGTGGGGGGACCAAGAATCAATTCAGCTGTTAAATGCCTGTTTGTGTTCATTAAACTTGATTGATGTTTTCTTTTACATGTCAATGCAAAAGTTCAGTTACAATTGATTACTGGTAATTGGGCTTACATGGTATTTTGCGGCAGAGTAGAGAATAAATCGATGCACACATGTAGCTACTTGTTTTAAAGGCCAAATGAGAATTGTGCTAAAGTACAGATGAAAACTCAAACCAGACAGATGTGTTACAAGTGCAAACAGGATTTTTTAAACTAGTTTATTTCAGACCACTGGAGATAAACTAATCATCGTATTATCGTAAAAAACAAAACAATCTTGTCCAAAAAAAACATCAAACTTACTTACTTCCAAACTACAAGATAAACACATCATAAAAAAGAGTAAAGACTGAAGCAACAACATGCACCTACTGTCCAGGACAGACCGATAAGAGGAGCAGAAAGTAAGCCTCAAACAAACACTCGCTGTGTGAAAACTATAAGTCAGATGTTAAAGTTTCTAGTTTCTAGTCACACATGTGAGTTCTTATATTTTTATAGTGTTTTATGTAGGAGATATGACAAATAAAAAAAAAAGTTTCACTTCCAGTTCTATAAAGAACATTAGAGCGTCACATCACCAACTGAAAAAACTCCAAAAATCATGAAACCTAACCTGTGATTTAGTAAAAACCATTAAGGTCTAAAACCTCAGTTCAGTCATTAAAGTCCAACTTTCTGTGACCTGTTTAAACTCTGAATGATATTTCTGCTGTGAAGTCTGAGCTGCTGAGCTGTAAAGACGGCTGGATTTATTCATCTGTTTCACCAAAATCCCATTATTGTCTGTTTTGATGTATAATTTAAACAGAAGTAAGGAAATGGATGAAAACTGTGATCAAAACCAACAGAACAGTAATTTGGGTTTTTTAATGCTTATCCATTAAAGTATCCTTAACAATTCATTAAGGGATTTGCTTATTTTAACTGCCAGTTTTACATGAGTTAGTTTGTACAGAGTCTTAATTATTAAAATTCTCACTTTTATTGAGCGTAGGGAAAAATAGGATAAAACTTCAACTTCTGATTTACAAATTGTACAAATTGTACTATTTCCATTTACATCAAAATTATGCAGAACTCTAAAACATTTTTTCACCTAACTTTGTTCTTATTTTTCATTCCTGAAAAATGTATATATAAATCTACACAGAAAGCGTAATCTTTCTTTCATTAAATTAATTTTCTTACTCCTTATTTTGACATCTTTATAAAAATGAGGTCAAGCTGAAAAAGAAATTGTACCGATGCTTTTATTGCAGAACCAATTTGACAGATGCACCACTAATCAATCATAAGAAGAAAGTAAATTTATCTTCAGCCGGAGGCAGAACTGCAGGGCAGGGAGCTGGAATCCATCCTGATCTGTGTGTTCAGAGAGTTGGTGAAATAATAACTTCATATTTGACTGAATTTGTCCTCAGAGTGAGAATCTGTGTAAACAGACTTAAAATGCTAGCCGATCTTTGCACAGCCGAGCCAAACATAAATCTGCTCAGTACTTGAGCATTCTGGGGTTGCTGTTTCAAATCCCCCCTCTGCTCGAGGGCGTCAGAGAGGGCTGCAACATTCATCATAATTATTATTGACATGGCCACGGGCGGGACGATCAACATGGCTCCAGTGAAGCCGCGGTGTGAACGTTTCCTGGTTTTAAAAGCTGAACGACTCAGCACAATTAACATAAACTAAAACAAAAACTGTTTAATCACGGATGAGAAACAGGCTAAAATTGTGATGGCACTTCTTCAACAGGCTGAGGTTTATGTCATGTAAACAGAAGACTGCATCAATATTAATGATGACTCTCAGATATTCAGGAGAGATTTCAGATGCAACAGTAGTGTTGTACAGAGGAAACTGAGACAGACCTGGCCAGTTTGTGCAGGTTGGAGAAGATTCCCTCGGGGACGCTCTCGATGAGGTTGTGGTCCAGGCTGAGGGTGTTGACGCTGACCAGCAGA
Organism: Kryptolebias brasiliensis; assembly: GCA_028566095.1. Taxonomy (NCBI): domain Eukaryota; kingdom Metazoa; phylum Chordata; class Actinopteri; order Cyprinodontiformes; family Rivulidae; genus Kryptolebias; species Kryptolebias brasiliensis. The sequence continues at coordinate 507,839 of JAOXNZ010000091.1, forward strand.
GCGATGGTCTCCCAGGGGATGTCCACCAGGTTGTTGTAACTCAGATCCAGATCCTCCAGAGTCTCCAGGAAGTCCTGCAGGGGCAGCAGAAGCATGAACATTTAGGACAAGTTAGTTACACATGTAAACATTAAAGCAGTGAATTAGTTCAGAATACAACATCAAACTATGGACGTTAAATGTGGTATGAAGATGTTTCTACTATCCTTAGTATACAGTGAGGTCTGAAGGTTGAAAAATCTCATCTTTTTTGTTTAATTTGTTAATGGATGATTTTTCTAAGGAATAAAAATATCAGATAAGTCTTAATAATACTCCTACTTTGAAACATCACTTAAACTTCACACACAGTAACAAAGTTATACAATCTCAAACTATTCAGTGCTACCTCCAGATCTCCACTGCCATGGTATCGTACTTGATACTTGTGGTGCTTTTAGGCCTAATAAACGCTGCCATTGCTCATCTTTCTTATCTGTCTTGTTAGAGCTGCTTATCAGTGACATATTTCATTGTGTTTTTGGTAAATGTATCACGTAAATACAACCCTGTTCACCATGTCATTTGGCACTTCTGTTATATGTAGAGTTTTCTCAGTACTGGCAGCATACTGTGTCCAGTCACATGACATGTACCAATATAAGACCAACATTTTCTTCTTGCATTCATTCTAAAAACATGAACCTGAAAGAAACTGATGTTTAAGCTGCTGTTGAGGGTTTGGTTTGGACTTTACTTGAAGACAAGGAGAACAGAAGAAAAACTGTCAGACTGAGATCTGTCAGAGTCGAGCAACAGAGCAGCTGACAGGAAGAAGAAGAGCCAGAAGGAAGGTGAGACCATGTCTAGATGCTGACAGAAGACATTCAGACATGAGCACAGGCTCATGGAGGAACTGGGACGAGGTGCTGCTGAACGCCACAGATACTCTGCAGCAACATCTCACAGAAGAACAAAACAACAACCAAAAACAAGATGGTTACACCACAACAACGTAGCATACATCATGCTAACGCCGTCGAACTCTAACACCTGGTTGCTGCTGGCTGTTTTCAGGCTGCTTTGCTTGTCGTGCACGTCCTGATTTTTATAACTTGTAAAGTGCAGCGCAAGTGTTGTGTCATAAACAGGAAAAGCAGCAGGGCAGAGTCTGTGAGCAAAATTGTTTCTACAACCATTTATACCACTGAACAAAAGCCAAGAAAGTCAATTATTTCAGATATTTTGTAAACTTCTCAGATATGATGAAACCTTTTAGCTCTGTTGTATGAAGAATGTACTTCCTCTGCTCAACTCTTCTTCTTGTGGATTTCCTGAAACATGTTGGTATTTTTTCAGTAGCAATGCCTGCTGTTTAAATGAAGAACTGCAGTGAGTGCTGCACGAAGAGCTAAAATAAAAAGAGTGTCATCACAAATGCTAAAATTATGGAGGAACTAAAGCTAAGAAATCAATCGCAAAGTAAAGGAAATAGGAGGAATTAGAGAAAATGACCCGGATCAATCAAAGCATGTTGTTTTCTTTAATTGCCTCTGTGCTCGTCTCATAATCAGTACGCTGAAGAAACGCCACAAGTATGAAAACATTACAGTCAGAAAAAAACCACAAAGAGAAACACTGTGAGACAGAAAAATGAAAGGGAGAATTAACAGCTTGTTAATCTGCTGAAGTGTAACTGTCAGAGCTGTAATTGCTCTCATAAATCACAAAATGAGGACACTGTTTGAATTTTATAATTCCTCAATTTTCATCACAATAACTTGTGCTTCAGTTGCTTTTTAATCTTATTTTCAGCAACAAAAGGAACTCTAAAAGCCGTGAAGCCAAGTATAAAGAGCAGAAAATGAGTCCTAACTGGCCTCAATTACACGAGTGTCCTGAAGACAAATAACTTCTTTTCTTCAAACTGTTAAAAATATCTCTGGTAATCACTCTGTTTATTTTAAATTTGTTCTTTTGTAATCGGTTTTATGGTAGAGAGGTTGTGTTCGAGGCACAGATACAGACACAAACACCGCTGATGTTCAGAGGAATGAAGGAGACATTTGGTCTAAATGCATTTATGAAGAAGATGTTTGTACATGTTTTTCACAGCAGGAGATTTTCTGCTCTTACATTATGAGATGCAATGGATGGGGAGCCTTTTTTCACTTGAATTATAGAAAATACTTGAGCTACAATTTTAAGCAAAATTAGGAGGAGACTGGGGGTGTTGGGACAGGAGTTCAGAATAAAACTTGAAAAAGACAGAAGTGGCTGCTTGAACTTTCCTTGTCCCATCAGAAGAAACACAACAGGAATGTAATCATGTTATAACATGTTTTTTGCAGAATTGAGGTCAGAAAGGTCCTTTAACTTGAACCTGTTAGTAAAGATGGCACCTCTGAGTTGAGACTGTTGGACACTAGGTGGTGACTCAACATTGCAAGAAATAAGCAAAATGATTGTTGCAGCGTTTCACTAAACTCTGAGGGTTTGAGACCAACGAGCCATGCGGTTGCTTTTTGAAAGACCAGTTCTTAAAAAGCACAGCTTATTTTTGTGTGCACAGCTGGCAAAACCGCATTCTTATGATGGATTGTCTTTATGATACAAGTCACCCTAATGGCTAAATCAGACTCTTCTGGCTACCCCACCTAATGCACCTCCATCCTAAAGTGTCCTGCTCTGAGGATGTTAGAGAAGGAGCTGTGCATGTAGATCTACTACAATAGATAACTCTATACTGTATACTGACACTATGCTAAATGCACGCAGCTGTACACAATCTTTTCTGTGTTATGGAAGAATAAACAGTCTTCATGACATCACTGCACATGTTGCCCTGTTTTCAGTGAAGTTTAAATCATTCAAACTTAACTTCTCTGGCAAAAAAATCTCATCTGGGATCTTCAAACATTTAAGAAAAAAAAAGCCCCAAACTTTGCAGACAGGATTAACTTTATCTTCAGAAAACTGGATGATTACAGAATACTGATGAAGAGTGAGATTACCCTACAGCTGCTGAGTGATGAAGAGTAAAGTTCGTTCTGGAGTTTGATGAAGTCCGATCATTAACTGAGTCTGGTTCAGGTGTGAGAGTCGGTCCTGGAGGGACACGCTGGTGCTACTCGAGGACAACATGAATAAAAGAAGCAGGAGACCCAATTTGTCTCAGAGTCGGGTTTTTAAAGAGGCAGCAGCTGGTTCTGGAAGGTTCTAATGGAGACTCTTCCAACACTTTGGGACACCAGCTGACCCTCAGAACCACAGCTTTTCTGAACTTTCATAAAGAGTTTTGACTAATGGAGGTCTGTCTCAACTATTGGAAGAAGCTCATAAATTATTATTAATGTTGTTTTGTTCTCCAGGAAACTTTATCTGTTTTTACAGCTAATACATGAGTTCCTTTTTTCATGTTGGGAGAG
>JAOXNZ010000091.1:550447-563467 GCA_028566095.1 Kryptolebias brasiliensis
AAGACGAAGACAAATAAGAAGATTAGATTAGAAAGAAAAATGGAGATTAAAACAACTGAAAGAAGATAAAAAAAGAGATTAAAAAAAGAAACCTTCAGTCTTTTTGAAGCCTCTAATACAGTGAAATATGAAATAAATTCTCCTAAATAAAGCATCTTGACATTATTTCCTAAATAAAATGTTACCCGTTCTTTTTGGTTCATTACAACCACAGAACTGTGGTAATATTCAGACTAAAGACAGGAGATCATGTAATTAAACGTGTTTCACTGTCTGTTAGCAAAATATCTCATGACCCACTGGACAGATTCTAATGAAACACAAAATTATTATTGGATGCACATCTACAACTGATTAACTTTTAGAGTCAATCCCAGTCAAGATGGCTGCCTCACCTAATCAACCTTAGAAAACACAAAAACTCTCTCAGCTTTAAAGATATTGAGCTAAAATGTTGATGTGGTAGTAGCCGAGAGTCATCCACATCACATCCTCTGAGAGCAAATAGATCATGTGAGATTTTTGTTTAAACCTTGGCAGGCAACGCGGCGGGTGACATGCATTACTTCAAGAAATGCTAGGTTGTAATCTATTTTTAAGAACCAGAGTCCGATGGAAGTGTAACTTCTATTTGTTTTTGTTTAATAATTAAAAGAGAATTGGCTGAAGAAGCAAAATGTCACAAAACTTGTTTACAAACAACAAAAATCTTCATGTGATTGTTTGGATTTTTCAGGTCAAACTCAAAGTGGTGAGATCAGGAAGTCTTCTCCTCCACATACAGTAAAAAGTCTGAGAACCACAGATTCAAGCTGAGCTCTGATTCCTTTTGTTTAGTTCTCGTTTCCAAAAGCCTTAAGATTTCCTCCCACGTCTACCTGACCTCTGACATTTTTACACAAAGGTCAAAGACAGGAGAAGCCAACAGGAGAGAGTCAAGAGGAGACATAATGAGGACAGGAAAAGAAGCAGAGGTAAAAACAAACAAACAGCTCAGTGAGCTGAGGACGTGAGGTGAGTTCAGCTGGACGCATCAGTCCAAGTTCTGGTTCTGGTTCTGGCCTCCAGCAACCAGCAGGTGTCTCTGAGTGTTTGTGCTGACTGGGAGGAAAAGTTCTGTGAGACCCAGAGGTGTCAGAACTTCCACTGATGGATTAACATACTTTACACACACAAGTAAACAGCTACAGCTCTGCAGCGAGGGGACTGAGCTTTATTAGCCCAGAAAAAGAGACACAGACTGAGAAAAAAAGTCCATTTTCAAAGCAGACACATGCATTTATAGTTTACTTTAAAAGGCTGTGAAACATGTAAGGTCCTGTTTCTGTGTAAGTGTGCATATGTTCATTTGTCTGCAAAATACTGGGAAAATCCCTATGTACTACAGGACAGAATCTCTCAGAAGTTAATCACTGGATGCACATCTACAACTAATGAACTTTAACAAACACCAGCATGTCTGTAACTCAGAAGTTTTACAGATATTGAGCAAAAATTTAAAATGAAAGGTTTAATACTTCTACAACTGATTGCTCTTTTAAATGATCTTTTATGCGTTTTCTTGTTTTTGTTTACCTGTTTCACTTTGTTATACTTTGTCTTACATTTTGTGTATGAAAGGTGTTTAATAAATAAAGTTTGATTGATTGATTCAGAATAAAAGTAATCTCAGGACAATATATTAGGAGAAAAACAAATCTAATTCAGTCCAAAACAGAACCAGAGTCAAATTAAATTACAGTCATTTCATTCGGTTATAATCCAATACATTCACAAACAGGATATTATGAAAAGACAATTAGTTAAAGATTTCTAATCTTCACTTTGTAAAACCCCCCCAGGAAGAAACCTGCAGCAGAATCAGGCTGGGGTTAACTTTTGTTGTGTTTACTTCTGCAACGTTACAAAAAATGTTTTTATTTTTGGGTCATTGTTGGAAGTTGGAAAAGCTTCAGTGTTTAACCAGGCTGAAAACATGTTTTATTCCCTTTTAAAATATTGTAATCATTGACGATTTGCACATTTTGCCATTTTATGCAAAGAAACAGAACAACAGGTTTCCTCCAGGAATAACTCTGTGACTCATATCATCTCATATCTCTGTCTATGACACACATTTTGTATTCATTTGTTCTGTGTCCTCATCATTGTGAATCCATTCAGATCTATTCTTCCCAACATCACGCAGCCATATTAAGAAAAAGGTCTATTTGCTGTGGAGCTTTTGACGGTTTTGGTTGCAGAAAACGAGTCTGGCAGTCGAACAATAGTGATGAGCAGGAGCGCTAAACAAAAGCCTCTCCGTCAGTGACAGATTTTAGCCTGGTGCTAATGGGAACCAACACTCTGAGGCCTAAAGCACACAAGAAAAAGCATCATCTGCACTCATTCTGAACAGAAACCACAGGGGATGAATAAATGAATGAGATGGAGAGAAGCGCTCGGAAAATAAAGGAGGATTTAATAAACGCAATGGAGGCAATAAATTGGTGAAGACTGTTATTACAGCTTGTATTCTTCTAGGTTTTGATTTCACTGCTCTTGGATGGACAATAAAACTGAGAGATTATTTATTATCAAGATCTGTTTCCTCTTTGCTCAAAAAACCCTCTGCCTACTTCCTCCCACGTTTATTTGTTAAAAAATGTTGGTCTACAGAAATGAAGGATAGTTGTTATTTTCACATCTGTCAAAATTTTCTCATGACTTCAATACAGATGGTGGAGAATTAAATGTAAAGAACAAATCAAACAATATTTACTGAACTGAACATCATGTTGTCAAAAGTTGCAGAACCACAACTCTTATTTTTTCTACTTTAGCAGCTGAAAACCCGAAGTTGAACCTAGAAATAATAATATTATAATAAATATTGTCTGTCTGCAAAATATCTCCTAACCCTGTTGACTCAGGCTGGAGTTCTGACCAGCAGCAGCTTCTGACCATAGATATTAGTGGGGCAGACATTGGCTTTGATTCCTGGATCTCTAACCACACAAATTTTACAATTTATCTTACATTTGCTGTTGTACAGGTAGGGTATCTATTTTTGAAATGTTGCCTTTTTTCTCCCTCTGACAACATTGCAGCAGTTTGCTAAATGTCTCACTTTCCTTCATCAAAAATGCAAATACCTCCAGCAAGTCAGGAGATGTTACATTTTTCACACTTAATTCATGTTGCAAACGGTTCTGGCCTTGGAGAATCAATGCTTTTTGCTCAGGCATTTATTTGCACAAACATGGGAGGGTTTTCCTCTAAATGCAGAATTATACCTCATTTAAATATTGGTAAACTGAGTCAGCACAGAGAGACTGCCGAAAGCCAAGTCAGAGGCAAAAAGTTTACTTGTGAATTAGATGGAAGTGCACAATTTAAAATTACACCCAGAAAAAAAACAGGTAAACTATTTGTGAATATGAGCCTCTGTTTGTTTTATATTTCAGTATTTTTACACAGTTTCCTGTATGTTACTTCACAAGTTCATCTTTTTCTTTTGTTAAATTATTGATTATTTTACCAACACAACAATCCAACAGTGTCCGCACACACACACACACACACACACACACACACACACACACACACACACACACACACAGACTCGCATAAAGACCAACATGCTGATCAACATGTGTTGTGCAGAACTCTTCAGTCACGTCATCGTGTCACACAGCAGTGTTTCTTGTTTGCATTTGTCTCATGAGTCGTTTCACATCAGAAGAGGTAAAGTTCAGCTCTTACCTGAGCTGAGTTTGTTTTAAACAGAACACATGTTTGAGGGTGTGGATGTCACTGTAAAGATGTGTGTGTGTGTGTGTGTGTGTTCATGATTCATTTCAGCTCTGGAAGATTCAATATTTATCAAACAAAGACACAGCTGTTTTACTGCTGCATCTGAAATTACTGCTGTGACTGAAAGAGGAGAGAGATCTCTGCAGCCCACATCCAGCGTGGGCTCGGACCTCTGAATAATCAGACCCTCTAATAGGTTTAGCTTTGATTTCCCTCTGAATTAAATCAAGTGTTACATTTAAACACCACTACACTCAAGTAACAAGAGCTTAAAACACGTAAAGCTACCTGAAGAAGAACATATTCAGGATTTCTTTCTTAAGAGGAGCCAATCAGGACGTGATGACTGGATCTGATCTGCAACAGAAAGGAAAGGAAGATTTTATGGTCAGTAATTCATTAATTTGTAATACTTTCATAGTCAAAGATCACAGGTGAGATAACAGCATTAAGGAATGTTGAAGAGATAAGTTAAACTTCAAAAGAAGATATTCAAAAGACACTTGGAGTACTGACTTATTTTCTACATAACAGCAGATTGTGACTCCATCCTGCACATAAAGACTAACTGCTGTTGGCACTAAAGCCACCTTCACTCACAGTTTAGTCACTGAAGTTTCTTCTGCAGATGTCAGTTCAAGCCATATTAAAACAAAAATGTTTGCTAACCAGAAACACAACCAACCGTTTTTAAATGTGTGACTTCAAAATGCACATAAAATCTTACAACACAAAGAACCACTGGCCTGAGATCAGCCACAGCAAACACGACTTAAGAAAGATTAGAAAACAAAAACAACAAGATATTTACTTATTGCACAATAATCTGTTTTATTTGTGGAAAATTCATGCTTAAAATGTTTAACATACAGTTTTTACTGTTTCTCCATTTTCATGAATGATCACTTTTTTAACGTTTATTCAAACTGATTCATGTCTTCATTTTTATCTAAAAGAACCCAAAATGTGCTGCAAACTTATTTTCAAGTTTAATGTCCACATAAATTAACTTTGATTCTTATGTGGCAAAGTGTCTTTCTTTAATCCCTGTTGATGTCCGACCTCATCACGTGACGCTGCATCCCTACTGGTATACAGATGGCTTTAGCGAGTATAACATAATGTAAAATAAACTAAGATAACTTGTGCTAAGCTAAAAAGCTAAGATAAGCTAAGCTTAGCTAAACTAAAATATTACGTTTGTTTATTTTTTGAATATGTACAAAAGAAAAGAAGAATAAAATAAAATAAAATAAAACACAAAATGAAGCACAATGTCAAAACTTTTGTTTCACATATTCAAGGGAGCAGGTAGAAGCACAAGCTTATCAAAATTCCCACTCCCCAACCACCCACACAATCCCACACAATATGATAACTAAGCCAAACCAAGGTAAGATAAGATAAGCTAAAATATGCTAAGCTGAGATAAAAAACTATCTAATAGAGAAAATCACATAACAGCAACAATAATAAGTGAAATGTGTTTAATGTGCAGATAAATTAATCAATAAATATTGTTTTAGTAATGGATGACTTCTCCTCACAATGTGTCATATTGTTTTTCTAACTGAAACAGAAACCGTATATATCTGTGCCACACAGGTCCAGTTTGTGTACGATTGTGTTGAAACCATGTGATGCAGTGACAGAAGCTGGGATGGCAGTTCAGTTTCCTTCAGGGACATCCAGGACTCAAATGTAGGTCAGAGTCCAGCAGCGGGAGGTTGTTGGTTTGAATCACTCACCAAATGGCAGATGTCATGCAAACTCACAATGCACGTCTAAAATCAAAACAAACAAATAAAACCCAACAAAAAACAATAAAAAAGGGACAAAAAGTGTGACGATGTTCTTGGAGCCCAGAACAAACACCATGATATGGAGGTTATGTTTATTAGCTCAGATGTGGACCGGGTTCGGCTGTGAAGAGGGAAACCTGCAGAGGGATTTGTCAGATCTTAAAGAACAGTCCAGTGGAGATCTGAAAAGCCAAACCTGACCGGTTTCACGTTTTGTTTAACAGCAACACCTCAGCCTCCCCCTGCTGTCAGTCAAAATCAGTCACCTTATCAGCTCACTAGTTGCATGAGGGAATGGTAAAATGGCTGCTGCTTCAGTTTACAGCAATATTTAAAGCCTATAAACAAATCTTTTTCATATTTCTCCCAATCTGGTGACTCATTCGGGTTAGGAGTCCACACATCAGGGTCTGAAACAGACCTACAACAATTTCTGACTCTGAAGACAAGTTGGAACAACTTTTGCATCTATTACATGATGCATACTGGCTTTGAGACCAATTTCCCTTCAAATAATGATATGTTCTCTGTTCCTATCTGCTGTGAAGTGCAAAAGTCTTCTGGATGATAATGAAAACGGATTATGAGATTATAAATCAAACAGTAAATTTTCTGGATTGGAAAGAAAACAGCTGAACCGAATTGGATTAGAAGACAGAGGAACACTTAAATAAGCATGACAGAGTGAGATCTTGTCAGAACTTCAGATCTGATTCTCTTCACTGCGCCTCGCTATCTGACATCTGAAGCAAACATCAGCCCTCGTCTTCAACACCCAGCAGTTGTTAGTGAATCAAAGTGAAGCTCCTCCCTAAGCGCTGTTTACTGATGTCGATGATTGCACACAACAACAACATGGACACATCAGTCTTAAATGAGCAGGGCTAGATGCTGAAGTGTCAGCTCCAAAAGGAGCCACAGAGGCCGATATGTCTGGTTAATGAGACTGGGGTTCAGAGGTGGGCGGCATCGCCTCGTGGGAAGGACTCTGCTGCTGTTCTGGTCTTAATACGATGAGATGTGAGAGATAAGTGGATGGGTGAGAGTTAGCCAGGCTTTGTTGCCGGCTCAGCCGTCCTCTGGCTGTAATCTGCTGCTGCCTCCCTCATTCAGCTGCAAACAGGAGAGGAGACGAACGTTCAGCTCTGCTGGTCACAACAGGACTCGTCTTTTTAAAAACAATATACAAGAGTTTACTGTTTGTTCAGAGTAAATAACTGTTGCCTGATATGCTGTAGCAGAACTGCATTGAAACTACATTTTATTGTTTATTATTAGAGATAAATAAATTATTCTTTCAGTTGGCAAATGTTAATTTACTGAAACAACCAGTGTCTCGTTTTTTATTAAATAATCTGTATCATTAAGAACTCATGAAGCAGATCAGCAGCGTTACTCTGATTACTGCACTTTGTTTGCTTACTGCCTTTATAGCTTTTGGAGATTTTCTGTTTTTGATTATTTATGTTACTTATTACAAACTTTTAATTTGTCTAATAGTTTGCTGTTTGTTTCAAAAACTTACTTTGTTTTTATGACAAAAGGATTCAAGTTGTTGGAAAAACACACCAGTATTTAACACGTGTCCACTTCTGTCACATGACTCAAACAACTGATGCAGATGTTTGCTGCTTGCATGAAGTTTTTCAGCTTTATCTTCTTAATCTTGAAGGGATCTCTGTATTAATGCCTTTACTATGAGTGGGAAAGGTTGTTTGAAAGATATTTCTGCCTTTGGTTGATTATATTCAGGCAAACAACTAACCAGTCAAGAGTAAAATAAATGTTTATTACAAAAAAGGTATGTTTTTGTCATTGTGGCTTTAAAAAACAAAGCAAAAAGTTCTTTCAATTCATTTAGACACAGAAAATAAAATCACTAAAAGCGCTTATCAGACTTTTTTTCTTTTTGCCTTCTTACCAGCTCTCCAAGTTTGTAAAAGCAAATTGTGCACTTTTTCTAAAATTCTGCAAACAAATCAAATGAATCAGCTCCATAATATTATTGGTGATGTAATGACAGTAATGCCTTGCAGGTAAGTTCACTGATCTTTCCATCCATCAACACCAACCACCACCTGATGTTGGTTTCATCATAAATTTAGTAAAGTTTATGTATTTTCTTACAAATTCACCAGCAGTCAGAGCCAGGTGAGAGACTACAGCTGCTTGTATCTCATAGCTTTAGGGACTGGACATAAGATTTTTCCTCTAATTTATCTTTTTTGTAAGTCAACACCTAAACTTTATGACCAGATTTAAATTTTTATACCACCCTAATTATAAACAAACTAATAAATCTTCCAACAGTAGCAACTGACCTCATAATGTACATATATGTACTTTATGGTAATATATTTGTCCAGGACTGATTTAAAAACATTTTGTGTAGACATGAAAGAATAACATGGATATCACATGCAGATGTTGTTTGAAAAGCTGCAGCGTGTTTGAGTCTGAACTTGATACAATCAGTGCTTATTCTCCAGCACCCAGAGTACAAACTCTGACAGCAGAGAGAGTGTGTGTGTGTGTGTGTGTGTGTGTGTGTGTGTGTCTGTGTGTGTGTGTGTGTGTGTCTGTGTGTCTAAACAACCAAGCAGATAGTCGAGTTGTCCAAGATTAAAGAGCGTCTACAAGCTCAGAGCTGATCTTTCTCTCTCTGTCAGAACAGAACAACAACCATCATTGTTTTCTTTTCCTTTTAACTCTTCATTTTTTCCATCTGCATTATTTAAACTGAACAGGATAGAAACAGTCTTTGATAATCCAACTTCAGAACTACTGTTGGTCAATTAAATCAACAAAAACAAAACTTGTTTTTTAACATCTGAAAATAGATTTTTTTTAACTAAACTCAATAACACTTTACCAGTTTAAATTGTGTAAAATATTGTATTTCATGTGACTCTAAAATCAATACGACACCAAATATTGACACTTCAGTTAGTAAAATATAGCTGCCCTGCTTTTGATGTTGCTAAAGTCATGGCTGTGATTGGTTGAGCTGAACATCTGTAAAAATAATAAAAGGTAACAAGCAGATAAATTTCACAAAGCAAAGAAAATGTTCTTCAAATGAGACCACAAGATGAAACTGTAATGTATCCCTTTAGAATTGTCTATCAGTTTATCAATCATCACAGAATTACTTTATTATGACATTATTGTCTCAGGAACCATGTGTTGTGAGTCCTTTCATGTTGTGAGATCTTAAAAGTGGAAAAACTAATGCAAACTGATGGAAATACCTTTGGAAATATTCAAAGACTACATTTTTAGATAACATTCAAGAAAAGAAAACTAACTTTGGCAGATACATAATTCAACAATAATGTGCTACACAACTAAAACCTCACTGTCCCCCCAGTGTTAGTGTAGCGTTTCCTCTTGAGCTTCTTCCTCCTCATTTAGAGCAGATTTCATTTTAGGAGCATTTCCGGCTGTGGGTTTCAGACTGTCTCTGTTGCATTAAGACAAACCCTCTTCCTCTCTACTCTATTTTCTTTTTTTTTTCCTGATCTGACCATCCATGACCTTCAAACCTGAGCAGTAATTCCCCAAAGGACAGAGGAGACGAGCCAAGAAGAAGAGGAAGGAGGACAGTGAAAGGACTGAGTCTGAGGCTGACGTGAACATTTCTCAAAGAACAAAGAATATTTCATGATATTACAAGTGTTAAACCTGTCAGCAAACAAACAAAGTCACAAAAAATGATCACTTAGCATGCAAAGGTTCTATAAAATAATAATAAAAAACATTTCTACTGATTGTAATCTCAGCTTCAAACATATCTGCTGGAAGAACAGTTTGTGTTTCCTGTTTGGTATCCTTGGATAACTTTCACTGGAAATTAGGGCTCCATAAATACATTTAAATGAATTGAATTAAAAACATTTTTCTGCTTTTTGAAAGTAAGTATTTGCTTTGGTACAACTAACAAACTGATAGTTATTTAAAAAGGCAGGAATTCATCAGGACAGTAAATGCACAGAAGAATTTGACATTTGCACAACGCTTGTCTGAAGCAGCTGAAATGAGTTTCCTCTGCAGGCTGGATGGACTCAGCCTCAGAGAAAGGCTGAGGAGCTCCATCATTCAAGGTGAGCTCAGAGAAGACCTGCTGCTCCTCATCACCAAAGGAGCCAGCTGGGGGAGTTTAGACATCTGATTAGTAGATTGTTCTCTTGGATGTGTTTTGAGCATCTCCTTCTCGGGGAAGACCAGAACTTGCTGGATTCTGTCTGACCGGACTACAGATAAACAGAAGAAAATGGATGGATGGACAAACTGATGACTGAATGAAAATAAATGGTTGGTTAACAGACAATCAAGCTGTTGATTCAATTGAAAAAATGAACGAAGGGACTGAAAGATAAACAGATTATCAGATGAACTGACAGATGGATGTTGGAAATAAAAAAAGAAATTGCAGACAGACTGATGAAATGGTGGTGGAAAGCATAAAAACAACTGCAGTTCAGGTGATGGATGGAGGGATGAGTGGATGGATACATGAATAAATGATAGAAAGATGACAAACGTAGCTAACAGAAAGATGAAGACATGGATGGATGGACCTGTACAATAAATTGAAGGTTATAAATTGAAGGGAGGGACAGATGAACAGAGTTATGGGTTGAAGGGTAAATTAATAAAATTGATAGGCGGACAGGCTGAAAGATGGTTTGGAGGGAAGATAAAAAGACAAAATGGATGGAAATCAAATGAATGTGCAGATGAACAAATAATAAATTAACAGATTGTTGCAAAACTGAGTGGATCCACTGATAGACTGATAAATGATTGGATGGAGAAGTGATTAGACGAATAGAGAGATACGCAGCTAATAAATCATAAAAAGTGACCTGATGCACTCAAGTTACACTTGGCCATCTTTGTTCTTGTTTGAAAAACATCCAATGTGTTCTTAGATAAAAAGTGGAACTATAAAACAGCCATTCAGGAATAACAAGTGCTCACCAGTTAAATGAACTCCCCCTAATTCTATTAATAACCATCATCTATCAGCGTGATTAAGCCACTAATCCTCTGTGTTCTCAGCTCAGCTGATTAACACAGGATCACACACACAGCAGTAACACATCCAGTTTGACACATTTATATGCATTGTTTGCTGTCTTATGTCAAATACAAAACCAAAACGTATCTACTGTTTAAAAATGGGGCTAAAAGTACAGTCATAATGCTTTAAATGTAATGCAATCAGTATTTATTGTTACAAAACTAAATCAGAATTGCATTTGTGAGTAAACAGTTGTTGCCTCTGAAGTAGCATTAATTCCTCACAGATGTTAAAAGTACTTGATTTAATCCAAGATGAACGCCTTAGTTCTCAGTGGGGTCATAGTTTATGTTGATGACTGAACAACAGCTTTGTTTTAATAAAAAAGGAATTTATCTTTTTTCAGCTGGATGTTTGGACCAGTGGCTCCCAAAGTCTAAAACCATCACTCATTACTTTAATCATTTATAATTTTTAGACTTTGCCTGTTTCTTTATTCAGATTTAGTCCAGTCCTTCTATCTGACTGTGAATGTGGAGATTTCCATCCTCCCTACTTGTGCGCTCTGCGCCCTATAGGCACCGAGGCAGCAGGTACAGAGATTCTTGTAGCAATTTATTTCTGGTAGAAAGCTAGAAAAGGGTGAGCCCTCTGCCAGTGTGCATATAGGAATGTTTTGACCAGCAAGGACAGAAAGACTTGGTTGTATAACAACAAAAGTGCCAAGGTTCCAAAAAAATATACGAAGGTCAGCAAGCAAGCATGTACAGAAACAAACTGAACCATATCAAGCAAATCCTGGCAATTTATAAGGAAAGTAGTGTGAAGACAGAAAGTTGAAGCAAATGACTTTGTTCAATTCAACTCAAGCACTCAAATAACCTATAAATACTAACTGGAGCCTATGTGCCAATGTTTCATTTTTGTTTGTTAAACCACTTAACTCTGACCTGTGTATCACTCAGGTATAAACAAGGCTCCTAACGCCATGTTGTGTTGACGCATAACAGACAACCGAGCAGAGAACCAACTTTAAATTGGATCTTTAGGCTCTTTGTTCCAAGAAGCCAACCACAAAAACAATTTGTTTCCATTTCTTCAGCTGAATCGATGGAAACTATGAGAAAAAAACACAGTTTAACAGAAAAAATGGTTGTAGTTTTAACAAGGTGCTTTCCAAAGATCTGTGAGCTGAAAACTTGATGACTAACTGAGGAATGATGAGGCTCTCAGGTCTTGTGTCAGATATGTTTTTCTGTTACTTTTGCTGGACTGTGCATTTTGGAGATTAGTCTGTGATTCAAAATCGTGAGAGAATTGGCTAATTTATTTATTTATTTTTTGCACTCTCGCTGAATTGAGTGTTTGCAACCAAGCAACAAGTGAGCCATGCAGCCATATTTTGCAGGGCAGGTATTTGAAAATCACAGCCTACTTTTATGTGCACAGAATGCTAAACTGTATTCTTGGCCATGCACATTATTTTGCCGACGCACCTCTGCCCACATTGCACTCGCCTCGGCCCGCTTTGTGCCCATCTTGGCAGCTGCCTGCATGTTTAAAATTTTATCTACTAGAGCACATTTTTAAAATGAAAACTGGCAGGTGAATACCAGATATTTATTATTTATCACCGATGTGGTTTTTAGACCTGGACATTCAGGGCTGTAGCCTTGGATGTTTCCTGTCATACGGAGAGCTGCTGTGCTGATGTCACAATACGACTCAAATGTTCTACAATTTATGGAAACTAAACTGAGAACCGTTTGAGAAAGGCTTGAGATAAACGTGGCAACTCTGTAATTATCATGAAAAGACATTATAGCTGAGTTTTTTGAACATGAAACTCATGGGCTTCAGTTTTAGATGGAATCTGTTTCCTTTGAGTCCTGGAAGATTTCAGAGCTGACTTAGATTTTTATTTTTACTGCTGAGCTTTGAGCTGTGAAGAGCTCAAGTATTAATATCAGCAACAGGACAACAAGCTTCTGAGACTCATTGGAGGAAACATTTTAAGACATTTTTGAAAGTCCCTTGTGGATGCACTTCGCCAACTAGTGTCCAACAGTCTCAGCCCAGTGAGACACCGTCTTCAGCGTTTTTCAGTTCTGACTCTTCTTACTTTGTCCATTTTCCCTTTTGTTTTTAAACCCACACCACAGTATCGTGACAGGGTGACTGAACTGAAACTGAGTGAAAAAGCAACAAAAGTTCAAAGGACAACTTTGACAGGATGAGTCTTTGCGAACATGAATACCTATTTATTATAAAGTAGTTCAGGAAAGTCTGTAGAACTGTGGATCAGAATCACTTGAAAGGATTACTAGAAGGTCTGGATCCTTGGAAGGAAAATATAAAGAAATAACAGGTGATTTAAACCCTTTGCAGAGTATATAT
>JAOXNZ010000091.1:565120-579704 GCA_028566095.1 Kryptolebias brasiliensis
TCAACATTAGTCAAGATTTTTATCTTCTGTATGCACCATAAAAAATAAGAATAAAAATAAAAAACACAAACATGAAAATATCTATAAATATATTTAAAGTTTTAATCACAAGATTGTGGTCATTTTAATAGAACTTTAATTTCATTCTGTAAAATGATGACAGTATAAAGTAAAATAAATCTTATTTACAAAGTGGTTTAAAATGTGTGTTTTTTTTGTAGCTGTCATGAAAGTTTCTGTTGTTGGGAATAAACGTTTGTTATATTTTATTTTTTCCAAACCTATCTAGACCATAAAAATGCTAAAAAGCAAAATCCATGTTTTTTTGATCATTTTCAAAACTGTGTAAAACCACGAAAAACCAACAAAACCTGTCTGGGTTTATATCATCAGAGTTACTGATTTTAATCATTATTGTGTCATCATCACAAGTAATTTATTATCCAACCCTGTGAGGTAAGGTGCATTAAATATGTGTCCACATATTAAAGTGACAGTTAGCAGGAAGGACCGTGTGATGAAGAACACACCTTCATCTTCGTGGTTCCTCCGTCTGCAGGCGTTATGACCCGAGGGAAGAGGTGAGACACAGCGACCCGTAGGGAGCAACAACTTAACGTTACGTCTCACCGTTTCACAAGCTGCAGGTGTCCGACTGATGTTTGCCACCAATCAGAGGAGAGTGGGTCGGATGGGTCTATTGGAGGCGTGATGTGGGTGAGAGCGGCAGCTTGACGGGTAATTTCGTGGCTGACTGATGGTGTTTTGAATGACTGATGATGTGGGTGATTTGGTCGAGTGCTCGTCTGTCCCTGAGGTGATGAAACAAACTCATCGTGTTTACAGGCTGAATAATAGAAAGGCCTCATCTCTGTCTTACCAATTAAATGACTTTTTTAAAATCATTTTCCCAGACAGTTCTCCAGTTATCTTCATCTATCATGCTTTTATCCATTTTTGTCACGTTTTCCTTTTAACTACTGTCCCTTTACTTAATATTTTTTATTTTTTTATTCATGCTCAAAGAGGTGTCCTTTTTTTTAACTTGTTGCTGCTAATCTTCACACTTTGAAAATGTCATTTCAAGATGATAATTATAAAAAAGGGATGCACGAGAGTATGCTTACAAGTTTCTTGCATCAGCTCTTCTTTAAAAGACCCAGAAATGATGCTAAGAAATGAAACCAAGTTTGAATCTGATGAAGACAGAGGGAGTAATGACCAACAGGATTACTGTTAGAGCAGAAAGGAAGACTAACGGAAACAAATCAGGAAACCCAGTAAAGATAAGTGTTCAGCCTCAACAGTTTTGTCTCAGATTCTCTGGATCTTCATCGAAACGCGACCGAAGGGCGATCGTGTTTTTGCATATGATTGTGTGTCTTTCTGTTAACAAAATATCTCATGAACCACTGGACAGATGTTTTAAACCTTGCAGGAAGTAATGTTTGGATTTACAGCTACAGCTGACTTACTTCTGTAGTCAACATTATTCAAGATGGCCGCCACAGCCAGCTGACCTTAAAAACACAGAAATGAATATAACTCAGTCAGTTTTACAGATATTGACCTAAAACTCGGTGTGGTAGTAGCTGAGACTGATCCTCAACACATACCCTGAGCACTGACAGATTACACAAGAGCTTTGTTCAAAATTTTACCATTAACTGTTGGCACCTAACTCTATTTGTCTGTTAGCAAAATATTTCATGAGCCACTGGACAGATTTTAACAAAGCTTGATCAGTTTTTTACTCTCCAAAAATGCTAAAAGTAAAGAACAACAACAACTAAACCTGATGGCTGAGCTTCATTTCTCCAATGTTTCTGTTTATTTAATTTGTTGTTTAGTTTCAGTTAAATCAAAGATTACTTTGAGTTTTAACCAGCTTCCCTCAAACAGGGCTGTGGCCTTTCAACCTGAAATCAATTCAAACAATGCTGATAAGATTAGATTAAATATGTGTGAATAAATAAATATTAAATGTCTTGTAAGACAGTTGGATTGCTGTTTTTGCACTGAATTGAACTTCATATGTTTCTGTTGTAAGTTTTGCTTAATGAATAAAGAAACTTTGGAAAACGAAGCAGAGAGAAGCAAAATTGATGAGGTTTTTCTCTGAAACCTGTCTTCCTAAAAGTTTCTGTTGGAGTAAAATTGTTGTTCAAAAAAGAACAATTCTAACCCTGAAGAAACCAAACTGCTGTCCTAAAATAACAACAAAAATGAACAAAACATCACATGAACACAAAGACTGTTTTACGTCTTCTTCACTACAGAACAAAAAAGACTCAGCCATAAATTTCAGGTCCTGCAGCTCTGCGGGTTGGGTGGTCAATAGAGAAATAGAGTTCAGGGTGGAGACAGCTAAGGGCTGGTGATGAATCACAGAAGAAAGTCAGCTTTAAAAAAACGTGGCTCTAAATCAAACTGTAAATCTGCGACTCAACGGGAAGCAGAAGAGCCAGGAGACGGATGAGGCAGAGAAGAAGAGGTGCGTTAAATGGCTGTCAGAGCAGTTTAATTTGTCGGGAATAAAAACCTAACATGATCTCATTTTCCAGCTCACTTGTCATAATAATTTCAAACAGAACAACTTCTGTATTTTTTGGAGGGAGGGGGCAGGAGAACAGCTTTATCAGACCTCACAGCCAAAGATGTGAGAATAAACTCAAACAGGAAGTCTGAAAGACAGTTTTACCTGAGATTCAAATCAAAAGAAGAAAGTTGGACGACCTGAAAACACTGAATTACCTAAATCTGCAAAATATAAAATGATTAAACACAAATTAGACAGTAACATGTTTTGGACGGCTGAATATTTAACGTTTTCAGGCTCCGTCTCTCCTGGTTTCCACTGAAAGTAGCTTTGTTCTAAATCAACTCTAAAGATTTTCTGTTTTTGGCAGAAACCCCACTGAGCTGTACAACACAAAGGAAGGGAGGTATCTCATAAATCATAGTACTAGATCAACATAACCGAAGTCTCAAGGCCTTAAATCAAAAGGTCAGAGGTCACCAACCATTGGAGACAGGAGGCGAAAAAGATGAAGAGCACAAAGGATATTTCTGTAAAGTCAACACTCTTATGCTTTATAAAATTGTGCTTTTTAACATTTGCTCGCCTACAGCTTTTAACGTCTGTTATAACTTTGGGATTTAAAGAGCTCAGTATTTTCTGAGCAGGCACTTGGTGTTGTTCCACAACTCACTTTATTAATTATTTATTTTATTATTATTCATTATTTATGTTTATAGTTAAGGGTCTTGATTTGTAGCTGTCAGACATGTCTGTCATCTTATGTGGAAAGAACGGGTCAGTAGATTCAGAGCATGTACAGAAACACACATTATTAAAACAACCAAACTTTTAAACTGATAAAAAAAACTCCTCTTTGCAAAACAGAGATAAAGATGAGGTCCTTCAGACAAGAGATGGTGTTTACACACTGAGGAATCTGGTGATTTGTGTTTCCTCTCAGTAATAAACATTCAGATTCAGACAAACAGAGGAACAGGCCGGCATTATCATGAAAATGAGGCATTTGGATTGCCACAGGAAAAAACACCTGAAATAATTATAATCACAAAATAATAATACAAATAAATCTTTGCTACACTGTGGTGAAGAACCAAACAAGAACTCTGTGTTATCAGCAGAAAATAATAAATATGAATGTGTTGGACAGTTTCCTATTCTTAATGTTCTTTTTTAATTCATCTGCAGAAGGCACCAATTAAATCAATGAGTGCATGTTTTAATTTATTCATATTTGAGGCAAATATGGAAAAACATTTTTTTTCTGATTTCACTGCAGTCTGAATCAATCACTTAAAACAACAGAACCTTAAATTTAACTCAACTTAAATTACTTTGGAAATAAATGAACTTTTACAAAAGAGGGAAGCTGGTAGTGAAGCTTAAAGTAACCTGAGCAGCAGAGACTGGAAACTTCACCTCTCTGCTTTCTCTGTAAATCATTTTAAGGTTTAATATTCTCATTTTGAATTTATTTATCTTTAAAGAAATTAAGCTTCATCTTTTCCGCAGCTTTTACCAGAACAATAACATGCATTTAAAATCAATCATTTTGGGGAAAAAAGTACAAAAAAGTACAATTTTTGGATTAAACTGCCTTCTTCCATGCACATAACCTTAATGTATGTGTTGAGCAGGGCCGGTTGTAGGCATGCATATCTGAGGGGGCAGGCAGACGTGTGAAGGGGGCATCATGCGTGCACATCAAGCTCCAGCACATTTTTTGTTGTTGTTGATAAGTGTTTTCTTCATGGGATTGTTCTCCTACGCTACACTACGCTGTCGTGTTCAGTTTGACATGGATTGGCCGAGTCACTGAGGACAAAATGGACACAGAGACACATGAAGCTCTTTATGAGCTGCTGAAAGCTGTGGGAGCAGAAAGTAAATAAAAGCTTTGAATATCCTCAAAACAGCGTGCAGAACTAGAGGCTGGACGGGTCTTTCTGTAGGGGTCTGTCTCACAGGTCATCTGTCCTCAGTCTGATGCTCCATCTGTCCTCAGACTGAGACACTCTGACAGGATCCCAGGCTGAAGAACAGCACAGCGTTCCCCGGCTGACAGAACAAGATGCTATATTTACATTTGGTTTATGTTGTTAATTATTTATTTAGTGTCTCACAACATGAATCACTACAAGAAATTTAACAGAGCTTCACTGCTTCAGGTAAAACTAGACCCTCTGGGTGAAATTGGACATTTTTGGACTGTTTTTGATTTTTATTCATATTTTACCCTAAAAATGGTTTAACCTGCCATGTTTGGAGTCATTTTTTTCAGCATAACCTCCCAAGTGTGAATTTCAAGTTATTTTTTTACTTTTGACCTACTGTATTAACACAACAGAACAACATAAAATCTAATGATTTATAGTTTATTTTACTGTAAAAACCACAGACATACTTGACATAAATGTTTTTACAACTTGGAATGCAAATATAAACAGTAATATTTATAAGCACATGGACTAATTTAGCAACAACAAAGTTATAAACACTATTTCCATTAAAATGGATAAATATTTGTAGGTGTTTTTTGGACAAAAGAATCAGGACTTAGAATAAAAAGCCATAAATCTTTGAGCCACTCCTACAGTTTGTGTCCAAACCAAGGCAGAGGGGACATCACATTCTTAGTTTTGGTCATTTTCTCTGTCCTGCTCAGGATCACTCAGGTAAATGATCCAAAATCTGGATCTGAATCTGTCTCTGTTATTATTTTGGCTGGAAGGAGAACAGACAAAATGTGATTTTGTTTCCAGTGATCAAATAATGGATCACCTAGTTCATCAACATAGTCCTCCTTGTCTGTCTCAGACTCTGTTTTTTATTTTTTTTTTCTCTCCATCTCTGCCTCTGAGCTTCTCCTTCTGCCTGCAGCTCCATCATCTCTGGGTCTGAACCTCCAACAGAAGCTGGAGCTCCACGTTCAAAAATCACCTCATTAGTTTGACTCAAACACACTAAATCTGACTCAACTTAACACTAAACACACAAAACTACACCTTAACTATAAAATCCAAACACGCTAAATATCACAAAACTCATTCATCACTCCTGCGACGCAGAACTTCCTTCAACTTTTGCGACTTTATTTTTCTTACTATAGATATTTTGTGGCTTGACAGATGACTTTGGGCCTCAGTCAGATTGGAGTTGGGGGGGTGTTCAATGGGAGGGGTTGGGGGTGAGATCGGATGGAGGATGGGGGAGACTTTCCAGCTTCGCCGCCGCCTCTCGCTCTAAGGCTTCAAATATGATGATGATTATCAGAAAAAAAATCATAACTCTGGTTTTCTTTGGGCTACTGACTCAATTTAAAAACTGATGTAAAGTCTGAAGTCTGGACTATTGACACAAATCAAAACAGTCTCAGAGAAGGCAGCTCTTTCCTGCTGGAGCGGCTCCTAGGCTCTCTTGCATACTGAACGGTGATTGGTTGTTTACTGGGGGGAGGGTCTCTGCTGCCTGCAGACAGTCTCACATGCACCCGCACACAGCATGGAGCTGAGGGGAGAAAGAGGAGAAAACTTGTGCCTTTTTCAGTAAGTTTGATTTGAGGGGGCAGTGCCCCCTCCTGCCCCTGTGTAGCCAGCCTCAGTGTTGAGGAAGACTCTCAGCTAGTTCCACACAAATTAAACCTCAGTATCTGTAAAACTGACTGAGTTGTTGTTATTTTTGTGTTTGTTAATGTCCTTTAGCTGTGGTGGCTAATTTGAATCAGGTTGATGTACATCCAGTGACACTTTCTGAGAGTTTCATTAACAACCTGCCTTTCATGGCAGCGGGCGATAACCACTGAAACTAACAGAATGTTTTAAATATTTTATTCACGATACTTTGACTCTACATATAACACTTAAATAATCCTGCAAATACATAACTACATAATTTACTGCAGTTTGTATTACTGTGCAAAAGTTTTAAACTACCTATAATTTCTTTATATGTTCCTTCCAAGCAGCAACCAGAAAAAAAAAAAAAAAAACTTTCTGAAGTTTTTCTTTACACTTTGGGTGTTTTTAATACATAACAAGACCTTGTAATATGAAATAAATAATAATAAGTAACAAAACGCTGGGTTTTGCAGATGGCTGTAGACTGTTAATGTTGTGTTTCTTCTTAGGACATACGGATCACATTATACATCAAAAAGTTTACATAATAAAACCTACTGCTACACATTTCCTCCAATAAACAGTTAATTCAAAATAATCAAAACATGAAAATGTTATATCTTTCTTCAGTTGGTTGTAGGAAAGTCTACAGCAGCAGTTATTAAAGGCCTGGAGTGATCCATCCTCTGCTGGAATACCAACGTTCTGAAAACTCTGGATGCTCAGAAAATTTGCAGTCTTGTCTACAGAGAGAAAACAGTCTCAGAACTCAGCTCTGGTGGGAGCACACAGCAATTGGAAGTAATGAGAAAAATAAATTAGCCCGTGGAGGAGAGGTTACGGGTGTACTCATGCCCTCATCAATATTCATACAACATGGTCCACTTATTAATTCACTGGACCAACAAGGTTTGATTGTTACTGAAGAGGAGCTTCAGGGTTTTGAATTTAAGATGTTCTGTTTTCTTCTGTAAGTATAGTGTGTGTCTATGTGTGTGTGTGTTGTTCACCTCACTGCAGGATGGAACTTCAGAAACCTTTTGTTTCAGATTCTAATTCATTTGTTAAATTAAAACCCAAATGTTTAGCTCAAGCTGCAGGTTCAGCCCTCTGTGTTCTACAGGGGGCTGATCATATTGTCTCCAAGTCCCCAAAGTGTTAAATTATAACCTGATTATAAACTATAACTGGGATTCATTGAAGGAATGCATATCACCCACCACCTTTAATGACAAAGTTTTACATTTAAAAAATCTAGTGATGAGAAATGAAGAGTTACAGAAGATGTGCTAGCTTTCAGGGTATATGGCAGGGAAGACTCTCTGCTACTACCACACCAGACTTTAGCTCAGTATGTGTAAAATTCACTCATTGTTCTTTCCATTTGCATTTAAAAAGGTCATTTAGCTGTGGCAACCATCTTGGATTGGGTTGACTTCAAAAGCTAATCTGTTGTGGATGTACAGCGCATCCAGTGATTTCCTGAATGTTTTCTTAAAATCTGTCCAGTGGTTCAGGAGATATTTTATTAAAGGTACAGATGAGTGCACAGAAAGAAGTAAAAACATAATTAACCTTTTGCCTTCGGTGGCGAGCGATAAAGCTCAAATAAAAAATAAACTTGTCTTTCAAAATTGCCCAAACCATGCCAAATAAAGTGTTGTTTTTCTCCCCAGTGTTTTTGTCTTCTTAACATTGATGGAAAATATTTAGCAGCTTCGTTTCATCGTGGTGAGACTTAAATCTGTTAACAAAGTGAACCACCTGGCTGCTCCCCTCAAAACTTCCCAGCATGCCGAGGGTACACTGGATGCAGGATGGCATCACTTCACTGCAATTTTCTTCGCTGCTCGAGCCCAGATGGAGACAGAGCCCAAATCAAATACCCACAATCCCCTGGGTGAGGAGAGGGACCTGGCACTGTTAGATTAGATGTAGTTATGTCAATAAAACAGGAATCACATCGGCAGTCAGCAGGAAAAGACATCTGCTCACCAAGTGTAAGAATATGAAGATATATAGTTTTTATAAAGATTGTAGGAAAATCAAGTTGCACAGAGACAAAAAGAAGATAAACTTAAAACACCAACACACTAACACAACTATCAGTGAACGGCACTTATAGGTGCAGAGCCACCAGTCAAAACCACAACATATACTTTAGATCAACATATTTTCACAAAGACATGGCCAGAGGACACAAGAATGAGAGGGGAGATAAAAGAAAATGAGACACAGAAAAAAATCGAATCAAATTCAAAGACAGGCATACCAGAGGGGCTGGAGAGGGACACAAACAGAAAGGAGAGAAAGCAGAACAAAACCAAGGTCAATGAAAGACTGTATTTATTGTTTTATTTATATGTTAGGTAGCAGGGAAGATGACAATGAAACTGAGAGCTTTCATTTCAGGAAAACACGATAGGAATGTGTTCAAGGAGAGAAAGGAAAGAGAAAGAAATGAGATGAAAGGTAGAAAACAGGAAAGACAAAGAGAAAAGAATAAGGAGGTATCTCAGCAGGTATGGACCCTGCAGCTGTGGAGACAGGTTGAATTTAATTGTGTTCATTATAGTTTTTTAATATGATGCAAGCAAACTGGAAACTAAAAACTGGAATTGATGCACTAATTAAAGATACATAAAGCTGCTTTTTTCTGAACTAAAAATGATTTTACTTACTAGTACCTACATACATACCCAGTAAATACTCGGTACGTACCCAATCAGTACCAGGTTGTGACAGGAAAGTACCAGGTGCTACTGGTACATACTTGGCTGTATTATGTATTACTACCAAAAAAGCAATTATGGCACTTTTAGATTAGTTGTGATCAAAATAAAATGGTACAAAAAATACTGATCAAAAGTTAAAAGTTTCTGCTCCGTCTCCATTCTCTACGACTTTAACAAATGTCTTTTTTTGTCACTTCGTAATTACAATCACAAATCAATACAACAAAAGAAAAAAAACCTTAAAATAATTACCCTTTTCACCCCACAACTGAGCAGATAATTAAACCTGTCGGAAATCAGGAAAAGCAAGTCTTATATTTGTGCAGGAGAGTAGTTGCAGGCCTCTGCTGTGTCGCGGGTCAATCCGATCGTTACACATTAACATTTATGCTCCTGAATTGCATTGATGAGTGGAAAGGAACTAATTAAAAAATAACTAAGTACTAGTATTGATTAAAAAAAGTCTTATCTTGAGTTAAAACTCAGAAAGAAATTTCTAAAGCTGCTAAAACATTTCCAATCCATAAATATTAGTTAACATTGTTTAACAAAACCCACTTCTTAAAACCCAAAGGAATTTGTCTTTTGTCCAAATTTTTCTATTTTAATAAATCCAGACAACTGTTAATACACCTAAATTTGCCATGACAGCCTTCATATGGGATGAAAAGTTCAGGATGCCCCGCCGATCAAGCCCTCTGGTTGGAGTTTAAAGAATGACTCAGCAGATCAAAATGCACCAAATCATTTTTTACAGCATCTCTGTGCTGCCATGAGCTGTCAGCACAACATTTTCAGGCAGGCAGAGATTTGTTGCAGCCATAAGTGAAACAACACACACGACAAGAATGTCCTCAAATAAACTGAGAGCCATAAACGTGACTTCAGTCCTGTAAATGTCACCACCCATCTTTTATTAAGGGTTTTGTTTTATTAGGCTGTATTTTCTTTTTGTTTGTAGCCAGAGTTTATTCAAATTAATGATCCACAGACTGTTTAAAAATCTAGCAGATGGAACAAAGTAATCCAAGCAGCAGTAACGTAGATGAGATGATTTCATTTTCCTTTTTATTTACTCATATATTTCCCCCTTAAGATCTTCCTGAGATCCTATGTTGTCTGATTCCACCATGTTTGTTTACCTACACGGACTATGGCCAGCCTAGTGGAGGTATTTTATGGGACTCAAGCTTCCAAGTGTTTTTTTGGAAAATTCTGCCCTTGTTTACAATGAGTGTGGACCCACATTCCAGAAATGCATGTCAGTATATCTGAAAAACATTCAAACTGCACCATCTGATGTAGTTCAAGATACCTTTTTATGTTTGATTTTATACTTTGCAATAAGTGCCTTTAAATTAGTTTATCATTGCAGGAATAGAACAGCTAAAAAAACATTTTTTTTTGTAAATTATAAGATCATGCGTTGATTATTTTGCTAATTTAGTTTAGATTTTTTTTGTGCTAGCTTAGTTTTTTGTCATCACCAGAAACTGGATAAAGGAAAAAAAGAAGAAGCTGTGCTTTTCTTGTTATAACTGTAAAGATTGTGCTGCAGAAAAAACAAAAAAACAGCTTGAACCTGGAGAGCTTGAAGAGGAAAGACATAACAAATAGAGACGAAGTTAACTTGATAGATGGAGAGAAGGATGGATGAAAGGCAGAGATGGGAAGAGATGGGAAGAGAGGAGGGACAGCAGGGGAGGGATTGTGGGAATAATACTGGCCTTCTTCACTCAATATTTTAACAGATGGCACCCTCTTACACCCACACAAACACACCCCATCTCTGTACACACTCGTGCTGAGCTCTCCAAACAACAAACACACACTCACACACACACAGGTTGGGGAAATGGGCCAGAGTTCATTAGAATATGGCCACAGAGAGACTTTGTATTTGATCTGTTTATTTGTGACTCTGCTTATATGTGCACGTGTCCGCATACTTATTTAATTTATGTGTGAATCAGTTTGGTATTTCCTGTTTTAGTTGCTATTTTTTCATCTTTACTGGGGATTAAAATGTGTTGATCATAAACATCCAGAACATTCTTGATAGATGGACTGCTTCCAGAGGAAGTTAAATAAGAAAGATGAATCTGAATAAAGCCATCGTTTTGATTTATTATCTCCCACCTTTCAGAGCAGTGGGTGATAATATAATTCCCTGTGTCTGTGTGTGTTTGTCTGTCTGTTAGCAAGAGACTGAATATGATTGTAATGTTTTTTTGCTTCAGTACCTTCAACTTACTCCATTTTAAAGCTACAGTCCTCAGTTTTTTATGTAATGTACAGTAGGGCTGCATATTAGAAACAATAATATTGTTTAATATTATAATGATATTATCAGTTGTGATAAACCAACATTTTCCTCACTTTCTTCTCTGTCAGTGCCATCTTCTAAACCAGGTGTGGGCATCAAGGCTCGTGAGAGTCTGTAGGATTGACTGAAGATTATCAGCAGCACATGAATGCATCGTACTTTAAATAAAATGCTTTCTGATTTATTGCAGTCCATCCTGTCCTTTGTGGTATTGATATTGTGCTCACTGATATCATGATGACAATAAATTTATGTTTTATTGTGCAGCCCTATAACATACCTAAATACGCTTACTAAGAAATACAACAATTCAAATTTTTACAACTACATCATACAGTTTGCGAAATGATGTCAAACAAAGTGCTCCATGGTAGAGGGCCGGGTGGGACTTGATGTTGATTAAAATCAATGTGACTTCCTGAAGAAGGCGTGTTAGCTGAAACACTGAGCTTTTACTGATCCAGAAGGCTGTGCCATAAAAGTATTTTAACCAATTTAAGGAGAATGGTGCCTTAGAGTCTCTTGATATTCAAGGTACAAGTTCTGTTTTCCCAACTATTTTCTCACTCCAGCCTTATTTTTACCACCCATCCATGAATTTTCATTAGTTTTTTCCTTTTCTGGCTAAAATACATTGGTTTTACCAACATTTTGTTGGTTGCCTTGGTAACATGTTAATGAAAGACTGTTACAACAATGTCCTGCTTCAAAAACAGTTTTGTCACAACTAGATTGAATTAAAACAAACAGATATTATGATTCAGGCTAAAATACATTTTGACAATTTCACAATAATTTGGACATTCTATATACAGTTGTTCTCTAAAAATACTAGATGTTGCAGATTTGCATATTGGCCATGGCAACACTTGGATTTTTGTTTTTCTTTCTCCTAAAAGAGGTTTAGCATGAAAAGTTGAGAACCACCTCTAATTATCTTGTTCTTTAATCTTTAACCTGCTAACTGAGGACTGTAGAGTCTGAGATGGAGCTCATTGCTCTGAGCATTGCATGGTCTGACCTTTGGGGTGAATTTGCTGGGACATCCACTCCTGGGAAGACTGGCAGCTGTCTTAAATGTTTTCCACCTGTGAATAATCTTTCTCTCTGTTGGAAAGAATGATGGACTCCAGACAGTTTGGAAATGACCTTTTCCAGACTGATGGGCAGCAACAGTTGTTTCTCAAAGGTTATTGCTGATGTCTTTCCATCCTGGATACCCCAGAGCAGCAAGCCGACAGAACGTCGGCTTTTTAAAAGTTTATGAAGTTTCTCATTCAGACATGTTGCTGTTCTGATGAGGTCAGATTAATGAACAGGACACTTTAAAAAGCCCCCAAAAATGTTGCACTTCAAATGAGAGTTATTAAAATGGATGAAGGGAGGGGTGAAGGTGAGACAGATAGAGACACTTGGCTGCTGGAGTAAAACACTTTGACACCTCATCACACATGGCTCTGAGACATTGGCACGCTGCAGCTTGAGTATCTGTGAGTGCTGCTGGTTCTGATCCCACCAGCAGGTTAATCTACTAGGATTCAACAGATGGCACCAGCTGTGTGTGTGTTTGTGTAAATGTGCACCCATGTGAGAGCACATGAATGTGTGTTATCTTTGCATGCACATGTGTGAAAATGTGTGGACATGATTAAGAGAACATATAGACACAAACACTGTCCACATGGCTGACTCAGAAACAAACAAAAAAATATATAATGTAATAACTAAACATTTTACTGTTGTGGTAAAAATACTTACTTTGGTAACTGAACTGTTCATGGTGGATTTGATGGTGTCAGTAATGAGATGAGGTTTTATATGTTCAAACCTTGGATGCTATTCTGTGCTTTTATGTGGCAGCTTGAGCTTCCATTTATGACTCTGCAAAGATTTTGGGATAATTTTACCCCGTATTCAAATAGTCGCTATTCAAAATTCCCTTTTTATCTGTTTTAAAACAAAGCAAATAATTCTGTCTTACAGTGGCCAAATATTTTAAATGAAAGTTTTGATGAATAAATTTGGTTTCATGTTTTGGGTTGAAGGCAAACTGTTGTTTCAGCTCATTATAAGAAAAAAAATCTAACAAAGAAACAGTCAGATGAAAACAAAACCATATAAAGATTTACATCCAGAGGAAAACATGTAAATTCTTTATGCAACAGCTGTCATAAAACTACTCATTCCATCTTTATTAGACAGAATATAATAACGTAGTGGATCTTATGGTTTACAAAATAAAAAATACAAAAATATTACTCCTGAAAGAAGAAAAAAAAACAAAAAGTATCATCTACTAACCAAAATCCTTCTTTCAGATAAACATGGAGGAATCTTAAGATCACCTCAGCTTTTTGTCATTATGAGTGAATCATTGGGAGTAAAATATAAGCGGGAACATTGTGAGTGACAGAAATGATATGATGCTGCAAACTGCATCAAAGCAGCGTCAGCTTCATCTGGCCTTCATATCTGTACCTTCTCTCTGTATATAAACAAATGAACTTGGAGGGAGCCAGAGAGAAATGGAGAAAGTGATGAAATGTGACTGACAGAAGTAGTGGGATGCTGCGAGCAGAGAGGGCATCAACAACACCACTGCTTCATGTTGGATCTTCACCCACGGTAAATAAGATAGAGTGGTGGGGAAGCAGATGGCAGGAAGATAGATGAGGTGGGTGGCAGTAGGTGGGAAGGGAGGATGGTGGTGGGGGGTTATCATCAGGCAGTGATGAAACTGAAGAGATGGAAGTGGAGGGACTGTAATGAGAATCACAACAGATCAAATCTCACACAGGATCGCTGCTCGGCCTCAGTTCATAACAACATACCAGATGAGATGCTGAAATATATGAAATGATAATGTGATCACATAACGGCTGACAGCTTCTGTTTGCTGTGGCTACAGGTGAGCACTTTTTATTGTTAAAAAGAAACAAACAAAAAAAAACCAACAGAATTTTAACAAATTCCTAAAGCAATAGCTCAGATCTTTTAAAATAGGGTGTTATGGAAAGATTATAAACAAATGATATCTTACCTGTTCTAGATAACTTTTTGAACAACCTCAGTTTGTAGATAAAGAGTTTAATTCTGACCAGTTTAAGAAGCTAACTGTTAGTCCAAATGTGGCCGAGAGGAAAGTAGACTGCTGCCCTCTTAAAACAAATCTGTTAACTTTAACAAGCAGAACAGCTTCAAAGAATGCTAGGTCTTTATTTTTCATGTTTTTTGTTATAATAAATTTAAATCATGCTGTGATAAACTGTTTAACTTTTATTTTGTGCCCTTTTGTTAAAATGTTTAAGATACAGGGAGTGACCAGACTTATCAGACTTTATAAAATTGTAAATAGTTATTGGCACAT
>JAOXNZ010000091.1:587588-606948 GCA_028566095.1 Kryptolebias brasiliensis
ATCAAAGAGCTTTTTAAACTGGTCAAAAACCTGCTAACATGAGGTTTTTGATTGAAAAGAAAACATGTTTTATCAGTATTCAGTCAGATGTGTCGAATGGCACTCTGTAGTTGTGTATTTATCTACTCAGGTTTCAGTCTGCAGTATGAGATTTCAACATCCCAATGAACATTTATCTAACTAGGAGGCAGGACCCTTGAGATGCAAAATATTTTAGAGAATGTAACTGATACAATGAGCAGCAACAGTTACAACACATCACAGGAGAAAAAAGACAATGCAAGATAAAAAATAAAGAAAGCATCATCAGACTTTTAATTTATTAGGCCATCAAGCAGTCATACTAAAGAGCAGCACTGACATCATTCCCAGCCAAATGTTTAGGTTTCTACAATGTTTGCGAATCGTTTAAAATTGATTTAATGAGAGCAGACTTACTGAACATCTCAGCTTTAAAAGCTTGAACTTCACACTTTCTGCTTTTTGAACTGATAAAGTTCCTTAGATGAGAAGCCAAACATCTTCAGCTACAGAACAGAAGTCCAGTTGTTTTAGTTTTTAACCTTTTTTTGGCTTCACCATATCCTGGATGACTGAGAATCTGCACCAGCATATCAACCTGTACAGCCTGACTTGCAGCGGGCCTTTAATTACCTTAAGGTGGACTGTATATTTTTACTGTACAAATAAATTGAATTTGGAAATATTTGTAAAATTATTCACTTTCATGCTTATTTAAATTTTCAGATTTACATTTGATACTGGTTTGAGACAGTTTAGAGCCTGATTGTGTGTCAGGAGAAACACAAAAAACCCTGTTGTTTTTATTTTTTATATTACCAGCGTGAAACATGGCACAGATACTTGTATTGTACTTGTCTTTTATTAAAGGTTTCCTCCCACATGTGCAGCCTGTCTTTTACACTAAGACCTAAAATGATGGGCAAAACAAATTTGCAGGGTCATGGATATCTCAAACTGTCAGAACAATGCTTGGGCAGCTTGTTGCACTGCCAAGAAACAATGGCTCTGCAGGTTGTAACTATGTCTTGCTGCAAGCGACACCGGAATGGGAAAAGATTTAATGATGCAAACACTGTATTGCAAGGCAACAGACAGAAATTAGGGTACCATAATGGAGAGCAATAAAGACATGTCCTCTGCATGCCATGCAGACTTTATCCTGCTTGGGTTCACAGGAGACTACAGATGACTCAGCAGTAACTGGGAAAGAAATGATGTGATTTACATGGAATTATTTGGTTATCTACAAGTGTAAACACTTCCAGCAGCAGCAACGAGTAGCACCTCCATCCCAGAGTCTTCTCTGGCAGGAATTTCTTATTTCTGACAAAATAATCATGTAAAATTACTGGTAGTGTAAAGGTTTAAAGAATAGCATTCACATTAACTGTTAAGACAATTTGAAGATTGGAGCTGTTTTAAAGCAAAAAACAAAACAAAAAACAAAACACTTTCAAAGCAGATTGCCATCTTTAACTTAGGTTTGGGACATCAGTGAGCTAAATCCATCACACACAGAAAATATAAACAAATTTACAATTATTACAAATATAGGTGGATTTTAATAAACTGCATGTCTTTAAAGTGAGGGAGGAAAAGCTTAAAGTAACATAAAGAAACAGGATTCAAGCCAAGAACACGTTTTGCTCTATTCTTTGACTTTCTATTTCCTAACATATGCAAAAGTCATAAATTTATGTTAAGAAAGCAGTCATTTAGATTAGGATGCAACATTTAAAAAATGCCTGAAAAATCAAATGTTCCAAACCTGTTTGGTCAACAAAACAGTTGTTTTACAGATAAAGTTCAGGCAGTAAAGTAAAGTTTTTTTAATGTACAGTAAATGCCAATAGAATTACTGAAATTCAAATTGTAAAAAAAACAAAACAAACCTTAATGTGAGGATGTTTTTTCCCAGAACTTTCCTTCAGAGATAATAATATTCTTTAAAAACAGATATTGTAAATCTCTTTGAGATCCAAATAAAACCAAACTTTATCTTCAGGTCATTTCTGAGATTATAACAGAGAAGATCACCAACCAGGATCAGTTGATATGTCTCCATGTTTAGATAAGCAACACCTGTTATTTTCGTCTTTTCTGGGGTGAAGTGCAACATTACCATGACATTCACATCCGCTGTGCTTCCACGTCGAGACCTGCAGGCGTTCCTCAGGGGGAAATTAGCACACAAAAGCAAAGCAGAACAGCAGTTCAAGGTTCCGCTCGCTGCCGCACAGCCGGGCCTCAGGAAATCATTTCAACACAGACGAGGGATGAAAAACCGCCCTGACATTTACAGCTCACATCTTCCTGCAGCAGAATCGCTGAGAGGCAACAGGAGAAGAAAAGCCACGGGACGGGGTGGAGATTTTCACTCTTATTAAGTTCTCCTCATTAATTTGGAAAATTAAAGCTGAAATCTCACATTACAGCTCATTTTTCCAAGGTTTGCTTGCTGCACACAAATATAATGATGCTCAGTTGATTGCAACTTTTTTGTTTGCAGTGGAAATTAGCTCATGAGGTCATTTTAAATCTGGCCAGAGCTGGTTTCAGTGGTAATGGTTTCCTGAGCTGTTTAATGGTGGTTTCTGTTTCCAAAGGTAAACATGGTGGAAGGATGGGTTTGTGTGGTGACACAAGATCCTTTCAGGAATGCTACTTTTAAGAAGAATTGCATATCACCCAAAGTTTTAAACAAAAACCTCAGCTACTACCACACCAGATTTTAGCTCGGTATCTGTCTGACTGACTGAGTTGTAGCTGATTTTAATATTTTCAAAGGTTGGTTAGCTGTGGTGGCCATCTTGATTGAGATTAATCAGTTGTAGATGTCCATCCAATGATTCCTTTTGGAGAGTTTCATTATAAAGGTGGATGAGATATTTTGTTAACAGACAGACAATGAAGGAGTGGGGGTCCAAACTCGTGTTTTCACTCCCTCAGTTTTTGACTTAAAAATATGTTATCATTTTCAGCAATAAGACAAAAGCAGGTAGTGTTTATTGATTTGAATTTTACTATTTTTAATTACAAATTAAAAAAAAAGAATATTAGAAATAAAAAAGCTTGGAGTTGGTAACGAGCTACTCAGATTGAGCTGTGGAGATGAGAAGTTTGTTTTTTAAGCTTTAAAACTGAACTGCATCTTTATCTGGCAATGAAGCAGACACAAAAGAGTAAGAACATTAAGTGACATCATGATATTTAGCTGTGTAAGATACTCATACATTTATAGAAAGTGGGAATATAAAGCACTTGACATCAACCCAGAGCTTATTGCAGATTATTATTTTTGGTTTGAATTAAAGTCTAGTCTACAATAGGACTAAATATAGTTTTGTTAATGTCAACATTTGGTTTCATATTCAAATAATTCACTGCATTTTGCTACAGTTTGTTAACAGTAATCTTGACAGGGTTTGAACCCAACTATTCTACATGGAAGTGAATTACAACATCCACAATATCCATTACACCAACTATGCCTTATGTAGACATTTTATCACAAAATCAGGTGTCCATGACATGATTGTCCACCTTTTGTGGTGGCAGGCGTTAAAAATAGACAGAGTCAATCTCTTCAGTTTGCAAACTCCATGGATATATTTATAGAAGATGTTTATTTAATGAGTTATTCATGCTATAATCACAATCGACCTGATTTAATCAGTGTAAATGAAATGTAGATACAAACTCTGCTTTCATGCTGAATATAGTAATACCTCAGTTTGTGTAAAGTTAATAAATGTTGCAAATTAAATGACAATGAAATAGGAAGAAAACAAAATTTGGCAGCAGGAGTGTTTCCTTCTCCTATCACTGAAACACAGACATGCATCTTAACAGCAAAGCTAACAGAAACACTGTCGTTGTTGCTGGCACTAACAAATAATTTAATACAATACAGTAAAGCTCAAACACTGAATGTCTTTCATTTTAAATAATTTTGACATGCAGCCAATGAACAAACAACATAACCTTCAACAGACAGTAAAACAAAAAGGCTAAACAAACTCTTCTCCTCTACTGTTTTTAGCAGCTCATATTGACAGAAAAACGATAAAAAAACATTTGAACTAATTAGAGAGGCTTGATGCTAAAGACTGCACAAAAACATAACTGGAACCAGAGAAAAATGTAGACAAAAAATAAAACAGCAGAGGAGAGAAGTTACTAAAAAAACAGGTTTAAAACTAAATGCAAACAGATTATTTTGGGCATCTGAACCCCCAATCGGATCAAGCAAACATAACAAAGCCAGGAGAAAAAGCATCTATCGCAGTCCACCATCAGAGTCAGTCGTTCACAAATATCTACAAACACGCTGATAATGGAGGAAACCTGCCGCAAAAGGGATTTAATGCTTCCACTGTGGAGAGTTAATCCATCCTGGGATAAAACAGGAGCCCCAATGGAGAAATAGAACCTAAAATTTATCCTCACAGGGCCTCACACACAACAAAACACCTCATGCATCGTCCACAGCTGTCTGTGAACAAAGTTAATGTAACAAACAAAAAGAAGCTCCTTTACTGTCTTTAAAAAATGTGATTCATAGTACAGAGATTCCAAACTGCAGGGAGACTGGATCGAATTTCTGACAATTAGCAGCTCGTGCAGCCATTAATCAAATTTTGACAGGACTGATGAATCATTAATATCAGGAAGACAAATGTTAGAAATCCCTGCAGCCATGTTTCCAAACGGTGCTGGGAATCAGAACTGACAGCTTCTGTTCTCACTGCGTGCTATGTTTAGATGTTTAAACTTTGGACAAAACAGGTATTTCCAATTCCCATTTGTTTTCCTAATGCTGCCGCTGAACTAAAGCTCTCAGAACTGCTGAGCACATCTGAAGTAAAGTTTAGAAACCGTGTGAGGACCAGACACGTGAAGGTAGAGCTGAACAACAGGTTCAAAGCCTGCATACCTGTCCTGCAAACAGTGGTTATTTACAGCAATCAGGATATATATATATACATTATCTGCAGTTCCATCATCAAAACCTGCTGTGTGTTGTTGCTGAAGAAGTGCTATTATAATTGATAAACAGTAACAGTAACAGGTTTTTATGCTCAGGCAGCAGAAAAAGCACAGAGTGCACTGAAGGTGAACCCTGAAAAGGAACGAGTCAGAAGAGAACAGGGAAGCTGAATGTTGCTGAATTCAGGATTTCAGCAGATAAACAGTCCATGTTTGCTTCTCGTCTTTGTGATGCTGCTAATATATTCAACAGGAGGCAGATCAGGACTGCAGGCAGGCCAGTCAAACACACACACACACACACACCCACACACACACACACACACACACACACACACAGTTGGAAGTTGTGCAAAATGATTATGGAGACATGATGGTTTGAAAAGCAAGCCTGAGGACTTGAAGATCATCCAACAGGAGTTTCTTTTATGAACCGAGACTTCCTGATTCTTCTCACAGTTTTACTTTCTGCACCTGTTGACAAACTACAGCTATTTGCCACTTTGCATTAAAATCTTTATTTTTATTTTCCTGACGGATGTTTCACACATTGTGATGAGACACATCCCGTTGCTGTAAACATTTAGTGGAGGCTTCTTTCATATCCTCACCTTTAGCCAGTAAGCTACTAACTGGACAACATCTCAGCTCAACTCAAATTTATTTATAAAGCATGTTTAAAAACAACCTAAGCTGACCAAAGTGCTGTAGAAGATAACAATAAAAATAGCAATAAACACATGCAGTTATAAAAACAGGACAGAGAAGTCATAATGTACAGACCAGATAGATCCAAAAGCCAGTGAAAGGTTTAAAAAGATTCAGTAATCAAGAAAATCAATACTTATATATTCAATAAGATTCACTGCAGTTTTGTCACCTTTTTGAGTTTGTTACATGCATAAAATCCAAGATTTATAAACATACATGTTCTGTATACAACCAAGTTGCTAAATGAAAATACAAGATATTTTGTTTTAAAGAAAAATGAGTTAACTGACCTTATCTCAGAGTTTCCTTGTATTTCTACGTTTAACTGATTATTTCACATTAACAATAAGCTGAAATATAAAAGCCTCTGATTGGCTCCTCAATGCTCTCATAAATCAATGCAAAGATAATGACATTTTGGGAAAAATCCTGACTTGTGTTCCAATAAACAGAATAACGGTATGTCCACTAAAGAGGTGGATGTTCTGTGATATGCCACAGCAGCAAAGTCTGTTTTGTTTTATTGTTTTTATGTTCAGCTTTGGAAATAAAAACTAAACTGTGGCTCTTCTTCTCCTTCTGTGCTTCTCTTTGCTGAATGACCATAAAAGAAACACAGAGACCAACAGGGTGTACTCTAACAGGCCTGTGTGCTTTGCTGCGCTGTCCGAATCAATAAACTTATAAAGCGACACGGAGAGGGCGCCTGTAAGACCGAGCAGCCTATCAGCAGCCGGACATGTCCTCATTCCCCCGGTTGAGTCCACCGCTCCTGTAATATGTTTTTTGACCTTGAGTTTGCACTGAAAGGATCAGGGAGCAGCACACAACCTGAGCTGCACCATTTCCAGAAGTGTTAAAGTTCCCCAGCTGAAACATCATGTTTGCATTCACAGGTGTATTTTTGGAACGTAGCAAAAAAGACAGTAAAAAATCACAGCAACGCTTAGTATTCATGGTTGTTCCAAACGTTTTGCCCTACAGTGATTATCTTAACAAGCCATCTGAGCAACTGAAATTAGAGCAACTAAAATCTTATTAAAGATGCACATTTTGTGGAAAGATTTAGATCTGAAATTCAAGCAAAAACATACACATTTCTGCAACACAGAAATCAATGATCTGGCATTGGTACTTATTGATAACACGGCCTGCTCATTATGTAAAATCAACTGTACAGATTTTGTCACAACCTCAATGCTCAATTTGAATTCCAGAACTGCAGTCTTTGTCCTGATAGTTGCAGATCCATGAAAAGTCACCATCCCAAAGCTGCACTTTCTGCTTAAATGTCAAATAACAATATTTTATTTTCTCAATATTCCAAATTTCTGCTTTTCTAAAGAGAAACATTCAGGGGGCAGACAGATTTTCTGATGTTTTTCCTGGCTAGAGGGACTCTAACATCCACTTTATGGAAAAAGCTGGAAGGAGTAGTGAATAGGTTGACAGTGGTCCTCTGTGATCTGGGCAGGTTTCCTGGTCACAAAGGCATTCAGAAAAGGGGCTTTGAGGTGAACTAATGAGTTTATTGGCCTGAATAATTATTTGTGAGAGTTTTGTTTTGTGTTTGGACTTCAATTTTGAAGTCCAGTTGTTTTTGTTTTTAATCTTTTTTGGATTTACCATGTCCTGGATGACTGAGAATCTACACCAGCTTTCTGTTTGAGACTCTCGAAATGTGAAGCACTTGAATTTAAAACAACAACAACGACAATTTATTTGTAAATGCAACAATATCTACACATCATCAGACAAAAAGGATAAATTATAGCTTTTCTAACATTCCTTACTTCTTTCTATGAAGGCAACAGTGCAGCAAATTGCTCCTCTTTCTCATTTTCTTCTCCTGAGACACAATCACCACCAGATTTAGGGAGCAGCTCTGTTTTTTGGGAATTAGGGACTTGCGCTCTAAAACACTATTCCTTCTAAATGCATACATTATTATTATTATTATTTATTTATTTTTAAACAAATTGCACAAGTCAGCATCAAATGCAAAATATACCATGGCGATGCTCTGTCCCCACTCCTGTTCTGCATGGGCCTGAATCCTCTCAGACATATGACTGCAAAGAGTGGCTATGGATACCGGTTCCAAAGTGGAATAGCCATCAGTCACCTCCTCTACATGGATGACATCAAGCTGTTTGCCAAAAGTGAGCGAGACATTGACTCACTGATCCACCTCACCAGGATATACAGCAAGGACATTGATATGTCATTTGGACTTGACAAGTGCAGCCGAATGGTGTCCAAGGGAGGCAAGGTGATCACAACTGAAGGGGTTGAACTACCTGAAGGCAACACTGCAGATGTCCAGGATAGCTACAAGTACCTTCAATAATCCTCACAAATGGCAACCAGGATGAGGCCGCAAGGAAGTCAGCCACAACCAAGTACCTACAAAGAGTAAGGCAGGTCCTGAAGAGCCAGCTGAATGGTAAAAACAAAGTCCAAGCCATCAACATATATGCAGTGCCAATCATCAGATACCCTGCTGGTATAATAACCTGACCAAAGGAGGAGATAGAAGCTACTGGCATCAAGACATGAAAGCTACTATAAAGGTTGAAACAATGAAGATCCTGGAGTACATCAGGAAGAAAGCCTCCAACGATGATCTGCTAACAGAATGTCTCAGGCAGCAGAAACCCAATGTGGAAGAGGAAAAAAAGGAACCCTCAAGGAAAGATAAGCCCTTGCACGGCATGTACTACCGGCAGATTGAGGAAGTGGCTGATATCAACAAATCCTACCAGTGGCTAGAATGGCCTGGACTGAAGGACAGACAGAGACACTAATCATGGCAGCACAAGAGCAATAGAGGCCAGGGTCTATCATACCAGGCAGGACCCAAGATGGAGGCTGTGTAAAGATGCCACTGAGACAGTCCAGCACATAACGCCATAAGCAAGCAGCTGGAATAGAGTGCAGGAACATCTGTACCGAGTATGGACTGGAAGTCCCACAGTCAAAGTGGGAGACTCCACCAAGGGTGGTGGAGAATGGCAGGGATAAGATCCTGTGGGACTTCCAGATCCAGACTGAGAAACAGGTGATGGCTATCCACTCCCACTCTACATCATGAGATTCAGTCCTAAAAAAATAATTTGGACAATAAGAGATTTTTTGTTTTTAACCTGTTTTGAACAATAAAAGATCATCCGTTTTTACTCTCACATGTACAGAAATGAGTTAAAACTTCCAAAATTGGTGAAATAACTTCAGCCAAGACATCTATGAGCCATTTTGATGTGTTTCAGACA
Organism: Kryptolebias brasiliensis; assembly: GCA_028566095.1. Classification (NCBI taxonomy): domain Eukaryota; kingdom Metazoa; phylum Chordata; class Actinopteri; order Cyprinodontiformes; family Rivulidae; genus Kryptolebias; species Kryptolebias brasiliensis. Next base: position 596,585 of record JAOXNZ010000091.1, read on the forward strand.
TTTGTTTGACCCCAAAATAGTTAGAGTCAATCTAGATCCAATGTTTAGCTGCACAAAACTCCTGAACAGGCCAGAAAAGGTGACAAATTGGAGTGATGAGGAGCATTTCAGAATTACTTCCTTAGGTTTGAGAAGATTGAGGGACTGTGAAGTGTGCAGCTCATTCCACGCTGAGTTAAATTGGCTTGAAGCTGGTGGATGCTGGTTAGCAAAGACAGACAAAGAACTTACAACATGTCTGTCAACAGCAAAGAAATTTGGTCACAATATAACCGAGTGTACATTTCAGACCATCTGTTTTACAGGAATAAACAGATAAAACATTAAATGTTGACCCTGTCACACAGCTAAAACAATAAATATTGTAAAACTACAGCCTCCCAAGCTTTATTTTATGTAATTAGTGTTGAATTTTAGTCAAAACAAACCATTTATGTAAAATTTGCTCATTCTGTTTGTTTATTAGAATAAGCCCCCTCCCTCACAGAAGAGGCAGCAGTCTTTTTCTGCTGTAACATTGTCTTCCAGCCTTCGCTTTCATTACCGGCGCTCTCATCTTGAGTCTGTACTTCCTATTAAACTGCTTGTGACGATTACGCCTGCTCATCTCATTCCTGTAATTCTGATTCAGGGTCTGCACCTGCCATCTCTGCCAGCACTCTGTCTCATTAGGGAACTCCTCTGACCACAGCAGTGAATTCAGCAGCAAATTAGCTATGTTAGAAAAGCCTTCAATGGAAAATATACAACCATGTTTCTGTGTGTAAAATAACAGCAAGACAAACTGCTTGTACACATTAGTGTGTGAGGTGTGTTTAGTGGTGCAAAAAAAGAGGAAGGGAGCAGCTGCATGCAGGTAGGTCGTGCACTCAGGGGCCCATTTTAATATGTTTGTGGGTGTGTGTGTGTGGATGTGTGTGTTATGAGATCTATAGCTACCTAATGGACCTATTTGCTTATCGGAGTTATTTCAAACAATTCAGCTGCAGCAAGAAACTAATGTGGCTATTAAGGCTGCATTAGTTTCAGTCTGTGTATCAAACATAACACACACTAATTGCAAGCTATTCTAAATGTATTTTTCGGTTCAGAGTTTATATAGAAGTCTTTAATGTGGTCACACTCAGGCTGATGAAGCACATCACAAGCTGATGTACTGTCCTAACTGTTAGATTCGTCTTTCAAATCACCCTTTTTTGGAACTTGACTCATCTTGAAAGAAAATACCAATGTCACACTCCGAATGGTGCTCATCTTTCCCATGCTCCTGCAGTCCATTTTTCACAATAAAGGGGAAAAAACACAGCAAGTAGTTGACTTTCAAATCCTCATGTAGGTAAAATCCTCCAGTTTTTAAAAAAAGCTTTGTCTAAAATGAAACAGGTTAATTTGAATCACTTTTGTGCAAACTAACTGAGCCTTAAACAGGGTTCAGCTTGTTGCAGTGTTTTTAGAGGGTATAAGCCTCCTAATTAGGGGGGCAATGTGTCAGCATCAAAGCATCTTGTTTTCCTATTCAGCCATTATTATTTCATTTCAGTCACATTTTTTGATTTGCTGCCAAAGAAATTCATACAGAATTTATATTGAACTACAGGTGGACTGGGAATAGTGTGTTATGACTTTTGGTAGCAATACATTGTAATATTACAGAAACAGAGAAAAAATCCCTGTACACAACTGTTAGATTTTATTGAAACAAGTGGTAAAAGCCAGTCCTGTTTGGAGCTCTACAGCTCAGACTTCACAGAAATATCAGTCAAAGTTTAAACGGGTCACAGAAAGTTGGACTTTACATGACAGTACTGTTTGTTTAGATCTTTAATGTTTTTTACACTATCACTGTTTAGGTTTGATGATTTCTGGAGGTTTTACCACAGAATGTTCAACTTTAGGCACACTAACTTTTTAGCTGTCTAAACTTTTCAAAAATATTTGCAACCCTTTCCTAATCCCACAGACTTTACACTTCTTTTACAGTTTACACATCAAAATGTAGGCATTTATTTAAATCTTTTTTTTCATTCAGAGTATCTTTCACTACTTTCAGACTAATGGTTTCCTCTTAAATCCCCCCAGAGGTCAGAGTGCAAAAACCTGAACTCTCACTGTATTTCAGCTCAGATTTTTCTATTCAGAAGTGTAAGTGAAGGATCTATTTTTTTCTTGACAAATCTCCTGCATAAAACCGTAGAAACATAAAAAACCACACATGTGGTTTTTGAAATTTTTAAAATTCCACTTACAGTTTTTGCACAGCAACTGTTTGAAGTCTAATTTTCAGTCTGTTTTTGTCTGTCATGGAGTGACAGACACAGATATGTGGTTACCATGGTGACCAAAATCAGCCACTAGCAGCAGATTTACCATTTCTTTTGATTTTGGTTCCCTTTCCTCTTCTTCTACAGTTTATACATTGAAACCTCTGGATTTTGCAAGTTTAGATTACAACAAAGGATAGTCCCATATTCCTGTTGGAAGTTGATGATTGTTGAAATCCTCTTTCAGTAGCTGCATTGGTACCCTTTAACATTTCCTCTGAAATTTTCTACTTACTCAAAATCCAGTAACCATGACTTTAAGCCTGATTGAATACATACCACCTAAAAATGAATATCTATGCACATTTTTGATTTCTGTTGTGCTTGTAAGCTTGTTCATTTTACAGGTAAAATGTACCGTATGTATATTGGACAGAAATAAGATAAAATCAGCTGCAGGAAAGAAACAATCAAATTACTGCTGGAGCAGAAAAAAATCAATTAAGACAGACTATAACCACTGAACTCTAGGCAGTTACGTGTAAAACAGAACAAAGTGAACAATGTAAATTTACCAGTAATCCATCATACCTGTTCCAGGCAAGTGGAGAAACAACATTTTATAACAGCAACGTTTCACTGCTAAATCCCACAGCAGCCAATAAGTCAAGTCATACTTTATTAAACTCTGTGAGGTAATTTGTCCTTTAAAATCAACACGAGAACTGCTACAGCAAAGTCCAGTGGATCCAATTCAGCTGTGTACTTGATGGTTTATTTTCAGTATTGAAAAGAACACGAAAGCCTACAAGGACGAGACATCGGGAATTATATTCAGTTTTCACTGTCTGTCAAATCCAAACAAAAGCAAGAGCCCAACTAAAGCAAAGTCCCTGAATTACAGAAATAATGCAATATCAAGAGTGTTTTCTCAGAAAACCTTCAAATATTCATCCTTATAAACCACAGCAGCACTCAGCCTCTTACATAAAAATACGCTTGGGTAAAACTGGATAAAAACACCCAGTTGGTATACAGTAAAGAGTTACAATCAAACTGTAAAACTCCTCAGAAGATTTTCCAATGGACACGATGACAAACTATGATTTGTTAATCTATTTACATTTCCACCAACCAGGTGGGATTTTACAAACAAACTCATTGTGGCATTGGTCAGACAGCTGCCTACCTTCTAGTTTTCTCACAGGTAACAAAGCAGCAGCGATGTTTATCCAGGTTCACGTGGACTTTTCCATGATGCGCACGCTCCTGTTTTCAAAACTCCAGGATCCAGTAGATGGAGGTTTAAAAATCCACAAAGACGTTCATTTGCTTTGGTAGCTGTCCATCAAAGCGTGCTGAGTTTTCCTGCACAGAGACAAAAAACAAGCCGTTAAGGAAAAAGAAAATCACTTGTTGGGAGAGAACATTAAAGTCAAACTGAGTCGTGATTCCACTTAAAGGAATGCATATCACCTGCTGCCTTTCATGACAGGCTTTTAAACTAAAATCAATTTAAGATGAGAAGGGACAGAGTTATAACTGTTTTGGCCAATTCTTGAAAACAAAGCTAATCGTATCTTAATCTTATGCCTAATTGTGAGATCTTATAAGATATGTTAGCACTCACAGTATCTATTCTGACTGATTCTTTGCTGCTACCTTAACAAACTTTAGTTCATTATCTTTAAAATGGATCGAGTTTTGGCTATTTTTGTTTTGGCTAATGCAAATTCATTGAGGTGGCCATCTTGAATAGGCCCAACTCCAAATGTTAATAATTTGTAGACATACATCCAATGTTAGTTTGAAGCAAGTTTTAATAAAATTTGTCCAGTGATTCATGAGATAATTTACTAACAAACAGACAGAATTGACTCCAGCAGTTAAAGTTTTACAAACAGATCCCAGGGACCAGTTAGCACTTGGAGGATAAGTTGGGAATTACTCTCAGCTACTACCACACTGAAGTTTTGCTAAAGTTACAGCTATTGTTTAGTTTGCTAAAACTAACCAGAATGTTGTGTTGACCAAACCAATCAAGAATGTTGTGTTTGTTGTAGCTTTAAAAACACAAATGTTCAACTACAACAAAATAATTTAATGAAGTGAACTATTCAGTGAAATTATGGAAAATACTTATCTTGGGCTTTTGGACTTTCACCATAGAGAGCTGGTTTGCTGCACTGCTTTTGTCTTTGGCTTTTGTGACATTTGTGTGTTTGTTTGATGAAATAAGAGGAGAGAGAGATGTGACACAAAGAAGCCAGATTTGATGCAGATCTGGTTCTCCTTCTTTAAAAGACACTGGAACACCTGCTTATTAAGGGACATTAAATACAGAATATTTTGCTTAAAATCCACCCACAACACCTTCCTACATTGGTATGAGCCTCTCTTGCTGTAGCACCTCTCCATTTAAGCACCATCTTTAATTGTATGAACTAGGAAAATGACCAGCAATCGTGGTCTGTCTTCAGGTTCGCCCTCTTGTGGCTGATTGTTGACTTAGAAGCTTTATTCAAACTGTATCTGGAAAGATTCACCTGTTAACGGACAGCCAAAGGGTTAAAACTCTGAGAAACAAACAGAACTACACTCACAAACCTTTGGAACAGCTTCCACTTGCCGTCCCTTGCTCCTTTGCAGTTTCTCCTGCTGTCCCATGTTTTTCAGTCTTTAATTACTTCTTCCTGTTTCTGTCCTATCATCACTACTCTTTCAGAACATTTCTAGCCATCTTCATCCCCTTCTTCATCCCCTTCTTCATCCCCTTCTTCATCCCCTTCTTCATCCCATTCTTCATCCCCAAAGAGAAACTCCACATCCAGCTCCCTCTGAGACATATATAGGAGATGACTTTGGCCCACTTCCTAAAGTATGTTTCCACAGTTATAAAAAAGATCCATTGAGCTGAAGTGGGGGAGACTAAATAGGTGACTGCAGGAAATTGTCAGGGTTTCTAAGAACATTTTCTGCTTGGAAACTGTCAGCACTTCTGTAGAAAATGATGCCAGCAGTCTTCTGACTCTGCTTGTCCTACTCAAATCAGCCCAACCTGACTTCCCTCTGCTTTATCCACGGTCCTCCCATTCCTCAGGATTTTCTGCTCATTAAAGGGGGTCAAACTGGGTCAAAGCTCAGGCTCACCACATGGCTGTTGTCATATTGAGTGCTAAACTTTGCATGTGTATAAACTGTGAGCTTCAGTTGAAAAACAACTTCAATGGAAAGTAATAAAATCTGTGTATTTTGATTAAATGTTGTAAGCTTGATCATAAAGTTAGAGTAAAATAAACCATGACTTTGTGACTGAAGTTACTGGCTTTAACATGAACTTATAACAATAAAAAAACTGTATAATTTGCTTGTTTGTCTTATCTTTATTATTATTATGATACTGTTTTATGATAAGGGTACTAAATAGTTATTAATGCAGTTGTTATTCAAGCTGTAAGCACATAATAAATAAGCAGTTATTGAATAAAAAGGACAATACAGACTCACCTGTTGCCAAACATTGACCTGCTTCAATGTATTTAGTGTTTTTTAACTGATTTATAACTGCTTATTAAACCTTTACAAAGTATTTATAAACTCATGAATAACCTATTTGTAAAGCCTTAATAAACTCTTTATTGGGGTATCCCTTTTTGTAACGTGGTAACATTATGTTTTTGTGCCTTTAATAAAGTGTTTTTTTCCCATTTATATTCCTGGCAGAAGAAAGAGAGAGAGAGAAACAAACATGTTACAGCAAACTTTCCAGAGGTTGTTTCAAAGTTTTCTTTTGTGGGTTTAAAAATAGTTGAGTTTAAAATGAAATAAATAATTACAGTGTAATTGTTGTTTGCAATGAATTATAGATAACAGCCTAAGCCTCCTGAGAAATGTTTGGTTTTGCGTGACAGTTTGACAGAAACATTACTGCAATGAGAAAACATTTCAGAAAATCAAATTATAAAGTTTTGTTTTGTACAAGAAGGAAGGGGTTAACGTGGGCAATAACAATCCAGACCAACCAAAAGAAAAATCAGTATTTAAAAAAAAGATAAAATAAAAATAAACTTGTATCTGCTTATTTATTTAGTGGTGAAGTAGGAACTGTTCGTTGTTTTAAATTTTATGAAAATGGATGATAATGTAATTGTCTGTGTGTGTTCTTTTGTGTGTCTGTTAGCAAAATGACTCATGAACCACTGGACAGATTTTAATGAAACTCTTAAAACTGGATTCCATCTACAACTGTTTAAGGTTTGAAGTAAACTCAAGTAAAGATGAGTACCACAGCTGATCAAACACAAAAATGACTATAAGATCGATAATGAGCTAAATTTTGGTGTGGTAGTAGCTGAGAGTCATTCCAGCACAGAAGAACTAACAATCATATAATATGTAAGGTGGTGGGTGATAGAGGAATGCTACTTTTATTTTATCACTACCTTCTTTTGTTTTTGCTGTTTTAGCACATTTTAAACTTGTTTTTGATATTAAAGCATAACATAATAAAATGACAGAACATAAACCAAGCAGGTGGTTTAGTCAATAAAACTGTCTTTAAACTTCATGGCAAACAAAAAAAAACAGCTGAGATGATAACACCACATATACTAAATCAAGCTTATACTAAGCAGTGTATAAACTCAATCTGTTTCTGAAGTTTTGACAAGGTGGATCAAACCCACATTTTTAATCTTCTGTGCCTGTTTTTTTAAACCTTGATAAAAGTTGAATCTACAAGCTTAAGGTGACCTGATTTCCATCCCTGGTGTGGCCTTTAAGGGCTGCTGAAACACAGAAATCTGTTACAAAAGTGCACTGTAGGCATTTTAAAACTTGCATATAGCTGCAGAAGACAAAGAAGTACAGCTTGTTACAATAAGTCTCTGGAGAATGAGGGAAGTTAGGTGATCTGGACTAAAACTACAACAAAGAAGAAAAAAAAACATTATCTGTGAGTGGTAAAAGGAACTCAAACATGTATGTATAATGTCATCAAGTACATTAACCATTTTTTCTTCAGAGAAAATGTCACAAAATGTAGTTATTAAAGCTTCCAATGAATCAAACCTTCCAATCAGTAACACAAAAGTACATTTAAACCTGCCATCAGAACAAGAAATGTTCATTTTTGTTTGTTTTAAAGCTCCTCGTTACAAACTTTGAAATCTAACATAAAAAGTTTAAATGGTGCAGTTTCAAAAAGTTTAATCCATTAGTTTTTTTTTCAGATATATTGATATTTGCAATTCTAAAAGGCAGTCATGCACTCAATGTAAACAAAGCAATCAAACCACTTTAAAGCTTGAGTCCTGTGGTTGACCTACAAGATGGCTGTTAGGAATAAATATCAGGGATCAAGCAGGTTGTTGGAGCGCCATAAAGCTGGAGGTCAACATTCAAACACACATCGCTTTACAAAAAGCTCCCGTAAGTTTCCGTTTCAACTCTAACCTACAGTTTAATCAGCAAACTCAACAAATCTGAGTGTAAATACGTACAAACACTTCAAACTGATCAAACTTCTTCATCCCAAACAGCTTTCCTATGAGCATCACTGTTGTTGACCTGTTTTCAGTCACTTCAGCTGTTTTTGTAGCTAAACAAACACACGAGGTAGTTGGTCACAAATTTAGCTTAAAAAGTTTGTGAGACACATCAAATGTTTTGTTTTGTACTTTATTTATTTTTTTGGACTAATTTTCATGACTTTTCACTGAGTAGCTTTAAAGAGGGAAAAGTAAAAAGATGCACACATCAACGCAGGCATAATTCTTCACACAACATAATAATTCCCAACTAAATCACTCCTTAAATCTGCTGCTGATTACTAAATCTTCAATTACCAAAGTAAAACATAAAGTTATTACAGACTGAATATCACTATAAGACAAAGCAGTTTTACAGTTTATGTTTTGCAAAGCTTAGACTAATAAAAGAATAATTATCTACAAGAATGCTGAGAGTTTTTTTCATTTGCTGCAGAGGAGCTGAGGTTAGGATCAGCGATGGACAGGTCTTTAATATCTGTAAACAGCAGGAGAGGTCAGGTGATTGCTGAGGGGAAACTGGTCAGATTGAGTGGATTTTCCTGTAGCTGATCTACCTCTTCAAAACATCTTCAGCTGCTTTTCCTGCAGTTAAATCCTCTGACCTTTTACCCTCCAGCAGATTCTGATCGCTCCAAACTGCTAATCCTGTCACAGCAGTGAGCTTCAAACAAGCAGCTCTGTTGTCCACTTCTCTCCCTGAATAAAATGAGAGCACCATTCCAACTCTGCTAGTCCTCATTACCCTGTCCACCAATCAAACATGGACACAACTTCTGCCTCCGCACACCTTTTTATGTTGGAGTGTGTAAAAACACACTCCAACATAAAAACTTCTGCATCAACATGAAGCACTTCGCTTCTGAAGAGCCTCACGCAAGATTCTCCACAAATCCACTCACCTCCTCGGCTTAAAATCACTCCACTTTGCAGTGGCTGGAAACCTAACTGCAACCTGGCAGCTGCAGCAGGTGCAGCTCTGTGTGGAGATAAGCTGAGGAAGGCCATCGCTCCTCCTCATCCGCCTCTCTCTTTTCTGTATCACTGAAGCGTTGTGTCAGCCTCTTCAGCTACATACAAGTAATCCATCTCATATGTGAACACAAGGACACTTGTTTAAACAAAGAGAAAATAAGCAGACATTTTTGTTTATAGACTATGTGAGTGTGAAGGTTAAAGATGTGTTTATAAGAAAAACAAAAAAAAACATAATTTTTTTTTTCTCAGGTTTGAAAAGTAATGGTCTTTTTTTTAGGGTGGTAAAATGCTGAGACTGTATGTGGATGTTAAAATAATCATATCTGTAAGGATAAATTAATACTTATTTGCACATGTACATATATTCAGCCATACTGTTGTGGTAAAAACACGTCTTCTTTTTAATTGTAGATAGTTATAATACTACATCTTGTTATAATACATATTATGACAATAAAGCTTTCTTATTCCTATTATATTTTAGATAATACAGAAATCTATTAATTTAGTAAATTACAGTAAATTTACGGTAGAGGACGTGAGACTTTGGAAATATCCATTATGTTCCTTTTTATTAGCTTCATTCAATCATAATCATGGGATAAACCAAATTTCTCTCCAACCACAGCAGGGTTAGCTTGTCTGAAACGGTTTGGAAGCTGCTGATCTATAATCCCTGATTCCCTGATTGACTTAACTGTCAATATTTACAAGAGTTGTTGAGTTATTGATCCCTGAAATGTAAAGATCTGTAGAAACTGTTTAGCTGGTTTAAATGTTAGTAACAGTCTGATAAATAACAATCAGACCAATTTACAATCAACCTCTCACTGCTGAGCATATCAGAGGAAATGTGGGGTTCAATGTTTCACCCAGGAATGTTTGACACTTTAAGGGACTGAGGTTCAAAACAGCAACCTTCAAGTTAAACAATGACCAAAAAACAAAACAAAACAACAACAAAAAAAACAGCATTTTGCTAGTTAAAAGCTTTTTATTGTTTATTTCCAGTCTCCTGACATATAAGACCTGCATGTGTCATGATGAAAATTTAAAAAAAAATCTAAAAGAGTAAAAATGAGGCAGATTATAATTTATAATAAATTAAAAAAAAAATCTAAAGTTTACTATTAGCTATGTTTATACTGTTTATTGTATTTTTCCTTATTTAGGCACAAACAAAGTAACAGAAGACACAAAGCAAATCTCTTCTTTAGGTGATTTGAAGCAATGCTTTGACATGAAGCGGGGTGTTTATCTAACATCAGTCCAGCTAGGCAGATATGAAAATCAATACACCCTGAAAGGACAAAGAGGATGGCAAAAATAGGCTGAATGACTGGAAACGGCGTCCTTTCTTATATAATCTGAGTGCACGTGTCTGTGTGTGTTTTCCTAAACTGGTCTGAGAATATTCTGACACATCATTAACCTGAAGAACTCCTCACTTTGATTAGAACCCATAAAAAAACATTTGACCAAAGTTTTTGGTCACGTATAAAATCTGTAGGGGTTTTCTGGTGCTTGTAGGGTGTGTGTGTGTGGGGGGGGTGTCTGTATGTGGGGTGTGTGTGTG
>JAOXNZ010000091.1:637317-647705 GCA_028566095.1 Kryptolebias brasiliensis
ATTTTTTTTTGTATTATTCTTTAGGGAGCTCCTTAAAAATCACAAAACCAAATCACAGCTTTACAAACCACTTCACCAACACAAAATAAACTTAAAAAAAATATTTTATTCACTTCTTCAGCAAGACTAAAAAAACAATGTCATTTAAAAAGATTTATTAATTTATTTGCACACAGTTACTGTTTACTGTGTTGTGTGTGTGAGTGTGTTTGTTTCATTGTGCATGTGACAGAGTGTTAGAAAGCCATCTCATCACTTCCAGCAGTAATTATCTCATAATTATTATTCATCATGGGCTCTTTGATGGTGAAACTTTCCAATGATATTAACATTATCATCCACTGAACAGCCAGAGATGCTAAAAGAGAGAAAGGATGAAAACAATAACAGAAGACACAAAAAGGTTTGAAGAGATTGACAAAGAAAAAATATGAAATAAAAACAGGAAGTCACAACTGGGTGAAAAATGAGCAGCGACAATTTATTCTGAAATTTAAAACAAGATGTGAAAGAATAGAAGCTTAAAAGATGATGAGAGTTGATGAATGTTGGACATTTGAATAATTAAAGCAGGAAGAAATATATATTTATTATAACTGAATAATGTACATCATCAAATTTACCCCTAAACTGACGTGTCCCCTGCAGAAAAGTTTTACTGGAATTGTGTGTAAAGGGTTTTTTTGTGTGTGTGTGTGTGTGTGTGTGTGTGTGTGTGTGTCAGATGTACATTTAAAAAGTCCTTATTGATTTTCTCTCCAAATCCAGTTTGTACAAACATTTTGAAGTAGTTCTAAGGAGCGGCTGCCACATTTGACCGTTTTAATTTACCAGCTTTGACAGAAAACAACACAGGTGTAATGAATAAAAAAGGGCAGACATTTAGGTGTGTCAACTGCCTGTTGAAATAATGAAACACAATCTATATTTGACATTTAATCAGATTTCACAAAGTTCACAGCATTTCTACTGTTCTTTTTTTTACAGCAAGAAATATTTTATTTACATTTTAATGACCTGTGTGCACACATTCAGTGAGTAAATCTAATCAGAGAAATTACCATTAAGCTTTAAAAAATAAAAATAAGGCAAATAATAAAAGCCAGAGTGTCATAACCTGAAAGGAAGTCAACGGTCAGACGTTTCCCAGCTCCCCTGGGTAACGATTAGATTTTATTCATCCACATGATTAACAGCTGTGCTCAGAAACGGATGCAGATCTGAGATCAGAAACGTATCTTTAAACCCTCGCAGGGTTTACACGCAGGTAACTGACTGATGAATGTTTCACATTTAAAATCTAAATTATAAAGGAATGAATCAAAGTACAGCCCTTAATCTTCCCCTTAAAACAATGATTTATTACTGTTTTATAACTGATTGTTAATGCATTACAAACTCAGGAATAACCTATTTATAAAGCATTAATAAATCCTTTATAAAGTAGCCCTTATTAGAAAATAGTTGTTTTTCTGTGCATAGTCTTGATTAAGTAAACTTGAATTATTATTATTATTATTATTACTGAAAATGATCAAAAACAGATGAATTTTTAAGTTAAGTCTAATGATGTGCCAAGGATCAGAACAATTAAATATTACATTTTCTCAGATTTTGCTTTAACTTCTAGTGGTTTTATTAAGTATCATCAGTCGAGGTTCACTTCTTCTCATCTTCCATCTTCTACTCTAATCTGATTAGATTCATATAAAGAAACACACAACTCCCTACGGGTGCCAAGTCTGGTCTACTTTTAGAGGAAATGCTTGCAGTCAGTGTGTGTGTGTGTGTGTGTGTGTGAGAGAGAGAGTGTGTTTCTGCATATTTCCATATGTAATGACAGTCTGTGTCTCTGCCTCAGAGAAAACAACTGAGACAGTGAAGAAGGTAGAAGATGTGGAGCCGAGGATCTCCCATCATCCTCGTGCCTAATCATAAGTCCACCCACGTGAACCCAGAGTGTTCTACTTCCACTTCCTGCATATTAAACGCATGAAGATATGAGCAGAACATGACTCCAGAGGGAAAACATACTGACAGATGATTCTGGTAGCTTAGATTTTTATTTTTATTTTTTAAATCAAATTTGACATATTTCAGATGGAACAGTAAAAAAAGGTTTTCTTCATCTCAGATAACTGGTTGTTGAGAAAAAGATCAAATGACAGGTTCCTGCAAAAGGAACTAAAAAACAAACAAACAAGAAAGACTGTTTATTAAATTAATTTTGTTTGTAAATTTAGTCATTTTTAGCTGCAGCTCATAATTTTCTACAAGGCTGAGGAAGGAGACAGTAAAGCCAAAGGTCAGCCACAGAAAACACCCTCAAAAGAGCCCAAATTTACAAGCAGGAATCCTAAATGTCTGACTAAACATTCCTCACCTCCTGCTCCTCTTCATAAAAATCATCATTTCATTATTAGTGTAATAGCAGGAAAAGAGATTGGCTTAACAAATGGACTCCATTCAGTCACTGTTGTCCCACAGGAGCAGGATTACCCTGAGTGATGACACACACGGTTCAACCAAAACCACTGTCTATCTGCCAACACAGCCGTGAGACGCTGCAGACTGCAGCTGCAGCTTCTCGTGCATGTGAGAGGAGATAGAGAGAGACGAGGAGGCAGAGGAGGAGGATGGATTCCCAATCTGAGTCACAGTCCTCCCAACAGATATTAGGTCACACTCAAGTGATTATTTCTGCACTCAACAGTTTCAGCGTATACTGCAATTTTAAAAAGTCAAGGTTTTAAAACTATAAAAAAGTGATTTTCTTATCTTATGGCCATATGAGTTTCTTTTTGTGTATAACTAGTTAAAGACAGAAGAAGCAGGGATCCCTGAGGTTCCATGAAAGCGTAAAGTAATATTCTTCGTACGTGTTATTAAAATAAATATTTGCTTCCACCTACAAGGTTTGGTGCATTAGTGAAAGATAACATGATTAAAAAGCTTGTTATGCTCCTTTTCACAGAGTGCAAACAGCAAAAGATTAAAAAAAGTACTGGTAGCTGTATAAATATCTATCTTTCTGAAATAGTAGAATCAACATTAAAGCATTGTTTGAATTTTGTTATTACCACTGCCAAAAGGCAGGTGATCATGTATTTGCCTGTGTATGTACGTGTAAGTGTGTTTGTCTTTTAGCAAAATATCTCAAAAACTACAGCAAAAATTTCTTATGACTTTCAGGAAGTAATCATCAGATGTAAATTTAAAGCACACGAAGAGGCAGCAGCTCCAGTCGGCTACATTTTAGCAGGTGTAGAAACTGGTGGTAGAAAGCTTCTTTTCGTACACAGTGATAAAAGCTGTAAATGTACCATTTGGTGAAAATATGAACTGACCTAGAGCTTTGTGAGGTTTAGCTTAGAGCAGTGGTGTCCAATCCTGGTCCTGGAGGGCCACTATAACTATACATGTTTCAGGTGTTTATCTAATGTGACAAACCTGATCTGAATGACTGAGTGATTAACAGGCTTCTGAAGAGCAGAGCAACATCTACAACATGCAACAGGACAGTGACCCTCCAGGTCTGCTGGTTTAGTGTGTGAAAGTACCTGGATGTCAGAGATCAGAGTATGACCCACTTTTAAAAATGTTTACATGCTTGTTCAAACAGGATTTGCTAAAGGTTTGAAGAATCTGCTCCAAACTTGCTGAAGTTGTTCATCACTATCTCATTGAGCTGAACCCTTCTATTGAAACACTGCTAAAACCATCTTTTTAATAAAATCTCTTCAAACTCTCATCAAAACATGAGAACAGTCTTGTAAGTTCCCATGTTTAGGTCAGTTTTCCTGTCAGTTAACTTCTGTCAAAGTCAATTTTCCCACCTGAACAGCCAAAAACAAATACTTGGTAAAAAGAAGCTGTTGGGTTTTTTCACCCTTTCAGCTCCTATTTCATGCCCCAACAGACTACAGGAGTGTATTTCAGAATCTCTTTTATATGCATGCAAAAATCTTTATTCTATCTTTTGTGTGAGCATTACAGCTCTGAACCTTTCAATCCTCTTACAGCTGCTCTTCTTGGACCTCACAGATGAAGCAGGGAGGATGGTTTGTCAGACCTTAAACTATTGAGAGTCTGTCAGGATAAGACAGATAAATGACTCAGCTTTAAGTTTTCATCAGGACATTTGGAATTAACAAGGGTCACTAAGAGGACACAAAGCAAAGGTTTGAATATAAAACATCTAATGAGATTCTGTGAGAAAAGTGCCTAAATCCATTTGTTTCACATTCACCATGTGTGGCATCACATAAACATCTTTCAGGCCAATAAAAACAAATTTGCTTGCTTCAGTTTAAACTTGCACATTGTAATGAACTATTTACTTTGCATGAAAGAACATAATCTGTTGTGGCCTATTCTTTTTGTGTTGTTACACGTGTTTTAATGTGTGGAAAAGTATTTCACATTGCAGACCTACAGAGTTCATTAAAGTCAGGACAGGTTATCTCCATTAACATACTTTAATAAAAAATATACGTCCTATATCACTTAATCAAACAGAATTTTAAAGTTTTATGTCTCATTGACATAAGAATAAGGCATAATTATAAGGCTTTCCTGCATCTGGAGAAGGTTCCAAACTTATTCTACTGCACTAAAGGTTCCCAGGAGCACAGGGGCCTCCGTAAATCTCAAATGGAAGAACTTTGGCTCAATCAGGACTCTTCCAAGAACTGGTCATCTGACCAGACTAAGCAATCAAGAGAGAACGGCCTTCGTTAGAGAGGTGACCAAGAATCTGATGGCCACTCTGGCTGAGGTTCAGAGATCCTGTGTGGAGACAGGACTAAGCTTCAGAAGAACAACCGTAACTACAGGTCTGAAGTGATTTGAACTTTATGGCAGATGGAAGGAAGCTTCTCCTCAGAACAAAACACTTGAACGCTTGTTTGAAGAACTCTCAGACTGTGAGGAACAACATTGTCTGGTCTGATGAAACCAAGATGGAACCAGACACCACTCATCACCTGCCTAACACCATCCCTACAGTAAAGCATGGGGGTGGCAGTATCATGACGTAGTGATGTTTTTCAGCAGCAGGAATTGGGAGTTAGGGTTAAGAAACAGCTGAACGAAGCAAAGTACAACCATGATATAGCTACTACCTCAGTAAGTCACCTGTTTAACAAATTTCTACTGCAAGAAAGAAGAAAACATATAAAACAAGAAAAAACGAACATTTTTTAATGTGGATTATCATAAAAACAAAACACATTTTTGTTTCTCATCACAATCCTTTTATGTTTATAATTTAACTTACGTTTAAGGTGTTCCCAGAATTTCATAATTTAATAAGGGCATGAAAATAATAATAATAATAAATAAAAAATAATAAGAAGATATGATTTCAAGATGTCTTTGCATTGCCTGTGATGCTCCGGCTTAATAAACTTCCTCATGAGGACTGAGTTTTATGATAAGGCTAATTTAGGACCGTTTTCTATGGCTGGGTAAATAATGTGAATCAGGATTATTTTGAGATTTTGAAGCTGAAAGGTTTGAAAAACACTCCTAAGCCCACTATCAAGACAAATCTTTAAAGCTCCAACTACTAAAGTCATCGCTACACCAAAACCTGAGCAACCTCAACAAGATTGTGTCTGCTAGTTTCCTCCGTTTTTAAACAGTTTTTAGCTCAGTAAAGTTTTTGTATGGTCACCTTTCAGCTTAACACATAGAACTTTACAAATAATCAAACTTTTTTCAGATTTTTTGCGACTAGAAAAGTCAGAAATATGACTATTTTTTATTTTTCTGTGCCCAGATGACGCAATCAAATCACACAGGGAAAATAAAAAGTGCATAAAATATTCCATTAAACATGACCCACCTGAGGTTCTCTGGGAAGCAGGACGTCTTCAGGTGGAGTCAGCCCTTTTATGATGAATTAAGATTCCAGACACACCGCTGGCTCCAGGGCTACAATACAGTGACAAGCTAACAAGAACAGCCTCCTACCTGCAGAACACCAGAGGAAGGAGAAGAGGAGCAGGGATGGGAAGGAGATAAGGAGAAATGTCAACATGTTGCATCATTAATTCATTAGCGTTCCTTATGATTCTATCCTGCTGTCTTTTGTCCCTCACATCATCTACCTCCCTTTGTTTCCTCCATTTCTCCTCCCACTCTCTTGTAATTCTTTGCCCTCTCTCCTGGGCTGTGCTGCCTATTTTCCAATTATTTAAGTTCCTCTGCTGAGCTAATGTAACATATGAAGGCATGTGGTAGCTTAGCATTTTACAGAAGTACAATAGTTAGTTCAGATAAATACGAGTAAAAGAACATGTTTCATTATATGACTTTGGTACAAAATGTTGATACGCAGTATAATCACACACAGCTGAAGCTTCAGTTCTTATACTTTCCATTTAGATCCAAACATATTTTGGTAAATCCACAGAGGAGGAAAGTTTGGACAGAACTAGGGCTGGACTAAAATTTGTTATTAGGTCTGACTTAAAAAAATTCTTTTAAGAAGCTCCGGAGTTCACATTCAGACAGAAAAAAGGAGGTTCAGGCCTAAAATGTGTTTGTCTGTGTGTCACTATCATCATAAAATAAGGACTCGTTCTGTAGTTGAAACTAAGAAGACACATTCCTTATCAGGTTGGTAAGGAACTCACTTTATTCTTCATGTTTAGAACCCAGTGCAAATATGTTCATAGATGATCGATGAAACAGGTGAAACAGTGATTTTGTCTCATCAGAACTGAAGATTTTTCATTTTGTTTGTTTGTCTCAGCAGGGAAAGATGTTGGACACTAAAATATTTTTTGGTTAATGAAAGCTATTAAGTAGGTTGTTGTTTAAGCTGCTCTTTGTTTAATGAATTGCACAACCTTTTATTTAAACTGACAATTTATTTCAAATACAAACAAGAGAAATTGTGTTTTCTGTAAAAAATGCAGTGTGAAATCTGAGAGCTAAGTAATTGCTAAAACTGAGTTGTTAAAGCCAAAATTAGCAGAACATTAGCTAGATGCTAAAAGGAGCAAAAGGCTAGCTAAAAACTAAACGTAGCTAAAAACTAGCTAAAATGAGCAAAATGGTAAGCAGGAAAACTAACACTGCTTCCTGCTTTTCTTTTCTTTTCTTGTTTTTTTCTAACATGGGCCTGTATTTGTTTTTCTGGTAAATGTTTAGTTGCATTTTTTCTTGATGACACCACTATTAGCCAAAATGGAATCTTACAGCTACATATTAAATGGACAAAAAGTCCCCCTCCCTCTGCACCACCTTGTCCAATGAGTGTTCCTGATTTTAATTCTGAAACATGGTGACCTTAGTGGTAACTTTAACTAAAAACACTTGCTCATCTGTTTAATGTTCCTGGCAGTTTTAGCAGCACTGATTATACCAAACTGCATGCATCTATAATGTGCTTCCTCAAAGAAAAGTTATGAACAAAACTTTAACGTAACGTTTAGTGTTGCCGCTCCCAAATTATGGAACGATTTGCCGTTACATATTAGAAGTGGCCTTTTATTGTCCACTTTTAAAACTCATCTTAAGACACACTTTTATTCTTTGGCTTTGAACACACTTTGAGACTCTTGCTCTTACTTCTGTCATCGCGTTTTATTGTTTCTGTTGTCTTTTGTCCTTTCCATATTTTGAATGTTTATTGATTTTTATCTGTACAGCACTTTGTCGCAGCTACTGTTGTTTTAAAGTGCTTTATAAATAAAGTAGTAGTAGTTGTTACCAGGTGAAGCAGGTTTCTGAACAACAGCAGGGGTCAAAGTAATCTGATTACTATCCACAGCTTCTTTAAATGCTTCTAATGAATCAATGACTCATCAAAGCCCTTATTTCATTTCTCCTGCGGGGTCAGGGTCCCCGCCTGCGGGGTCAGGGTCCCCGCCTGCGGGGTCAGGGTCCCCGCCTGCGGGTTCAGGGTCCCCGCCTGCGGGGTCAGGGTCCCCGCCTGCGGGGTCAGGGTCCCCGTCTGCGGGTTCAGGGTCCCTGCCTGCAGGTTCAGTCCCAGTCTTCCTCTGTTTGAAGCAGTGAGTGTTTTCAACATGTCCTCAGACCCAGCCTCAGTGTCAGTGGTGTCAGACATTACAAATACAGGTTCTACCTTCACTCTTTGTCCACGAGTGATCAGCTGGATCTGCTGACTCTGAGCTTTCCTTCAAGTTTTCTGTGACCTTTTTTCTTCTTGGTTCTCTCAAAGCTTCCTGTAGTTCTTTTTGTGTTTCATCACAGTTTGACCCACAGTCAGTTCTGATTCTTACACCTGAATCTGTGTTTAGCATTTATACATGAGTCTGTAGTTAAGAAGTTTGTCATCTCCAGGTGGACAGCTCGACTCACCTGACAGGTGAAATTATCTCAGTGTAATACAAAATACATCTGATTCCTTCACATTCAGAAAATGGAAAAAACATTTTCCACATAGTGCAGCATTGAATTATATTATCCTTACAGCGTAGCGTAGTGGAACACCCACCCTGTGAAGACGAGCTGGAAACAGAAGACTGAAGGAAGACCTCCAGCTCTGATCCTGACTGTCTGACCTGTCCTGTCAAAGGTCTCTGGTCTGAATGATCACTGCAGAGCATGGATGATGGACTAGCAGAAAACCCTTCCCTTCATTGCTTTCTCAGCTCTTTATCTTTGGGAAAACTACATGTTATGAAAAAAGTTTGCTGAGCAACTATCAACAATCAGAGTAGTTACTTCAGGCTAATTAGTTAAATAGGAAAGACTTGTTGGTTGTTTGGAGGCAGGTTTTACTGCAGAAACTCACAGTAATATGTGCAGAAACTCACAGTATTAGCCACAGAATCAGCAAATTCTGTCCGTATAATCACAAGATAATGGCCAAATATAAGAAGAAGTATTTATTTGGTTCTTACCTGTGAAAGGTAACGCCATCAGATCTGGTTTGTACTGTAAACCAGTTCATTTGCAGCACATGAATGAGGCATCTTCTCCAATCGCTCCACTTTGCCACATCCAATATGGCGGCAGTGCCGACATACGATTCAGACGAGGCGTCTACGCAATGACGTACATACTATAGACATGACACGCCGCTCTAAAGGCTCGGGCCGATGGAGGATCCAAGATGGCGGAATGAGCGGTTGTTTTTTGCAGGCTCTAATGTAAATACTTTTCTTTTAGTCCTTGAATTTAAATTTTTGTGCATTTTGCTACACACTACTGAACACGAGTGATATTAACCCATGACTATAGCATGGCTGCCCTGCTCGGTGTTGGTGGGGATGGGCTCAGCGAGGCTGCGGACATTGAAATCAACGAGCAGATGTCTAAGGCTGATAAGATTAACCAGTAACACACTCCAGGGAAGTCTCCCCATCCCAAAAAGCACAAAAAGGGTAACCAAAATCCTCATGGTGAGTGGATCGGTGAGACGATTCTGCAGGCGGTGAACTCACTGACAGAGAAAATGGATCCTCAGGCAGGACTTATTATGAAGTTTGAAAAAAGGATTGAAGAGAACACTGTTGCGATTATTGAGAATAAGCAAAATATAGAAGCGCTACTGGAAAAAATCAGCAAGCTTCAAGAAGAAAACAAATGGTTTAATGAATCTGTGACCGAGCAAGCTCGTTACAAAACAAGATGGAACCTGAGGTTAAACGGCCTGGCTGAAAAGGATGGAGAGGATAGAAGAGAGATTCTCATTTTGACAAGCGTGGTGCCTGTTTCAGTGGAGCAGCTTTGTGGGTCAGTCGACAGGTCGACAGATCCCGCCACTTCAAACATCAGTCAGTTATAATCCAGTTTGTGACAAGGATGGTTCGAGATGATGTTTGGAAGCGATCCAGAGATGCCAGGGTCTGTCAGGAGTTGCATATTCAACTCAAGGAAGATTTTTCCAAAGAAGACAGGGAAGCTCGAAAGAAGTTGTGGCCGATGGTAAGAGATGCCAGAGAAAAAGGGCAGAGAGCATTTCTGAAGGAGGGATACGCTCTAATCAATAATCAAAGAGTCGACCCTTCATAGACAGAGCTCTTAACCTGACTGTTTATTATTCTGACTCACCTGATGTTTCTCAAAGGCTAAATGCACCTTATCCTGCCTGTAGTAAGGACAGGAACTCTCACTCCTGCCCATCTTATGGTTCTGAGCTCTACATTTAAACATTTCAGGTGTACTATCTTTTATTTCTTTAAATGCTAGGGGGCTAAAGAACAATGTGAAGCGAAAAGCTATTTTTCTTTTTGTAAGGAGCAAAATGCAAACTGTGTTTTTTACAGGAAACCCACTCTGTTGAAGATGATGTTACAGTGGGGTGATTCTATTTGTGTTAGTCATGGGACATCCCATTCAGCTGGAGTCATGGTTTTGTTTAATAGATTTCCAGGTAAAGTTATTGATTATATTAGTGACAGAAATGG
>JAOXNZ010000091.1:649360-660369 GCA_028566095.1 Kryptolebias brasiliensis
CAGAGTTGTCATAAATCAATCTTAAAGTTTTTAGTTTTAAGTTGTAATAGTTGGCGAGGATGCTGATAAAATTAGTCTTTTGAAAGTACAAGAATTAAAAACAACCCTAACTTCTTGTCACATTGTTCTGCAAAAAAAGAAAAATCTTCTGCCTGTGTTACGTAAGCCACCGTCAAGTGTTGGTTGTAATTACAGAGGAGCCAGCCGTCCTGTAATAAGCATGGTTTGAGGAATGAACAGTTACAGAAGATCAAGCTGTGTCACTGCTACCATAAAGGGCCGAGTACAAAGGAAACAGTAATGCTGCAGCTGAGTTTGAGTCTAACACCAGGGAAGAAGTGCAGAGAAATTACGGTGCATTCATGCTGCGGGAAAAAAAAGAGGAATTTAACAAGTTTCATTCTCAGCCACTCTGAGAATCAGAACCTTTGTGCCAATTGGAGCAATAGTGACTTGATGGAAAAGCTGCAGTTTTATGTAATATTCTTGTACACTTTACAATTCATGCAATATATTTAATGAATGCTTAACAGAATGACAAAGGCAACTGAAGAATGAAAGAAACAGGAAGAAACTCAACCTTATATAAGTAGCAGTTATAAATACGGTCTCTCCACTGACAACAACAATGTTTCTGAGTGTCACTCTTAGCTGTGGTGTGGGGGAGATAAACCCTGATTGTTTGGGGAGGTAATCTATCCTTAAATTTCCTATATCAGCTTAATTCTTCTCAGAGTTATGGGGATTGGTGTCTAGCTCTGGCAGTTAACGGGCAAGAAGGAGGATAAACCCAGGAAAGCTGGCCAGTTTATCACTGCTCTTTACAAGTTAATGCTTCCTTTTATTTTTAATTATTAAACCATGTCCGCTGACTTTTCAAAATCCAGAAACACGTGTGAGCTCAGATTCCACCGACCTGTGGAGTTCTGTAGGGTCAGCAGTGGAATAATTAAAATTTATAGCTTCTAAATGAATCCTGCGGCATTACTGAGATGTCAAAAGAGAAATAATAAAAAATGTAATTAGAAACTTAGAGTTGTGGAACAGTCTTCAGACAGGGAAAAAACAAACCAGGAGCAAAGCATGCTGGAAGCAGCAGCTCGGATAATCTCATCTGCTTATTTCAGCTGCATAATTGGACTCGTGATACAAAGTTTTAAATAAAACAAACTATGAAGGGAAATGTGAGACATTCGTTTGGAGAAATGTTTTTAACCAACTGTTTGAATGAAATAATATCGAAATTACTAGGTAAAAATGTGTAAAATTTGGGTTTTTGAAGGCGTGCATGAGTTTATTTAGAATAATCTACAGCTGTATGTATGACAAAGTTTTAAACCAAAAATCCCATGAATCAGAGCATGGATCTCAGCTACTATCACACCAAATTGTGACCTCAAAATATGTGCAGATGACTGAGTTGTAGCCAATTTTTAGTCTGAATAAAACACAATAAAATATCTTAGATTGTTGTCAGATTGGATTTCCAAACAAACATTGAGTGACATATAAAGGCAAAAAGAAAAAAAGTCTTTACATTTCAGGGATCCTTTCTGCACAGATAAAGTTTCCAGGATGCTCTGTGGCTGAATGTCAAAGCTTTTTTTTTTTTTTTTTAAGTCATCATCTACTGTGGCAGGGCATGCTGGGAAACATGATGTGCTCATGACGTCTTGATTTACTACAGATACTTTAAGGCACGCACATATGAGCACTCGTGCACACTGAAGAATCTTGACAGGACAGACACAAACACAGTGTTTACCCTCATGAAATCAGAAAATCTATCGACATCCATGTCATTTCAAATATTTCAACCATCATGACCCATCTTTGCCCAAAACTTAAAAGAAAAAAATCAAAACAAAATCCAGTCATCACAAAGATCTTATCCAATAATGTCTTATTGTTTCAGTTCTAACAGAAACTGGCTCAGGAAGCAACATGTGTGCCATCCTGGTCATCGCAGAGGATCAACATGTAATCTTTTATTGAGTAGAAGCCACTCACTTTCATCAATTGTTTTATAGATTCAAACTTTATAATGTAAGTAATTACAGAGTACCAAACCACTTTAAATTGTAATTCTAAAAGGAGCAAAGCTTAAATCTCATGCATTGTGGATTTGACATGTATGTCATGTCTGTTGATTAATCATGTAATGTTCTGATCATTTCCACGGGCCAAAGGATCATTGTCTGTGGGATGCTAGGCTAATGAAAAAGTCAATAGATTAGTCAAATTAATCCTGATCTGTGTCACTGCAGTCACAATACGACAATCCAACAAGCAAAAGTTTAGTGAAAAATAAATGGATACTACATAAATAAAGCCAGACAATGTTAAGGATAAACACCAAACTTTACATATAACAGAAACTGTGAAGATAATTTGGAGGTAAAAGTTCAAGCTATTTTACAGGAGAAAGCAGGTTTAAATAAAACTCTAATGATTTGTAAAAATCTGTAGGAAAAATATACATACAAACCAATTTATTCCTAAGGATGGCCTAATTTAAATACACAACTGGTTCATTACAACGTTTTACTTTAGTTAGCTGTTTACATTTGATTTTGTTAGTCAAAAATGATCAAATCAGTCAATAAAACAATAAAAAGTCACAGCAATAAAACCAAATCAGCTCTTTGAAATGGAAGGGACAATGCAATCTGAACTCTTGTACATCTATAAATATCTATAGAAAGCAGAGGCTTTGCATAAAAAAATACTTTATTTGTTTTAGATTTGTTTTAGACAAAGCTTACAGGAAAGTAAGAATGTTGTGATGTCATCAATATTCTCATTCAGCCCAGAATATCAGAAAATTTCCAGTTACGCACCTGGATGCCGCTTTCTATCTTGCAGCTTGCAGCGCCACCTACAGCCCCTTAACCTCCCTGACTCCTGTTTCTTCTGCTTTCCTCCTCTATCCTTGTTGCCTAGAATCAGCCATACATCCTTTGTTTGCCTGAAGTCAGCTGTCAGATCTGACTGATGGCCAAGCGTTTGATGCTGTCGGGGTTTGATTGCTAGTGTCTTGTTATCTGTCACTCTGACGACAGGGAAACTCAATCTCAGTTTCAGCTACAAAATGGTTTCCCCGGGCGACGCCCCTCGAAAAAAAAAAAAAAAAAAAGCATACACAGCGGCACCTCTTTTGGTGCATTTAGTCCAAGAACTGCCATTTGTCAGCATCAGTCAGTGTCTGGCAATGTGCTTGTGTGTGAGAATATAATGTCAGCCAGAATGTTATATGTGTTTTAAACAGTGTGTCTGAGTATACGCTCATGGCATTTATCACCATCCATGACAAGGTACGTTTACTTGGTTAAATGTCTGTGTGGACCTTAGGGATGCTGTGAGTGTGGCTCCAGGCGTGATCTAAAATAGCATCATGCTCGTCATCTATCAGTGTGACAGAGATATGTGTTCATGTGTGTCATGATAAGCCACTCCTGACCAATCTCATGACACCATCGTGTTATTCAGTGGTTCACAACTCAGAGGACTGCGACGCAGCAAAGATGAACATGATGAATCTGTAATGAGTGCCATCAAAATCATCATGTATCGAGTCCATCCAACCCATCCTCATGAGTCAGGTCTCATCTTTTCTAATCTAAAGACAGCTTTGAGCATTTTATATTAGACCCAACTGATTAAAGTTTGAATAACACATTTTTTTTGCCCGAAGCCCTGAATTCTTTTGTAATTTGTCAACATATGACATGAATGTCTTACAGGATAAGATGATGACATTTTAAAGTCAAAAGATCAAAAGGTCAAATCCATTTTGACAGTATGATGTAATTTATGTTTCTGGTCATTATTCAATACGGTGACTTAGAAAGAGCTCGATCTAAACTGCAGCACCTTAGAGGAATGTAGCTGTGAGGAAGTCATTAAAAATCTAGAAATATTTTTACCCTGTCAAAACGGTACATTTAATCAGTTTCTGGTAAAAGGTTTATTTAAACAGTTAAAAGCAGAAAAAATGACTTCCATACTGCAGGACTTGATCATTGGCTCATTTCTTAGGACCAGGTGATGTTTTATCTACGTTGGGGTTGAACGCTTGCTGTCATTTTGAAAAAACTAAAAAAAGTGTGTTTTTGCTTCAGTTGTTCACATTTAAAATAGTCACACCTGTAATAGTTGGGTGCAAACGGGATCCAGAAACAGATGCCAGTGGCTCATTAGGGTAACCACACACCTTTGTCTCTCACTCCCTGACAACACTCTTAAAAAGACAGGCTGACAAAAACTCAATATAAATTAAGCCTCAAACAAATAGTGAGCAAAAAACTTCAATTTGTATTGAGAAAATCCTGAGCCTGAATCTGGTCACACATATCAAATTTTAAATTTATAAACTCTACATAGAGAGTAAAAGTTACTTCTTATAAGAAGTATAAAGTTTGTGGAAATGAGAAGAGCTTGTTTGCAAAAATGTTTAGAGAGCCAACATCAGAGTGGCATCATCAGACTAAGTTCAACATTCTGCAGCAAAATCTCCAAAAATCTTAAAACTTAAACTGATTGTGTAAAAATCATTACAATTTCAAAATGCTACTTAAGTCACATAAAACTCTGTAACTCAGTTAAACTTTGTATGATGTTTCTGCTGTGAAGAATGACTGAACTTTAGAGGGCTTCATTTCCCAAAATCCTTTTTTTATTAATTGTGGGGATTTTTTTTCTCCTTTTTTAAAGTTTTTTTTGCTAATTATGTCTGCACTTTATAACTATGTTATGAAAAATCACAGTGCACTATTTCTGAGTGAGATGCACATTTTGATGTATTTTATTTATGTTCTTTTCAACATGGTGGAAAAATAAAAAAAGAAACAAAAAGCTTTATTGTCTCAATCACACCCATAGCTTTTCTTCTGCAGTAAGTTTGCTTTTTTTTGTGTTTGCATGTTTTGTATTCAACAGATACAAATACAAACTACAGATAAAGTCTCTCATTGTGTTAAACCACATCTCAGTATTGACTTCTTAAACAGCCCAATAAATGCTTCTTATATAAAATGTATTAAACTGGACTTCTGTGTAGAAAACCCTTCTTGGAAGCAGCCTCCATTTTCTTGTCCTCTCTCTTTCCAATAAGAATTCAGAGCAGGACACAGCAAGAGAGAGAGCTGGTCCAGGCTGTGCTCCAGTGTAAATAAGGAGACATCTGTCCTCAGCAGGATCATGATGTTCTCTGATTATGATCTATAACTGAATCTCCATGCTGTTTCTCCTTATTCTCCTCCACATATATTCTACACGTTTCATCCATGATCAAATTATCTCTGTTCTTCACTTCTTATGCTTTATTGTTTTAATTTTTGTCTCCACCAGCCTCTTATTGTTACCTACAACCTTGAACAATCTGATTCTTCATCCTTTCTCTCTTCCATCTTCTCACATCTATATTCTTGACTGAATGTCTCTCACCTTCCCCTCCTGACTCCCTGTTGCCCACACCCTCCCTCCTTCTCCCCCATGAGTTATAACACAGTATGGAGCTATCTTAAGCTCGTCTCCTCTTCCTAGAAAGTAATTTGGCCGAGGGTGAAGTCACCCCCCCCCCACCCCTCTCATTCACACCCAGCAACCCCCCTTCGACATTATGAAATCATCTAACTTTGTTTCCTTCTGGCTCAATCTCTCTAGATAAACTCAGACCAATACTCAACAACATGCACTGAAACTTTATAATGAATTAGACATAAATATGCACACATTCAACCAGTTAATGTGCAGTCATTTATGCTTTCTTTTAAAGACATAGGCACAAAAAAACAGAGTGTAATACTTTTACAAACATTCACACACAGATAGATTTAGTGTTCTTATATCAGTCTAAACAGAACCAGCTGCAACACAACCAGTCATACTAATGAAATCAACAAATATGTTTGTGAATTTTTTGGCATTTGTTTCACCAATTATAACTATAGACTTCATAATAAAGACAGAACCCATTTTCATAGCCCCTCTTTACTATGAATGATGACCTGCTACTCTCTCTGTGACCTATCACAGCTCTACTGCCGCAGCTATCACGTCAGCACTAAGTTGTTTCCATGACTTTGTCACAATCTGTGGAATTTTGCTGCATATATTGAAGGTTTCTGGGCCTCCGATATCAATTTCAGGATGAAACACCATCAGCAGCATGAGAAGATGCAGCTGAAGGAGTTTTCTGTGCAGAAACCACCTCCTTCCTTCCTCATCCAGCATCAGAAACAAACACTTAAACAGTTCTTCTGCAAAGACAAAGACGTGCATCAAACTGGATAAAAGACTGTGATGAAATAAGTTGGTTTAACAAAAAGGTTGTAAAAAGAAAGTGAACAAAAAACATGATTTTAAGCTTATTTTTGTTGCAACTTTTAGTGTTTTGTGTTTTATGATGTAAACTTTAGTTAAATTTATAGCACTTCTGCCAACTGAAAGAAACGGTTGTGTTTCAAATCCACATTAATCTTGCTTTTTTTAATAATAGGTTTGATTATCATATATTTACATTGACTACTGATTATTATATTTGAGCTAAATGTGGACATGATTCATGTCATGTGACATGTGGTACTCTACATCTTTAAATAGTAGCTACTTTCTTCAGGTCTTGTGTTGTTGATCTACTGGCCACATTATTGTCCTCCAAGCAGATTTTAATTTAACACTTACAGACAACCTATTAACAGGTTTTCACTTCAGGAAGTTACTGTAATGTATTCTGAAATAAGCTCCTTTTGCCTCTTTTATACCGATAAGCATGAACATTGTCCACATTTATTACTAATCAATTTCTTTGTGGTGATGCACTTTTAAGGATGAGTGTGTGTGTCAAGCTGTTCTGCAAATATTGCTGGCTTCCAGCACAAAGAACAGCTGGAGAATGCACAAAACAGAGAAACAGAAATAGCTGGAGAGAAAGAAGGAAAATAGAGAGACGGGGTTGAGATAGACACGGTGACAAACACAGAGAAGCTGTGAACGACAGATGGAGGTGGAGGTGTAGAGCGAGGTGGGCCCACTTTTATGTACTATTCTGTATTCAAATTGGCACTGCAGGCTTTTGGAAACCTCTGCACACCGTGCCTGTTAGTGTAGTGAAAGGGCAGACACCACAGCAAGTTCAGTGCTGCACTGCAGACGTCTCATTATATCAGCCATTTTGGGGAAAATTCTGACCTGCTCAAGGCGATTCACTGCACTGTGAGACCTCAGGCCAAGTCTGACAAGCATCTCTGAGGAAGTCCTACCTCCTTTCTGCTGCAACTAAGGAAGGGGAAATCTTATAACCAATAACATCAATGTGAAGCAGTTTCAAAGAAACTTGACCTTGATCAAATTAACATTGATTATGAATTTGTTTGACAATCAGCACCAAAGTAACATTCCTAATGTTGCTGCAGACGAAGAACTCCTGAGGCTCCTCAACATGACAATAAACTGTTGTTCCTGAAAACTGATAAACAATGTCCTGTTCAAACACTTGTATAATATAAAGTGATATTTGGTCCAAATTTGTATATATTTTTTAATTGAGCAACAGTTTATTTATTTCCTAAAATGCATTTTAGACAAAACTTTTTTTGCATATTAAATAATTAGGAGGAGCTGATGTGTTTAATCAGCAACAATGTGGTCATCATTTCATATTAAAAAATATATATATTTTTATATATATATGGCACATGATGGAACAACTCAACATTCATTTCATTTAGGTACATTTCATTCCAGTGATTTCTGCAGATGGCCTGTTGAAAATATTTGAATATAAAAAGTGTTCATTAAAAAAGATTCAATCAAAATGCATAAAATCATCAACGTGCCGTAAATCGTTTTGTAAAAACCCAAATCCTGACACAGATTCACTGAAAATGTGCAGCTCCTATTCCTATTTTTAACAAGTTTTTTTTTTTTAAACTGGATGTAAAACTGTTAAAATGTTCTGTAAATCATGAAGTTTTCTATTCTGATTATAAAACAGCAACACCAGGGTTCTACATCCTGTTTGGACAATTTACTTGTAGATGCAACTATGTCTGATATTTATCACTGGAAGAGAGGAGGAATTATATTTTTCCTGACACACCTGTCCTTATTTCTGAAGGCAACAACGCAGCAGATTGCTCCTCTTCTTCAGTTGCTCCTCCTGAGACTCAGTAACCACCAGCTCTCAGACGGTAAACATTTGTCGTGTTGCAAACAGCGCTGAGCTTTAAGAATCAAGTGCTTTTTGCCCTGTCAGTTATTTACATATATATATATATATATATATATATGGGTGTGTGTGTGTGGTCCTGGAAGTGTGGGTGTGTGTATGTGCAAAAAGCTTTTTAAAAGTGGAGATATAAAAAAAATAAAAATGAAAAAACAACTAAAAACGTTGTTTCTGGTGGATTTGTGGACAGAACATACAGAGGTTTTCAGAGAAAATGACGTAGCAGCCTGTTTTGTGCATGTCCACTATCATATTGTGACTTAGAGACCAAATATAGAGCTGTTTTATCATTTTCTTCTAATATAGTTGCAGACAAGAATTTCCTATTAAGAGAAAAACACAACATACACAACTCTATTTTCCTGCATTGTACATTATTCTGATTTCAACTTTCCACTTTCTCAGTAAACAAATGCAGCATACTGTTTAGCTGTAGGTGGACAGAAAAGCAGGGAGGACAGAGTATTCTAATCTGAGTTTTGGTTGTGGTGCCTCAGACTGCTGCTGCTGCTGCAAAAAAAAATCACTAAAAGACATTTACAGACTAAATAAAAGGCTGACTAAAAGTGTGATAAATTGGAGTTTTTGAGTTAGCAGTCACTTGTAATACCTACTTTTATTGAATCATAAATTAAAACATTTCAATAAATATTTTGTCAATTTGTAAAGGAAAATAAAAAAAGAGTTGTCTTCCTTTTTTTTTTTATTCTGTAGGCATATTTTGTATTTGGATTAATTGAATTTTCTCTTATCTGCAGCTGCAAGCTGAACTTTGAATGGCACCACAAGCCATGTTAGATTGTTAAAATCACTTCTGTTTCAGCCTCTCTAATGGTCCCTCCACTGTGCAAAATAATTAGAGCCTTTTTAAATGTCATAGAACCATCAGCATGATGTTGTAATTAAAAATGAAAGAAAAAAAAAATAACCCTTTATGAGTGTCATAATGAATTGGCCAAGTCATCATCATCATCACCACTAAACAGGCTTTGTTCCTTTTCTGACTGCGTGTGTGCGAACATACTGTCATTTATTTAATGAACCATGTTGGATGTTTTGTTCTTGCTTAAAAAATAATGAAAGTTTGATGCAATAAATTGAGAATATTAGGTGACATGTTTTCAGATCATGTCACCCTCTCACTTTTTGTTCCTCAATTAATGTATAGAAGCGTTATTGTTTGGCATAACACATCAGTAAAGTCTAGACAGCTTTCCTAACTTTTTTATGTAAAGTACTGTTTTTTAACTGTCAGTGCTAGTGGAGCATTTAGCAGCTTTTGGGCTTAAACAGGGTTTTCTTTGTTTTTTTTTTCCTTCAGATAAAATTGTCCTATTTGTCTGTTAAATATTAGAGAGCATTTGACATTGTTGTTATATTATTTTCTTGATCAATTAGTCTTAATGGGAAATTGAATACTCAAAAAAAAAATGTCATTGTCCATTTTCAAACCCACTTTATCCAATTTTATTAAACTATCACAGAAAACAGCTGAGGAATAATTGCAGTTATTGAGCAATAGATCCAAAATGTAATGAGTAAAATAGTTTCTGTAGTTGACACAAACACATTATGGTCATTACTTTGATGTCACAGAGAATTTCTGTTTTTCATGTTATGTCCTAAGAAGTAGGCGAAGCGGTGCTTAGCATCTCTCAAGCAAGAAGGTTCAAACTTTGGCTGGGGTGTTTCTATGCTCTTCATTAGTCTCTGTTGGTTATCACATACATAGTGGTGGTGGTGGTGTGTGTGAGGGGGCAGGGGGGGTGCACATTGGAGTATATGTGGTATGAGCCTGTTGGTTATCTAGTCATGTTCTTGGTTTTGTTTTTTTTTATAGCCACTAAAAGGTTTCTCCTGTTTCAGCTGCTCACCTCTCCTGTTTTACATCTGTAATCTACACACCTGTCCTCACTTGCTAATCACTCTGCTCTGTGTATATATACCTTTTGGTTTCCACAAATGTGAGTGCTCCCATTTTTGCTTGCTTTTTTACTGCCTTGGATTCCTGTCCTTTGCCTCATTAAAAGTTAAGTTTTGATCTTAAGCTGCTTCCTATTTTTGTGCTTTTTGGTCCTTCAGCTATCATCTTACTGCATCTTCATGACATACTGTATGACACACTGAATAAACATTTTAGGTTGATGGTAGAACTTAATTTATTTATGCATTTTTTTTGTTTGTTTGTTTCCATAACCCTTGTGTTGGAGTGGCAGCTGTGTTGTGTAGGTTCTCTCATCACAAGAATTGCATCAAAATTCAGCTCACATGAGCTAAATCTGAATTATTTCAGGTTCATATAACATGACCTGACCACCATAAAATAGTATTTTACCAATAAGCTAATTCTTATGGATCTGTTAGACTAAAGCTTGTTGCATACTCTGCAAGAACTGAGAAAATTGTTAGTTTATTCAAGGTGGCAAGCACACTCAAGTGCAGAACTCCTGGGAACTGTATCTGCAGCACCTGAAAAGCAGGAATGCCAACATTTCCACTTTTCCACACCAGCCCTGTCCCTCAAATTTCTGACCAATCACACTGTAGTTGTCCGACACCACACAAGAAAAAATGTCTGCCTGGATGATGTGTCAAGAACAAGCTGCAAGAACTCTTGCAGCCCAGGGAGCGAGAACACTTTTCTTGTTTTTTGTTTTTACTGAGTATGAAGCAGAAGCAGCCTATAGACTTTGGACAAAACTATCCATCCATCCATCCATCCATCCATTTTCTTTAGCCGCTTCTCCATTCCGGGTCGCAGGCAGCCGGTGCCTATCTC
>JAOXNZ010000091.1:677653-688648 GCA_028566095.1 Kryptolebias brasiliensis
GGGATGGGAGTGGGGGTCGGGGGAGTTCATTAAAAGTCTATCAGCTCCACAGGATCAAGAGTCTTTAACCTTTTCCAGCCTGGAAATCCCACTCTGGTTCATTAACACAGTTGCAGTCTTACCTCTTCACAGCTGAACACAAACCAAACAAGAAGGTCAAACCAGTGACCACCTCATTAACAAGCTCAGGTCCCAAAAATTAAATAAACCCTCAGTTTGACAGGAAGACTCATTAAAGCATGTCACTCCTCTTTAACTGTAAACTAATTCCTTAAAAAAGAAAAAAAACTAAAACCTGAAACACAGAGAAGCCTAAGATCAGTTAACAAACCAAAACAATTGTGAACTCTTAGATTAAAAATTGGACAGTTAGGCAACTCAATTTTCCTTAAACATTTCCAGAAAAATCTGGATGTAAAAAAATCACAGATGATCAAATTTAATAACACAATGTTCTCAAATTTAAACTTGAAGTAACATCTGGCAATAAATGTTAGTATTTAGGACCAAAGAGAAGAGTTATGATTATTTATTTACTAATTTATGTAGTTGCATTTACAACAATAAAGTTCTTTGTTCTAACCTCCTTTTTAACATTTTCTCTTGTGTTTTTCCCCGAGAGAAATGCCTTGAAATGTCCAATAAATATTACAGCAAAATCATTTTTATTCTAGTTTTTATCCCCACATCAGAATGGAGCAAGCTGGGAAATGATTCTTTTTCTTATTATAGTACTGAATTTGAGAAAAAAAGCCAACAAACCCTGTGGAAATGATCCAAAGCTTCACTGTAATCTGACAGAAAGTGAAAACGTTCAAGCAGAAGCTGATTGTGTTCATTTTGCTTGAAGTTACATCATCTGTTATGAATCATTTAAAAAAGCTTTTTTAATGCCATCTATTAACCTTTAATTTATCCAAGACTGTTGTGAGCGTAGGTGTAGATAAAGTGCTTCACTTTGTTGCAGGAAATGTTAAGCACTTAAAAAAAAACCTGCTTGTGTGCGTTAAATGAGACGTAAGTTTTTAATGGAAGCTGGTCTGTTGAGTTCAACCTGGTTAGATTCTGTTCAACTCACTGACTTTACTGCAAGGAATGAAATAAAAGTGCAAAGAATTACTCTTGATTATCAGCAGATCACAGCTATAGTGTTTAGAATGTTTCCCTTATAAATAAACTAGTTTTAATGTTTCACCAAAACTGCCTTTTTTTGTGTTTTAATGAATTGATTGGATTTATGTTTTTTGTTCCATTTTCAAGGTTGATCTAAAGAAGATACAAACCTGGGACAATGTTGTAACATGTTGACTTAATGAAAGTAATCAAAGCTAATAAATTATATTTGGAAAAAAAATGTTGGAACCCAGATTTTCTAAGCTAGTGACAAAGATATAGTTTGATGACATTTTCCATTCTAAACATGTGTTGAGTTACACCAGGGACAACCTATTGTGTACTATCTGATGGACAGAAAGATCTAGAGAACAAAGGGTTTGAAATTTCTGTTTCTTAGATGTCAACCTGGAATATAGACATGGTTATAACAAAGAGGTCACTTGTGACCATGACCTTTGACCCCATGACTTTGATATCAATAGGGATAATCCTTGACACATGATGTGTCCAGCTGTGCAGTTTGATATTCTGACGTTACACGGTTCCACAGTTAGAGGACAGACAAGGTTTTCACAAAGGGGTCACCTATGACCTTTGACCCTTGACCCTGTGACCGTGAAATCAACTAGGATTATCTTTGACCCATGAGGTGTCCAGTTACAGGGTTGTCAATTTCCAATATTTCCCAGGTTCTATAAAGAGCTTCACTCATTCATAAACACAAAGTATTTTTTATTGTGTATTTTAAACATTATACACAAAATTTTTATTTGTTTTATTCATTGACAAGCATAACAAGTACAGTGGGGGGTTCAGTGGTATTCTTACAAATTTATGGCACATTTTTGCTGGTCAAAATTTCCACGTCTATATTTGTCATTAAAAAGAAAATTTAAAACTTATTACCATATATTAAAGACAGAATATTTTTGCCTTGATCTGTTTCACATCCTCCTTTCTCACAATAACCTGATACAGCTGAAGCCATCATTTTCTTTTGGGCTTTATTTTGAAATCAATTCAGTGTTTTACACAGAAGTAAAACGGGTTGAACTTTGCGTTTGACAGCACCGAGGGAAAACTAGCCAGCCTTTAACTACCAACAAATCAAGATGAACTATCAATAATGCATTAGAAAACTTTAAAATACGCTATATTACTTGATTGCAGACAGAATATTGTCTCCATCTCAAAATGTCTTCATATAATTTTATTATAGCACTATTACCTGGAGGACACTCAGTGCTGTGATTGTGAATAAAACAAAATTGAATAAAGGATATGAGGAAACGATGAACTCCATTAGTGGGAGTCAAATACTTCTAATCACAGGAATATTCAGGTACACACTGTACGTCTATCACTTTTTATGAATGGACTAAAGTTAAGTGGTTTAATTAACAAAAAAAAAAATCTTCTTTTGAAAGAAAAAATGATTAAGTCCATCTTAAATTATTTTAAGAAGTTCCGACTGCTTAGAAACAAAATACAAAGAAATGTATTGTTGAATGATGATGTAGAAAGTATTGATTAATACATGTTTTTTAGGTAACCTCAGTTTTCTTAATTTTATAGATATTTGTTTCTGGGAACTAATTCAAAATTTAGTTGCAATTACATTATGTTTTATATTTCATATGAGGTGTGTTTAAGACAAACATAGCAGAGGCCTCAGTCATAGATGCCCATGAGCCTGATCATATCAAGGAAAATGGGACCAAGAGACTTATTTCCAAATTCCTCCATCAATCCATTTTTTTATTCCACTTATCTGTTGTCGGGTCATGAAAGCAACAAGTTAAGAGGTAAACCCTGAAAGCCCTCTCCCCCCAGAGACACTCTCCAGCTCCTCTTGGGGGGTCTGGAGGTGTTCTCAGACCAGAAAGGATATTATCCCTCCAGAGTGTTTTGGGGTTGCCCTAAAGTCTTCTCAGTTGGATATGAACAGTCCAGTTGTTTTTGTTTTTAACCTTTTTTTGAATAAGGAGGAGCAATATTTTGGAAAATGTGCAAAAATGTTTGAAACGTTTTTAAGAATAGGCAGAAAATGTTCTTAGAAATAAAAGCATAGCTTTACACAGTAATGCTGACTAGTTACAATAACAGAAAACTGAGTCCAAGGATGTTTTTCTGTCTGGATACATCCAGTTCCTCTGAGATCATTTATCCTCTCACAGATGATGCTGGACTGGTGGCTCTTAAAGCTCTTCACACGTTCCATGTTCAATCATCGATTTAACTTTCGACCAATCGACTGTGTCGCCGCAGCGTCCACACAGTTGTGTTACTGAGATGTTGGTCAGTGTGATGACTCATTATGGAACAGTCACACGTCACCTGCTTCCTCACCTTCCTCTCACTGTATGAAGGCCATTTATTGTAACCACTGACATTTAGAAACTCAACAGTAGCTTACACAGCAGGCCTCCGTCCTGCGCCAAGTTAATTGGCCGAATAAGTCTTCGTCTCACTGCAACAGCCAATGAGGTGTGAATAAGAGACAAATGCTGACCACACCAGTGAGGCAGACTGACAGATGGGTGTCGCACACAAAAATGCACACAAACATTTGCCTCTTTAAAACAACAAAAGACAAAGTGAGTTTGAAAGATGCACAAACTTTAAAAGAGCAAAGCAGAGACATTTTTTTTCTGCAAGACATGTTACTATTTGTATACACACACACCCACACACACACATACAGCAAAGCAAATGTTGTGGTCCTGGTGCTGATGAGAGAAGCCAAAGGCTTTTATCTGCCAGAAGTCTGCCTATGAACGACAACAACACCTCATTCGATCTCCTTCAATTGGTGTCACAACCTCCATCTGTGGCCAGTTTGCTCTGGTCATCTCTTATCCTTCTTCATTTAGAGTTCTTGGCAGCAAATCGTGACAATATGATATCAGGTTGTGTCTTCTGTAGGAGAAAATAACTTCCTCTGGTGCAGACTTCATAGCTCTGCAGAAGCTTTATGATCAAAGACAGCAAAAACACACTGAATATGAAGCTGAAAAATTCTCCTATGTCCTCTTTAATGATGCTTATTGGTGGGATTTACAATAACAAACATGGTTGTAATGCCTCACAAGCATATTTACCGGGTGGTTTATTAAATTCACAAGGATTTTGTTATTGGTTGGATCAGCAGTAAACTGAGGCAGAAAACATTTCAGTTCCTTAGTATTGAGAATAATTCTGACATATGCACATAATGTATGGAAATTCTGCTCTATGGAAAATGTGATTTGCTGTTTATCAAGCTCTAAAGTTGATTGAAAAAGCTCAGGAATATTTTGCATCTACTTGAGGAGTAGGGCAACACAGTCAACAGGTTGTGACAGGAAACAATGAATAAAAAGATCAGAAATGACAAAGTTTTGTTTGAAGTACTCAGTGGCAGGTGTTCCAGATTGGGCTGAGATTGTTCACTGACATTTTTATAAAAATTGTCAGAAATACAAAAATAATTTCCCTTGCATCACATGTATTTGGGTACATTTTAAAGATTTCTCTCAACAGTTTAGAAAAAGTACATTTATTATATTTAAAACACTAAACAGATGAAAACTTTTTTTTAATAAATTCCTAAACAAGGTATTTCATTAAACAGGTTCAAATACAAAGATGTTATAGCCAATACATTTTCTTTTACTGACAGTGATCAGTGGTACAACTCAGAATGTTGTATTGCGCCTCATTTACATAAAATGTCAATTTTGTCAGCAATATATATTTGCATGTTATTAGCCATAGCCGGCAAACAGATAAAGCACAAGATAACAATATATTATATTTTGCTACATTTCAAAGCTAACCCCCATTAACTAATAATAATAAATCAAGCAAATTTCAGGACAAGCATTGCTAAATCAAGGTATCTTTCTTGCTGCAGAAACATGTTCCTCTGCATCACGCTGCTCAGCCAAGAAAGAATGAAACAGCAGCAATGATTGTGCACGTCTTTCAGGCAGTCTTTAGACTTTATGATGCAGAAAGTCACTAAACTGTGTGAAAAAAATAAAATAAAAGACAGACATTCTACCACTCCTGATGTTTTCTCTTGGTAACATGTAAACAAACACAGTACAGATTCAGTCTTTACCCTTTCTGGATGGTAGATTTCTCAGATAATGCATTCAAAAAAACAAATCAAAAAGCAGTGTTTTATTTTAGCAGAGCAGCAGGCTCAGACAGTAAGCTCAGTTTAACATGTATTCTCAGGGACACTGTGTTTTAGTCATTTTAGACTCAGTTGGTAATGTAATTGTATTGTCACAATAGTTCATATTTTAATTTAATTCTTTATACATGGGTCTAAATGTGATGAAATGCAGTATATTTTGTAAAAGGCTCAGTTTTGGGATGTATATGATGCAAATTTAATGGTCATGGGGTCCCCCAGGCTTCAATCCATGCCACGTTTATTTTCCCTTGTCACAAAACAACACAGTCCAGTAACTTACGCACTGTCTTAATGATATTTAAGCATCGTTTTCACTTAACTTCCTTAGTCTAAATAAGAACAAGACAGAAGTTATGTTGTTTGGACCGAGTTGCTGTCCCACTCCCAGTGTAGATCTTGGTTCACTGTCATTGTATCTCAGGGACTGTGTCACCAATCTGGGGTGAAGTTTGAGTCTGATTTTAAATTTGAAAAACAGATCAGCAGTGTTGTTCAGAAATATTTTTATCAACTTATCAAAGGTGAATTTTCACTTAGAGAAATTAATCCAGGCTTTTATTACAGCTCGTCTTGAGTACTGTAATGCACTTTATGTGGCATTAGCCAGACTTCTGTTGCCCGTCTGCAGCTTGTGCAGAACTCTGCTGCTCGCCTGTAACCCGGGCCCGTAGGCGCGAGCATATTACTCCCATCTTGGCGTCCATTCATTGGCTCCCTGTGCACTACAGAATTAATTTTAAGCTTCTGTTATTTGTCTTTAAATGCTTGAACAACCTTGCCCCACCATATCTATCTGAGCTGCTTCAGCCGTACTGCCCACCCCGATCCCTAAGATCAGCTGATCGGTTCCTGCTGACAGTCCCTAAAACTAGGCTGAAGCTCAGAGGTGACAGAACATTTGCTGTTGTTGCTCCCAAGCTTTGGAGCAATTTACCCTTGAATGTCAGACAGGCCTCTTCTCTTCCTGTTTTTAAATCTCTTTTAAAAACACACTTTTATTCTTTGGTTTTTAACACACTGATCTTGTCCTGTGTGGCTCCTTAAAACACACCTGCTGTGAACCTGGTATGTGTATGTTTTGTATGTTTCTTTTCTTATTGTCTTAATCTATTTTTATCTTTTTGTACATCACATTGGCTACTATGGAAATAAAGTTGATTGATTGATTGATGATGTGCTCTTGATATTCATATTGCATATGTATTGAGTTGACGTGTCAGAAAGTTACAGATTACAACAGTCTAAGCATGCGTGCATTACGTCGTGCGTACGACAGTGTAAGCACGGCTAATGTTACGTCGTTGTGGCCCAACCATCTTTTTTGGGTGTTTAGTTCTTCTGTGTGATGTTGCTGCAGAACATCTGTGGTGTTCAGCAGCATCTTCTAACATGACACATGACATCGTGAACAATGTGTTTTTGAGACACATCTGCCAAGAACACAAAAGGAATGCACCTCTAACAAGAAGCTCTAATGAGACGTATAAGAAAAACAAACAATGACATCTATTATGTTTTAAAGGACCATTAATACCCCACATGATCACGGTGGTGCAAAGCATAGCGTGACTTTCAATGTCATTTTCATGGCAACTTTGAACAACTTCAAAGTTGTTACAGAATTTTTCAGCATGATGAATAAATCAGGCTGGTTTTGCCAGAGATCATGTTTGCTGGAGTATCAGATAGAATTTGGCTGCATGAACATACATTCTAGTGCAGCAGAAAGAATTAAAATAATTTGTGTATGTGTGTGTATGGATAGTTGTTAGTGCACAGTTCCCTCTCATAAAGTTTAGCAACTTTTAAAATTGGAGTTAAGTTTTCATTTTAAATAGAAACACTGATTATTTCAGCTTTTATTTAGTTTGTGTCTTGGAAAAAATTATTTGTCTCGTTAGTTTTATTGATATTTTGGGACATTAATTATTCCAGTAGATGGTCTGTTAGTTAATTTTGTAGACTGCTGCACCTGAAAGAAGTTAAAAACTCAGGTAAGAGCTGAAAATGGTTAAATCTCTTATGCTTCTGCAAAGCAGCTATTAGATCCATTACTGAAACAAAGAAAAACAAAATCCTCCACTTCTTTTCCCATCGCAGTGAGGTTCAGCCCCCCTGTAGTATGTGAATTTCAACCACACTAAGCTCTCAGTGTTCCCTGAAATATGCAACAGACTGACATTTAAACGAATGTCAGTTCAAGGGGAAAAATTCAAGAGGTTCCTGAAGAACAGAATGCTGACTCCATCTCTTCTCCATCCTCCCGACTCCTTTCAGCTGAAGCCGCCGTGGTTGTTGGATATGAAGCCGGACAGTTGTTTGTCTATTAATGCCTCTAATCACTCTAAGCCACCCGTGTCAATAAAACTCATTATATGAAACGAGCGGCACATTAACCGGGCACTGCCCTGCTCATCAGCAAAGCCAGGTCCAATTCATCACCGCCAAGTTTATGAAACATCATCATCTTTTTTATAAATGAGAGTGGGCTGCTGACATGACCGCGGGAAATGGGCTGAGCTGGTTGGTCATTTTAAAGAATTAACTCTAGTTTGGGACTGAAATCGTCCTAATTTTAATTTGATTTGTAATATCTTAAAAACCTATATTATAAACTTCTTACATTCTTTATTACCTTATTTATACTATTATGGAATGGTTATAAAATAAATTTAAAAATGTGTTTTTGTTTTTTTATGCTAAATAGAAGATCAGAATATTTACTTCTGAGTTGTCAGACAGTTTTACCAAGAAATACTAAATCAAACACAGAAAAGTGGATTTTTGAGTTAAAGTTGAACAGCTTTAAAAATCTTTCCTTTTTGATGCTGCTGCTTTTTATTTCTGCCTCTTATTTTTGATTACTTTTGTTCTTCTGTCCCTGATTTTTTCTAAATGTTAGAAGTTCGGTCCTTATAAAAGTAAGAGTGACTCAAGTGGTATTTCTTCAAATATTCAAATATGTTTATGACATTTTGAAAGGGGACTTTAAATTACAACTCAACAGAAAATCAAATTGTCACTTTGGGTTCAAAACAGACATTTTAATTTGTGCAGCTTCAATGAACAGAACCAGATAAACTGATACAGATCATATTAAAACATATGGAAGCTTAGCAGCTAACTGGACTAATGCAATTGTGTAGCATGTGCCAGCTGAACCATACCGAGGTGTGTGTGTGTGTGTGTGAGATTGTTCTACTTCATCGCTGTTATTGTCACATATCATAGTGCTGAGTCCAGATGTGTCACTTAGTGTTTAAAGCTTATTAACGATGTCAGATATGATCAGCTGCAGCTGGACAAACAGTGAAGCTGACAGAATGTTGCTTTCAGCCAACGACACAAACCCACATCTGAAGCTGTTGAACTGAAAATCTAGTTAGTGTCAAATGTGACGTTATTGATCCTTAAAGGAAGCTGTTGTTTGTTGTGGTGTGTGTGTGTGTGTGTGTGTGTGTGGGTGTGTGTGATCTAGGTTGATATCCCTGAAACACTTGTTGTCTTCCTGCCAACCTGACCAATATTTCTCTTGTTAAATGAGACAAAAGTACTTGTTGGTTGGTTTAAGTGCAACATTTGTTTTAGGTTTAAAATTTATTTATTGATTATTTTTATTCATCTTCTTTTCCTTCCAAATAAAAAAATAAAAAAATAACAGGATTTCTATTCTGTGGTCTCCCTGGACTTGGGTTGTACATTAATGACTCAAATCATTACTATTGTTATACTACTACTATTGGATAATCAAGGAGTCTAATTATGAAAAGTGTTTTAGGTGCCACTTTAACAGTTTAATTTGGTACACTATTACTCATAAATGTCTAATTACAGCATCTTTTTTTTACCACCAGAGATTTAACTTGAAGCAAGAGCTTAAATTTGTGAGTAATCATGACAGATATCACAGGCAGCTTTCCAAAGTTTGTTTGCAGATGAAGTAAAAGGTTATTTTGTCTTCATGTCTGAATGGTGTTGAGAAAAGTTCTTACTCATCTTTGCAAAACTTGACAGTTTTACAAACCGATTTACTTGTGAAGTCTAAAATAGTCTCAAATCTTCAATTTGAAATGTGCAGGTGTTTTTTATTTCCAATTAGTGCTGTTGCCAATTATGCCAAACACATTCACAACTTCATCAACACAAATGATTTTTAGTCTGACTTTTAGAGTGATCTCTGTATCACAAGATGGTGGAGAAGATGAAAGATCTAAATGCAGGAGAAGTTGGTGGGAAACACTTGGTGATGAATAGCTCAAAGTTCAATTTTACTGAACTCAAAACACTGTTTTTGCAGGAAAACCAACCCTGAGGCACAGAACACCAGAGAGCATAAGAACAAAAGAAGAGGTGAATTTGAGGAAAAACAGAGTCTAGCACTGAACAACAACAACAAAAAATGGTGCTGAACGTATACTGAAGGAGGAATCTACTAGACACAGAGCAGGTGTGATGATAACCAAGGTGGAGCCTGGTGTGAGGAGACCAAGAACAAAAACAAGGCAGAGAAACAAAGCAAAACATGAATATTTGAACAAAAATCTATAATTCAAAGAAAACCACCAGAATGTAAAAATCACACGACAAAAAAAATAAATAAAAAATAAAAAACCCAAGGCTGTAACATTTTACTTTCTTTGAGCACAAATAAATGGAGTTTGATTGATGTAAAATCATAAAATATAGAACCTGTAGTTTTCTATGTTTTTCTCTAGTTTGATCATTAACTCATCTGTCTTTGGAGTCAGTCACATTTAAATGTTATGATGATAAACATGAAAATATGAAAACTGCCCTGTTCAGTGTCTGTTACTGTTAGCGGTTTAGCCAGAAGTTTAATTTCTCAAATACTGCAACTCAAACATGTACATTTTCTGCATACATGTTTAATATTGCTGTACTATACTCTTGGTATAAGTTCATTGTTTGTTTAAATGTTTAAATGCACAGCAAGCTAAAAAAAAAGCTTGTTTTCTCTCCACATTCTCCGTGGTATCATAAAATCCATTCCAATAAAGAGACTTTTTAAAATTGCAAACAATGATTCAGATCATTTATTCACATTGATATTTAGGATAAGTGGGTTTGGTTAAATTAGTGGTGTGGTGGAACAACACTCCAGCTAAATGAATCCTCACTGGGAAAAGGAATAATTTCAATGAAAGCAATAAACATGCACGTGTCATTATGTAAGCACTCTCCCATTAGTGAAAAGAATACCTCTTGTGTATGAACTCAGCTTCTAATGGAGTTTAGTAAATGATCGAGGACTCTGACAGCAACTAAGCTCAACTGTAGCAGAAATCTCTCGTCGTTAAAGAAAAAGAATGACCTGGTGCTGTAAGTGTGCTAAAGCATCGTCTGGCATCTAGCTGTCATCTGGATCAATACTTGGCAATTTTTTTTCCTCTGCAGTCCAGAAGCTGCCCGCTCTTGTTACTCTCTTTCAAAGTCTACTTTCATGCTTGTTCTCTATTTATGGGCCAAGATCGAGTCATGGTTCTGGTCCTGAGTGGATACTGCCTTACAAGTTCATCTACTGTAGCTCTAGGTAATTCTACGTCTTATTGTAATATACACTCACCCACTACTTTATTAGGTACACCTGTCCAACTGCTCATTAACGCAAATGTCGAATCAGCCAATCACATGGCAGCATCTCAATGCATTTAGGCATGTAGACATGGCCAAGA
>JAOXNZ010000091.1:771805-784481 GCA_028566095.1 Kryptolebias brasiliensis
ATGGATGGATGGATGGATGGATGGATGGATGGATGGATGGATGGATGGATGGATGGATGGATGGATGGATGGATGATATAATATGAGTGAGCTAGGCGATTCAAAAAGGTTCTAGTGGCTACTAAAGATAAACGTATGGTTATAAAACTTTTGCTTGAACAATGAAATAAAAACACTAATTAGCCTTAA
This sequence comes from Kryptolebias brasiliensis, assembly GCA_028566095.1. NCBI lineage: Eukaryota > Metazoa > Chordata > Actinopteri > Cyprinodontiformes > Rivulidae > Kryptolebias > Kryptolebias brasiliensis. The sequence goes on from JAOXNZ010000091.1 coordinate 771,995, forward strand.
ATTAGAACAGTTCCTGAACAGTTCTCTTTTAAAAGATAGACTTACAGGAAAAATAAAAACAAGTTTAAAACGCTTTACAAGAGCTTCTACATCACTTGTAAAACAGCATCTGCTCATCTATTGTTAGGGGCTGTTTATTGATTATGTGACAGAAGAGAAGCTGAATCATTTCTGAAATCTACAAGAATTAACTTTGTACACTCAGCCAAACAGAAAGGTTAATGTGACAGAGTATCACAGTGCAGATGCATATTGGCCTTGAACACACTAAGAAAAAAACTAAACACACAAAAAACAGGACATTCTGAACATAAAGAAGTACAATATTCCTTAATTATCTGTCTGTTGTCTGATTAAGCTGCAGGAAATTAAAGACAAAACTAAAAGCAAAAACAACCACAAACAGCTGTAGAAAATGACACTAAAGGCTTTGAGGAAACAATCTTCTTCATGTCAATTTGTTTCAGAAATCAGACAGTATTTTCCTGTAAGACTCACTAAACTATTTAAAGAAAATGTCCAATGAAATTAAGTTTAAGTGAAATAGCTGAAAATCTTAAAACTCTCCTCTGATTTTTACATGAAAACACTTAAATTAAACCCAAGAGTCTGACTATTAGGAACAAATTTGACGATCAAACATCATTAGCCCACAATGTTGATGCATAAGAAGACAAATGCCAAAGCAGTCCCACTGTTTCTGTGCAAAGATAAGGAAAATACTTCCATATGTGTCTCATACCTTCTACAAAGAGTTTTTCTCAGCAGTCCTGTCTGAACTGCTGAAGTGGATCACAGTCTTATCAAACTGACACGGAGCCACATTCTCACACTGACACAAAAATCCAGAAAGCTACACTGCCTGAAGTCCTAATAATTAAATTAAACACACATTGGACCATTTTTTTAATCACTGCACATATCACCTCCTGCTGCCCCACAGAGAAAGATGAGAACTTCTGAAAAAACGTCAAAGATAATGAGAAATTTTGAGACAAAAATGGGAGAAACAGACAAAAAGAATTAAAGTGGTCAGATTAGCAGAGTATATCTTCAGACCAACATAATTACCCATCATCCTCTGCTGTAATACTTTCCTTATCATCAGACTCTTTGGAGCTTCAGAAACTGATTCAGACTTCTTTCTTTCTCTGCTGCTCGGCTCACCTTGCAGCTGGTTAGTTGGATTAAAAGAGAGATGAGATTTAGGAATAAGAAGTTGAGGGTGGAATGAGAGTGGAAGCTTAATGACTGAAAGCTGCAGAAAGATGGGATCATAAATGAAATCAAAATGCAAAGAATTTGACAAAGTAAGTCGATACAAATCTGAAGAGAAAGTTTATCATTTTAAAAGGAAACTTCAATTTTGGTGCTACTCTTCATCACTGTTTGTTTTCAGTAAACTGCCTGCTACCCTGGGTTGTCAGTGGATGAAACCCCTGAGTTCTGTGGTATTTTTGTCCCTTTAATTGCCCTTTCTGCTCCTGATCCAAGTTCTGCTCATCTTTTTCACTTTAATTACACCTTATGTCAGTCAGTAAACACATTGAAATGCAAAAGCCATGAGAAAGTGTTCATTTAAACAGGATACATTTTGGAAAGACAAAATAAAGAATGTCTAATTGCCACAAAGGCTTTCCTCGTTAAACCAGAATCCTTGCAGAAAATCAATTCCTCAGACTGCTCGACTTGTCAGATTCACTGTTAGTTAGATATTACAGGAGTATTACAGCATATCTGCATACATTCACACATTCTGGATGGAAAATAAAAGAAAATATTGTTTTTGGATAACATACTTAACACTTGTTAGCATTACCAATAAAACTGTATGCTAATCTGCTTAGAGATTATATATTTGCTTGCATACATCTCAGGAAAACCAGGGGTCTTCACAAAACAGCAGTATCAAATGTTCTGGGAATAAAAATGTGTTGATACAGCATGTGTTGTGAAGGATAAACAGAAGATGAAGTATGACAGGAAAGGAGACAACTGTGATGTTGACAGACATCAATGTTTATCAAATGAGAAGCATTAGAAGCTGATAGAGAAGGATGAAAAGTCAAACAGTCAGTTCACTTATCTGGCAGTAAAATGAACTAATCCATCTACTCAGTCTCACAATATAGAAATATTTATAAAACCTAAGTGAATACTTTATGTCTATGAACAGATTTTCTTTACAGTTTTTGTGGCAATAAGCGTGAACATCTTCTTACCGAAGAACACTGTATTGTGTCTGGATTGAAAGGTGTAAAAGTTACAATGTAAGTGTGGCGCATGTTGGGCTGCTGTGGCATAACCATCTCATTTGTATGAGTTTGGCATTTTGTTCTTTGCTGCAACATTTTCTTGTCTCAGTTCTTTCATGAGCCTGAGGAAATGTCTGAATGTCAGACCTCTGTCTGCATCTAACCATGGTCTGACCCACCATCTTCTGGTTCTTCTTCTCTCTTTCTCTGTTCTGGCTGATCTCAGTCTGGCAGTTTGTCTTCCTTTTCCCTTGTCCAAACCAAACCCACAAAAGCAACCTTCACATCAGTTTCTTCCAGGTACCTGTTTGTGGAATGAAGAAGTAGAAAATGTTGGTCTTCCATCGATTGCACATCATGTGACCTGACGCAGTACACAACAAATACAGAAAAAAACAATATTTAGATATTGTTGGTACACCTGTAACACCACATATACTCCAAACACAATATGTACGCAGCAGCAACCACGTTTCCTCAATAACAAACTGATCTCAGGCTGTCGGCTGGAAGCAGCTCAGACCTTGTAATGACAGCGTGCGTTCACGCCACGTCTGAAGGAAAACTTCCTGTTTCTCGTCTCCTTCTCTGTGGAGATGTCCTCCTCCACATTTGAATTAAAAATTAAATTAAAAATAGTTAGAACTGCTGCTGGCAAAAGTTCCTGTTTTTTTGGCGTGGAGTCGCAGTAACGAGGGTTGGAGCGGTTGTTCACTTTGATGTGATCTGAACCCGAGTTCTGATAGGAATTCCCACATCGGAGTTTATGGATTCAAATCCGAGGAAGGTTTTTATCTTTAGGGAAGCCAAAAAATGAAACTCCAGTGGTATTTTCTGGCCGGTTTGAACAATTAATTCTAACAAACTGAACTATATTGTACCAGTATTCATCCACTCACTGATGAATGGCTGAACCTCAGCAGCTCAGCGGACGTCACACTTCTGGGAAGGTCATGGAAAAAGTTGAAAACACCTGAGTAGTTTCTTCAATATTCAGAATTACCAAAAAATATAGTATTTTGTATTTTTAATTAAAAATTTCTACAAAAAACATTTTATGGCTAAATTTCCCTGATGTTGGCTTTAAAACAGGTTTCAGTTCAGCTTTAAGTAAATGTATAGAGTAATGTTCCTGAGTTTAACCTTTTGTGCCAGAGTTGATTTGGATTTGTTAGAGTAGGAGGAAACCTCCAAATAAAGCAGATTAAAATTCTAGTGGTTTCCCTTCCTCCATTATTAATGCCTGCAGCTACAAGGAGAACCAGAGGAACCACATGTTGAAGGCAGTTCTAACAGTGCTGTCTTTTAAGTCTCATGGCAGTTCATGAAATTTGCATCACAGTTAATCTATTAGGCTTTGTCCTGCAAAACACTGTTTTATTCCATTTCTATGTTTGTACCGACATAAAACACAATCTTGCTGCCTTTTGTGAAACACATGAAAGAGAGAAATTCAACCAGAATTTAACCAGCTGAGGAGGAGAATTTTGACTCGGAGCATAAAAGAAGATGGCAGATTATCAGTGTGATGTGGGATAGTAACCAGTCTGAACACAAGAAGAAGGTTGAGCAGTTGGCTGTTTGGTGCAGATTTAACAACTTGGCACTCAACACTGAAGACTGGGAGACAATGGTGGGACAGAAGACCCTCTGTTACTTACCCACCCCTAATCATCCTTGTTGAAATGGAATCAATTATTTATTTAAAAACAGAAGACTCAAACACTGGCAGCCAGCCAGGAAATTTATTTAGAATCAGAATAATTACAGAGACTATCAGCAGCATTAACTACAGCCTTTCCAACAACAATCCTACTTGGGTTAAGAACCTGGAAGGATTTAAAGGTTCTGTTCACGTCATCACTGACTACAAACAGAACTTGCATAAAGGAGCACACACACACGCACAAAGGCTGCTTTTATCAATCAGCTGGGCATTTCTTTGGCAAAATGAAAAGTATGCACACATTTTATTTCTGGGTTAACTTGTACAATTTTGTGCATTGTCTCACTTCACCTTTATATAAAGGTTATTCTGCTCATAAGCAACTCTATGAATCATGTACAGCTCCTTTTTATCCATTTCCACTTTATATATGTAGCTATTAACAATAAATCATTCATTCTTTTTTATTACACACCAGGTTCCAATCATAACTCCTTAATCACCTCTTGTGTATCTTATAGATCTATTTTTTACTGATTTTTTTTTTCCATTTCTTGTTAACGTTGTTAAATTGTGTTTTAACTGGAGACTTTATTGACCAAGAAAAATATCCTTGTGTGTGTGAGCATAAATAAAGTTTTCTAATTCTGAAACCTAGACGTGTTCAGTTTGGGTTTCAACTGGAGGTGTGTTGATTCTGTGCAGCTAAATCTCTGTCAGCTGACCTTTCATTTGTGACCACCTTCACCACTTTAGGAGCCTTTTAAATCAAATCTCAGGCTTCACTCAGCAGCTTTCCCACATCTCTCTTTTGATACCCATCTTCCACTTAATTTTCTAGTGTTCCCCGCTGAGCTGCAGCTCCAAACCTGGATTCTAGTTCCCACTCTGCTCTCATGCACTAAAACAACTAAAGTAATTCCGATTGTTTTAATACTCCTTTGTCCAAATGTCAGACAGAGGCCTGTATTCTGTTCACTCGTTGTGAATGTTACCATAAAGTTACATCACATCACCCCACTCTGCAAAACCATTGGACTCGTGCATAAACATGTCTGCTTATAGGAGAATTATTATTCTGCAGAGCCCGTTTTTATTACAAAAGCAATCAAACATGATTGACTTGAACTTTAACACATTCAAGAACAATTATACTGTTTGAAAGTCCAGTGATCCTTCCAGAAAAAAAAAATGTTTGTCTTATGATTCAAAATGTAGGAATGTTAATTACTGTTTTTGTCTGATACTACAGATTATCTGCTAATTGAAGTAACATGGATATTAACTGCTTAATGAGCCATGGTCATGAGTCAAGTTGTTGGGTAATATCACCAAATTTAAACTGGTGATTACATAGAATGTAGTGATGAACATCACTCAATAATAATAATAATAACAATTTGCTTTCAAAAAGAGATGGTAACCACAAGTTTTTACCAATATTTGTTGTTGATGAAAATGTTATGTTCCTCCCTTTGTGTAATTTAGGAGGCTGCAATTGTAGAAGATTTGATCTCATAAGAAGACATTTACATGTTTCTACACCAACAAAGAGTAACAAATGTGGATGGAAATGGTTTTCTTTCTGCTGCTCTTCTGTAGGGTCACCACAGGAGATCATCTGCTGTGTACATAAACCCAGTGCTGTTGTTTCCTTGGCCTTAGAGAAGGCCAGAAAACCAGATTATAAAGTACACCATGAATTCTTTATGAACCATAAAATTTAAACAACAAAGTGCAGAGGAAGCAGAACACCAATAATGTCACTTCAGTCACGAACATTTTTAGCATTTAGCTTGGAATCTGTCAAAAAGACAAGACTTTTGTTCATTTATTAGTAGAAAATGTTTTCTTTTTTTTATTATTTTTTCTTTTTTTACCATCATGGTGTCCACTAAGCTTCTCAAGGGGCTTAAATTTGTGGCCTCAAAATTCAGAAAGTCCACATCTGGTTTGGCCTGTATTGGTAACAGAAAGTAAAGTGATGATAACAGCACATTGCAGCTGGTGGCTTCATGTAAAATTAGAAGCATCTTGTCAGAAAACATCAGCTGCTGTCTCAGGGTAATGTGGGTGGCCGTTTTTTCTTTGTTGTCTGTCTTTAAGGCATTTCTGCTTTATTAGACTCTTTACTAAAGAACGCTGAAGGAGCATAAAGGAGATGACAGTCTATGAAGTTCAAGGGTTCCAGGGAAACGTCACATTCTTTGTGCTACCCAACCTGAAAGCTTGATTGGATGACAAATATGCTTTTGTTTAAAAGTTAAAATATCTTTGGAGTGCAAACTTTCTCCTGCCTGTGTTTCTGCTCATACCACACAGCCTGAATGTAGGTTGATTATATTCGTATTCAGCTTGCAGCCTTAGCTACCTAAACTCAACACTCAGATCAACATCCATTCTGATACATAATAGTTTGTATTTTTACTTTTTTCTTTTTGATTTGCATTGAGGTTTTCATGAACTGTTAAATGAAGCAGGTGGTAAAACTCAGCTCAAACTGAATCAATCAGTCATGTTCATGTTTTGTACAAATATAGTAAAGTCATTTAATCTCCAAAACTTTATTCAATACTTGAAAGCCATTTATTTTTGCATTTCTTCTCAAAGAGTTTCCTGACTTCTTGTGATGTTCAGATTTGGTCCAGCAGCAGCAAAGTTACAAACTTAAATATACCCAATGCAACTTCTGAAAGTCCATATAAGGAAGCAAATGCTGAGGTGCCTTTGTCAATTCATCGGTTTCCTACCAAATTAATTTCTAAAAATGATATTTCTTTTGAGGCCTTACCTATGAATGGATGTGTCACAGTGAATGGCTCTCATCCTCCATCTTCCTGTTTATTACCAAGTTACAACTCCTCCATCATGACTATTCATTTGTCTTTCATCACTGTGTCATCTCAGGCTCCCTCAGGGTGACTGTATTGGCATTTGCTAAAGAGATGCGAAGCACATTTCCACTTACACAGCAATGCAATAATAAGCATTCAGCCCACGTGTGACACATCATCCCCACCACCCCACCACCCCACCACCCCGAGTGCTGCTAATTCTAATTCACAGCTGCACTGGTTAACAGCAGCCAGAACTCATCCCACCTAAACCCATCTCTCCGTCACCCTCTCTGCTGCTTTAACACTCATTTCTATTTTCTACTCTCTCACATTCAAGTCTCAGTCACAGTAAACAGGAAGTGGCACATCACTCCTACTGTAACTTTTAGGAACTGTACCTCCAGTGTACATTTGATAAAAACCACACACGTCACATGTGAAAATGCTAAATTACAAACTACAAAAGTTTTCAAATAAGGTCTCCCACTATCTGTTAGCAGTCAGAGTATGTGTTGCGGATGACTATCAGCTGCCACCACATAATTTTTTTTGCACAATAAATGACTGACTAGCTGTAGTGGGCGGCCATCTTGAATTGGGTTGTTCCAAGAGTTACTCACTTGTAGAGGTACAGCCAATGATTACTTTCTAAGACTTTCACTGGAATTCATTGACTTATGTGTGATATATTCTGCTAACAGACAGACACACACTTGGGCTATACATGGTCACCTGCCTTGTTTTGCACAAAGAAAACTCAGCTGTCATTACTTCTGTCTGTCTGCATCTCAGGGCCATGTGTCTGTATCATAATGGCAAGAGATGAATGTGAAGAATTTTACATGATAACAGAGACTCAATGACCAGTTCTGACATTATGGAAGCACAAATTTACAAAGTTATGGTTTGTACCATGGTACTTACCCAGTAAGTAACCTGGAACCTACCAAATACATACTAGGTGTTTCCCTGGTAACTTCCATGTAAGTACCTAGTATGTACTGAGCTATTTTATGTATTGCTACCAAAATAGGAGATGAAGGTTTGCCACATTTTAACTAGAAGAACAAACCTTTGCCAAGGTCACAAGGTCATTAAAAAAGTGTAGGATCCAGATCTTGAGCTGGGACAATACCAGAATTTAATCACAACATTTCTTTTCAAAATGTAATCAAAATCTGTACATTAGTTAAGTAATTTGACAGACAGACACGACTGAAAACATAACCTTCTTGAAGGAGATAAAAAGTCATCAGATTTTTCTCTAAATCTGAATTTGACTTTTTCCAGTTTCTTGTAGGCAAAGAGATAGTTGGTGCCTCTGATGCTTTTCAAGACAACAGCATTGTGCTAACAATGAGACAATAGCCATTACATCCATTTTTTACTACTAAAGATCAAAACAGAATCCTTAGGAACTCCAAAAATGGCAATAAATGGACAAAGTTTCAATGTAGCTCCAAAACGTGAGAAATAGTCTCAAAACAAGAGGCTTAATATGGCTGAATTTTAGGGCAGGTTAAAAACATGAGTTAAATCACATATATAGGTATTCCATCTGTCACACAGATAAGGAATGTTGGACTAAACTTGGGATAATCTGGACCTGGATATACTGGATGTATTCTGTGAACTTTCTGAAACAGGATAAGACAGAAACTTTCACGTTTTGTTTGTTTTTGTTTGTTTTTTCCAAAAAAGGAGAATTTGAAGACATACTACAGGTCATCATATTTCTCAGTGCAAATGTGTGTATTTGAGCATCTCAGGTCAGTGTCAGTCTTGTCAGTGTGTGTGTGTGGGGGGGGGGGTGTCAGTGAGAGTGAGAGAGAGAAACTGCTGCAGTTAAAATGCTGACTTTAGAAAGCTGTGTATTTTCTCCTCTGACTCCTTACACACACACACACTTACACACACACACACCCACACACACTTTAACTCTGGTCATTCTGCTGCAGCAGCTGGTGCACAGGCGACAACCAAGGAGCTACAGTTTCAACTCTGCATTTTTAGGATTTATCTGACTATGCATGCAAGTTTTCTTCCAGTAGTCATCCTTTCTGTTCACAGAGCTTCCTGCACACACTGCAGATCAGAAACACATCAGGTTTCCTACATGTCTGCACTGGCTGTGTTTTTACAATCCCAGTAATCATTTATGTATATTTAATTTATTATATCTGCCTTTAAAAAGTTTCAGGTAAAGTTTCAAATAAACAAGGTTTCTCTGAGGAAACTAGAATCAAATATTAAATGATGCACAATGGTACCCTTCAGTAGTTGAACTGATTATCAGTTTCACAAACTCTTTAAACTCAAGGACAATTCTAATAAACTAGTAAACATCAGATTCTTGATTTTATTTTACCATTCAGTGGAGGAGTTGTTGTTCGGTGCTCAACACGTCTGCAGGTACAGTGAGGTGAGAGGATTTGGTTGCATTTATAAAACAATCAATATTCAGTTTCCCACATTCTGTAAAAGATCAGAGACCAAACTGCAGCTGATAGCAACATTGTTCTGAAACAGAGCTGGGCAACTATTTTCTCTAAAAGCCCCATAAAGAACTGGGACTGTTGCGGAGGGCCAGACCAGTGGTTTAAACACAAATATAAGTTTCATAATTAGCTATAAATGTTTCTTTTATTTGATGCTAGATATTATAGATATTATAACTGAACAGTGTTATAAAGCTAGAGGAACTTCTTGACAGCTTGGAAAGCTTCAGTTGGAATTACCATTTTTCTGTTTATTGGAGCTGTCAAGAAATGGGAGGGATTATAACATTTGACATCTAGAATTATCTGTTAGGTTGTTGATAAAATAAATGCAGCCTAACTATAAAACTTGTCTATTGCTGACACTTTTCTTCAGTCAGAGCAGTCCACACCCTCTGATTTTACCTGTTTCTTGCATTTTAAAAATAAAATCCCTTGCCAGACTCCAGTCACAATGATGTTCTGGTGCTGATCCAAGTCTTCAGAAGCAGCTGCAGTCTCCTGAATAACTGGACAGATGATTTCAAGACTTGGGCCCAATTGGTGACCCATTAAAGACAGGATCATGAGGAAGTGCCTATCACCTGGATGGACTTCTTTAAGCTTCTAAATCCAGTTTCTCTGCTGACCCCGTATACTGACAGCCTTTGTATCTCCAGTGGACACCCCTGGATGTTTGGTTTTAAGGGTTTGTGTAGAAATCCTTTCACTGATAAACCTTGACTAAATTATTGTGGGTTCTGTTGGCTTTGTGCATGTTTTAGATGAACTTTCAAATTTCTGAAAAACTCCAGCAATCATTACCAAGCCTATTTTATTTTGGCCGAATTAATTTTCAATATTTTTCAAAAAAAAGAGCGCCACATTTTACCAAGTAAAGAAGTTTTTGTTCCTCCTACTTTTTTATCTATTCCACTGTGCAGCTCAAGGACAGACACTTCAAAGCTGCTTCCAAACATCTTTTCCCAAACGTGCTCCTGCTCACGATATCACATGTGATTCTGAAGAACAACGCTCCTCCATTTTTTATAAAGCAGTCCTCCACCTGCTCCACACCTCCTTTGCCTCCACTGTTTTAGAAGCGTCATAGCATCAGCAAAAGACCAAAATTATAACAAAACATTGGTTCAATAATTAAGTCATACTTTTAGCTTTATCCCTTAATTACTGTCCAAAATTTTGCTGCAAATTATTCTTATTGTCCCACTTTTTTAAAGCATGAATAATTCTTTATGTTGGGCAGGATCAGAATCATCTGGGTTTGAGAAGGAGTTGCCTCAGGGTTCACATGTATTTTATATTTTCATACCAACATTTGTCTTTGTGCTTTAGCTCATTTTCCCTGCATACTATTGTCTGACTGGTGAGCAGGTTCTATGATACATTAGTGGTAATAAGAATAAAATTAAGAAAATTAATATGAATAACAATATGAATAATATTTGAGTAAAATGAAGAGATAAAGACATCACAATAAGAGGAAGACATTAGGAAAAAAATCAATTAAAATACTTTTTTATCACTTGCTGCCATGAAAGGCAGGCAATCATGATCAATGAGGCAACTACTACTTTCACAAAACCCCAAACCTGAGTTTAGCTGCATGAAGGCAAACTTCAAATTTATATGTAACAGGAATACAGATTGGTAAACAGCTAAAATTTGCAATAATCTTTATTAACCCTGAGGAACTTTGGTTTGATTAATTTCTTTAAAATCATATGCTTAAGACAAAAAGTGTCCTTATTCTGTGCAAAAAGCATGGAGATTAGATTTATGGGATCTGAAGAAGTCTGGACTCTTGTGGAGAAAAAGTAAAAAATCTGTTCAGCAGAGAAGATTTAAAAAAGACAAAAAACAGGAAGGAATCATGTCTGTTAATGGAAGAAACATCCATCTGGTTGGTGTTTGTGAAGATGCTTCCTTTAAACATCTTCACTACCTTTGTAACTGATCACAATCTGAATAATTACATTTTTTAATATACTGCTGTTTATTTCGATTGTTGTTCAGATGCATTTATTCCATTACAAACCAAAACTGTGTTTTGTTTGTTTGTTTGTGTGTTTCAAATTAATCTAACTAGCTTTATTATTTTTCTGTCATATGTGAAATATAGGAATATCACATTTGACTAAAACTATTCTTTGATTTTTTTTAAAAAACAAAAAAACACACAGGAAAACATACCTTTAACTTTTAATTAGCTTGTGTGACTCAGTATACAGCAGGTTGCAATTACACTGTTTTCGTTTGTAAATTGAATAATTAATCCTGAAGGTAAAACCTTTCAGACTCAGCTGGAGCTTTTCTCAGATACACAAGTTTGTTTGAGGATGACAAATCCATTTTTTTCACTTCTAACTCATCAGCATAGTGACAAAAAAGAATGAGCAACATCTTGAAATAAGCGGCACACAGTGCAGTGTGTACTCCAGGGCATTCCATGTCTGTGCTTTGTGCAGTGAGTTAGAAATAACAACTGGAATCTGGCAGGAAGAGGGTTGACTCTTTAAGTTTCATTTAATTGAGTGTAATAGAGCAGAACTGAAGGGACAGCTTCTGTTTGGCCCTTTGTGCATCCTGCAGCAATCATTTCATTTCAAGCTGAGAAAGGTTTTTACCATTCGCTGCAATGATTTTATTTTAGATTTGGTACAGTGTGGTGAAGCTCTATGTGTTGTATGGTTGCTTATATTTACAGTAATCAGTATCATCAGATTATATAAAACTCTTCTTCTCTTATTGTGCTTCTACAGCCTGAAAAGATATATTTTCCTCATGTATTATATACTTATGTTATAATTACATTTAGTGATGAAATTACACAATGAACCCAACATAAATCAAGACCTAATTTTCTTTCATTCTGTCTTTTAGTTTATAACTCTGAGTAAGCTCCCCATTTGTTTTTAGTTTTTTCAACCAGATATCTTTCAATTTTTAGTTCATTGTTTACTTTAACAGATTAATCCCTCTGCAAAATGTTGAATGAATGAATCAATGCTCCAATAAGCCTATCACATTTCCCAACCAACAAACATATTTGAAAAGCTTTTTCAAATTTACCTACAAACCAACTAACCAACCACTGGATACTTGGTTGGTGTTTGTGAAGTCAGCCCAGATGGAAGAAATGTTGACTAAATGTCTATCCACTGAGATTTGAACTCAGATCACTGGATTCAGAGTCCAGAGTGCTGACCATTACACCATGGAACCCGTTATTGC
>JAOXNZ010000091.1:812955-825242 GCA_028566095.1 Kryptolebias brasiliensis
TATTTTTGTTTATTTTTTTTTTTATTCTGTTGAACCAAAATTCAAAAGCAGTGACTGATTTTCATTATTTGATTTTAGACATTTTTTTTCTTATGACTTTTGTGACTTTTGTAGCTTTTTGTTTTTTAACAAAAGGATATAAACAAATTTGTCTGTATCTGTAGCTGAGATGTAAGACTGTCTGACTACAGAAGGTTTCTTCCTGTTGGGATTTTTTATTCTTATTGTTGCCAGATGCTGCTCAAAGGGATTTTCCTTCAGTGTAATATTCCCTGAGATTAATTTTGTTGTAAATTTGCACAACAAAAACAAATCTGTAAAAAGAATAGAGGGATTAACAGAATGGAGAGACAAGTTGGTGCCAAACTAAAGGTCACTGTGGATCAAACAGTGATCCTCTAAAATCTGTGTACTGCTGCCAATCTGCCTCATTGTGTGTGTGTGTGTGTGTGTGTGTGGTCTGGAATCACTTTATTTTGGCTTTTAATACGATGGCGGATAGGTTGCATGCATGATAAATCAAACTCTCTCTCTCTTACACACACACACACACACACCCACTGTCATGTGATGTAGTGTGCCAAAGCTCATTAGCAGCACTAACACCAACAGTCCCAGCCCCTCAAATTCTTACCTTCTCCCTGTTTTCACCTTCTTGTTGCAATAATTGCTCATCAGTTCACAGCCACATTAGTCACAACATGATTAGCCATATTTATGATTTAGCTCAGTGGTCAGTGTCACAGTCTGGTAATCCTGAGGCTGCAGGTTCGAGCCCAGGTTTGGTGGGTTTAAATGAGACCAGCTGGTTGTATCGTATGTGGGCCATACGAATATCATATTTATATGCCCCACATATTGAGTCAATGTTGGGATAAACAAGCAACCCTACTCGTTGTGTAACACACCAAGGCAAGATTGTTGTACTGTGCACCAATCATTACAGAACCCCATGACATCTGCTCTTGGCTAAGGACACAGGTATTGGACTGTTTTACTATACCTTGTGTAGTGTAAGCCAAACTACAGGTTCACCATACCATATGTTAGTATTACCATAGATGACCAATATGTAATTGTATGACGCCACCGAGGGGAGAGGACCAATTCTACCATTGTTGTGGAAAGACACATCCCTTTCATCATGATCTGGTGGTGATTCAGGGAGCCCTGATGGCACAGAGCTAAATCAGTGACATCCTTTATCTGCATGTTTTACCCCTCCTGAGACAGCACCTTGGTACAGTCTTTCAACAAGGTTAAACCCGTCCTCCCTTGGCCAGCTAGGTTCCCTGATCTTCCCCCAATCTAACATGTGGGATCAGCTCAGACATCAACACCAACCCTACAAACATGAGACGAACAGTGTACTGCCAACTCTGAATTTAAAAATACCCCTTCAGTGCCACAGGATACTGCAAAAGAATAACAACTTCCTAGAATTTTGCACAGTTCTGATTAAGTCAGTCTAGACTGTCAAGAAACCTTTCAAACTCTACAAACCCCTGCCTGTGTGTTCTTATGAAGATATATTTTTGATTTTAAGCTGTAAAACCAGCCCTGAGTTGATGAGCTGTAAATCAGCAGTTTAATCTCAGACAGATTCTTACTGAGAACTGCATTCAAAATTAAAGTTTTCAAATGCCTGTAGTTTTCTGTCCAAGCTTACTTCTTTTTTTTTTTCACTGAATTGGTTTCCTCAGATTATGTTCCTTGGAGATGTTAGAAAATTAAACACAAGGCACTGAAGTTTAGACAGACAATGTTTAGACTGCAGGGCTTGTTGGATGATGTTTTATTACATTACTGAAGGCTTCAACTTCATTCAATTTTCTTTGTCAAGGTGCTTTTGTAGACATATTTCTTCAGTACTACAAAGACAAGGTGCAAATTAAAAGAAAAATGACACCCCAAAACACTGATTTCAAAAAGATGGGTTTTACTAGCCTTTGGGTTAACACATAAAGATGACTTGCTTGTTTAAATTAGCAACATTTGTTGCTCATCAAATCAGTGAAATAACTAAACATAACAGAAATTCTTCTAACCATCACAGGAGTGCTTTTAAACATCACAGCACCACCTCTAAACAGACAAATATGTTTTCACCTAAAGCAGCTTGGTGCTTCATACAGAACAGCCCTGACCAGGCAGAGGTTAGTTCATTCGAGTGTTTGCCTTGAGCCTGCCAACCCCTGGCAGCGCTATGAGCTCATCATCTATTTGTTAGACCATATTTGCCCTCTGGATCTTCTCCTCCTCACTACCTTTGCTCCAGTGATCTGTCATCACCTTCAACTTATTTCCTGGAGTAGGAGCTTGACTGGACCTAATTAGGGAGGAAGACTGTGGAGTTTCAGCAGGGATGTTCTTCAAAGCTTGTAGAAATGAGACCTTTGACTAAATCGGAAACATTTAATTAAGATGAGCATTGAAGGAGACAGATTTTTTCCCTTTTTTCCCCATAAGGTGATAGACATCTTAAAGAAATTTTAATATTTGTCAAAATACAACAAAATGAGCCAACCTATAGGAATCTCTTTTGAGGTCTTTCCTGAACAGCTGATTCTAAAGGATGTAGTAAAACCTTTGACCCCATTTCCCCTTTATTCTCCTGGTTGAAGTTAAGTTTTTTAAGAGATGGTAGTATAAAAACAAACTAAACTCAGTAATGTTCGAAGTCTTCAGTATTCACCCTGGCAGTCCTCAACAGCAGCCAACAAATGGACCTCAAACCAGCACAGTTCATTTTCAAATATTACATTTCACCATCTGCATTGCAGCTACTGATAGCTGGCAATGATTCATCATTCAGGGTTAATCTTATTGCAAGTTGTGCTTTTAAACTGTCCAGATTAATAAAACATCATTAATACAAACATTAACAAATTCCAAATTGCTCAGCCATCATTACTAAGTGACACACCAGCTCCTTAAAACCCAAACTGTTTTGTTTGTTTATTCCTCTGTGTTTTCAGAATGTTTTAAAGGTTAACATTATTATTTAACGTTTGTTATATTTGCTTCAGTTAATAAGACAGCTGTTACCAAATGAAAAAAACAAAAGTTAATATGCCATACTCTGGATAAAATTATAATGACAATTCTTCAGAAATCTTAGATGAGACATAAACCATTAAGTACCAACAAATAGTTCTTAGGTAATTTATGTGAAATATGAAGCTTCTGAAGAGGAGTTGCTGCTAAAAACAAAGCAAAAAATAATGAAGTTTTAACTCCAGTCACATTGCATTTTAATAAAAGCAAATTGATGTGAAAATGTACTCTCTGAATGACCCTTCAGTAAATTCTGTGTATTTGATTTTCTGCTTTGGTTTTCAGATGTCAAGTTGTTCAGACATTGATCAAGACTGAAAGCTGAAATTCCTACAAGTATACACTCTTAATCAGAAGAGCAAGAATTGAACAAAAAAACAAAACAAAAAACAGATCTGTATTTCCATTTCTTTATTTTGTTATAGTCCTATGGTTGTCATCTGGTGGCTTATTTCCAGCCCAAACTTATTTCACTGGGCATGCAAATTATCAAAGTTTTTATAATTATTATTCACAAAAAATATATTTTTCTTTAAAGCATGTTTAGTTGGGATATATCTAAAAAGTTTAAATGCAATTTCCACACATTTAAAGACACTGTAAATAATCCATCTAAGAGAAGCTATTTTTACCAGCTTTAAATTGACCCTTTTTTTTTATTTTGTACTGTGTGATGTTAAATATGCTGTTTAATAATCAGATGTATTACAGTGAGAGAAGAAACAAAAGCTAGGACATTAATGCTTTTAAAAGAACTATATTAATTGCTTTCCAACAAAAACAAACACATTTTATCCATTGATGAAAACTGTAAAGCAGTTAAATTAGTTTTAAAATGACTTACTTGCCCTACTTGCTTGTAAACTGTTGGTCACTAAAAAAACACAAACTACAAAGTAGCTTCATTTTGACTTTACCTCCAGCATCATTATGAACCTGCATAAAACATGATCAAATCACAAAGTTACCACAGCTTCCAGATGGTCTTGTTAAGAATGGATCCTTTGAGGAGGGTCACATGTGTGTGTAATGGACAGCCAAGCATCGGAGATGCCAAGTGACATTTAACAAGCAACTTGGCAACAAGGGTGCTTCTTCATCTGTAGTACCCTGAAGATCCTCAGAGGAGGATAATGGATAGCTAGGAGAGTGAGAGAAGGGGAGTAATGACCAATAAATCACAGAGTAGCAACCGTCTGGAAAAGAAAAAAATCAGACAGAGGAAAGACTGAAGTCAAGATGGAAAGAAAAGGAGGGAGGGCAGAGGAGAAATATCTTCATTGGTTCAAATGACTTCTTTATATCTGACTTCTTTTGACAAAAAAAGGAAAAGACACAAACGTGTGAAGTCAGAGGCAAAAAATTCTAACCAGCCTACCTGTAAATCTGCTAGAGAAAACTTAGAAAATATTATCAACTAATGCAAAGCTCATGTAGACAGCTGTAAGTGCTGGAGGACTCAGCAGAAGAGCCAGTGAGCACAGAAACATCACTGAAAATGCAACAATTAGTGAAGATTTTTGTTGAGTTTTCTGATGCAAAAGACGTCTTTTGCCATATAACAATCTGAGCTCATGGTTAGAGCAGTGCATAAACTCCAAACCACAAAAGGTTGAATGCCTATTTGCTTTATTTATTTATTGGACTGACAATCATTCAGAGTACCCTTCCTCTCACCCACTGACCACTGGACACAGGCACCAGATCCCTGTCACCCTGAAATGAAAAACCGTTAAAGAAAATGGACGGACGGACGGATGGATGAATGGATGGATGGATGGACGGATGGATATTTTTCAAAATGCGAGTATTAAGGCTGGGACTTCAGTGATTTACGCTCCATATTAATATGTGCTTAGACCACTGTAGTACAGCCTCAACTCAATCTGCTGGCTTTCTTAGATAGAGAACTTTCATTAATTGGCTTTTACAATGTATGTGAATGTTTTTGTACAGAGAGCTGACACGACTTTTGTTGTGACTTGGCACTATATGAATAAACTGAATTGAATTGAATGTAAAGGTAAGATCAAATCATATCCGATTTATTTACATAGTACATTTAAAAACAACTGCCGGCCAAAGTGCTGCTCAAAAAAGCAACAAATTACAACAATAATTAAAAAGATAAAAACAATTAAAAACATGACAAGACAATATAAAACCAAAAATAGAACATAAAATGTCATCTCTGATGCTGTATTAAAAGCCAATCAGTACAAATGTGTTTTAAGAAGAGACTTAAAGCTTGTCCAATATGAATGAGCAGCTGATTCCAGCGCCTGGACAACTAAAGACTTGATCACCTCTGTGGACCAGGGTGGACCTCAGGACAACTAAAGACTTGATCACCTCTGTGGACCAGGGTGGACCTCAGGACAACTAAAGACTTTATCACTTCTGTGGACCAGGCTGGACCTCGGGACAACTAAAAGCAAATGATCATTAGATTTAAGGGATGTGGAGGACACATAAGGCTGCAGGAGGACAGACAGGTATACAGGGGTCTGCCAATTCAGAGCTTGATAGATCATCAATAAAACTTTAAAATCAATTGTAAAACTAACATGGAGCCAAACATCCGAGTCTAAACAGCTTTTCTCTGGTAGAGAGGTTTACATGCTGCTTGTTTAGTACGTCTTTCACTTGCAGCTTTGATTGATCTGGTTGACCAATAATCTACTGGTCCAGTGTGACACCCAGTGAATTAACAAAAACATAAATAAATGTAAAGATACAATAAGTGAAACTTTTGCAATGACTTTCATATATTCAAACCAACATTTTCTCTGGATAATTTGTACAAACTTCACTGCCAGTTAAAGTGTTCATTCCTTTCTACTTGTGCTTGTGTTGCTTTTTGCATATTTGAGTTTATCCATAGTCATGAGTACGACCAACACAACCGTTCCGTGTGTTGTATATCCAGTCTGACATTAACAGACAGGCCTTCTGCTCTGAGATGAATGAGAAGCCAGATTGGGTTGAAGCTGATGAAGTGCCCTGATGCTCATTAGACGGTTGCCAATAAGCTGATGGATGCTTCTCAATTTATAGGCGTTGCTTTTGTAATGATGAATGGGGTTGCATTTAAAGGAGCTCATCTTTCTCCTTTTTGCTTCTCCCAGAACAAAAACACACCACCAGTGTATATTGAATTATTTGATTTAATAAAGAAAACCTAATTAAAACTAAAAAGCAGAGCATAAGTGTGATTAATGTTATGGTCATTACCAGCAGAGTACAACAACATTGACTCAGACTAACCTGGTCTCTTTTCAAAAACAGTTTTAACTTATAAAGGACAGTTACTAAAACTTGTTTGATTGTTTTTCTTTTTATTTGAACTTTGTTGGCAGACAAGAGAAAAAATGGGTTTGGATTTCCAAAGTGATACTACTGCAAAGTGTAAGCATAATATTAAGATAAAACACAACAAAAGGCAATAAATAAAAATTACTGCATTCATACAGATGAAGCACTGTGAGGTTTACATTACTGCAGGGGAGTTTTCTTCATGCCTGCACCACAGCTTGTGGTTTTATAACTCTCAGTAAGTAAGAAAAAAAATAAAGTAGCACCCCTTGAAGAAATACACGTTGCTCACTGCTTTGAGTGCAAAAGATACAAGCAAACAATCAGTTAGAGATCTACAATCACACCAGTAAAATTAATTGAGTTATAACTATTTTTGTCTTTGCTAAAGCCAATTAGTTGTGGCAGCCATCTTGAATTGAGTTGACTCCAAGACTTTATTAGTTGTAGATGTACATCCAGTGATTACTTTCCAAGAGAGTCATTCAAATCTGTCCACTGGTTCATGAAATATCTTGCTGACAGACATACACACAAACACACAAATACAGACAATTTACATGATTGCCCACCTTTTATGACAGTGTGTGATAAACATTTATGGAAACCGTAAGAATAGAAATTCTAATTCACCAGTTTACAACATTTTTAAATCTCACAGAAGACATATTATCCCAGTTTTTTCACAAAATGAAATAATTTTCTGAGGTTTTAACTAAATCTCTGCGCCATCCTTTGAATAATATACCACATAAATAGAGTACTACGCCCCCACCCCACCCCATAGCAGAGCTGTTTTGAACAACTGGAATGAATCACTTGACTTCACTCCAACCCTTCGCTTGTCAGTCTGCCTTAGTTGAGATCTGACCTACAGCATCAAGCTACAATACAACCACAAATTACACTCAATAAGAAGAACAACATGTAATATTACTGTATAATGGTGGATATGGTACAGAATATTAAAAACTGCAATTATACAATTTACTTGAAAATACTTTACTTTAAACTACAGCACTACAGATAAATAAAATAATCTCTGATCTCTTTTAGGCTCTTTTCCTTGCAGGTATCTACAGGAGGTTTTAGGACTTTAGAGGACCAGTTCATGATGCTAATAACCATCTGAGGGAGTTCACTGGAACTGTGGTTATTTGAAGTTCCTATAAGAGCTTTCTCGGCTCAGTGAGGACTCTGTGATGACATGAGGGGATGGGATTGGTTGAACGATTCTATAGCACCTACATTCAAGTTGCTGATGTAGTAGCTATCTTAACTGTTATTGTGTGCTATGACGTGCTTTTCTTTGAGCATCTGCAGCACCAAGTAGATGATTTGTTGTCTGAGTACTCCTAAAACTCCTTCTTCTGAATGTTTGAAGCCTTTTGTTTCAAACTTTGCTTTAAAAATTGAACTAAAAACTCACAACACGCAGCTCCAACTACATTGATGGTAAATGTCCCATGCTTGAGTGACGCTTGCTGTCTGCTGAGTGTTGTGCATTTACAGCATCCTACAGGTGGTGTGAAATATAAGCTCTTGTAACCACTTCATAGTGGCACAAACTGCCCTATTAACCCTCACAGAGTCCTTCGAACTGTTTGATCTGAAAGCACCTTATGATTGGCAGAACAGTGTATAGCAAATAGGATCGCAAAATTAATGATTGTGTGGTTCAAATTTATGACTCTCACATCAGTCCACCCATCCATTACCTGCCATTTATTCTGGAGTCAGGTCACATCAGTGATTCCCAGTTCATTCCTTAGTGTTTTGTATATATATTTTTAAAGACAAACGTTAGGCATATGTACTTATGGACTCAGTCATAGTTTGGTTTTTCCATGTGATCTAATCTCTACCCAAGAAACATAAGGTGTACTTGTGTTTCATAGGCTCTAGATTTCCCAAGGAAAGTATAATTTTACCTCTTCACTGCTCCTGTTTTTCTGGAACATAAAAAAACCTCTTTGAAACAAATCCAACCAGCAGTTGAAGTATGAGGTGTTTTACTTTGGACTGAAGTAGTGGAAGTGGTAACGCTGCCACCACCACAGTTATCCTGCATGTGTGTCTAAGTCATGAATTTGCAACAGTGTGAAAAAAGAGATTGAAAAGAAAAACAAATTACCTGCGAGTACAAAAAAATATATACACATAAGAAGAGGGAATTAAACGCAAATGATAAGTGTCAGGGTGAAGCGTGGTCATTATTAGATTATCTCTTTTATAGACGAGAGAAAGAGGCAGGGGATCAGAGCGTGAGCAATTGATTCCCAACCGGCAAGAACAAACAGCCTTTGAAATGATGCTCTGATTAGGCCAAGCAGCAAGATTAGTTCATCAATAACACAAATGAAAAACAATCTCCATTTATCTCTCCCGCTCCGTGCCTCTCTGCCACATTTCTTAAACCCTGGTTCAATTTCTGCCCCTGTGAAATTGGTCTTTGGTGGACAAATCAATAATGTGTCTGCCACACTGGCTGGTCATTTTCTGATATTGCTGCTTTTCAATGTCAAGGCTTTGCATAGAGTCTGGGGTATTTTTTTACCTTTAGCCTTAGTCACTAAGAGAATGGCTTGCTGGAATCAGTTTTAGGATGTGCCACATCTGGGTTTCTGATGGCTTCTCAAAATGATTTAAAGCTCAGATGTTTATTCAAGTCCAAAAATGCTTAAGCAATAAAAAAATATATATATATTCACGAATATAAATGAAACCCACTGTAAGATCCACCCTCCTGTTTTTGTTAAAATTAGAAAAAAAAATGTTGCCTTTAGCTACCTGACAATTAAATATATAGTCTAAATGTGGTTTTATCATCTGCACCAATTCATGACATATATACAGTATGCATAAATATGTTTTGTCAAATTATTTTTTTAATTGTTTGGAAGAGTGAATCAGTAAACCTTGTTTTGGTGGAATATCAATCATACAGTAAATGAATATTATT
The DNA here is from genome assembly GCA_028566095.1 of Kryptolebias brasiliensis. Taxonomy (NCBI): domain Eukaryota; kingdom Metazoa; phylum Chordata; class Actinopteri; order Cyprinodontiformes; family Rivulidae; genus Kryptolebias; species Kryptolebias brasiliensis. The sequence goes on from JAOXNZ010000091.1 coordinate 822,290, forward strand.
CACAGATTTTAAAAGGAAGCGGTGAAGCAGCACATTTTAAAAGAAAAGCAAAGCCTACCACCTTGCATGCCAACGTTTTCAACAAAATGCATACATGATCTGTTAGTGCTTTAGGTATGAGTTGGGGATGACTCTCAGCTACTACCATAGGAAATTTCAGCTTCATATCTGTAAAACCCACTGAATGCAGCCATTTTTGTGTTTGCTAAGGTCAACTAGCTGTGGTGGCCATCTTTAAGTGGAGGTGACTCCAAGACATAATCTGTTGTGTATGTAAGTTCTACGGCTGGAAATTTCATCAAAATCTGTCCAGTGGTTCATGAGATATTTTGCTAACAAACCCACACAAATACAGACACAGGTAATTACATGATTACCCACCTTTTATTGTGATAATAAAATGTCTCTCATCAGTTCTGAGTATTTAGTATTATTAGACCAAACCCACAAGCTTTAGTTCCCTGTGAAAATCCACTTATCTGTTGCATAAATATTAGTTTACAAATAAAAATCTACTTTTTAATGAGGAAAAAGTGACTCTTCAGTATTTTGTGAGATTCAAATCTTAATGAACCTGAACACATCTCAGAGAAATCTTCAGGTTGTTTAAAAGATTATAAAGGGACTTTAGTACTTGCTTTATATGCTGTCATCACTGCAGAAACGGAAGTTAAAAAAAATAAAGCTTTACAGGATAAACCAAGTGTGTGAGAGCTGAATTAAACACCTTTCAAAAATGCAAACAACAAAAAGAGAAACGAGTGTATTCTCAAATCAGAATAAAAACAGAAAATTATTTTTTTAAGCTGTAAAGACAATCAAGGTGTTGTTTAAAAAGATATACACATAGAAGCATTTTAAGAGAACACAATAATACATTTAAAACACTGTGATGTGCACGCTGATACATTTCTTCAGACGAACATTTTCTCTTCAGCTCCAAAGAAATTTAAAGTGTATCAGTGTGAAGGTGGTGTCACAGGCGAAAATAAGGTGGGAAAGCTGATGATAGAGGAGGCAGAGACAGCAGAAAAAAAAGGGAGAAATATGTTCTGTATGCATTACAAAAAACCACACAGGGTCACGGCTGAGATTTTAAAAAGCTTTAGCACATTTTTTTGAACATCACAAAAACTTTACAACAAAAGTTTTCAAACAAAGAGGTATTGCTGGTCAGGTAGTGAGACCAAAGAGCTGAAAGTAAGGATTTAAACTTAAATCTGCTCTTATTTGAAACAAAAGATTGATGCTTATGCTTGACCTTAGTGTCTTCAAATGAGAGGGTAATGATAGGGAAAATATGTTGCTGTTCCCTGCTCAGTATTTGTGTGAGATATTTAGTTTTACAATGACAGCCTCACATTGTGGCTCCCTGTTGCTTTTTATTAGTATCAATTCAAGTAAATTACATAAATAGTTTGTTTTTACAATTTGCTCAGTGATTTCTGGTCTGACACAGCTGCAGCTGCAGCTGCTTGAAGTTTTTACTTTTCTCAGCTACTGGTTCATTTATTGAAAAGAAGAAGACTTTTATAAAGCAGGTAACATAAATGTGACCAACTTGTCTATTATCATTGTAACCTGTGATATTTACTGATATTCAGAAAATGTTCTGTACTCCTTCCATTGGGTTTCCCCAGAGTGAAATGTGCACAGATTGCTCACATATTCACATCACAGCATGTCTGCATGAGAATGGAGGTAATTTTGACAATTGCAAGTCATTCTGCAAGCCTGTTCACTCCCATGTACCATTATTCAAATTATTATTTGGAATTCAACAGAATACAAGTTCTCTGCTGTTGTTGCTCCCTATTTTTGCCCATTCCATGAACTTTAGACTTTACTTCTACTCCTGAATCCAAGGTAACATTAACTTTGTAAATAAGTGTCATACAAGCGTCTTGCTTACGTCTGTCACCACAGGCAGAATTAGACATCAGAATGACAGAATACAGATGAACTCTAAGGTCAAGGTACATCAGTGTCAGATCCTACATTCAGTCGCTGTCCTTTTCAAAGTGATCAAAAGAAAATGTGCAAAATCAATTTATTCATGCAACTGACATCTGGGAAATTCTGTGTTACAATAAGATGAGTCACATGAACACAAACCTACGCTTGCAAACAGATACACATTCACATTTCCATTCTTATAACAACAGACCAACTCCATCAACATCCTAGCATGTCGCCCACTGCTGTCAAACACAAACACATCACACACTCTGCTACTCCTGCTCAACATTTTGTCTCCTACAAACACACACTCTTTCAGAAGTTCTCCAAAGAAAACACATTATACCTCTCCTGATGTTATTATAATGTGTATCCTACCCAAACACACACATCAGCCTCTCACCACTTCACACACGCCAGCCCTCCAAACACACTCCACCTTTTTCACAGTCATGAAAAATACGTACAAAATGCAAAAGATGCTCCCTCTCTGCTCCACACTTTTAGCTCAGCCTACTTTTGTTATTTTAGCTTTTCTTGTCATTCCTCTTTCTCCTGCACACACCTAAATATTACCTCTTCTCTTCCTCAAAATGACTCTGCTCCATGACTTTTTTAATTTTATTTTAACACTTTTTCATTTGCATTCTTTTTTCTTTTTAACCTTTTCAAATATTTAATTTTTTTCTTCATATTAAAATAAATCAGCTCAGCTCAGTTCAGCCTCTTTAAGTTTAAATGAAGTAAAATCAAACAAAAGTGCACGAATGACAGGTTTAAAACCTTTTATTCTCATTTTACTGTTTTTTATAGTATATTAACAGGTTTTACAAGATTAAAAAAAATTGAGTTAAAAAACTTCTTTAATAAGTTTCAGAAATATTAATATACTGCAAATTAAACCAAAAAATAGTGTCTTAGACCTTGAAGAGGACTGAATCTGTATTTTAAGTGTCTATGAATGTTTAAAAAAAAAAATGGTGGCCTCTAAATT
>JAOXNZ010000091.1:829437-850005 GCA_028566095.1 Kryptolebias brasiliensis
TCCATCCATCCATCCATCCATCCATCCATCCATCATCCATCCATCCATCCATCCATCCATCCATCCATCCATCCATCTTCTTTCTCTTATTCGTAATAGAGTTTTGTGGGACAGGTCCAGGAGGGAAATCTCTCTCCCCAGCGACTATCTCTAGTTCCTCTTGCAGAATGCTAAGGTGTTCCCAGGCCAGAGGAAACAACACTTCAGGAAGTTCTGGATCTGTTCAGCCTCCTGCTGGGAGGAGCCCAGAGAGAGACACTCAGGAGACATTCTGAATAGATGCCCAAACCACCTTAAACTTCCTTTCCATGTGGAGAAGCAGCTCCTTGACTTTGAATTCTCCCCAGATGATGGAGTCCCTCACCCTATCTCTAATGCGGAGCCTGATCATTTCAGTCACTTGTTTATGGGATATTGTTTTTTTGTTCATGATCCATATCACATGACCACAGATGAGGGTTACAACATAAATGGACCAGTAAAACAAGAGCTTCACTTTTTAGCTCAGCTCCTTCTTCACCACGACAGACTAGAGCAACACCATCACGACTGCAGATGAGGCTCCCGCTCCATCCTGCCATCATTCAGGAACAAAACTCCCAGACATGTCCATACCTATCATACTTCAAGTAATTGGCAAGTAGTTCTACATCTATGATCTAGGTTTTCTATCCCATGTAATAAAGACTTATCTTCATACCAGTGAACTTACTAAGGCTGTAACTAAATATATTTTCTAAAATATGGCTATGCATTAGAACTTGAATTTTTCCCCATTTTTTTGCCTCCCTGTATCGGACAATTGACTCATGGCTACAGTAAAGGAGTAAACATGAAAAGAACTGGGTATGAATGCATGAACTATTAAAATAAAAAATGAAATTTTCCAGGGAAAAAAGAGCCAGGGCCTGCAGGAAGAACTTACTCTGCCTACTGCAGAAGTTTACCTCAGATATTGATGTTTGCTTGTTGACTGTTTTGAAGCAGACATTTATTTTTCCACCACAGTACAAACTGTAGTACTTAGAGTGTGAGATAAGGATAATCCACTTGAAGTAGAGATATTTAGGGAAACAGAGCCAGGTGCTTCTCAAAGGTGATCTATCAACGACCACGCAACCCAGGGCAGCATTACATCCTCTATAAAGAGATGTGTAGGATGGCTCAGGAAAGAAAATCAATGCCTCCAACATACAGTACCACAGACTGCAAGATCTATACAGAGAAAATATTGCTGCCAATACAATACTGGAGCAACATTACACTGCTCAAGCCCGAGGAGGAAAACATAGACCAAAGTCGAGTTGGACAATGTCACAGCCATGAAAAATTCATTAAAGGCTGGTTCTTTCACAGACGTTGAGATTGCTGAAGGAGTGCTGTGACCATTCATCGTATATGAAGCAATAAGGAAAGAGTGTTAATGTTGGGGGGGGGGGGGTGGATGAGACGATACAATTCATCACTGAATTTGATCTAGAAGATTTAAGGTTGAATAATCAGTTATGTGGTTTGAACTGAGTGGTTGGAGGTGATGTAAGATGAATTAGGGTATAACCATGTAGAAGAAAAGAAGGTGGAACTTGAAAGAAAAGTTTAATTTAATTTTGAAAAACCTGATAACTGGAGGAAAAGCTAAAGATATTTTTTGTTTGTTTGTTTTTTACAGAAAACATAAAAAATGCAAAGAAGAAACCTGAATGGAAAACTTACAGACAGTGATTCTGTATGAACTGTATTTGAATAACATCTCAGTTTTAAGGTTTTACTAAAGATTAATGTTCATCCTCTTGGAACTAAAGTTGAATTAGAGCCAAATGTGAAGCCATCAAAATAACATAAACGAAGGAACTAGCATTTCTTGAAGGAATGCGTATGACCCATTGCTTTGCATGTTAAAGTTTTACACAAAGACCTTGTGTGATCTGTTAATGCTCTGAGTATCTGTTGTGGGTGATGCTCAGCTACTAACACATCAAGGTTTAGCTCAATATCTGTAAAACTGACTGAGGTATAGCCCATTTTTGTGTTTCCTAAGGTCAGTTGTTGCATGAATCTAAAAGTTAATCAGTTGTATGTACATTCAATGATTGCTTTTTGAGAGTTTCATTAAAATCTGCTGTGTTGTTCATGAAACATTTTGCTAACAGTCAGATAAAGAAACACACATTCAGAGACAGGGATTTACATGAGTATCTGCCTTTCACAGCAGTGGGCAATAAAAAGGATGAACTGGAGGCAATGATTTACAGGAGGATGGATAAAGAATATATTTACAGTCATGGTAAAAAATCAAAGTAATTTATAAAACTACTCAGAAAGAAAGATTTTTAAATAAATCTGTAAGAAAAAGTCAGTCAGGTGCTTTAGTCTTGTAACAACTGATCAAAACAAAAAAGAGAGATGAATAATGAGGTGCTGCATACAAAACTAGAAGCTTTGACTTTTATGGTGATAGAGCAGAAAATGAACCAAATCAATGCATGTCGGTAAAGTAAACTTTATGGAAAGACAGCGGGATAACACATGTGTCATGGTTAGGTTGGGGATGTTACTGCTAGAACAATGGTTCATTACGAGACAGTAAGTGGTTAAAAAGGATTGAAGGTAAATTAGGGCAAATGCAGAAGCTCTGAAACAAACACACATGCACTGTAGCACAGAGGAGAAGGAGGGCAGGCATGCTGATGAATGGTGATGTCACTATGTTACGAATGAAGCATTTATTCCAGCATGAATAATGTATACACTTAAGTATCAGCTCGTTTCTACCCTCCCTCCTGTCTTTCTTTTCACTTTGTCCACGCTGCCGTTCAACCATCCATATCACAGCGCCCGCCTCCTCATCTCCAAGCACAAATAAGAACAAACTGAAGCTGAGGAGAAGATATGTGCATGTTTGAGTGCCTGCAGCTCTGTGTGAGCCTGTATGTGTGGAAGTCAAAGTGTTTCTGTCTTTTAAGAAGGAAAGTAACAAATTGACTTGGCCCACACGTAAAGAGCTTCACTCAGTCGTGAGTACAAAATGCTGGACTGTTCAAGCCTAACATTAATACAGAAAGTTCTTAGAATGCACTCAGATGTTTTTTTGTTTTTTTTTATAAATTGACTTTACAATTAAAGTCAATGGAGCAAATATATACAGTATATATATTTGCTTCATCTATTTATAGAGACTGAGACAGTAACTGATGGAGACTATATTACACTCACTGACAAAAAACACTCAGACCAGAAAAAAATAGTCTGATTTGGATATATAATTTGATACACATCTAGATAGGTGATGGGTACGTAAATAATTTGTCACTAAAGGGCATCTGTGGTGGCATCACAAGTGGCGTGATAGCGTTATCATGCAGCTGCCAGAGCTTTCGATGGGGTACCCACACACGTCTTGGAGATTCCAGGCACTCGAGACAAACCACACCAAAGGAGGATTGTCAGATTGTGTGCCAAACACTACAACACCCCATAACATCTGCACCTGCCATCTGGGCACAGGTATGGACCTTGTATCACCCTGCACCATGTCTCATTGACTGCATCAACTCGACTGAATTTACCATTCAATGTGCCAACTGCCATTAACACCAGAGTAGAAACAGCTGTGTTTGGAATGGTGTCTTAAACAGGAAACATAGATCAATGATAAATTGTGTCGTATCAAATTCAGTGATGAATCTCAGTTCTGCTTTGCAACAGATGACCATTGTGTGAGCATATGGCGACACTGACCACAGACCAATCCTGCCAAATTATGGACAGACACACCAATGTTACTGTTGGTATCATGGTGCGGGGAGCCTTAGGGTCTGACTTCAGGTCCCCTCTGGTGGTAATTCAGGAGACTCTGATGGCACAGTGATGTCCTGCATCAAAATTTTCTACCCCTCCTGAGGCAGCACCCGGGTGCAGTCTTTTAACAAGACAATACCAGTCCACACACAACATGAATGTCTATAGACTATCTGCATCACGTTGAGGTCCTCCCATGGCCAGCCAGGTCAAACTTGTGGATAGAATTTGATACACATGTAGACCAGTGATGGGTCTACATGTGTGTCGTTCCCCACTTGAACTTGTGGAAGCAGGTCTGACTTTATCTCTGACCCAGTGCCAGTCTGCCAGATCTTGAGGTCCAGTTACAACAGCTGTGAACCAATCTGCAGCTAGAAAGGATACAATAGCTGTACCATTCCATTTAGCACTGAATTGGAGCTTGTATCCAATCCTGAAGAGGTGCCACAATCAACTGATGACGAACCAGCAGTGTGCATGTACTCACAATTCTGTTACTTATTTGATTGGATATTATAATCATTCCAAAAAAGTCACATGACTCTTCACCAGATCCAGTTTTATTGTACAAATGTTGATTCAGCATGTATGCCACTGTTTTCCTGTTTTTTTTATTATCATTTTATTAGATTTTTTTTGCAACCTAACTACTTCTGCATACTTGTGCTGTTTTAGCTGTTCATATATCAAATCATTCAGCTCATTTGGGAAATGGGTGCTATGACTTTTGTTTTTCATAACTTTTATTCTTTTCAAAATATTTAATTTTATTGAGAAGTAGAAGCAGTCAGATATTAAATTTTATTATTTCACATTTCTTGCTCCCACTAACAGTCTGTTAAGGAAGCCATGGTCCTGAGTCCAAAGACCACCCACAGCTCTGACCAGCTGTTTGTAGGTGAGAACATGCAGCTTTTATTGAGTTGTGTTGTCCTGCTGTTTCGTCCTGGAGGGACAGACAGGAGTGTTTCCTCCTCCTCCTTCTCCCTGCAGCCGCTGGACAGAACTGACTTTGATCTGCTCATCACACCGCTGGCACCAACTGACCGCCCCAAAACACTTCACTTCCTTCCCCTGGCTTTGAAGAGACACCAGTTCAAAAAAGAAACACACACACACCCACACACACCAGCACACACCCACCTACACACACGACTTGTGCAGGCCTTTGTACTCGTGTGTTCAGAGGTCTTTGAATGGATGTGTAGAGGGAACATTGGCTTTACACATAATGTGATTTTAGCATGAAAAACTAGTTTACATCCATTCCTTTTGCAGCATCATCTTCATTCTTCTTTGTGACTTGATAAACTCCAGGAACAATGCCTTTATTTCCATTTTTAGTACTTTTGTACACAACCTTAAATGCTGACTTCTTGTCCTCTAGTTGGTGCAGAGCAGGCGGTGTTGAAAGAGTCCAAACGGAAGTATCTCAGATTAACGTTTTGACCTGTTCTGTCATGGTTATGTTTTCTTTATGTTTGTGTTAGTTTTGTTAGTTTTTGGTTTAGAATATTCTTCATACTTGTGTTGATTCTCAGTCATCCAATACATGACAAATACTAAGAGCTTTCAAAAACAAGGCAACTGGACTTTGTTTCTGAGATTCTTTGAGTCTTTGTATTTTAGACAGTTGTGTTTGTATTTGTGTTCTTCTGTTTATTGTAGTTTATTTTGTATTAGTTAATTCAGTCACATTCTTTTTTTCAGTGTTCTTAGGCTACGTTCACACTTTCATTTGATGTAAAAATCGGTTGAAAGGACGACTGTGACTATACTCCTCAGTTGCTCTAGTTTATTGTCAGATTCTAATTTTTATCTTCGCACTGGGTCATCATGCTTATATGCGGTAAAGCATCTGTTGAGCTCCTGTAGTTGGCTCCTCATTCATCTTGAACATGAAATCCCCAAACAAATGTTATCCTTAGCTTTCATCAGAACAGAAAGTGGTAAAATTTCTCACTTTTGACTTTTTTTTCCACATGAAATGTGAGGATTAATGTTAACATCAGTCTGTGAAGTTGACCATTAGGCCTAAAGTTCAAAATCTGTGTTGTGCACTTCTTTGCACTTTTGTCTGGTGACCTAAACTAGGTTTCTGGTTCAAAAAGAGAGTTTTAATTGTGCATGGCTTAAGCTCAGCTGAGAAAACCTTTATTAACTGCACTACTTGTGTATGTTATTGACAGCAGCGGACAAATATAAAAATGGTAAACATGACTGTGATTTTTACAGCAAAATGCTACCAGCATCCTTTAATAGGCTTGTTTATTGTACAAAAGAAAGACAAATACAGAAAGTTCTATAAGACAAAAACAAGAGTGGGAGTGGGAAAAAAGAAGGCAGGATAACAGAAAAGGAATCATATGTGCAGATGGTGGAACAGTTGTCAAACTCTGTGAGAACAGTGCGATGTGCACAAGACAAGTCTCATTTCTTTTCGTGGACTCCTGCCTTCTTGCTTGTCTCTTTTTGCACTCCTCACCTATTTATCTCCTCCTGCCAGGTCCTTCCTGCCTGCCTGAAATCTGTCCCACCTTTCCTCTCCATCTCCCTTCCATCGAGTGCTGCTAACGTTGACTTTGAGGAAATGCAAATGAGACTCACGCAGAGCTGCTGGAGTGGAAACTTCTTTTACATATAGATTTCTGCTCTGGAGAGGAGAGCAGGTAAATACAATATGAAATTGAGTGTGTAGTCTATTTTTTTACTATAGTTGTGAGGACATGACTGTTTTAAGAGGTCTTTGTGTTTTTTTCTTGCACATTTTTTGACATCAAGAATAAGAATTAAACTAATTCATATTTGCTGTTTTTTATTTATTTTTTATCTCCTTTGCTTTTTAAGATGTTTTCTAACTGGATGTCATTGTCCTGGACATCACTGCAAATAAAAAGAAAACTGGTATTCTCAGTGGTTTTCTTACATTAAAAAATAAACTAACATGTCATTTGAGATGTGTCTTCATGACTAATTTGCAAAGACCATTTAGTGGATGCAGGGCTGAACTGGAGACCCTGGTGAGAAGAACCCCAATCCAGCACTGTACAGAGCTTCAGAGTAGCTGGACTTTCATGTGAAACAACATGATATGACAACCAACATGAGTGATTCACAACTGGTGGTTAGCAATGGTGACTATCAGAAAATCTGTTTGTGTGAGTGAATGAACGATAGAGGCAGAATTTAGGCAGATAAATGAAGTCCAAACTTCTGTGGTTTATTAAACGTTGAGTGAAGTTTCTACTGTGAAGTTTGATTGCTCTATTGAGTTCCAAACAGGGCTGTGTTTTATCACGTCTGTTTCCAAACTTCCAGTGAAGTCCATCATGTTTTCATTGAGTTTTTTTTTATCTGTCCTGCATTTAGCATCTTACTTGCACATTTCTGCAGTTAACAAGAGAAACACCAGACCATCCTCCTCCTTCTCATCCAATAACATGATCCTCTCTTCCTCCATCTGATACATCATTGAGTTAAAATATTAACCTCTGTGTTGCTGTGGTGCTGTTTATATGCTTTGCTATGCATGTGACATGTGGTACAGTGGGAGGGCTTTCCAGGATTTCTCCACCAGTTTCTCTTTCACTATAAATTGTCCATGAGAAAAATACTGTCTCACAATCATGTCAGCAAGATGTGATGTTTTACGTCTTGTGAAGTATAACCAGACATTAATGTGTCAAAGACTTTAACTTTGGGACTATGCCTCTTTATCTTCTGCTGCCAGTTCACATCCACTTTCCAAAGAGGAAGTAATGCCTCTCAGAAGACCATTTTTGTCCAGCCTTTAATCTTGTGATTGGTTTGGAGGAGTGTGAGTTGTGGCACCCAAAGCTCCTCGGTCCCATTTCTCCAGAACTGATGCGCCAGAAAAGCAATATTTCATTCAGTCACAATTCACCTGGTTCAGCTATTGTTATTGTCACGTCAGGTGAAGATATGTTCTCTCTATAAACCATCAGTGAGATGCACTCAAACAAAAACACAACCTCTCAACCCGAACAAACTGTAAACATCTCTTGGAAAAAATAAAAAACTTCTTCATGTGCAGATTTGTTGGAGTAGTCTTCTTTAAGCTGATCTTTTGAGGGATCTCCACATCTGCCTCTATCTATTCCAGGAGCCTCCTCTGTCACACCAATCCTCTGCAGATCCTCCATCACAGTATCCTTCTCTGTGGTACTTCTCTTTTCATCCTACCTGGCAGCTCCACATTCAATATATTTTGTCCAATATATCCACTATTGAAGAAGCTTTTCTTTATAAGAACTTAAAGAGATGCTCAGATTAATGACACAAAGACAATCTGGACAGTCTCTAATAGCAAATCAGTTGGGACTACAATCAGGGTAGCATTTTTACCTTGTATCGTACTTTGTTAGGAGCTCTTGCAGTCATATTAAGATGCCAGGAGTAACATTTTAAGTTCAAAATATTTTTACACCTGGAATGGTGCCAGTATAATTGTGTTCAATAGAAAATACCTGATTCTTTCAAAATATTAATATTTTAAAAAATAAACTAAGATTCCTTAAATATCTTCTGATTGTGCAAATAATTTTTTTTTTTTTGCTGAAAAGATAATGCATTTTTTTTCTGTAAAATAAATAAATAACTAAAAAAAATCAGCCAAGGACTTCCACTCAACTGAAGAAAAAAATAAAAATCTTTCTGCTGGCTGGAAGTTGCCCTTTAGTGAAAGCAGTCTGCACAAATGAACAGAAGAAAAAAATCAAACAGACCAAAACTAATTTCAAAAAGTCCCCAATGAATGGAAGCCTCTCTTTGCTGGTGATGCTTTAAATGTAAGAAAAACACAAATATAAAGTTTTTTTTTATTATTTCAGCAACAAATTAGAGCATTTAGTCGCAAAAAGGTGAGATTAGGCCGTAAAGTGAAATAGTTCCTAACTGAATTTGCCCTAATAACTGACTAAAAACAAAGGCCACAATTATAAACAAATGGCACCTTATTGTAAACTACAAACTGGATGTCATGTACATTTTTAAAGTTATGAAGCCCTCCATTGTTTGAACGTTTTAGAAAAATCATAAAACTGTTGTTTCAGAAAAATTCCAGACTTATATTATTATATTTTTCTCTTTCAACTTCTTGGATGGAGCATCATTTCTGTCAAAAGTTAGTTTAATGTTTCTAAATGTTTTATGGCTGTTCAACTGGTGACTGGAAACAGCCCAAACATATGATTTACATGTATTTAAAACAAAAGAGATCATTCTTTTAACCCAAAAAGAAACAACCTTTGTCAGAGAAATTATTCATCATGAGATAAAAGTGATCACAGAGAAAGACGATGAACTGCTGCAACCCTTTTCTCTTTAGTAGGGAAGTAGATCCAAATTTAGACAGGGAGTGTTTTCATCTGAATGGATTCCCTCTTTGTGTTTTCATTTCTTACTTGTTTTGTTTCCTCACTAAATGAATTTTAAATGAACAACAAAACTCTCCAAGTGATGTAATCTTGCTGCTGAGCAGACGAGCAGATAAACATGTTCAGCAGTCTGCTGCGTAAATCATTTCTGCAAATAAACGCCGTGCCTGTAGCTTCCCTAAGCTGCTCCGACTGCTGCTCAGCATCTTAAAAATTCATTTATGTGAAATATGTACTCCACTGAATCATTTCTCATTTAACTCATAGGGGCTTGTCTGCAGTTTTTAGCTGGTGATCATGTTTCATGGTAATTAAGACCTGATTGGCCGAACAGAGATGGCTGTAATTGCTTGTTATCCCCTGTTTTGTGCTGCTGTCATCTTAGGTGACAGGTGGCTGTGCGCTGAGTGGGCTAACACATATAAAACTATTCATAAACACACTGAATCTCTTTGTAAATGATGATCACAGTCCCTGAACCTCAGACCCAAACACTGAGAGGCCGTCATGCTGTTCAACATCACTTTCCAGTCTTGTTTGCAACATAATATTTAATATTTAAAGCCACAGTTTTCTCTTTAGACAATATGCTCACCACTGTTCTGCATAGTGTTTCCATCTTGCATTTATGACCAGTGTTATTCTCCCATCTCTGTTGTGCTCCTGTCTGCCCACAAAGCCACTCACATCGATTTCTTTCTCCTTCTAGCTGAAGGCAGTGTCCTTTTTTCATATTGCTTTTAAAACTTTGTTCATTCACCACATTATGAGGCTGATATTTCTAACAACACTTGGCCCTGAGAGGATCAAACATTATTTTAGAGGCCAAATTTCAGAAGGGGTCACCATGCAGTGGAAGCTGTGGGTTAAATTAAAGGTTGGTGGTTGTTAGTACCTTGTCTGATTTGTAAATTATACTTTCAGTAAAAGATGCACTTTCACTGATACACTGAGATGCTATTAGCATAAGTGTGAGTCAGTGGCCATTATTAACCTTTCTTGAAAGCTGCAGTTTAAAAAGTGTTTATTTTTAAACAAAATGCTACCGGTCCACAAAAAGAACCAGCTCTTTAAAGATTTAAAAATAGCATTTCTTGGAGGAAAACATATTACCTTTCACCTTGCATGCCAAAGTTTTAAAGAAAGATCTCACACAATCTGTTAGTACTCAGAGAATGTGATGAGAATGGGCCTCAGTCATACCAAGTTTTAGCTCAATCTACGTTTTGTGTTCGCTGAAGTTGATTAGCTGTGGTGGCCATCTTGAACTGGGTTTACATCTGAAGTCAAAGATCTTCATCCAATGATTATTTTGTGAGACTTTCATTAAAATCCATGTAATGTATCATTAAATATTTTACTAACAAAAAAACACACACATACACACAGACACTTATTTGATCACCTGCCTTTCATGTCAGCAGGGAAAAAGTATACAATTAAACTAAAATAGATGATTGTGTATCCATTCTAAACCTACTAGCAGAGTCACTATCATTATTATTTTCTTTATATATTCACAACTGACTTTACCCCATGTTATTAAATTGGAAAGTATGATGTTTTACCACTGGACCTCTGAACACATGACAGTAATAACATGATGTGAGCATACTCTTCTTTGTAATTCTCATTAAAAGCAGTCAGCCTGAACTGTATATATATATATGTGTGTGTGAGGGGGGGGGGGGTGTTTAAAGTCTCACTTACATTGGCCAGAGGGAAGCCATTAACTGTAGAAAGCATGGTGTCTGCATGCATGCAAGCCAAACACAAACACTGACACCAGGCTATATAGGGCAGTGTGCATGTGTATATGTGTGTTTCAACTCCTCACTTTGGATGTCATGGCTGTCAATCATGACTTCACCCAGGCTGAGTTCAGTATGGGGATTTTTTGCAGCAGTTTGCAGTGATTTTCTGCCTGAATGAAAGGTTCCATCTCAGTGAAGTTTTCTGCTCTGCAGCTTTCTTTATGGTCTATATCCTTTTCATTGCAAGCATGCGTGTAGGGGTGTGTGTGCGTATATGTGTGTATTCTCAGAATGAAGGTGGTTCAACTCTCAGTGGAAAACCAGTAAAGCAGTTTGTTAAAACAATTCTGCATTTATTTTGCCCACAATATTGTTACAGAAAATGTAGCAGCCTTGTTGCCTGAGGAACATAGATGTAACATCCTGGTTGCTGATTAACAACAAAAAGGTGTCCTGGCTCTACACAATAAAAATAATGAGTCCAAATTGAGTTCAGAATAGATTCAGATTTAAATCTGATTACAGTCAATTCATTTATAATACAATCCAATCACATACAGTGCATTATCAAATGCCAGTTACTAAAAATCTATCTATAGGAGTCACCTGATGGTGCTGACTCCTCCTTTGATGCAGTCTCCCATCCTGAGCAGCATATTGGCCACATCAGCAGCATACAGTACAGTAAGAAAAGGATAGTTCAGGATAACCCAAGCCAACCCTAACTGTAGGATTTATCAAAAAGGAAAGTCCTAACCCTAATCTTCAAGGCCCTGTATCCCATTCTACTTTTAGAAACTCTAGAAATCACAGGTAAACCTGCAGTCTGAGAGTGAAGTGCTCTGTTAGGAAAATATGAAACAATAAGATTATTAATATAAGTTGGAGTTGAAGTCAATGGAGAAATATTTTTTTCCAGATGTCAGGAGATTACACAACATGTGGGTAAAGATCATTACTTGTCGCATCTCAAGAGGCCCAGGTCACAGGGGGGACTTGGTGATTGGAGCAGATTTGTTGGTCCATGATGTCTTTACCCCAACCTGCATCAATGGTCTGTACGGTACTGCTGTGCTGACCTTTGGCTGGAGTTAATGCTCCTGTTGAAAGAGAGGTTGTGGGAACTGAGTTTCTAACATTTCTTCCTCACATTCACCTTCATTCTCATCAATGTGCTCGTAGATGCTTCTATGACTCTCAGATTATGCTGTAGAGCTCCTCTTTCTGCATGGAAGCCCATCCAGTTGGATTACTGGATGGTTAGAGACGTTGCTATGGAGACAGGTTTCAGTTAAACCTTAAAGAGAACAGTCTCTTACTTTTGTCTGCGTGCACAATCACCACCTTAAATTATCCATTCTATTTTCCAAGGAATGGACATTTTCAGGAAAAAGTGATAGTATAGTCAGTCTGTGGGGGTTAGCTTTAAGCCATGCCCAGATACCATCTCTTTGGTCATGTTTCCATCTTTTAGCACTCTGCTTTCTGTGCAAACAGCTTGCTGCCTCTTCAGTAGTTCCCTGTCTAAGCCCCCAACCCCTTCTTCACATGCTCTTTTAAAAACTACTCAAGGCTGATCTTGACTCATAGCAACAACTTTTGGTTGAATATGTAGACAAAAACTTTTCTTCAGTGCAAAAAATAGCTGCAGAGTGATTGATTACAACTAGTTCATTTAGTTGCTCCTATTCCATGCTAATTTGCACTCCAGGCATAGTTAACCTGCATAACTGTGAGGACTCCAGTAAAGCTGAACTATATACAGAGTTTTGGACCAACATCGTTGCTTAGCTTACTGAGACAAGATCAAATCACTCTCTGCACATTTTATAACACCAACGCTCTGTGGCAAATAATTCAGAAACATAGTTGACTCAATAATGCTTCAGATCAGTCAAAAACTAAAATACTGTATGAAAATGTTTGACTGTCTCAGCCAATTGATGCATCTTGAACCAAAATAAAAGATAAAATTAACTAAATTATTCTGCAGTGCTACAAATTTGGACATTTTACTGTATCGCTTGTTGAGTTATAAAAATAAACATTTTTACTTGCTCATATCAGATAAAGAAATAACCATCAAAACCCAAATTGTTGCTTCCATCTAAAAAAAAAATCTAAATTTATATAACAATGACATGCTTATTCAGAAAATTGCTGATTTTAAATATTTATTTTCTATTTCAGTGTGTGAGTATTTGAAAATTTCTATGTTTTTTGTGTAAAAGTGCACAAAACCGCTGAGATCTTGACAATGTTCAGAAGCTTACATTTATACCATTTAGGAGTCAGCCTTAACTCCTCCCCCAAGGTTTCAACCTAATAATGCAGCTTTACAGCCCAGTCCATGGCAACAATACTAGTTTGTATCAGCTTATTTAAAACAATAAAAAAAGGCCTAAGTGATGTCTCACCACAGACATTTCCATCAGTAAACAGACTCTCAGAGTCCAGAGGAGAGGGGTTGCCACCTCTCTCTGTTTGACGTGGAGAAGAAGTGATCGTCAGCTGTCTGTCTGCTCCACTTTGTGTGTTTGAGTGTCGGTATGTAAATGAGGTTTCATATTTGAGTTTGAACCTGGTGTGCAGTTAAGTGTTCTTTGTTTGTGTGCCGTCAGTGACCTCACATCTCAATATGAAAGAGTGCAAGCGTCTCACACCGAGCTGTCCGCCAACAACAGCGTTCTGCAGAGCTGACAGCTCCTGTATGTGTGGGTGTGAATGTGTGTATTGATCCTTGTGTTTGTATTGTCTGTGGAGGTGTTTTTTTCCGGCCTGAGGTTCAACACCTTATGCTGCACAGACAGCCTCACCAACAGAGAATTGTTCTGCTCCTGGTTCACTTTAAAGAGCTTTGTTTGTCTCCTTGTTCTTGTTTTTTTTCTGCTGTTTGAACTTTTTAAAAAGTACTTATAGTTACTGTATTTATCTTCTTCTGAATCACTGTTTCAGGTGGGAATACATAACAAAATGTATTAAAGATGTTAGAAATAAATGTGGAATCACTGATAAGAATGGACTAATTACCAAACAAAAGCACCTGTGTAAGGAAGGTACAGAGAAAATGGTGGCAAATTACAAGACTTCTGAAGATATGAGTTTAAAACCATTTTCTTTTCCTTTTAACTGTAAAGTTTTTTTTGTTTTTTTTTTTTTTTTCATTCACTCCCTGTTTGTTTAGGAACATAAACTCTTTCATTAAAGTAAAAAAAAAGCTTTTTTAAAGCAAGAACACATCTAAAACATGCAGGAGATCATCCCAGAGGAACAGAGTTTGACACGTGCTCTAGGGGGAGGTAACCAGGATACAGTTACATTAGCTGACTCAAAACTTCCCCAAGATGATGGAGCTCCTCACCTCATGTCTAACACTGAGTGCATCCAGGATCTTGTTCTTCTGGTTATGAGCCATAATTTATGACCATAGAAGAAGGTTGGAATGTAGACGGGCCAGTAAATCTGAAGCTTTGCCTTTCAACTCAACTCTTTCTTCACCATGACAGACCGAAGCAACACTCTAATTACTGCTGACGAGGCCCCAATCCATTTTCTACTCCATCCAACAAATGTCTTGTGAACAAGAATCCCAGATACTCTCTGTTTGAGGCAGAGACTCATCCACAACCCAGAGAGAGCATTCTACCTTTTTCCAATTGAGAACCACGGCCTCAGTCTCTCATCCTAGCTGCAAACTGTCCCAGTGCACACCGAAGGTCATTGCCCTGAAGACGCCAGCAGAACCACATCATCTACAAAAAGCAGAGTCGAGACCATAAGATTCTCAAACTCTCCACAGCTGCACTTTGAGATCCTGTTCATGAACACAATAGGATCAGAGACAAGAGACAGCCCTGATGAAGTCCAACCCGCACAGAGAACCAGCTTGACTTTGTGCCAAGGATGCAAACACAGTCAAGTAGGGAAAAAAAATAAATAAATGAATGATTTGAGGTTTGAAACTGAATAGATGAAAATCTAATTAGTAAACAGTTTTAAATATACTAATTTCTAGGCAACTTTTTCTTCCTGCAAACTTCTGGTGAGCAAATTTCAGAAGTGTGTGTGGACGTATCGGAGGATCTACCTTCTTTATTTGTGTTGGCTGTTTGTTTGAGCAGCACTGTGGCAGTCAGGTGGCTGACAGAGACAAGAGAACAGCAAGATAAGAGAAAAGAGGAATCACCTTGCCTTCACGCAATACACCTGACAGCAACTGATGCTTGAGCGCACTCTCTTTGACACACACGCTTTATTTCTGTGTCACTTAGCTTGCTGTGACTCACTGTTTATTTCTGTCTTTTTGTTGAAGAGATAAAGGTTCATAGTAAAGAAGGCTGTGATTCACTTTCAAACACCAGTTAATAATTAGGCTTTTTAATTAATTAGGACCATTTGATGTATTTACTTCCAGAAGATGAGATTGTTGCGCAGACAGCTGGTGGCCTCAGAGTCACACCAGTTACACACAGAGGTTTTTGAAAATATATTTAGAAAGAAAAAAGGTTCCAGGGCCAGATTTATAAATGAATTATGCCTGGAACAATTTTATTTTCCCATTACCTAACTACTGCCTACATGTAATAATAAAGCACAATCATAAGCTAGTGAGCTTTTGACTTGCTTTGTTATATATGTATTTAATAAAGCTTTCCAGTCTGAGCAGGAAGTACTTTTTTTACAGGGTGTAATTTAATGCACATTACCATTTCTACTTTCATACTAAGTATTAGGATCTGGGTGCTTTGTTTCATTTTTTGTTGTTTCTTGAGCTTTTGTTTTCTGGTGATTCTTGTGTTTAAGTTTGTTCTTTGTCTTTCTTTATAATATGCTCCTGTATAGTTTTGCTTCCTGTGCCCTCTGTGTTCCTTGCATTACTATTCACTCTCCCTCAGTCATCTCCTCAGTAGTTTTCAGTCAGCCTGACACGCCCACTTCACCTGTTCCCCATTACCTGTCACTCCAGCTGCAGTCAATCTTCCTCTCACCCTAAGCCTTTATATTCAGTCACTTCCATAGCATCATTGTTGGTCAGATCATGCTCCTTGTGGCTCCTCACAAGCCTCAGTATTTTGTAACGTTTTGCTGCCAAACAGGCTTTGTTTCCTGTTGGTGAAAGAAATCAGTTTTTGTTTTATGAGCTGAGTCTGTGTTCTGGGTTCCTTTCCATTCCACCTGATACTAACATTTGATCAGGAGCTCTGTTTTTGAGGAACTGGATTGTGTTTACTTTTTTGGGGATTAACATTACTTTTTGTGTCTTTTGTTTTTGTTGGTTATATCACCTGCTACCAAAAGGTTAGTGTTAGCAAAATATCTTATAAGCCACGGGAAAAAAAAACGGCATATCACACAGGTGTGATATGCAATCCGTCAAGTAATGTAAGGTCTGTAATTTTGTTTTATTTTAAAAACAGAAGGAACTCAACTTCTTTAAATAGTGAGAAAGATAACTGAAAAAATGATGAAAATTGAGAAGGGT
Organism: Kryptolebias brasiliensis; assembly: GCA_028566095.1. Taxonomy (NCBI): domain Eukaryota; kingdom Metazoa; phylum Chordata; class Actinopteri; order Cyprinodontiformes; family Rivulidae; genus Kryptolebias; species Kryptolebias brasiliensis. The sequence continues at coordinate 845,871 of JAOXNZ010000091.1, forward strand.
CTTGAAAGAAAATAAAGTTAAAATTGGTCTCAAGTCATTCTAAGTAAAGACATCTGAACCTAATTTATTGTCACAACACAGTCAGGAGTTTAACAAATAAAATTAATCAAATTATTGAAGAGACTGTCAGTGATTTTACTTTTAAGAACCTTAAAACTGGACTCATTTCACACAGTAGTTTTCAGCTCTAATGTGTGAATGGAAGCGAGGTGCAAACTTCAAGCTTTATTGTTTTGCATTTCACACAATGGTGTGTTTGCAACAAATGCTAAGTAAATGTTTTCAGTAGAGGTTATCAAATGACGTGCAAGTTTGTCATGATAGAATTTTTTTTGCCTGCTCATTACAGCCAATCAACTTTAAATCCTTCATCACTCCAATGTGGTCAAACACAGTGTACAAGCCTGTTTTGGGAGTGTTTGTTTTGGGGTTTTGTGGTTCACCAGACAGATACTGAGGTTGTGGCCAAAGTAACCCCCCATGGATGCCTTTTGTTTGCATCAATTTTGAACATGAGGCATGCCACTGGAGCAAAGCCGTGACATCAGTAACCTGTCCATCTGTGCAAACTGTTTCCACTCTCAGTGGAATAATAGTTCAACTAAAACCAGCCTTCATGCAGGCTACAGCAATGTTCTGAGAAGAGAGCCATTTTGTTGTTTCTCGACATTAGTTGTGCTTTTTTGCTTGTTGCACCAACGCCCTCAGCCTCATGAAGCAGCTTATTATTAACACAATATACCATTGTACCAAAGTGGATGAAAAAATAAAGACAGGAGGCTTTTTCCAAATTCTCCAGCTTCACCTCAAATCTACAGCTGGACGGTTGAATCTTGGACACAGTTCAATCCAACAGGGCAATGACCCCCAAACTTACATGACAACTTGTTTCTGATTGGATAAAGCAGGCTAACATTAAGCTTCTTCAAAGGCCGTCCCAACCCAACTGAAAATTTGTGGACTCTGATTAAAAGCTGGGTCTGTGCTGAGAAAACAGCCAATTTAAATAAACTTTATTCTGCTAAGAATAAGAGTGGTCAAACAGACTGAAAATCAGATGTTTGCTGAAAACAAAAAGCTTGTGGTTGAGGTGCAACTTGTTAAGTAGCTGTTGAACTAATATTTGTGGGATGTGTGTATGTGTTTGTACTCCCAATTCTTGTTTTTTAAAAAACATTAAAGTTCATTGCTGTTAATCATTCAACCCTGAAAAAAGAAAAAAATCATTAAAAGCAAAATACATGACATTTATGCCCATGATGAGTAGCCATAAATTCATCTTCTGACTGCAACTGTATGTGTGTAGTTATTCTGAAATGGAAGTGCCATGAAACCAGGTCACATTTTAGACCATAATGAGGTAGTGTGAGGCATATGATCATGGCAGATATGCTTTGTAAGAGGACTGTGGAAAACATGTGTATATTAGATGAATTATACTTTTTTGAGGATCCAGCTCTACTTGGAAATGTTTAAAAAGCCACAGGATAACTATGTTGCTCTGCTTTGAGGAAACTTTAGTTTAATTGGTCACTGCACATGTGGATTTCTGCTGCAGCTCCCAGGGATTAGTGCCAAAAAATAATTAGTTGGTTTTTTTTTTGTTGTTTTTTTTTAACATCAGTTTGCATGCAGAGGATAAGCCTAAGAAATATGCAAATAAAAGATTTGCTTTGCAGAGTTTGCAATGCTCAAACACTGACTGAAGAAAATGAATCTCAACAACTAAATCTACTGTGCATGCAATTTAGTATACAAAAAACATGGGTTTTCTTGTCACAAATGTATTTGACAAGGAGACAACTTTTTCACATGTGTTTAATGATGGTAAATCATATAATCAAGTATCATACAAATCATTAAATTCTGTTGGAGTAGCAGTTTTCAGAAAAGGTCAGAAGGAGGATGCGGTTATTAAAAATTGATTCAATTGTTCACATTACAGCATAATGAGGATAATTTAATTCCAAACACAGTAGGTCAGTGCTTACAGGCGCTAAATCAAGGCGTGTTTAATTGAATTGAGAAACAAATTGCAAGATCTAAATGTGGATAGCTTCGCATGATCAGAAGAGTTTTAGTTTCTGAATGATTAAAGTGTTTTAGGAGGTCCTTTGGATCTGCCCTCCTTGTGCTCTGTGCTGTTTTATACAGAACGCCAAAGTACAACAAGAATTTTCTTGCTGACTTTGCTGATTTTTTGGCAGGAATCCTGTCTAAATGACAGGGTTTTATTATTTTGAGATCTTAACATCCATGTCTGCTGTCCTGTTAAATCGTTGGCCAAAGACTTTTTACAACTAATTGACTCTTTTAATTTTATTCAGTTTGTGTCTGGTCTGACACACGGAAGTGGGAACACTCTGGATCTTGTTTTAACACATGGTTTTATGTTTTTAATGTGGAAATTTGTGACGCTGCCTTTTCAGACAACATGCCCGTGGGGTTTTATAAGCCACTCCCGTGTCTTGCAGTCAAACTCCGCGCTCTTGAGCATCACTGTAGAGTCATTCACTCCTCAGCTATCACTTCTAGTGATTGTGAGGGTCTCTGTTCAGATGTCTTCTCGCTTCAGCTCAACCTGTCAAACTGTACTAGATGCTGTGGCTCCTAAAGATCAGATCATCTAAACCCAGACCCCGACCCCTGGAGGAATGAAGCCATGAAGCCACACGTTCTTCTAGGTGCGAGTGCAGGAGAGCTGAGCAAAGATGGAAAAAGTACAAGTTGCAGGTGTCTCTTCAATCATTGAGGGATAGCTGATGTTTTTATCAGAGAACTGTGAAAGCTGCAAAAACCAAGCACCTTTCTGATATTGTTGCCTCAAACTATCAGAATCCTTGTGTTCTTTTTAAAACCGTCAATTCTGTTCTTAATGCCCCACAACCAGCTGGGCTGGAGAACATTGAAGTGTGTAAGAACTTTTTGAGCTTTTTTTATTAATAAGGTTGCAAGCATTAGGGCCCTAATTAGCCCTCCTTCCTGTGACCTCTTTGTCTCTGCCACATGCTCTGCTGTCTTTAACCAGTTTAAGACGGTCACTCTACCCTCTTCAGAAATGATCATTGACTATAGTTGGAGGTCATAAATAATATATGTTTATGTTGGCTGGTTCTCTCTGTGTACAGTATGGTTGCATTGATTTGGATTTTATTTCAGAACCATTTTTATACACAGAACTAGTTTGTTTTAGTAAAGAATTCAGTACGCTGTATAAATGTGTGTTGGCTGCAGAATTCTTTTCTGTTTCCTCAGTAATCTCTGATTCAAAGACCTTGTCATTTAATTAAACATTTGTAACATTTTCACTGGAGATTACCTTTCCAGCAAATATATTGCAGGCAGTTTGGCACAAACTGACATGTAAAGTCTGGTGTCCAATGTGCAACACTTTGTATTTGTGCATAACTTCTGTCTGGACTGGAGGTCACCTTCTGGGCAGCACTTTAAGAGAAAATAAACAAACATACATGTACAAACATTCACATACATTCATTGACTGTACTTAAACTCACACAGTAGCCCAGCTAGTCAAAGATAGAGGACTTGATAGAAAGAGACAGCAATGGATTGTCCACAATTCACCAGTCAGTAGGACTGTCCTGTATGTGTGTGTGTGTGTGCAGAGGGGGTGGCGTCAATCTGATAGAAAAAGAATTAGAGCTGTCACAATTCCAATAACAATGTTTTAGGTGAAGAAGTGGGCTTGTAACACACGTCGCAGGCACACACACACGCTGACAGGAAAGGTGACTTTTGTCCAGGAACAACAGGAAGAGAAAAGAAAACGGAGGCCCGAAGAACAAAAGACAGAAACAAGACAAAAAGACAGACCTGGAAGCAAAAAAAAAAGTCAAAGAGGGAAAGACGAGAAAGACGAGTAAAATATATGTTTTCATTTTCATTATATAAGAAAGGACTGACAGATATGTGGAAAAAGGCCATAAACAGTTAGCTGGTTTCTTCAATTTTACTGTCAGACAGTATGTGATTTCACTAAACAATGACTTGAAGGCTTCCACTGACAACTGTAATTATTTGTTTAACTATTGACCAACAATATATTATTAATATAATGTACTGAAGTTGCAATGCAGCATTTTATGTGTGTGTGAACAAGATTGGTGGGTGAATC
>JAOXNZ010000091.1:861637-883991 GCA_028566095.1 Kryptolebias brasiliensis
CCATCCATCCATCCATCCATCCATCCATCCATTCATCCATCCATCCATCCATCCATCATCCATCCATCCATCCATCCCTCCATCCATCCATCCCTCCATCCATCCATCCATCCATCCATCCATCCATTCATCCATCCATCCATCCATCATCCATTCATCCATCCATCCCTCCATCCATCCATCCCTCCATCTATCCATCCCTCCATCCATCCATCCATCAATCCATCCATCCATCCCTCCATCCCTCCATCCATCCATCCCTCCATCCATCCATCCATCCCTCCATCCATCCATCCATCCATCCCTCCACCCACCCACTCATCCATCTTCTTTACCATTTTAATCACCCAAAGTGGATTTGAACAGCCTTTGTGAGACATTGTAAACTTAAACATGAACCAAGTTTTCATGGCTGCTGATTTGTTTCCCTTTTAAAGGCTTATATTTGTCAGTGCAGAATGCAGCAAAATGTTATGTCTTCTAATAAAAGCAGATCATCCTGTTGTAATAAACCAAAAGTCCTGTGGATAGTTTTCTTGTGATTATAAAAAGAACATAGCTGTTAGAATCTGTTCTTTTGCTAAAATCTAAACTTGTTCCCTCCCCTCCTGCAGATCAGGATGTTGACAGAGATGGAAAGCTCAGATTTTTTGCTTGATGACATGTTCTTCTTCATGAGGGAAGAGGGAGATTTTTATCTGTCTATTTAAGGAGATTTATCACCACACAGTCTCCTTCCTAATTATTTGTTCCATTTAATTTAAGTAAAATGAAAAGCATGACTTCCTCCAAGGCAGAGGATTTTTAATCACAAAGAGCTGCCTGACACTATATTAATTAGCCCCCAAACATGACATGTTCACGTCCACACTGTGGAGTTTGGACTGAAGTGTTGTGGTAATATTTTTAAATCGAGTGTCAGCAGCACTTTCACCTTAATGCTTTCCTACACAACATTTTATCATTCAGACTGCTCTGCAAATTAACCAAGACAAGCAGTCTTATATGCAATAGTTGCATCATTATCACCCACTGCTAAAGGTGAAAGGTATTGAAAATAATGTTTTTGTCTGTTAGCAAAATAGCTAATCAACCACTGGATAACTTTTATTGAAATGCCCAGACAGAGATCACTGGACATACAGTATATCTACGACTGATTAACATTTGGAGTCAACCCGATTCAAAATGGCTGCCACAGCTAACTGAACTTAAAAACACACTTAAACAATAGCTATAAATCAGTCAATATTACAAATAATGAAATAAAAAAAACAATGTGGGTTTGATCAAAATGTGTACAACTTTTTTTCAACATAAAATGATCTTAGTTTAAATTTTAGAGTTGGGAGGCAATGTGCATATGCAAAGAATATCCAGTGTAATACAGTTTTTATGTACTGTTTCTGTCAAATAAACTTTAAAATAAAAGAAATAAATGTGTCATTGGAGCTGAGTGAGATTTATCTCTGCTTCAGCTCTGTCTAAATGCTCGGTTTGCAGAGCTACACACAAATCAACAGTCAGATAAAATCCCACGTCAACAGCTCCTGTCACACATGTGTTACTAAATGTGGAAAGTAAATAACTGGAGCCAGAAATAGATGCTGGATATTGTTAGCTCTCTGGATATTTTCATATTGGACCACTGAACCAGAAACCATGTGACATGTTCTGGATTGTTGCGGTTTTATCTACAGTCAAGGGGCTCAGCCACTCCCCATGGGAAATATGCTGGCAGCATCATGATTAAAAACAATAAAATATTTGACTTTACACACAGCAGATGTCCAACCTGAATAAGCACTGTTCTACGTTCAGAATCACGGTTCAAGTGAATCTACTTTGTGAGCTTTATTTTAAGATATTTCAGCACCTGAACTGAGCAGACCCATTTATCCCTGACTTAGACTTCAGACAACAAAGCATTGTCCTGCAGAATTTCTGTGTTTGTTTTTCTACAGCAAAGACAGTGAATTTGTGTGTCAGAAGAGAAAAGAAGACCTGTAAATAAAGTTATGTGTAAAAAATAATGAGGACAAAATGCACAAGTTAGAGACATCAAGTATTAAAGGAACTCATTACAAAGTATGAAATCAAGCATAAAAAGGTTACCCTGAGCTATATCAAATGGTGCAGTTTGAAAGCATTTACTACAGTGCGTTTCCAGATATATTGAATATAAGTCTGAAATGCAGGTCCACACTCAGTGTAAACAAAGTACTTTTATTTGTATACTTTACCCAACAAATCTGAGAATAAATACTTACTAATACTTTGAAATAGTTAGACCTCTTCATCCCAAACTGGCTCTTGTTGACTTATTTTCAGTCACTTCAGCTGTTTTTAGGAATAAACAAACACACACAGTACTTGGCAGCCTATCACAAATTATGTTATTTCTTTTTTTTATTTAAGGACAAATTAACTATGAATATGAAAAAAGTATGGATTTTGTTTCTTACTTTGTTTTTTTGTTGTTTTGTTTTTTATCGGTCTTCATGAAGCTTCAGTGAGTACCATTAAAAACCATTAGTGGGTTGGTGCAGCCATCTTTTTTTGTCTGACTGACTGTGTTTGACCCTTTCAGTAGTCTTATTCACAAAGTAAACACTTCAGAAAAAGAACTCACGTGTCTGAGAAAAGCTTTTCTGAAATCTACCATGATGCACAGATTTATTGTGCTTCAGGGTTTTTTTTTAATTTAGAGATGAAGTAGCTGTTTTTATGCATTATTAGAACATATTTTTTTTAATTTGTCAGTGCATCCAGAGACCACCAAGATGCAGATCATCACATGAAATAAAGTCCAGATATCTAAAGTCTAATTCCCAAACTAAGATATTATAAAACTGATTGAGAAACCTGATCCTATTTGCTTTTAATCTGTATTGTTTTTATCTGATCTACACCTTCCAAATGATTTTAATTTGGGAATTTCCACTGATAACAGAAGCCTGTCACAGTAGATTTATTTTTTCCCTCCATGGTTACTTTCTGTTGTTATATAATCTCCATTATGACATGGCTGTATTTTCAATTGACTCTTAGTTACTGAATACTTTCATTTTGTTATCATTAATGTTCATCACCAGCTGAAAAGACTTACACTGTTGGTACATTTCAAACAAAAACCCATACAAATGATAGAAGTTAATAATAAATTGTGTTTTAAAAAGTTATTTTATTTAATGGTGTTGTGTAAACTCTATGAAGAGACTCCACAGGAGCTTCTTGCAGTTTATACATTTAAAGCTGAACGTAAGTTCCAAAAATGGATTCAGAGTTTTGCCTACGCCTGCATTTATTTATTTCAATAAGCCTTCCTGGGTTATTTACTTTGAAGATAAATTTAAGGGAAACTCGTTTGAGCTGAGGCAGTGTCCTCTGTCCTAATTAAGAAGGATTTGAATGTTCTCTGTGGCGATGAAGAATGTCGCTCGTGGTGGTGTAGTCAATCCAGGCAAATGGTAAAATATTGTTATGTATAAACACATTCAGGAGTGAGAGGAAAAAAACGTGAGGTGTAGTTGCAGAAATATGACCCAGTTAAACTTTATTCTAGGGTTTAAAATGTAATTGTTTGAACTTATTTCTGTTACAAAGAAGCGTGTGCTTTAATACAGCCTTGCCTCTTCAGTCTTTTCTCGTACCCCAAAAGGATTTATTTGAGTAATCTTAGTTATTGATCATTTAAATTTACCTGCAAGTTAAAAAAAAAGTCCTAAAGATGTATTTAATGCAAAATTTAAAAAAAAAGAAAAACCTTGATGCTTCTTTTAGGACTCCAGGAGGATCTGTGTAGTTTTCAGGACAGTGAGTGTGCACAGATGCTGTTGTCACACATGTAGAGTAGAGTTTATTGGTTTGGAGGAGAGCTGAACAGTTTGTTCCATCTCAGTAACTGAAAATTAATTTATTTAAAGATGAAACACAAAAAGCTATTTTGTGAATGTCTGAGGCAGAGCTTAACAGTGTTTTGCTTTACATCATCTTGTGTTTTGTGGTTCTGGGTTAGGTTTTGTTGGGCTGTTTTGAGCTCTCATATTAACTGAACTGTAGACTACCTAAACTCTTAGGTGATGCTTGATTGGCTAAAAGGAAATGTAGTGGAGTAGCTGAATATTTATAAGTTTACTTACAGTTGATTTTGTTTTTTGTTTTTTTGGCTCACATATTGAGGCAGCCATTTTGCACTGTTGGACATTCACCAACAAACTCGGCTGTGCTTAGCCAGTCTTAACGGGTAAAACCAAGGGCACCAAAAACTCACCAACATGTTTCTGCCCTAGGCCTGGCTCCAGGGTGAGGCCTCAGTAACCATAGTCTGACTAAGGTAACTAGTCCTGGGAAGAGTTTATGGCATCACACTTGTTAAGTCCCTCAGCCCAGAGCTAGTTTCCCTCGGAAGATCCTACAGAGGGCAAATTGTTCCCAACAACATAGCTCCTAGGCTCCTTAACACACTCAAACACTTCTACCACAATGAGGTGGTGAAAAGTGAGCTGAGGTGAAAAATAAAGCTATTGATGTACCATAAATGTACAGATTCACCGTTGATGTACAGTAATTCTTTGTTCCAACTCTCACCTATGAACTGTGGATAGTGACATGTCTTTTTCACAAAAAATACTCTGCAATTTGACTGCAAACATCAGGCCCTCTTTAAGCAGCCTCTGACTGTTCATGACTCACCAATCAAGCCAGCTATGACCGGGACAATGTGGGCTCTGCCAAATGAAGCTGTTACCATGAAACACTAGGAGACAAGAAGTATAACTCAACGGGGTTGACAAAGAGCACAACACATGTTGGACATGTCCCATTCTAAACTCCACAGTCAGAGTTGTTGCTGTTGTTCAAAGAATTCATTTTAAAATCTTGTTGCTGGTTTCCAAAGATCTAAGTGGTCTTGGTTCAAAATACATTTCTGATCCTGTGCTGCATTATGAACCATCGAGACCTCTGAGATCGTCTAGATCAAACCTGCTCTCTGTCCCCAGAGTCAGAACCAAACACGCAGAAGCTGCATTTAGTGTTTGTGCACCAAATATCTGGAACAAACCACCAGAAATCTGTTGGACCGCTCCAACTGTGAGTTCCATTAAAACAAGGTTAAAACCATCCTGGCTGCTGCTGCCTTTGATCAAAGCAAATAATTATTTAATGCTGTATTTTATATTTATTTATCTTTATTCCAGCTCTTATTCAGAGTTATTTTGAGCATTTGTAATGTTAAATTTTTATCTTTCCAAATGCTTTCATTGATTCTTTTAGGTGTTTATGAAAAGCACTTAGAGTTGCCTTGTTGATGGAATGTGCTGTACAAAGACAGCTGCCTTAAATAAGTACAAATATACAGCATACCAAACCTAAAATTAAAAGGTTGACAAGGTTGACAAAGACTGATTAATAATAAAATATCTACAACAGTGATGTAGAAAAACAGAGATAAAAGAGATACAGATGTACAAATTCTGCTTGGATAACATTTAATTTTTAGTTGCAGAAATCCTTTTATTTAAAATATGAGTGGGTAGACTGCCATGTGATAAATATATATATATTTGATGAACCTCTTACAGTAAATTAAATTTTCTACAAGGAATAACATCAGATCGAACACTAACAGCATTCACTCAATAAAAAGCATTGTTTTGGGATAGTTTATCAATTTAGACTTATTCACATGTAGGTTGGAGTTTTCACCCTCTGCTTAATGTTTTCTTGAAGCCGTACCACCTGACTGTGATCCTGAAGCAGATCAAGTAGAACATGGGTGGACGGAAGGATGAATGGATAGGTAAGGATTTTATTTAGTTCAGATGTTGCTTTTATGTATTGAAGAGACATGATGAAAATATTTATCAATTATTAGTAGTTTATACATGTCTTTAAATTTTGTAAAAAAATTAATATTTTCCTCATAATCCTGATGAACTCCAACAAAATTATTATTAAATGTGTTTCTCATTGAAGGCCAAACCATAGAATCTGAGCCATTATTTGCCTTGTTAATGAATGATTTTATGTTTGTCTCTAATGCGACATTTGTGCATCTTATTCTGCTGAAACCATAGAAACAAGCCACAGTCAGCTCCTACTAATTATATACTTTGTCCGTTCCTTCAGAATAGAAGGAGGAGAGGAAGACGTGATGGATATAAATGGCTTTTGTAAGGTTATCTAAGAGACTGCAAGTGCACATAAAAGAGACAGCAGATGCACCTCTGGGACATCTTCACAATACTCACAGCTTCAGCTGCATCACACAGTGAGATGAGAAGGCAAAAAGGTATAGTGCATGCTGAGAAGTGACTCGCTGGAGTTAAGCACATCTTATAGACTCCTCAGTATATTTTGTCATGGTTACTGTATGGGCTATAGCTCCACTTTTTTTCCACTTGATTTTAAAATGCAAAACGGCTGCATGCCAGAGGGAGATGGATTCTTTATTCTTGACTGGAGACCATGAGTCTATTTGAGGCAGCATGAACTTCCATGTTTACACACACCTTAACCTTGAAATTGGCCAATGCTTCAGTGACACTTTGACTAATGTTTGAGACATTTTCTTGACAGGGTGTCAACTGTTAGGAGGCGATGTGATGGAACGAAGTGGCCTGTGGGAAGAGTGATGAGTGCACCAGTGGAGGAGCCAGTGTGTGAACACAAGTGTTTATTTACGCAGTAATAGTGTGTATATATGTGCACAAAATGTGTGCATTCATTTTTTTACGTGTATCATCTCTTGGCAAGGAAGAATCTATTTTGAAGCTCTATTTCTGAAGGATTTCAAAGCCCCCCTGCAGCATCCTGTTGTGTCTTATATGCCTGTGTGTAATGGGATTATTTGGCTGGATGGGATAGAAATTGTCATCTGGGAGGACTCTAACCAAGACTGTGGCTCAAATATAGTAATTGTAAGGAGGGTGAATCACCTGGGATTCCACAGTCATATCCCCCAAAAACACATGCATACACACAAAAACGCCAGAAGAAAAACAGAAGAACGTATTATTTTCACAGTATCCTGTTGGTGACTGAAGCACAGAATCACTTTTTTTCCCTTAAACACATTAACAAAAACAGTCTCATTGTTTTACTCTCAAATACAAATATCCCAAAGCTCAGCCCTCCATGCTTTATGGTTCTGGTTTGAAAAGCTAGAACCACATGTTGATGCAAAAGTTGGTTTCATCTTTAGATCCTTTATGAATCGGCTTTTCTGTAGACCAGAGAACCAACAAAGCTAAAAAAAAAACCAAACAAACAAAAATGTCACCGTAAACAGAATAATATCATTTTTCAAATCCTACTTTCTGTACAGCCTCGGTGACACAGTGCTCAGTTTTAGGTCCCCACTTCTTTTTTGTTTTTGCTTCCATTTGGTTCCATTTTTAGACAACATGGCGTTGTATTCCACTGTTAGATGGACAACTGTCAAAAATATGTTTCTCTTAAGAAAAGGGTCAAATGTTCTTCAGAGCCAAAGCCTAACTGATTTGAGGACATAAAGACCTGAATGGTTCTGAACTTTCTAAATTGAAATGAGAAATAAATGATTTTAGCATCTCCTCTGAGAACTCCCGTGTGTTTTTTAGTTCCAACCATCATGAACATTGGGGTCGAAGCAGATGCTGATCTTAAGCTCCCCAGTCACATCAGAGCAGTTGTTAAATCGAGCTTTTTTTCAGTTGAGGCAGTTGGCCGAAGTAAAGCCAATTCTTTTTAGGCAGCATTTTGAGACGGTAATCCTTGCCTTTGTCGCCACTCGGCTGGATTACTGTAATGCACTTTATATAGAGGTCAGTTCTTCCTCTGTCACTCATCTTCAGAGGGTCCAAAATCCTGCTGCAAATCTTTTATCTGGCACAAGAAGACATGAACACATTTCTTCCATTTCAGCCTCACTCCACTGGTTGCCTGTACATTTTAGAAAAATAATTTTAAAGTTCCTTTTTTTTATTTTTTGCTTTTGAAGGTCTAAATGCTCTTGGCCCACCCCGCCCTACCTCTCTGAGCTGCTACACCTCTATACTCCCTCCTGCTCTCTGAGGTCAGCGGACCAGCTGCTCCTCAGTGTGATGGAAACTAAAGGTAAGCTGAGAGAGGATCATACTTCTGCTGTTGTAGCCCCTAAATTGTGGAATGACCTCCCTTTGGACATCAGACACTTCTTCCCTGTCTGTTTATAAATCACTTCTTAAAACCTAATTCTTCTAATTAGCCTTTGATGCTGTATAAGATTTGACTTTCCTTAGTTTAATTTCTTTTGTTTGTTTTCTTTACAAAGCCGTTTTTACTTTGTTTTTATGTGTTTTATTTATTTTTTTATTTTTATGTTGTGAGTGCTGTTATGTCTTATTCATTGTTCTTTAAAGCACTTTGGTGGTTTAAAGTGCTTTAAAAATAAACGGTGGTATGGTATGCATTTATCCAGTTACTTCCACAGGTTTTGAAATTGTGTTTTTTTAGAAACAGTTGTAAATGTCAGGAGTAACTCAAAGTGAGGAATGATGACCTCTTGTAGCTTGCATTTGACAAAACCTGGTCTCAAAGAAAAACATGAAATGAGTTTGAAACAACCATCCTTGTTGATCTGCTGATTTTACATCAAATGATTCCTAACTCAAACAATTAGTTTTTAACTCCTACGCCTAAATAAACTGAAGCAGCTGAAAACAAGCAAAAAGACTAAAACAAAATATAAGGGTAGAAAACTGAGTCACATCAATTAAACTTTTCTTTCTATTTTAAACACTGAGATCAAACTTTTTAGTCAAGCATCAGAGCCCTTGAGTGGTTCTTCAGACTTGCAGACAGGTGGCCTTGTTCTGTAACCAGTTGTTTTGTCGATGGTTGTATTTATTGCACATATTTATCCAAAAAGAAGAACACCACTTGTCAACATACCAGAAATCTAAGACCAAACAGAACATTACAAATCAGAAAATCTTAACAGTAAAATTATTGTTTGAGATTTTCAAGATTTTCCTCTCAGAAATGTATAGATGCTATAAAAAGTCCTGTAATTGTCTTGTTTTGCTCTACATCATTTTGTGTTTCGTGGTTCTGGGTTAGGTTTTGTCGGGATCATCTAGAAATTTTGTTTTTTCATGTTCTACATCTGCTCTATTTGCTCTAATCAGATTACTACACTAGTTTTATGCTACTTATGACAACTGATCCTCCAACCAGATGTATGTAGGATGCAAAAAGCAGTTTTCATACAGACACTTGTCCTAAATACAGATATAATGAAAGCAGGGGTATTTCTGGCTGAAGACTGTCAAAATGCAACAAACTCATTGACAATAAGACATTAGCTGGAACCACATCAGCTGACAGGAAGTTTGTTTTTAAAGGTGCATCTTTAAGAGAACATCTTCAGTTTACGTGTTATTTCTTGTTTCCTGGAAACTTGGAATTCTGGTTTCAGTAGAGGAACATGCTGAAATGGTTGATTAACAAATATCAAACATAATGAACACAACATGTTTAACTTCCTTTAACTAACATCCTCCTGTCATCTACACCTAAATGTATTCAAACTCCATCCTGAGGACTCTAAAGAAGCCCCGCGTTTTGAAAGAAGTGCCTGATTTACCTTTTCACAAATACTTTAAACTAACATGGTCTAAAATTAGACTTTCTTTGCAGCTAACTGTTCAACTATCTGATTAGAACAAAAGAACTACAAATGTAATATATTTGCTCATGAGGTGCAAATGAAAAACAGTAAAAATGCTCTGAATAAAAAAAAATATAAAAAAAATTCAAATAAAAGTGTAAGAAACACAGAGGATGGGGAAATGAAAGATAAGCTGTATAATGAGAGGAGAGGGAGACATAATTTGTGATGTTGTACAGAAAGTAGCCAGGTGTTGTCGTCTTCTTGCTCGGCAGAACTGGACCCTCCAGCGCATCCCTGCTGCGTGCATGTGGTGAGGCTACTTCTAGCTCTGCTCATTACCCTTCTAATGGAACAGAGACATCTGTTACAACTCTGTTTCCCTCTTTTTTCCTCTGAAATTTTCACCATCATTCAGTCTCTTCATCTTCTACCATCCCTTCCCAGGACCAAAGGGAAGGGATGTGAGGAGATGGGGTGACAGAATGCTGCAAGAGGGCAAACGGAGGGAAGGAAAAGAAAGATGATGCCTCCAAATGTCCAAAAGGGAAACCGGTGAGAGCAGGTGGGAAGGATGAAACAAACAAACAAAAAAAAAAGTAGGATGAGTAGAGGTGCAGAAAAGAGAGAAACGTGTCTACCTTCAACACCAGGGTAAGATGCTACTAAAGATGCTAATGACTTAGAGGTTTATGTTCCACATTAGATCTGCTACACTGTAAGAAAAATACCAAAACTATTAAGAAAAAAAAAAATATTGCTTTTTGTGCCACATGGCTGATATCCAAAACAAAACTTCACTTCCTTTTTATTTGTACAACTGTCACAGACCTATTTAAATGGAAGTGAATCAGATAAAGTGAGGTCTGGTTGAAATCTCCTGAGATGGTCATGGATATCATGGAGGCTCGCAACAACTGGACTGAAGACTCACAGGCTTTGACAGGTAACACAGGCGAGGTCTCAGACACAGCTAACAGTATCAGGGCTATTTGTGGAAATTATTGTTATTAACAAACTCTTCAGTTCCTTCTCCATTACTAATGGCTCTCTGTCTCTACATCCAACAGCTGTAAAGTCAGCTGCTTCTGCTCTGAGATAAAACTATATTCCCAATATTTCCTTTGTGCTTCATGCCTGTATTTTCATTCTTTCTTTAACATTTTCCATGAAATTAAAGGGACAAAAAATAGTTAAACTTCCTTCCTTTTCTCCATTTTCATCCTGCATGTCTCTTCTTGAGCCCTGTGCTCAAGAAGATTTTACAATGAAATATTTAGCTTAGAGTGTGATGATGAGCTGTCGAAATGTAGCAAAATTTATTATTTGTTTTTTTCAGTTCCTATAATCTTTACACTTTTTATGCAGTTTATACATCAAAACATAGGCATTTTTTCTGCAATATGAGTTTAGGTTTTCTCTCAAATCCTCCTAGAGGTCAGAGGTCACACACCCAAACTCTCATTGACTTGCATTGTATCTGAGCTCAGAATTATCTTTTCAAATCTGGAAGTGAAGGCTCTTTTTAACTTGTCATATCTGCTGACATAAAACACCATAGAAACATAAATAAATTTACTTATGTGAAAATCAGACACATCTGCCACTTACAAGTCAAAAATAATTTCCATACACTTCTAGTTTTTGCACAGTGAGAGTGCTGTCAGGGAGTGACAGATACAGGTGAGTGGTTACCGTGGTGACCACAAAGAGCCACTGGCAGCAGATTTATCTTTTTTTTTTATTGTGGTTCTCTTTACTCTTCTTCTACAGTTAAAACAACAAAATGTTGGCATTTTATCAGCTTATAACAGAAGGAAGTTCCAAAGTTCTGCTGGGCTTCAGAGAAGAAAGTTGATGGATGATGGACTTTTGAGCAGTAGCTGATTTGGCATTCTTCAACATTTCTTTGGAAAATTTCTAGTTGCATGAAGTTATTCTGATCTGTACCTTTTGAAAAGTTGATACACGTCATCTGCTTCCCATAAAATGTCTCAGCCCATAAAAATATATCCTCTTTACCAGATTTTAGTCTTTTAGTCACTTGGATGAAAGTTTGCCCATCTATACACACCACATAAACTGCATTTCCACCTGACTAAAATCTGATTGTGCTCCAGGTCTTCATCAACACTTTAACCCCGTTTTCATTTCTGTGGACACTTCATGATTTTATACCAAAGTTTTCCATGAGCAGATCACATGTTAATGGACTGGAAGCTGCTGCAATTATGTTGGCTGATATACATCTGTAAGACAACAGAATCTAGGCAAAATAAAATGCAGAAAGAGACTGGGGGGGAACTGAAAGAAGACAAATGCCAGAGAATATTGCAGGATGGAGAGATTGTGAAAAAAGATGGCAAATATTAATCCTGAAGGGAGGAAGGTGACAGAAACGAACAGGTGCTGGATGAACAGATAGAGAGAATGAGAGAAAGAAAGAGTCACCAGGGAGAATGGGAATGACAGGGAGAGATGAAGACAGGAAGAAAATGAGAAGGATGAAAAAGACAAGCGAGGTAAACTAGAGAGGGGGACAGAAAAACAGGAGGGATCCCACAGAGAGAGCCAAACTGGGAGTAAGAATGAGGAGATGAGTGACATCAGCAGGGACAGAAACAGAGCAGAAAAATGAAGAATCTGAAGGAAGAAATTATGGAAAATTAAACATGTTCATATTACATAATGCTGCAATCAGTGATACACTGCATAATGGCTAAGCATGAATATGTATTTTTAACTATATCCTTTAAATTTTTATTCTTTCTGACAAAAAAAACAGAAACGATGTCTCTGTGAGTATAAAACCCATTTGTTAACCTTTGAATCACTTACTTTCTAGAACGTTTATTAAACTCAGTTTTAATTTTACAAAACAAAAAACAGGGCTGTTGAAAAACTCTTAGAGACAAAACAAAATGGCTGCATAATTCATGCACACACTGACCTTGAGCTGAGCATCACAAACAGCACCGGCATTTACATAATGGCATGTTTTTCTTTGATTATAAATAATTTATCAATTATTTATAAAACTGTCAGTTAGACACTGTCCCAGCTCTCTGATCCTTGTCATCTGGTCATGTTCGGAAATTTGGGAAACACTTAAAAATTAATTACAGTTCTTGTAGGTCAAGGCATCCAATTATACTTTTTATTGTTTCCCCCTCGGTATTTTAGAGACTATGGGGCGGCAGAAGAGGATTGGTATTTACTGATTCAGTGTCAGCAGTTTTCTCATGTACTTTGCTTGTATCTGTGGCAGAAACAGATAACAGACATTTTAATTAAGCAAAATGTGCCAAATGTCTTTTTTGGTCTACAGTTTTGAGACAAAATATAATTTCTTTAAGATAACATTTTCTCAAATTCTACAGATTTTTGTCTACAAAAGTAATAAAAAACAAATCTTAAAGCCACTAAGCACACATTTTCCTCCTGTGCTGCGATGTCCCATCAAGATGAGAAGTAGTATTTCACCAGGCTTTGACTGTTGGAGACTAGTTTGTGAACGGCAGTTAAAAGGGAAGTTTCAAAATGTCTCAAAGCCGTTCTGTTGTCTCACTTGAGTCACAGAGGCTTGCAGGCTTGTTGCTTGAATTTTGAACATGCTCATTAAAATTGTACTACATTTTTTTTTTCTCATAATAGTTGCAGAGTTGTTGCAAGCATCTCAAACTTCAGCAAGGAATTGTGTAGGGCAGCTGTGAATCAATTATAGAGCAGATATCTTCCAATCAGATGATTTCAGCTTCAGTCATCAATACTGTCACACAAGTTTGGATAAAACACACCTTTCTTTGGCCCCAAAATGATTTTTAAGTGCGTGACTTAGAGTGCCCCTTATATGTAATTCACTTTAGATAAAAGTGGGATAAATGACAAATGTAAAGATGGCCCTTAAAAGCTTTTATGGCATTTATACCCAAAGCAGAATGTGTGTCTGCACTCTCAGCACAGAGTTGAGCTCGTTTCTGGAGATGGTTGAACTCCTTAGGGCAGCCCCTTGTTTCCAATCCTATTTGTGGTGCTCATAGACAGGACCTCAAGGGGAGGATTGTGTCTGGTTTGTGTCTGCAGATGATGTGAAGTTCTGCAGATGACTTCAAGCTTCAAACTTCAGGGTTCACTGAGGGTGGTTCCCAGCCGAGTGGGAAGCAGCTGGGATGAGAGGCAGCTCTGAGACCACAGTTCTCAACTGGAAAAAATGTAAATGTTTTGTCTGGGTTAGGGTAAATTTTTGCATCTAGCGGAGGTGTTAAAATATCTGCTAGTCAACCGATCAGAGTCTCATCTGCAGTAATGAGGTTGTTACTTTGGTAGGTATGGTAAAGAAAGAACTAATTCAAAAAACAAAGCTCTTGATTTGCTGGTCTATTTACAGTCCAGAACTTCTCGCTTTGGAGGTGTTCTGGTCACATCCAACTGGGAGGAGACTCTGCTGCAGACCCAAAACTCTCTGGATTCTGTAGTCTTTCTGGACTGGGAACACCTCAGGATCCTAAAGGAGGAGCAGAAAGTGTTGATGGGGAGAGGGAGGTTTAGGTTTCGATCCTGGACCTCTTGCTTCTGTGATGAAATCACAGAGAAATGGAAGAAAATGGAGGGATGCCATTGTCCACATTTTTACTTGTGTTGCTCCCAAATGCAGATATGCAAATGTATCATATTTAGACAATAAAAGGATCATTTCTATGCAATACCCTCAGGTGATCAGAACAAGCTGCACCTTATTAGCTAATGCTTGTTGTACATATTATTTTTTGTGTGTGTGTCTATTCTTTAAAATACTTTTAACCCATTTTTGTTTCTGATTGTGAGACGCAATGTTACAACCCAAAATAATAATAAAGCAATATATATTTTAAAAGTATTTGTTCCTTCTGTCAAGTTGATAAGAGTAATGTCATTGAAGTTATTACTTTATGCAGCATCCCACTAAAGCCTTCCACTCAGAACCACAGATACATTGATATGATGATTAAAATACCTTCAAACTGTGATCAATAACTAATAATAGCAGAAAGAAGCAAGCTGCTGACTTTTACATCTGTATAGATGTGCAGACAGCCACACAGCAGCTGTATTTCAGTGATGTTTGCAGTGCGAGTGTGAAGCTAACTGAGTGAAGGAAATAAAATATTGACTCAAGACATGAGGTGAGATTGTGTTTTGATTGTTCTGCTGGACAAGAAACAAACAAACAAACAAAAAACACAAATCTAGAGCAACAAACAGGAGAAAACATTAAAAAGATGAAGTGCAGATACAACAGATGGTGAAACACAAAGACAAGTGGTGAAGGGGGTTGTTATCATTAGTCAACATCTACAGCTAATGGCATTCAAATTCTGCCAGGCACCCTGAGTTTAATTAAATGAATCAAATAAAATCTTATAATAGCTTGGGAAATAAAGGTCAAACAGCCTAAACTTGCCCTTTCAAATTCCTATCTAAGCTGAAATAGCATGTTGCTCACATGTTGAGGAGCAGAATTACAGATTATCCATGCAGACCCACAGCTCAACATGTCCTCCAAGATCCAACAGTTTCTCTGATCTGAGAGGTTTTTTATTTCTTCTTTTTTAAATTAGGACCAGGATAAAAACCTCTTAAAAAAAGCTGAGTGGAAGGTACCCACAGAATGATAACTGAGTCAAAACTTACAAAATAAAGCAGCTACAGAAATTTGACTTGGGTTGACTGACAAAAAAATATATATATATATACAGATACAAAAAAATAAAACATAAGATACAAAAAATAAGCTACAAATGAAGAAAAAAGGTGACCAGAGAACTGGGAAATAACAAAGGGAGAAATGGAAAGTAACATTAACGGCACAGCAGACACCATAAGAGTAACTAAATCAAGGAAAGTGAAATAACACCCCACACATCAGGGAAAAAATAACTCCAATAAAGACCTTAATGCTCATATTATAGTTGTGTTTTATTGTAATACTGTAATACCAATATGCAGGCAACACTGTTTTTATTTTAATCTTCATATGTCATGTTGATTCTTAAATTTGTGAACATTTTTGTTTAAGCTTTGTTCTGTGATGCTTTAGTAATAAAACAACAATTCTTGAAATGCATGAGATTAAAAATATTTAATATTAGTTCTTAAATGCCTTCAAACTGCAGTCAGTAACAATAGCACATGAGCAGAGGGTAACATTATGTACTGGAGTATATGAGAAAGGTTTAACAATATCAAAGAACAAATAATGTCATGATGTCAGACTTTTTGTTAGTTTTGATATTTTGATGTTAATAACTGTATTAAAGTTATTTTAGGTTATTTTAAGCTCCTCACACACCTGTCTTCATGTGTGATCAACCCACCTGTTTTTATTCAGCAGTCAGCCTCCCCTTGTACTTGTACTCCTGATTCTGCCTGGTTCCTTATCTTTTTTTTATTATTAATATTAATTTTTAATCTCCGGCAAGGAGGTTATGTTTTTCGATAGTGTTGGTTGGTTGGTTCGTTTGTTAGCAAGATTAGTAAAAAATAATGAATAGATTTTAATAAAATATTTTGTCACAAGAAGCAGTTAATTAAATTTTTGTGGTGATCCGGATTACAATTCGAATCAGACTATTTTTTAATAACACCATGGCTTTGGCGGAGCTTTGCGCTCTCGCAGTGCTTCTAGTTTCTCTCATGTTTTTGTGGCTTATTTGCTTGGTTTGAGTTAACAATATTCAAGTTGGTTTCTGTTCTGGTGACCTGATTACCAATCCGATAAGATAAGACCCAACCCTACCTGACACCATAAAACCAAAGAAGTCACTCTTTAAACTCTTGTTGCTCCTGATTCCTTCTCAAGTTCCAATGGAAACAGAATGATTTTCTTCTGTAAAGAAGTGACAGGAAAAACATGATTCAGTTTCAGCTCAAATATCAACAGAGAGGTTATTAAAGGCCCCCACATACTCGGCGCACTTCGCTCCGTGGAGGTCTACTCAATGCGGACTCGAAGCGGCCGTCCGCCGGACATGTCTGCGCAAAAATAAACTTTTATGACCACATACTAGATGTTACACAATAAACTGCCCAGCGAAAAACGTTGTTCACATCAAACTGTTTTGTACGCAACACCAACCGCCCTCAATGGGAGAATCAGAGGCCAAATGCTAAGCGCCCAACTAGCTCATCAAACTTGCTAGAATCCATTCGAAAATATTCAAAATGTTTCTTGCTATCCATCGTCTTCATGTCCTTCACCAGTGTATTAAATTCCTCTTCTTCATCTCTCGTCTGGTTTAATGGCCTTATCTACCACCTTCTTTTCTTCTGTTTTTTTAAAGCTAAGAGGCAATCGATCTCTTCCTCCTCGTCTGTTGACGCCATGACTGAAATTTGTCACGAGAGAATTTTAGGCAATCTGTAGGCTTGAGTATGAAGTCTCAACCGTCCGCAGACAGAGTCCGCGCGGCTCATGGAGTACACACAGTACGCCTGAGTATGTGGGGGCCTTTACAAACTGCATAAAAACTAAAGATTTTAATATTCAAATGTGAAGGTCTTACTGAAACATTATTCAAGTCTTGAAGTTTTATTTTGATTGTTGGTGAAGTTCACCTTCACTCACACTTCCTTTGTGGTTTCTTCTCTACATCATTCCCCCACTCTAATTTTCTCAATCTAAACACGTTATGCCTGCTTCTATTTTTATTTATTATTAAATTTAGCGGTCTCTGCTGTTCCTCCTCTCTCCTCTCCCGCTCTGTAATCGAATCTGAGTGAGCGGGGCAGAGTAATAAAGTTTGAGAGAAGCCGCTCGGCCACATCTCCCACCTCAACAGTCACGCTCAATTCCATAACCAGGTTTCACTTTGTGTGGAAGTCTGTGTTTTATTTTCTCTTTTCTTTGATTCTAAGTTACCTGCAGTTCAGAGTAAAGTCTCTGTCGGCTTCTAGTCAATAATCATACTAACACAGACACACACACACTAACCTGGTTAAACAGTACAGCATGCTGCAGTGTGTTTATGTCAGAGGTTACACTCTCTCACAGCTTTATAACATCATTAGGGTGTATTTTCAGTCCCACCTCTTGTCTTGCAGTTGTACTTTCCCCATACAATATAAATATGATTAGTGATTAGTCTGCATGTGTGTGTGTGCATGTCTGTGTATGGTGGTGGGGGTGTAATGTTCATCCGTTGGATTTGTAATAATATACAAGCTAATATGATTTTAGCAGGATTTTTTTCCATTACATAGATCGACTCAATATGAGGTACAATGAGCAGAAATCCATCTCATTGATTATGTTGTGCAAAAGTTCCACAGCCACGGTGTTTAACTTACACACTCTTTATATTACAACCCATTCATCCTTATATACTAACCCATGTGTCTCTGTGCAGAGATACAGTTCTTTATTTAGGCTACATTTTTCTCCCTATACTTTCATGCATTTTGTGAAGTTTATATTGAATTGCATTGTATCGTGTTTTTGCTGCTCATGTATCTTTAAAGTATTGGATCATTGGCAGTGGATTGAGATATGTATTGAATCGGCCACAGACCAGAAATGCAAGAGTGACAAACATCCTTCAGTAAATAACAGATGGAACAAACAAAACAGTAGATTCTGGAATCAGCAGGGTGTCTCTGTGTCATCCAACAGGCCCTGACTGAGGCTGTTGTGACTGATTGTATGTGACGTAAAGCACCTGAAGCTTGTTACCTCTGGGTCCTGATGCAGATGTTATAGATGCTGAAGGGTGAAGAGGGGGCAGGTGTTAGTATGCAGCTCACTTCAGGCCACAAACCTCTATAAGATCCCTGAGAAGTAAAGAATTCCAGGCAGGTGAATTTTAATGTTTGATTTGCATCGCCTGCTTTGAAGCTGCTGTCTGTCCAACTCTGTGTCACCTTTATTTAGAATAAATTCAAGCACCTGAACTTTTACCCAGTTTGTGGATTTTAAACTTAATTATAAACTTCATAAGTTTTTTACTGTGAGACAGTTTTGCTTGCTCCTGAGCTGAGTCTTATGACCTACACTGAACAATACAACACACATCTCAACTAACCGGTCTTAATCAGAGTGACGGCTTAAGTGGCAGTTTGGCAACATCCTCAGTTACTAAATGAAAGAGAGAATCCACTGGGAAGACAGAACATCAATGAGCAGGTGTGTTTCTTCATTACTGCAGTCTTTGTAATAGGAAGATTGTTATGTTTGTATGCATGCAGATTAAATTCATCCTGATGAAAGCTGGCCAATAAAGGTGTTCTTCAGCTTCTATTTCTCCTCTGGGATACAGATGCAAAGTTATTCAAGACATGTTTATTTATTTATTTATGTTGCAGGAAAACATTTATGATTGTGATGCGTTTTTGTTACTGCAAACCCATTTCTTTTTGTCAAAGACGTGAAAATATCCTTCACAATGAGGAAGTTGATGCAACTATGTTTTCTGACACAGCCTAGTGTCAGAAACATTTAGAAAAAATTGTTACATAACAAGAAAAAAGGTCCAGTTGTGTGTGTTGTTATTTAGTATCCCACAGTTAGCATAGGATGCTGTTTACTCCAATTCCACTCATTTGCCATCATTTTAAAGTGCAGTCTCCTGCTTGTTTTTAGGGAATTGGACTTTTGTGCCATTACTGTGCAACCTCAGCATTACTCAGGTGAGGAGGAGAGATGCAGTACAGTGAACAAGTTAGTTAGGTAATATTTTTTACCTCGGTATGCACAAAAGGCCTAGTTAACGATAAAAATGGGAGATTTAGGCTTCTGATCTACTGTTATTTACAACCAAAGTGTTAATCTGATCCTTCATATGGGCTACATGTGGTGAGTATTCTTGCTGACAAAGCAAAAACATAATGCCTGCATAAAAACTGATACAATAAACAGATGACATAAAACTTCAAAGTTTACATGAATATAACTTTTAGTGCACTGCAAAAGCTAAAAGTGTGGTTGTTTTTCATGAAAAAGCAACAGATTTCTAAAAAAAAAGGAAAAAAATAGTATTTATCAACATATTTTCATCTATTCTAGTTTGCACCTTGTGAGACTGCTGCTCCACCCATGTGTGCTGAGGGTTGAACGGCTCAGTTATTCAGCCCAGAAATAGGTGTGGTAGATGTGGAGGCGACCTCCCAGGGAACAGAGCTCTGCATATATTAGAGTGTAATTAATCTACTGGAGATGGAGGGATCAGGAACAGAGAGAAATTGAGACAGAAATGGAAGGAAAGAGAAGAGGACAGGATATAGGGAAACAAAGACAGAAGAATTTGAGATGGCTGTGGCGATTGTGGAGAAGTAAACAAGGAGAAACCCAGAGTGTGTGTGACAGATAACGCAAAATCTGTAAAGGAATGATAGCTTGAGAAACTCACACTCAAAGAGAGAAAGAGAGTATAATTACAGAGGCTGAGCCACAGGGCTCCTCTATGGATCATTAGGCGGCTTAAAGAGCCAGGGCCCAAACTCTGTGAGGAGAGACTCGGCAGAAAAGGTCACAACTTCTGCAGCTCTGGATGAATGCTCTGCAGTGTGCTCAGGCTAGTTTGCCTTATTTATGTGGGCAGTTAGGAAACACGGGACCTGCAGATAAGAGGCTAACAAACCCCACTGATCAAAAACAAAATACACAGTCACGCATGTAGGCCACAACTGTCAATTTAAAAGGCATGCTGGTCTTCTTAGCATAAAAACAGCCAGACACTGGCAGAGTAATGAGTGGATAGCATGTGTGGGTTTCTATATGATGACAATGCAAGGAAAAGATGCTCCTGGGAGGCAAATAGGACACACAGTATCTCCTGCTGCCAGCAGCTATGCCTTAAATTAATTGTTTTATATATATATTTACTTTTTTTTACTATTTGTGTCTCTTAGCATATTCTCCATGCTTATTTAAAACACACAGTATGAAAGCACACGGGACTCTGATGTAAAGGTGTGTTTGCATTTCTGAAGTGGTTAGAATAAACAGAAGAAGTGGGTACTGACAACGACAAAGAGGAACACCTACAGAATCTCATCCACTGCAGATAACATCTGAGTCAGCCCCCACCTACACTGCTTAAGTCCTGCAAACCTACAGAAACTACAAAAGGTAAAAGCACTTGGGATTAGACACACCAAGCTAAAGAGAAAATAGAAGCTAAAGGATTAAAATCTTATGCAGACCACACATCCTGGAACAAATGCAGCAGGGATCTTGAAACGTCTCCATCAAACAGCTTTTTGCATTAAAACCTGAAAGTCTAAGAACATTAAAGTGGGAGCAGTCTTAAGGTTTCATCAGCATGCCTTGGGGCTTTTTTACAGTACGGTGGCTGGCTGGTTTGGATTACCGTCCTAAAAGAGGCTGGATGGGGCTCCGTACTTCAGAGTCACAGTTAGGCTGCAACAAGCTGCTTAAGAGCTGTTCCTGTCATCAGCCAAACCCCCACTGCTCTGTACTTGGTTATGATTTCCACAGCTCTTACTGCACACACAAACATGATACACAGAATCAATGAGCATCATACTTCTAACAGTCATAATAAAATATATTGCCGATTGGTGAAAAAAGATAAAAATCTATTGTGCTAAACCATTTTTAACTGAACATATGCTCCATTTTTAAAGCATCATAAAGTCTCAAAGCTTCATTGTGGATAGTGTCATAACTCTAAAACCTTTGTTGACTCACATTTTGGTAGATTTTGTGGCTTTATAAAAATTGTTTAGTCGGAGGGATGGTAAAAAGGGCTTGCATGCACACCCCTGTTCTGCCATGAATTAAAATATTTGTACATGCCGACATACAACACCATTTCAGTTAATTATAAATTATAATTATAAAACAAATAAATTCATGATAATACCCTGTAATCAGCACATCTTCCCCCATTTATAAAATATTTCTTTTTTATTAAACATCCAGCTAAATATTTGTTTTGTCTATATCATTCTGCAGCATTTCTCTCTTTCTGTGCATCCTTTCACTGTTGCAGTAATGAAGCACCCCCCTTTGGGATTAATAAAATTCCTCTTATCTTCGTGCAAACACAACATGGGCTCTTTGCCTGTTCCAAACAAGAAAAAGGAGTTGATTTGATTTTCATTATTGAACATAACAAACAGCCCCACATGCCTCTAATATATCAGAAATGTGAAGGTGTTGGTGAATTGATGCTACATGTTTCTCCAGTCCTCATCGTTCCAGAGGCGTGCTGACTCTGAGCTCGGCAGTGTGTTCGCAGCTCATATCTGCAGGGTTAATAGGAAGAAGGAGGTCACATCACTGCGTGCTGAATCAAAGGTCTCAACTGTGCAAATGCCTTTTGTAATCTGAATTTTTAAATTATCCTGAATCATTTAAATAAACAAAATGCGAAGTTTGATGTTGATTGCAAATTAATTTATGAATTCTGAGACGAAGCCTGATGCCGTGTCTCACTTTATCGGTTACAGAAAATCAGGTAGTAATTGTTAAAATATGCGAAGTCACACCATCTACATAGTGTTTATTATGTCAAAGCCACGTTACAGGCATCCATCCATCTATCCATCGATTTCTTTATCCGCTTTTTCCATTCCGGGTCGCGGGGAGCCTATCTCCAGCAGTCACTGTGCGAGAGGCGGGGGACACCCTGGACAGGTCGCAAGTCCACATAGAGACAAATGAGACAAACAACCATTCACACTCTCACTCACACCTAGGGACAATTTAAGAGTTACCAATGA
>JAOXNZ010000091.1:945081-959805 GCA_028566095.1 Kryptolebias brasiliensis
CCCCCCCCCCCCCCCCCCCGAAGCACGACAGGGAAGCAGGTAGATCCGTGGTGTGAGTGATGATTGGCTGAGGGGGAGACGTGGCAATTGGATGACGCAGGTAGGCTGAATTTACCGCCTAGGGTTCATTACTGCAGATGGGGTCCTGATTTTTTGATCCAGTTCCCACTCCACTGTGTCATCACTCATGAAGAAGAATCCCCCTTTGCTTCAGGCAAAGACATCAACAGGAAAGCTTTTCACCCTTTTTCTGTTGAAAATCAGAATATATATTTACTGGGAATTTGGTACTTTTTACTTTGCTTTAAGGTTATCTAGCCAACTTAAAGCCATAACTCTTACTGTTAGATATGTCCTAAAGTAGAGTTAAGTACTAAAGAGAAATAGAGGAAAACCAGTTGCTCGACTGCCTTTATCGGCTGTATCAAGCCCTTGCCATATGGGAGTAGTTTACTGTTGCTGCACGCTAACATACTAAGTTACACTACACCCACTGAAACATTTTCTTGAATCAGTTAAAGCCATTTCCAGCTACACATAGAAAAACTACTGACGCCACATGAGGATGTCCTCTGGCCCTGTGTAACGGGCGGAGCCTAGACACTATATGAATCAACACTTCCTCTTTCCGGGTCGCTTCTTCGGCTTCATCCATAACATGTTGCAGACAGAAGCCCCAGTTCTGGCTTTGTACTAATTCTCTGCCTTATTAGAATAAATAGTTAAACTCTAGTTCTTTTGTAGTGTTATCCTTAAAGGGTCATTTTTCTGAGTTCTCCCTCCCCTGGGGTAAAAGGACCGGAAGCGAGCCGAGGGTGGTGCGTCGGCGAAATTACTCTGTTGCTCTGTTGGATCAGTACAGAATTATGACAACTGTGAATTTTAATTGCTATAACTTCCTAATTGGAAAGATACTTTCTATCTATGTTTAGGATTAAATAAACATATTTTTGTGTTTATTATAATATTCCACCAAAATGAGAATCTATGAACTTTTGACCTGAGATCAGTTTAGGATGATGTGTAATACAAGTAAAGTCACCCAGTCTCCCGGGGTTTATCTGTTCAGATCAAACCCCTCAAAGATCCTTAAGGAGGTTTTAATTGAGTGATTATTGGCCCTCTAGCCATTCTGCAGATGTCGTTCACACGGTCAAACCTCCAATCAAGTGATTAAAGCTACTGCATCATTTAGTCATCAACCCCCAGAGTCAAGTCGTGATGAAGATAAAGGGCTTTATGTAAAAACTTGACCCTCATGTCCAGTGACACAATGAAATGTAATCAGCCTACAGTTCGTCCCTGGAAGATCACAGTGTTCTTTACAAAATAATCCAGACAAATAAATGTTACCAGCAAATGCTAGAGAGACACAAAGAAAAGTCCGTGGACTACAGATTCTGACTCATTATTAACATAATGTAGATATTTTCTTTGTACAGTAAGTTGCTGTTTTAAATGTCATCCATAAAATCAGACTCTAAAAGCTGAAAATTACCCAGAGGCTCAGTCAGCACTTAGGGAAATAACACGTTTGGCCACCGTCTACTGAATCAGAAGTGATGTTTTCCTTAATGCTTGATGTCATCAACAAAATCCAGAAAAAAGGCAAACTGATTTTTTCTAAATGTGTGTGTCTGTAGGGGTGATGGAGGAGGAGAGACTGATGAACATAAAATCCAACAATTGGGACCTGAGTGCTGAGATGCTTTTAATGGAAGGTGATTGATCTGATCAAGGGGCCAGGAAAAGGACAGCGGGGTATAATGGTTTAGATAAGAGCAAGTGGGATAAATGCCAAACTTTATACCTCTTATCAAAATGTGACTGGTATGCGGATACGCCAGGAGAATGGAAATAAATCTGACTTTATGCTCTGCAGTTATGTGTGATTATCTCTGGCATAATACGCCGTAATGTTCTTGCAGTGAGTAAAGAAAGTGACTGGAGCATGAGTCATTACACTCAACACAAACACAATGCTTTCAGGTCATTTGAGTCAATGCAACTCTGCTATGATATGTAGTTTTCTGCAAGAATCTACATCCAAACTTGAAATTTATGGCAAAACTGGATTTTTCAAAAGACACAGTCTCTGTTTAGCCACATAAATATCAGTGCTGGAGTCTTTATTGCAGTATTTAAAGTAGTTAAATTCAAATAAATACAGTGAACTTTTATGCCATACAGGACATATTGCCCACTGTCCTGTATGGCATTGTTTTAAACAAAGATCTTGCGTGATCCGTTAGGGCTTGGGAGTATGACTCTCAGCTACTACCACACTAAATAGTAGCTCAGCATCTGTAAAACAGATTGCGTTATACCCACTTCTGTATGTTTGCTAAGATTGATTAAATGTGGTGGCCATCTTAAACTGGTTTGACTCCAAAAGTCAATTTTTTAGATATACATCCAGTAATTACTTAATTCTAACAGTTTCATTAAAAACCATTCACTGGTTCAAGAGATTTTGCTAACAAATACACCCTCACACACAGACACAGGCAATTCCACCCACCTTTCAGGGCAACAGGCAATAGTTTAAAGCCCCTGTGCAAAAAAATGTGCGCTTCAGAAATGGGGAAGGTGTAGTTCCTTACACCCACTTTATTAAAAGTGCCTCAGTTTTACAAGAAAGAGAACTTTTGGAACCAATACAAAGAATAATCTGAGTTCTAATGAGTAAGGTTTAAAACCATTTCAGTTTATCTGTCAGTAAATGATAGTTTATAATAACTTAGTTAAGCTCCTGTGTTGGTCTTTAGCTCAGAAGAACTGTTTCCACAGAGTTTTCATATTTTCTACATTTATGAAGTTTAACTACACTCTGCTGTTAGAATTCACACAATACTGTTGACTGAAGCCTTTCATGACTCAGAAAAACACCTGAGCTGTGTAGGCATAGAGTTCATGACAATATTTCAAGGTGACAGCAAATGTTATGAACCAGAGACGAGGTTCTCAGGTGGGTGAAATTGCAGGACATTAAAGTTTTCTTTTCCTCTTTTGTTCTCATCTGACTGTCAGCCTCAGTCATTGTTTGGTTTTGGTTTATTGTTGTGCCTTCTAGAAAACTCTTTTGGGTTTAAGAAGAAATTTATTAAAAAGACTTGAATAAACTCAAATTAAACAGCCACAGCCAGAAACATCAGTAAAAGATTTAATCTAAGACACTCTGAAAGAGATCCTAAAAGAAGTTCTTCAGAAAGTATTTGTCTGACCTGGAAGCAGGGGGTTTGATTCAAAAATGTTCCCCCCATCATCAGTCCTAATAAGATCCCATCAGCATGTTTTGTTCATAATCCTCATCTCACAAAGAGAACTCTAGAAAAGCTGAAGATCAACCCCTGACTGAGCTTCACTTTCTCTTTTTATGTTCTGAGCTCCAACACAAACCATAACTCTGTCCTCTGCAAAACTCTTTCTTCCAAAAAGGGTTTTTGAAAGGCAATTGTTTCTGGGTAATTTCTCAAACTGCCTAGAGTGATTATAAGTGGTCAGTTCTTTTCTTGTCTGGCTGGAAGGCAGTTAGTTTAACACTCCTACTTCTGGCTGTGAGTGTCTGCAGGACTTTGATTCAGTCAAGTACACTTTATTTCTCTGACTCACACACTTCCTTATTATTTTCTCCCTGGACTAACTTATCAACACAAATTCCAGTGTTTTTGTCTGCACACAAACATATACTAAAGAAAAATTCATAATAATGATGATTAATAGGTTACTGAGCTGTTATGAACTATAGTTTAACAAATGTCAAGCTGCCAATGTAGGAATTAAGGCAATAATAATAAATAATGAAATATTGTTATTCTGTGAAATTATTTAAAATCTTTTTTAACTCAAGAAATACCTTGATTGATATTTTGTAGCTATATCTATTTTTTGTTGTTGCTAAATCATATTTTGTTTCTGGTAAAAAGTTTGCACAATTATTTAATGAATTTTTACTTTTTTACTAGAAGTGATATCGCACTATTTCCAATTAAGCCACATGTTTTGATGTGGAGAAGCAGCAGGAGGAGATCTCAAATAAAAAAAAAATTATTTGTTCTTTATCATGCAGATAATTAAAGTTTGCTTCTGCTAAACACGATCAGTGAAACCAGACTGATAGAACATGTATCTTTGTACTGAGTATCTAGTATTAAAGAGAGGAGAGCAGCAGCTCATAAATCAAAACACTTTAAGCTTAAATTGGCTGAATGATGGTTATAAGACTCCATTACAGTTTTATTTGAGCTTAGTAACACTCCCTGGCTTGTGATAACAAGGTCAAATTAAATTACAGCCCAGCTTTTTAATTCTTACAGCCAATGTTGTTATTGAACTTTTTTATATTCTGTGAAACCTCTAAATGCCCTCTTAAAATGTCAGTGTTCCTAATCGCCACTGGCTGGAACACACACGTAACTCTCGCGTGTAAAGCTGCCATTGAGTCTCTGCCTTTGATAAACTCACAAACAGGTTCTCGTCTAAACACACATCATGACACTTTCACTGCAGCGTCATACTTGTTTTCTGTTTTGGTTGTCAGCTTGTGTCCTGATGAAGGTTTGGTCATAAAGTCAGGCATCAAACAAAGTTAATTAGTAGCATCACTGTCATGATGTGACAGATTACCAACACATGACCTGAGCACATTTAGATCCCAGGAAAACGAAAGTACATCTTTTATTTACATCAGGACATAAAAATAAATTTGCTTTCTATCAAATCTTTACATTAATACATATTACATGTAAACACAGAAATACTGTATGTCAAAACACACACAGACCCACACACCGAAAAACCAGAAGTACAGTGTGAAAAGTCTTGAACCACCTTTTTTACTTTTAATAATTATTTAGGTTCACAGAAGCTCCACTTTCTTTGGACTTTAGGAGTTTTTGCAGTTTTTGTGCTTTGTCTTTTGTTTTGTTTTGGGGTTTTTTACACCGCCATCTAACTTTTACATGCAGTATTTGTCTTGTGTTTTACAATGTATTGAAATACATGGCTGTAAGAATAATGTCACATCTTCTCTACAGACTCAGGGCTCTATATGTTTCATTTTCTTCAGTTGTGAACTGTGTTCAGTCACATGTTGTGCTAAGACCAACATTTTCTTGCCATTCATTCTACAAACATGGACCTGGAAAAAACTGATGTTTGAGTTGATGTTATGGATTTGGTTTGAACTTTACTTGAAGACAAGGAGAACAGAAGACAAACCGTCAGAGTGAGGTCTGACAGAGTCGAGCAACAGTGAGCAGCTGACAGGAAGAAGAGCCGGGAGAAGGAGGGCGATACCATGGCTAGATGCTGACAGAAGAGGTGGTCATCACCACAGGATCATGGAAGAACTAAGACAGGAAGGTGCAGCTGAACACCACATATATTCTGCAACAACGTAAGAACGAAACACCACACCAACAAAAGTAATGGCAAATGCTGGTGCCATGATTATGTAACATGCACTATGCTTTTGCTGTAGTACGCTTTTACTGCACGGTAACAGCATACATACATAATATATGTAACATGAATGCATCGTGAATTTTGCATGTATGTCCTATATGACATGAGACTCGACTTTATACAGAACGCGCTCAATTTTTTTCACATTTTGACCCATGTCAAAACAATAATAATAAAAGAAAATTCAAACATAGGTGAAAAATACAAAATCTGATAGTACTACTAGTCAGGTAAGACACCTAACTCTGATTAAGGGTTTGGTTAAAACTCCCGAACTCAAAGGATGAATCAGTGCTGTCCACACATAAAGGACAACTTAATAAACACATTTTAAATTGCAACTTTGAGCTCTTTGTTATCAGCAGCCTGTAGTAAAGACAGTTTGTTCTCATTTCCTAAACAGCACCAATGAAAAAATGATGAAGTGAAGTATGATGGATGTCTCAGGTCCTGTTTTACAATAGGACCTGATTGCAGCATGACTTTATACAGGGAATATAGTTAGAATACCAGCAGACTAGTTGTTCCACAATAATTACTTTATATTTAAATTATTAGGTGCTTCATTGAAACAATTGCAACTTTTAAGTCCCTGTCAGGTTTTTTGTGGTTCTGCCAGTATATATTGTATTTGTATAGTTGTGTGCTGATTCGCTTCCTGTTAGCTTGCAAACTGATTGACAGTGATGTATTCCCAGAATGCACCCTGAGGTGGCACCTTCAGTGTTGAATAATGCATACTGTCAGTCTCTGCCAAGCAATGTTTCTCCAAAAAGTGGGCTTTTTAAGGGATGGCACTAGTCAGTTTTACCTCCCCCATTATCCCTGATTTGCTTTAGAGACATAAACCATTGTTGCTTTTTGTTTAGTCTCATGGTGATGGGAAATTTTGTTCACATTCTGGTGACAATGTCTACTAATATTAGAATAAGGGTTTGGTAGTTTAAGATTCAGACTCAGCAGAAACCAAAACTGAAGCAGTTAAGCATCTATCAATCCCTTGTCTTTTATAAAAACTGGTAAACCTAAGCTTTTATTTTTAGTTGAATTTTACTAGCTGAAACTGCCTTTTATAAAATATGCAGCTCAACCCTAATAACAAGGTGTGAAAAGTCAAATACAGTTTTTTGGGGGAATAATAAACACTGAACAGGAAGTTGCTGTGATAATAGTAGTTAACACAATGCTCTTAAACAAGTTTTTGACTGAGCCTTGTCTCTGGTTTGCTGTCAATTCTTTAAATGGTGTGTTTCTCTCAGAAATCTACTTTGTTACCCTGAAACCAAACCTCATTCTTCCCACCTCAAGCAAAGATGTCTCCAAACACACTAAACTGCTGTCTGTATTCACTCTGCTCAGCTGAAGATGCAGGTTAACAAACTTACAGCTTGTCATTCTGATGGAGCAGGAACCGAGTTCTGACAGTTTGTATTTCTAAGCTGAGGGCTTAGTTTTAATTGCAAGCTTTGGGAGAAATCCTTGTTACCATTTCAGGCTGAGCCTCAGGTGTAACTGAGCTTACACAGCTGCGCTCGTGTTCTTTTCCACTTCGTACAACCAAACAAAAATGCATATCACAGACACTCATTTTGTTAACATTCAAGAAGTGCTGACATTAAAAGAACAAAACAATTTCAAATTCAATAACAGTATGGATTGCAACAACTGGTCAAAGCAGTGAATAAATCTAATTAAAAGATGCAAATGATTCATTTCTCCTGGAAAATAGGTTTTTATTTAGAAGGATTTAGTGTAGTACCCGAGCAAGAGTCTGCTTACTTTCAGCTTAGAGATCCTAGAAAAAGACAGGCAAGACTGCTCTTCAGAACTGAGACACTGCAAGAGAAAAATCTGTGGACATATCAAACATTTCATTTCAACAGAGCAGAAGATTGTTAGGCAGATTGAAACAATGTCCACTGTAATGCACACAATGTACCAATTTTTCGTGATAAAAAAACAGTTGACAGATCTGAGTTTACCAGTCGAGATACATTCCAGCCTTCACATGTGGTCATGAACTTTGGGTAATGACTGAAGGAATGAG
Source organism: Kryptolebias brasiliensis (assembly GCA_028566095.1). NCBI lineage: Eukaryota > Metazoa > Chordata > Actinopteri > Cyprinodontiformes > Rivulidae > Kryptolebias > Kryptolebias brasiliensis. The sequence goes on from JAOXNZ010000091.1 coordinate 952,595, forward strand.
ATTTCAGCTGGAATGTGGTTAGACTGACCCTTAAGGATACAGTGAGGAACTTAGAATAAGAGTCACTGCTCCTCTGCATCAAAAGCATTCAGTTGAGGTGGTGAGGACACCTTCTAGTGAAAGTGACTGCTGGAGATAGGCACCGGCTCCCCGCGACCCGGAATGGAAAAGCGGGTAAAGAAAATGGATGGATGGATGTTTATGTTTATCTTGCTCGCCATAGTAACTACCCAGTCTACACCAAACCAAATCCATAATCATAGAAGTTCATGGTAATTCAACAATCTACTCATTGGAAAATAAAACAGGCCTTAAAAAATTACTATATATATTTTAACAGGAAAATGTAACAAATCTGTCCAAACTGGGCCACTACACACAGTTTATTAGTATACAAATAACTCCATCACAAAAGCTTAATTCAGACATTGAGCTGGCTCCTCTGAGTCTGATTTAACTAACCTTTTTACATTTTCACAGCCTCACTTTTATCTAAACTGAAACTTTGGTCTAATGGGGCTAAATTATTTTTCTCCTTGACATAATCAGAAATGCTCTTGGTGTTTTTGATGTTTGCTGTGCAGCTCGGTATCAAACATTTCGCCCGCAGCGCGATTAGAGACCAAATAGGTTCTTTTATGGTTTCTATCAGCCGGTAGTCAAACCTTTATTTCAGCCCGAATGGCCCCATTAACCTTGGCCTGCCCAGGCGCTCAGTATTAACACAGAGATTTAATGAACTGTCAAACTTTACTGGAGGAGGGCGTCAAAGCCTCATTGAAACTGTGTGTGTGTGTGTGAGATGTGTGTGTTATTACTGGGCTTGTTAAGATAAGGCAGCACAGTCACACCTGTTTGGATCTACCTGTAATGTAGAAACAAATAGGATGTTTAACATTTTGTTCTTCCCCCTAATAAAACATCATTCAGCGCTGCTCTTTCCTTCCTCTCGTCCTTCATATCTTTTCCGCCTCAGTTTCAGCAGGTCTTTGTTTCTTTCTTTTATCTTTTAATATCCTGCCTTGTCAGTTTTCTCCTTGTTTTCTCATATCCTCTTATTTCTGATTAGACTGAATAATTTCATATCTTTTTGTTTCTTTCTCATACTTCATATTTTAATTTGCTTTCCTAAAGCTTTTTCTTTTTATCATCCGCTGCCCTGAAAGGTGGGTGATCATGTGATTGCTTGTGTGTGTTGGTTTTTCAGTCCATTGGCAAAATATCTCCTGAACCACTGGTTGGATCTTAATGAAACTCTCAGAAAGTAATCATTGGATGGACATTTAGAAATGTTTAACACTTGGAGTCAACCAGATTCAAGATGGCTTCCACACCAATTGAGAAGCGAAACAGCTTCAACTACAGAATATAAGTCCAGTTGTTTTTGTTTTTAACCTTTTTTGGATTTTCCACACCTAACCAATTTTAGAAAACAATATTTGGCTACAGTACAGTTATTTTACAGATAGTGAGTTAAAATTTGGTGTGGTAGTAGCTGAGAGTACTTCTCAACACATCCTTCAAGGAATGCTAGGCATTTAATTGTTGTTGCTCAAGGAAAAAAGGTTTACGCCAAAATAAAAATAATGTTTTATCAAAAACTTTCACTTGGTTCTCCCATAAATCCTTGTAACCATTGCAAATGTTTTGGCTTCAACACTTTGTGTTGAAGGAAAAAAAAAAGATGAATATTTCCATCTGAGAGCTAGTGGCCTTGCCCCATTTTCTGTAAGGAGGTATAAAGAAATAAAGTTAAAAAAAATAAGAACATTTCATATAAAAATATTTTCTCTGAGCAGTGCAGGACCTTAAACGTGCTTTTAAAGAGAAAACATGTAACCATGGTAAAAACCTGAGAAATATTTACTGTTTTGTTCACTTATTTATTGCTGTTTGTTTACCTTTAAGACTTGAACCTTGTGTCGGAAATGCAGCACAATCCTTTCCTCAACTGTTGAATGTTTTTTAAGCACAAATAACCAAAACTTCTGCAGCAGAAACCACCAGCAGGAATTGTTTGGATACTCAAGCACAGATTTTGTCAACACAATGACCTACCATCTGTTTGAGCAACATAACAGAGATGAAAATAACACTATTCTGATAATACTTTGAATATTTTAGCCATCCATGTTCATATGAAAAAGATTATTTGAGTTAATTAGGCACATAATGAGGCTACAGATCAATAGTTCAAAAATATCTTTCTGAAAATATATTTTTTTCTAATAACTCAGTAACTGATGAAAATGAAAAACATTTGGATTTAACAAGATCTTTTTCTTTCCACATTAAAATGCTCAGTTATGCATGTCCACATGTTCAGATCATTGTAGCTTTCCAGGAGAACCGTGTCGGTGGAGTCTCAGTTTCATCTTGTCAGTGTGTTCATATAAATCCATCATGCTGTGCTTCACAGTGGTGGAACATCAAACAGACTAAAAACATCCTTGTCCTCTCGTCTCTTGTTCCATGCATCTCTCAGACCCTTCACCAGCGCCCATAATGCATCCAAATGAATCAGAAATGAGGCACTTGGGTAAACTCTCGCGGGTTCATTTGGCTGCTGCAGACAGCCTGTTTGTGTCTGTTTTTGTGTTTTTTAAGACGAAGCCGGTGAATGAAAAGCAAAGAAGATCAGGATGTTCAAAGGAGGTTCAGTCATGCTGTTGTTATGCAACAATTATAATACCATAACATATAACAATTAACAATAAATACAAACATTCATACAGTAATCAAATGATGCAATAACAATAAAAAATGCATAATATAAAAGAGAAAGTGCAGATATTATATACAAAGTGCAGATTCAACACGTGTTAGCCATGTCAACTCATCACAGCTGGTTTAAAAATAAAAGAAGAAACACAATGATTGATTCATACATCAAGCAGATCAGACCTCATTTAAAAACAAGTCAGTGCACGCCTCACACATGCATACAATAACTACAGCATCACTAAAAATATCAATAGGTGCAAAGTACAGTATGTGTTTTCCCCACTCATTGCACAGTAACTCAGTATAAGAATGTGGATTTTATTGAGTTTTAGTTCATCTGCTATGCTTGTATATTTTACCTTCTATACAGTCAGTGAGAGTTGTTTTTAAAATGTGCAAAAACTTTGATTGAGTTAATTAAATTACATGATTGCCTGCCTTTCATGGCACCGGGTGATAATGAACCCTTTGGAGTTTATGCAAAGGTTTGGTCTCTTTGTAAAGATAATCCTCTGAATGTTTCACCTCAGCAGTCCAAATTATTCTAACTATAACTAGTATGTTATTAAAGTTGGAAAATACAAAAATCAGATGTTTTTTTTCTGGCCTGGATGTTTCTTATTAACTTGTTATGTTGCTGCACAGACATTTTGACACTGTAGTATTTAAATTTAAAACCCCTCGTGGAACGTATGAGGCTCTTTATTCAAATCTAAGTCAAGAGGGACCGCAGGCAGGCCACCACCAGTTGATTGGTTAATATATAAGTTAATATTTTACAACAAACTACTGTATGTTACACAGATTTACACTTCACTGTGAAGACATCAAGACTGGTGAGTCTGAGCAAATTCTGCAACCTAATTCTGTTTAATTTTTGAAGAACAGAATGATCCTCTTTAGCTTTACAGCATAACATATTTATTAAAACACACACACACACACACACACCTGCTGATGTAAAAGTGAAGCAGTCCGTTCAGTCATCATCTGCTCCCACAGCTGCTCCTCACAGAGCCACGTTTTCGCCCTCGGCTTGAACTCCACGGTGCCTCAGGATGATGTATGTGGCTGAACTTTCATTTGACGCTGTTTTGCAGCAGAACCAACTCGTACTTAAACAAGACAGAAATCTTCATATAGCTCTCTCTGAAAGCTTAGAGACGTTTCTCTCAGGTGCTTTTTATCCGCCTCCTGTGGCTGATATCAAGTTAACACTTTCAGTCCCTCACAAACCGGAATCTTTGCCTCACTTTTTTTATTTTTTAATTGTTCCAAAAGACTTCTCATCAAAATAATAATATTTCTCTGGTTGACCATTATCTGTTTGGAGATGGTGTCAGTTTAATGTAACTGTTCACTCAATATTAATGTTTATAATGGCTTTTAATGAAAACGTATTTCCTATTGGTCCATCTGTGAGCTAAATGTCAAGCCCAAACAAAAACTGAAGGTTATGAAGTGTCAGTAGAGAGGCTTTAAATAATTTATAGAGAGCAGAGAACCTAACAGTTTTACAAAAAATAATGACAAAATTCAGTGTTTAAACATGTAAATTAAAAGCTGAAATCAAATCAGTGAACTTTCCGTCATATTTTAGAACTCTGTTATCCTTCAGCTGTGAGGCTGGAAGAAGGGCGACAAACCCCATTTTTAATAAATTTAATAGAATGTTTGAACCAAGGGATGTTGGGGCGGGGGGGGGTCTAATTCTACTTGTGATGTAAGAGAGGGAGCAAAGAAGTGCAAACATCTGGTCCTACAAATGGCCAGCGGTTCAACGGTTTGTGTGTTAGGGGTTTAGGACCGCTCTTCAAACAAAAGAAACTCTCAAATGTATTTTGTTTTTTACTTGTAGTCTAGATTATCTCCATTCAATAAACTTTATTTGTCACAACAAATGTTATAGTAGTTCAGTTCATACTGCATATCAACATATGTTTAAAAATAGGTGGTGTCATGGCATAATGAGACGTCTGAGGAAATGTTCTGACTGTTAATGTAGAACACAACAAGTGATGGCTTTCAGCTTCTTAAAGGGGTGTCCCCTTTTGTCCCATTTGGAAATACTTTACCCACAACTTCTTCTGACTTCAAAATGATGGGCCAAGGAAGCCCTTAGAGGGGTAGGAGTGAACTTAGAAAGGTGATTCAACCTTTGACTCTCCCAGCAAACCTTCAAATCAACGCTCCATAAAGTCAAAGCTTCCAAAGTAAAAATTCATTGCTGTGACCACCAGGGGGCAGTATCCAAAGACTATATAATCGGCATTTTCTAAACAAATAAAACTTGTACTTAGGTAATGCCTAAAGGTGCATATTGCTATGTTGGTTTCTATTTACTCTTGGAATCTTTAAAAGATAAAAAAAAGATTTTCCATTAAAGAAAACACTTTAATCAGTACAACCTGTTACTAATTTCAGAATCTATTTAAACCCACCGTTCAGAGAGAAGGCAAAGCTGAATTTCAGAACAAGCTTGTTAATTTTAAATTTTTAAAAATAGTTATGTGACTGCATTACAATGTAACACTAACAGCAACACTAAAAACTGTTTTAAGACATTAGGAGTGTCCAATCAGACCATACTGATGAGTTTTTAATGATTAGTCCCAACTGAATCGTTTCCAAACTGGATCTGAAACAGCTCCAGTCTTCACAGTTTCACAGCAGTTCATGTGAATGGTATTATTTCAGCTTTTGTATTCACAACAGTTTTGCATACCTGATTATTTCAGCAGAAATGTTAAGGGATTCCTGCAGGGCGTGACCTCTGGATGCCTGGAAGTGCTGCTTGTAAAATCCCTTAGAATTTCATGCGAATAATTGTGCAGTGTAAAATTACCAGTGGTGTAAAGTTTTATAAAATAGTGTTAGGCGCTGTAAATTTTTTAGATCACAGCTGTTTTAAGACAACAACAGTCCCCTTTGGTTGGATTAGCTGTTAGCTCATCATTCCTGCTGTGAACTCCAAACTGAGGCTTTTCAAGAAGCTATCTATGGTTAAGATGTTAATTGTTTGTAACTTTTACATAAAAAAAACACTTGAGTATAGTCAAATTACTCCTTTAAACTCATTGTGTTTCTGACCAACACAGGGAAAACGGTGTCATGGCTGCACTGCATGTGGACAGAAATACATGGCCTTTTAGGACAAACAGGTTATTTAAAGCAGCATCAAACTGCTTCCATTACACATATAAGATGATATACATAGGAATATGATGTAATACAAAGTAATGAATCAGCCCTACCAGGACCAGCTTCTTCAATAGTTGGTCATATGAATCAAAAGTCTGTAAATAATCTGAGCAGTTGCCAACTGAATGAAAGAACAGAAGTATTAATAATCAGAATTTGGCTGTAAAGACAGGATCTGCTGCTGAATCACCACTCTACTGCTCACACACACCCACACAACTACACACACACACACCGGCGGATGCAACACACTCGGAGATCAAGAACAGGAACTTTCATACAGTAACTCCAACAGGACAAACACACAAGTATTCAAATTCTGTGCTAACAAAGTCACAAAAACACAACAAGAAGTCATCAGATGAACACACACTTCAATGCAATGTATTTTTGATACAAATAAAATATACAAATACATGAAAACATTAAGGGTTGGAATGCTGAGGCTCGAGAGGCACAACTGTAGTGAACACACACACACACACACACACACATTTAATTTACATTACACCCTGATGCCTAATTGCAGGAGTGATGGTTCCTGTAATGACCTTTCTGCCAAAAAGCAGCATTAACCTGCACAGAACGTCCCAACTGACCGGAAAACACACACACATCTATATGTTTAACACACAAACGGTGCCTCACACACACATTAATCAAACACACCCAGAAACAAATCCAGACAGACGGAGGGAAAAGCTCTGGGGACGGAGCCAGTCAGACAGCTCGTATCGGCATCTTTGCTTTATGTTTATTAAAACGGCTGGAAATCACCGTAATGATTAAAGTTTGAGACTTAAAGCAGGAAGGAATCATGAGCAACTGTCATTATGAAACAAGACCCAGAAGGGTCAACAAATTATTGTATCGTTTGGTGTTTTAAATGAATAACTGAACACATAAAAATCACATCTTTCCCACGGATGTTTGTAGCCTTGATGATTGGAGTTAATGGGTTACACTATTATTAGTTACTGGATTTATTATTTTGCATGTGTGTGTTTTTGTTACTTAATTGAAGAGATCAGATTAAAATAATGTGGCTTAAGTGCTTTAAAAGACATCATTATAGGTGCTGAAATAAATACTAAAATGAAAAAAAAGCCATTCAGCTGAGAGATGACATTCTTAGAAATGTATTTTCTGACAATATCTTGCAATAAAAGTTACTTTATTTATTTGATTTAGAAATGCTTGTTTTCTTCTAGGTGGCACAGTGGTGCAGTGGTTAGAGCTGTCGCCTCCCAGCAAGAAGGTTGCAGGATCTCCTCCCGGCCTGGGGC
>JAOXNZ010000091.1:959905-973938 GCA_028566095.1 Kryptolebias brasiliensis
TGTTTGTCTTGTTTGTCTCTATGTGGCCCTGCGATGGACTTGCGACCTGTCCAGGGTGTCCCCCGCCTCTCGCACAGAGACTGCTGGAGATAGGCACCGGCTCCCCGCGACCCGGGATGGAGAAGCGGCTAAAGAAAATGGATGGATGGATGTTTTCTTCTAACTACTATTCATTATTTTAAACTCAAATCTAGATAATAATGTTCTGCACGGTAACACAAAATAATACATCTCCTACAATTCATTAGTACTGAACGTGTGCTCTTAAAAGTGAATGTTGTTTAGAGCTAAATTAAGAATTATTTGAAAAAAGTTTATTAATTACAATAAATTCCAAAGATTTGCCTGTCTTCTGAAAGTACATGAAGCTAAAAAGCTTGAAGTTTGTTAAAATTAGTGGCCCACTGCTCTGAGGAGTAATGTGGTTGTGCACTTATACAGAAAGCACTTTGGTTCAGTCTTTAGTCTTTAGTCCTATTTAGTTAATAGGAATTTTAAGCAAAGTGGTAAAGTTTTTAAATTACCAGTGTTTTATTAACTCATATTATTGCTTTAATACAATAAAACCAGTTTGTTTGGACTGATAAAAAGTAATAAAGGATTGAATTTAAGATAAAAAATGACACTAAAATCCCATTTCTTACACGTTGTGTTGGGAATCAGTCTCAGCTGATGGCCATTGTTGTGTCTAAGGTTGGTTCGCTGTGGCAGCCATCTTGAATTGTGTTAACTCTAACAGTTGTAGATGTTCATCTAATGTTTACGTTCTGAGAGTTTCACTGAAATCTGTTCACTGGTTCATGACATATTTTGCTAACAGACAAACACACACAGGCACATTACATTATCACCCGCCACTGAATGTGGTGTATCCTCTTCACAAATCAGCTCAGCATCTGATTCAAGCTGAAAATGTCATGTCAATTTATTCATAAAGCACTTTACTGCTGCACCAAACTGCTGTACAGAAGAACACAATAATAATCTAAAAAAACAAAACAAAAACTAATAGAACAAATAAGTAAAACCAATAAAACAGTATAAAAACAAATCAAGTTGTCTAGCTCTACTTGAGCCTGATGACAGTGATTAAAGGGTCATCACTGATTAACCCATTCCTTTTATAGATCATCTCCAAGTGTCACAACAAAAAACTTTTTTTTTTGCATCATAAATATCCTATTTTGAGAGAAAAAGGTTTATTTTCTTCATATGTCCTCATCTAGTGAAAGCAAAGCTTGTTATCTCGATGTAATGGAACAGTTAACTTATAATCTCAAGAAAATCCCATCAGAAAAGTCAAGAATAACAGCTACAGTTGTTCTCAGGTTCTGTAAGACACTTTTAGCAGCTTTATTATTTATTTCTTCAATAACTTACCTGATCAGATTCCTCTAAGCACCTGTTTCTTTGCCAAATTAAGACCCACTGATGCCGTTTCACTGACTTGTCTCTGACCTTGAATTTCTCCTCCAGCTGAGGTCAACAACGTCCACTAGACTCGTCTCGTTATGAGTTCATAATGATTGGACGTTAGGCTTCCGACTGCAGAAGAGATTTAACTGTGGAAAATTAAATTTCAACCTTGTGTGCCCTGACACTCTTCTTATTACTTTTCCAGTCTTAAGGGCCGACTGGTGTAATTGTAGGCTGCGGAGTTAACTGCTCCGTGTACTACAGCAAGGCCCTGTAACAATGTGCATGTATGAACATGCTAAAAGCTGTTTCTCCAATTACAGGGATTTTTCTGACACTTGGCAGATTTTATAAATGAGATTTTACGATGAGTCACTTCCTGCCCATCGGCAGCTTCTTCCACACAGCTGGAAGGAAGATGAAGAGAAAAGACTGCAGGAGGATTTTCTTTATTCCTTTAATATGTTCATCTGGTACCAGAAACAAGAGCGGGTGATTAGTTATTTTTTTAGCAAATATGCAAAAGACAAGTTGGATTCGGTTGTACTCTAACCAGCCAGAACAATAAAACCACTTACCTGTGTCAGCCTACTATTGCATTGTTACAAGATCTTTTTTTTAGTCACTTCATCTGTGAGAAGTATTAATAATGTGGCTAACTGGAGCATAAATTCACATTTTAGGACATGGATTTCCTTCAAATTATTTAACTATAGCTCAGGCCCAAAAGCAGGGAACCATCCGTGTGTCATTTGGAGTAATATGTTTTAAATTGTTCAAAAGTTAAAGAAGAAAAAAAAAGATCAGGCAAAGAATTGGAGTTAGAAGTTCCCTTAAATTCTGTTATACTATGTTTGTTTTATGGTTATTTATCTAAGGCTAAATGAAGAACTATGTTCACATTATTATCAATACTTTAAAACATCTTAACTATTGCTTTAGTCATGGGCAGCTCACCTGCACAACTGGTTTTATGTTGCTGTTCCTTTCTTCAGGGGCTGCCACAACAAGGAAACTCACGCAAACGATTTGGTAATTGTTTTAGACCGGATGTCCTTCCTGCTCCAACCTGGGCTCAAACCTGCAACCTCAGGACAAGACTGCAGCACTGACCACCGAGCTACCGCAGCCTCCAAAGACGCTAACAGATGCTAAATGGGAGACATGTAAAAGCAGCTTCTTTTTTATGTTCATGTCATGATTTGAGTTGATCTGTGCTATTTTTCTGTCTTTTCATTTTTTAGGGTTCTTTTTTTTTTTATTCATGTCAGTGTGTTTTGCTCCTTGGGTTATGTGTTCTGGATTAGTGTTTTTGTTCTGTGTGTCCTGCGTCACTGTTTACCTGCCCTCAGCTCTGTTATTCTCCGGTCTGCCTGCCACGCCCACCTCACCTGTTGCTCGTCCTGTCCCAGCTGTAACCCATTTCCCACTCACCCTCAGCGTCTTTAAAACTGGTCTCTTTTCATTCATTCCTCGCTGGTTCATTCCTTTCCGTCTGCTTTGTAACGTCCGTGCTCCTGTGTTTTTGCTGCAACGTCAACCTTTTGTTTTCTTGTTTACTTTTTGTTATTAAATTAGTTTTATTTTTCTAAACCATGAGTCTGCGTTCTGGGTTCACCATGCCCCACCTTAACAGTTTGTGTGTTTTGTTGTTGGTTATGTTTGGCTGTTGTCAGAAATGATGTGAAAAGTATAGATGTCCTTGTTGTCCCACGTGAGGCTTTTGGTTGGAAGAGATGTTCAGTCCTAAGTTATACTGCAGATAAGAGTTTTTTTACTTGCACTAATTAGTTCAAATAAAACTGTCAGTGAGTCATTCTTTTAAGTCTTTAATAATTACTTGTTAAAATCAGCTTCTTTGTCTGGTGTGCAGAAGAGGCAAAAAATAAAACAAAACATGAAACAAAAGTAACAAAATATGAATGTGAATAGACCATTTCACAGTTCAGTGATATAGTGACAAAGACGAGCCTCTCTTTTAGCTGCCTGTGTTTGTTCATGAATCCCAGTGGAGACAGCCGTGTCCCGTGAAGCAGACACTGTGGAACCAGCAGAGGTTTGGAGCAGCGTTGATGAGGTGCTAAGCATAAAATGTGTTGAACATCTTCTATTCTAAATCCCACAGACCGCCTGTCTTCACTGCATCACACACTGCAGCCCGGATGTCATCTGTCAACCATTACAGCTCTGTCACTTCCCCACTTGGTGGCTCAGAGGCGTAACAGCAGCCGGTTGACTTCAACCCTTCATGTCGCCTCGGTCCTTCCATAAATCTTACCAAGGTTGCAAAAAGTCATCTCAGTCTCGGCTTAAAGGGGTCAGTGTACATTACTCAATATATTTAGCAGATTATTTTTAGAAAACAATTTTAGAAATTAGCAATCCAAACAATATTATTCCCATTATGTAGCTGACTGATACAGCAGTCCCATCTGCAGATTAAACAGAAACCTTTAGTCTTTTATCAAATAGATTCTGTCCACCAGAGTCAGCGTTGGTGACTCCACCTTTAGTTTAACATTGTAAATTGTTGTCTTAGTACCAGTGTATGAACAAAGAAGTGTGTGTGTTTCTCATTAACTGTAGATGCGTTGAAGTGTGTTATTAGAGGCCAGCCCTGTAGGAACACATGTGACTCAGTACTGAAACTAATCTGAGTGGGCCACCTGGAAGTCTTAAGGGCTTTTTCTAAATGAAGGGCTCTCAGCAGTAAAAAGACTGGTCCCTTTCAACAGACTTCTTAGGAATGGACTAATAGACATACGCAAAGCAATTATATATATAATGTTTTGGACCTTTGCCATTCAATTAATTTTTACTTAATGCCATGTTGCACTAATAAATATCAAGAACTTCCACATCAACTACATAAAGATTTTCTAAAAACTCATTTCTTTCTTTGATACAGTTTACAATTTCTGCATGTAATTAAAGTTTGACAGCAGCAGAATCCTGGATGAAGAGGGACAGACAAGGAAGAAAAATGGTTAAAATAGCTTAATATTTGTTTAGTTTTTTAGGGCACAAAGTGAATGTGGGAATGAGCAAAATAGGCTTCTATGGTCTCAATTCTAAAAAGCTCTGAATCTCCTGAAATGGAGCGTTTAAAAGTCTCCACTTTGGAAAGTGTTTTGAAGTATATCATTTTTTTCCATTTGTTTGTTGACAGGTGGTGCAGACACAGCCGAAAAGTTCCTCTTTTAAATAATTATCCAGAAGAGTGTGGATCCAGATCTGAAAGTTTCAATATCAGAGGAACGCAACAAACTTTTACATATGACTAAAACATTAAAAGCAGCATGGGTTAAAGACAGAGGGAGAAGTAAAAACATAAACTATATCAGCTAATTTCAGTATGTTTCCCTCCCAGTTAAAACTCTAAAAAACAGTTTTTCTTTTAGTGCAGTTTTTAAAATTCCTTTAAAAATATAAAAAGAGGGAAGTGTCTGAAGGCTGATGTTCTCAAAATTAGTCCAAAAATGTGGAAATTAAAAAGGAAGCCCAAGTTTTGACTGCATCTGATGAATATCTAAGGATTTCTGAAGTGGACCTAGTTTGATAACTGCTAACCAAGCTTAAGATTTAAGCAGGTAGTCGACCTGAGATTTAGATAATAAAGGACTTCAGCAGAAAAAAAGCTGATTTTATTAGTTTAAGAACACTTTGCTAAATAAAATTTACTCTTTAATAACACATTTTCATGTATAAAATGTGTTTTTGTGTAGAAATATAGAAGATACACATATCAAACATCTGTCCAGATCAAACTTTGATTTAATTATGTTGTAATTTTGGCGCTGACCCAGGTTTGTTTTGAATAGTTTTTGCATCTTTAACCCTTTTTAGTAATCAACTTCAGATAATTAAGCACAGTAATGAGTGTCTGTATAATTACATCCCTCTGACACCTGTTTGTACCGACTCTTTAGTTTATTATAAACTACAAAGATTTCTAAGAAATTAGGAGTTTAAGCCCTTAAAATTGTTCTTTGTTGTTTAGAAGTAAACAATAGCACACAATAAACAGGATCAGAAATCATTTTAATTCCCATTGATTTACTCTGGATTTTTCTTTGTTTCTAAATTTCCAACTTGAAATTTAACCGTTCTTTTGCTGATCAGAGGTCAAAGTTCAACCAAACCGATAAATCAATGTCCATATAATTGTTTTATTTTAACATTTTGGTTATTAAACAGCTGCAGTTCTCATGCTTTGACTCAGTTTTCACATTCTTTCACTGCTTTTAATTTATGAAATGTTCTTTCTTTGAGCGTCTGTCATTTAATCTTTCTGTATGCTTTTATTGTTCTTTTGCATTTTGTCACAGTGTTTTTAATTGTTTATGTAAAGCACCTGAGTTGACCACAGTGAGGATCCAAATTCAAACCCAAAAAGGTCAAAACGAACAGATTTTTCTCTGATCACCACTGACCTAAACAAACGTGTCACATTGATGTCAATGTTGCGACAATTAGGAAATAATTAACGACTTAACTATCATGAAGCACTAGTTCCTTCTTAAACGATCAAATAATAACTAGAATTTATCATTTTTATTCATATTCATGAATTTTCATTTAAAGGAAAAACCACGACATGCAGTTGGTTCCTTTTTACAATTTTTATGTATTTTTCTGTCTCTCCTCTGGTTATAAGATGTTGATGTGGAAGGAGATCAGAATGGATCCTGACACTTGTTGACTTGTGTGAAACTGCATCTGCAGTCAGTTTAATGCGTTCAGTTTTAATCATGGCAACGCAGTAATATTGACTGGATATCTCGTTTGTTTTGTCTTCTGGAGAAGTCATTTATTTCTGCAGTTAGTCTGAGAGTAATGCTTAAATTTGGATAAAACGTGTTTCTGGGCCCGTGTGACATTTAGGAACCCCTTTATTTATGCGTTGCTGGGGTACATCTTATGATGCACTCAGTAGGATTCCTCACTCAGTTGTTTTTACTTCCAGTGTACCTGAGTTTGTACTATTATTTTTCCTATTACCTGTAAATTTTCTTTTTTTCTTTCCCCTTGCATCCAGAAGACCAAATAAAGGACCATTTGGCTCCACACCAACCCAAATGAAATATTGTTCAGACCAAGATTGTTTTATTCCATTTTAAAGGACTGTTTGTATTTTAATTCATGTATTCTTGTATCCATGTTAATTCATTCGAAGTGATACAGATTTTAAAGCCTTTACGACGGCCACAGCACTTTCTTACTGCCTTTCACCTGTTTTTGGTTTGACATCAGCTCCTCAACACTCTTGTAAAATACACTGAATCAAAAGATAACGGTTGTTGTTGTTTTTTAGAGCATTATGGAGGTGTGAGAAAAGGAAAAGTGACCCAAAGACTTGAAGCTTTGTAAGAGTAAACCTGGAGGAGTTTTGTATTAATAATATCTTAATAATTTCCAGATTTAATGCAGAATTAAATTTATAGCAGGAAGTCAGGAACATGTGCTTGTCAGTTCTGGTAGGACATGAAGCTGAGATCTGAGTCTTTGTGTCAGCTGTATCCTGAATTTGATTCAGTTTTTTCATCTTTGGTCAAGACTTAAAGATTATATGTTCTTCAGTCACTTTTTCAGCCTAAACTCAAAATGTTTTGACCAGAGCATAAATTCTTCATTATGTTTTCAGCCTGTTTTCTGGATGGGATAAATCCACAGAGAGGCATCTGATAGACGACCTAATCAGGTGCTGAACTTCAAATGTCCTCTTTGAATATTTACAGGAACAGAAGTTCTCCTCTAAATATAAGTTGGTCTGCCTCTAAGGCTGCTAATTCCTGCTGAGAAAATAAATTTTAACTGTGTGAGTGATTCAGTGCTTCATTTACCTGTCTAGTCTAAACCATCCTCTGCTCTCTGCAGAGATGAGCTCGTTGCTAAAACTGTTTCCACATCAGACCAGATCCTGGCAATGTGTTCATCAGCCTTCTACCTGTCCATCAGATGCAGGCTCATTATTTAGTCGTTCCTCTTTGTAGGGATGTTTAAATAATAGATCCAACATGGTGTCCAGCACCAACGCTGACACCTATGAGGTGAGGCTTTGCGCAGGGGACAGTGATCCCAGTTGGAGGAGGCAAACAACAAAGAGTTGAGTTTATGGACCCCTGGGTGCCACAGTGGAGATCAAACAGATGGTGGTCGTGGCACGGCGAGCGCTGAGAATATATGAATACAAATACGGAACTGGGAGCTGGATGAAAGGAAGAGAGTGGGTACAGAAATGTCTACAGACAGGTGGATCTCTAATGAACTTCCTATCAATGGGTTAAAGTCAGCATCACTAGAGAAGCATGGAGTGCAAACAAAGAATACAATGTTGTCATGAGCTCACAGAGGATAACACTTAATCTCTACACTAAACAAAAAATCTAAAACCTCCTGCAGCTTTCATTCATGTTTCACTTCATGTAAAACAAAGGTTGACAGTTCAAACATTGATTAACATCGATTATGATTAACTCATTTTCCTGTGTTGTAAATTATTTTGATGTGCTGGTATATACTTTAGATTCAGTTGATGCATGGTGAGACAGGGTCACTGTGGACAGGTCACCAGTCCATCACAGAACCACATAAAAAAGAACAACCATGTTCACACCCTCACCTAGGGCCAGTTTAGAGTCACCAATTAACCTAACATGCATGTTTTTGGACTGTTGAATGAATCCAAAGTCCATCCATCCATCTATTTTCACTACTAGTTTTTCAGTGCAGGGTCATAGGGAAGCTGGTGGTTTTCTCCAGTGGTCATTGTGCAGAGAAATGGGGTACACCCTGGAGAGGTCACGTACAGAGAGAACATGCAAGTTAAGAAAGAAAGGTCCCAGCTAAGATTCAAACCCAGAACCTTCAGGCTCTGAGGCAAGAGTGCTGACCAACGCTTCCACCCTGCAGCCTGAAAATCTGTCCAATAAAATGTGAATGCACATTTCTACCTTTGCTCACACTCAAAGTTTTATGGATCTGTCCCTGGTCTTCAAACATAGCACACCTGTGTGGCACAACAAACTATTTGGAAACCACCAGGTTCACAGGTAATGACACCCAATCTCTCACTAAAAGTCAATAAATTGTAGTGTAGACATGAAAAAAAGTTTCATTATTACAGACTTTTTATGGTTTGTGTTTCACAAAAAACAAAAATCAGGACAAATATTTCATTTTGTCATTCTTTTATGTTTTGCCATGAGATTATGTTTGTGACACACAGAGCCTTGGAATCACAGCAGCGAGGTATAAATGCAGCCTCACACTCTAACAAAAACCTTTCTGTAATATCACACTGAATAATTTACACCGCAGAGCTGAGAGGAAGGAGGGTGTGTGTGTGTGTGTGTGTGTGTTTGTGTGTATGTATTTGCACAATTTTTTTTTTTTTTTTTCAGCAACACGAGTCCAGAACTCCATCCATGATTCATGTGCTGCATCCTAAACTGCAAACAGACAGACCGAAGGAGGCAGGGGATGATGGATGATGTCCATCCAGAAGCACTCTTTCTGCAAGGCAGAATCAAATTATGAAGGATGACAACTAGTATCAGTTTCTGCTCCCACTTGTACATATTGGATTCACAGCAGATTATCGAGGACACGTCTACATCACATTTTTAACTTTGACATTAAGGTGCAGGGTTCCCTGATCCCTTGTTACCCTGCCGGTAAGGTTTGTTCCAGATTATATATATAAGGTTCATAATAATCATATAAAAAAACAGATAATCACGTCATAATCAGTGTCAACAGCAATTTACGAACATTAGATATTCTTTTTGAAGCCAGTGTAACATGAGGGTGTTGTAACATGAGCATCTCCAGTCCTAATGTGAGGCTTAAAAGTTTCACAAGTAAAAAAAACAGAAAACTTTTGAAAATAAGCATTAAGTTTAGTTTACCCAAAACTTCAAGTTATTCCTATGATTGTTTGATTGTAGCTTCAGCAACATAATCTGAAGTGTTGTCTAATAATTTCAACATTAAAGTCAATTTATTTACAACCCAAATTCAGACAAAGTTGGAAACACAACAGAAGATTTTCTTTGTGCAACAATGAGAACAGGAAAATCTTAAACAGGTCATTTATTTGATGGTTCATCCACTAGATTCTTCACAACTAACATGACTAAAAATGACCAGTGTAAAAGATACATGAGAAAGTCTTGTTGTAACTCCTAAAGTCTGTCTGAGGTTTAAGTTGGTTGTTGCAACCTTTATACTGATAAAAACAACCAGATATGAATACATCACAATGACAGGAATCTTGCAGAATGATGGGTGTTTTCATGGTGTTTAATGCACATTTACTTGCAAAAAAAGAAAGTAAGACAGCATGAAATAACACACTTATCAATCAGACACTGGCATTGTTGTGGCATAAAGAAAAAATAAACAACACTAATATACTTTTACTTTACAAATCACTTTTCTATCTCACTACTAACTGATGTAAGTGGCCAGAAAATCCATAAAAAAGAAAAACTGAGCCTGTTTCACAGGATTGTCTGCTTCCATGATCAGTTTAACATTACTGACCCTTCGATTAGTTAATAAATCTAATAAATCAGTAGATATCAGCATCTTTCAGCCATTTTAAGCTCTTACAGATGCAGAGTCAAACTAATGTCATTTTAATCTGTTGTCTTTAAAACACTTTAGAGCTGATCCAGACTCCGGTTTTTTGTCTGGGTAAAACATTTTCTTCCTCCTCCTAAAAGCTAAAATTTGAATAAAGTCTAAATTTGACCATCCAGACTCTAAAATGAACAATTGATCCTCTAATTGCAGCTCTTGATAGTTCTGTCCTCCCAGCTCTGATTCAGAAACAAATTTCACACCCACATGTTCACAGTTTATTTTCTGAAAAGGCTTAAATCATGCTTTGAATGAATTTTGTTGAGAATTATGCTCTCAGTTTTCATAAATATGGCAGTAAATCAGTTGTGCACTGATGTGGTGTATCCAAGGTTCTGAAATTTCAATTTATTATGCTTACAGATCGGGTCCTTTGAAGTGAGAGCAGAAACTTACCAACCAGAACGCTGCAGGTTCTGTTCAATTAGAGGTTGTGTTTAGAAAAGTAACACCACAGTGGATTTTCTTCTTAAATATAACACAAAACTGATTCTCTGGAAAGCCTTCACAGTGATTTGGGTTTTTTTTTCCTGTAAAGTTTTGGAGTGAAAGAGGCTGTTGTCAACGTTTATCTTCACTATTGTGCTTTACAGTTTAGAACTGACCCATCAGTGTCTGACATGACAAAAGATTATGAACTGTGCTGCAGTCTTTTCTTCTGTTTTCAGTGTTTTGAACAACAGCAAATGCTGATGAACGAGCAGCGACTGTGAGGACGCTTATGGTGTCATCTGACTGGGAGCAGATGAAGAAAACTCTGACCAGCGCAACAGACTGACGCTGATGACACTTCTGTTGTTTCCAGAACCCCTGTGAGTTCATCTAGCTTTCTGACACAGCTCCATTCATTCCCTGCTGTGTTCGCTGGCCAGAAACCGGCTTCCTCTTCTCATTTCAGCAGCTGAACTCATCGCTGGTTTCAGTTCATTTTGGCTGCGAGATGCACTTAAGAGGGGGTTGAATGGTGTCATCAACTCATTAAGGATAAAAAAGAAAGAAAATGAAACAAAAACAAAACAGAAGCCAAAGTTCTCTTTCTCCCAAGGAGGATTTTTTTTTTCCCAAACACTGAATACAGAAAGCACATTCAACTATTCCTGTCCTGAAAGAATATGTTTGTAAAAAGTACTATAGTTACAGTATGTAAAACACCAAATCATGGTATCAGCTCATTTGTTGTTGAAGAAAGTCAAACCACATAAATTTATGCAGTATGTATAAATTATTTCCAGATACATCAAATCTGCTAATAAAAGGAGTTTGTATTTCATTCAGTTCAGTTTTATGCACATGACACTTTTCAAGCACGAGTGAAGCTCACAGTGCAGAACAATTCAAAGCATGACATAAAACAAATAGACAATGAATTAACATAAGATTCAATTAGGTTAAAAATATTTATAAATATTTCTAACTAAATCAATGAAGGAATGGTAAAATGAATAACATGTATAAAAGTTATAAACTAAGTAAAAATAAGTACATAAAAGAACACAAGCATAATAAAACAAATACAGATTGAAACACAGGCAGTCAACTAACAGTGAGCATAAAATACTAACTATAAGTGAGGTGAGTTTTAAAACAGGGAGTGAGTCAGAGTCACAAACTGAAACAGGAAGTTGATTCCAGAGCAGATGGACCTCTAAACTAAAAGCTCCGCCTCCCACTCTGCTTTTAGGAATTCTAGAAACAACAAGTAAACCAGCACCTGGAGACCCCGGTGTTCTGGTGGGGTGGGAAGGGTTAAGGAGGTTTTGTAAAGAAGATGATGCCAGGCCGTGAAGGCTTTGCATGTAAAAAGAAGGATTTCAAACTTATTTCTGTACTTGACTGGCAG
Source organism: Kryptolebias brasiliensis (assembly GCA_028566095.1). NCBI lineage: Eukaryota > Metazoa > Chordata > Actinopteri > Cyprinodontiformes > Rivulidae > Kryptolebias > Kryptolebias brasiliensis. The sequence continues at coordinate 971,808 of JAOXNZ010000091.1, forward strand.
CCAGTGTAATGCTGCTAAAACTGGAGAAATGCTATCCTGTTTTTTCAAATTTAAAGCTGAAATTTCACACCATCATGTGTTTACTGTACACATTTTCCTGCTTGGCTTCATTACGTCAAAATTTAACCCAATCATTCCAGCTTTTTAAATATTTTAGGAGCCAAATGAATGTTTCCTGCTGTATATTGCCCAAAGGTGACAGTATAAACTGTCAATCACAAATAACTGAACTCAGTTACCTGAAGGAGGATTTGGAATAATTATGAACTCAAGCTCCATCGCTGAACTCCAGTCAGAGGAAACGTAAGCTCCTTAGATGTGTTTCTGATACTGTAATCCCATTTTAGTAAATACCTTCCTGCGGCATCATCACAATTTCATGTGGACAACCTGTGGGGTCTTTCTGCCTCACAAAAGCACAGCAATAAGAAAACCACACAGACAGCATTTCTGACAGACTTGACTCCATCACTGTCACACACATATCCGCTCCCACTGGTTATCTGCAGCAAACAGCAGAGATTTCTTTCCTAATCTGAAGAAATATGAATAAACCGTGTGTCTTGTCTTTGAGGTCCAAGTTAATCCCGTTTGCACAAAGTTAGTGGAAATGTAAAGGGAGACAGACAGGAATGAAAAAGAAATGTTAGCTTGGATTTAATAAACTAAGGAAGACACAAGGAAGTAATTAAAAACAAAAATAAAAGCTCAAAAGTTTGAAAGAACATTTAAAGGTGGCCGACAGCTGAAAAAGTGATTCATGAAGGACAAACATGAAAGTAACACTGATGTTCGGTTGAAAAAAAACAGACAAACTAAACAAACAGTGTCATTAAAAAAATGATCTGTGGATCATGGCTTACCCGGCAGCACGACAGATTAGTGGTTAGAACTGTTGCCTCACAGCAAGAAGGGCCAACCCGGGGCTTGAACCTGCGGTCTTTCTGTGTGGAGTTTGCATGTTCTCCTTGTGTTTGCGTGGCTTTTCTCCGGGTGCTCCGGTTTCCTCCCTCGGTCTTAAAACCTGCATGTTAGGCTGCCTTCAGGCCCAGGCCTCCCTAGAAAAAGAGATCTGAGATCTCAGTGGGATTTGCCTGCTTAAATAAAGGTTAATAATAAATTTAATCACATTTCCAAAGAAAGTTTCAAACCCTAATAACTAATGAATTCATGCTTTCAGAAGAAGTGTGGGTTATTACAATTAATGCAAACCTTTTTTGTTTTGTTTTTTTATCACAAAACACCTGTTTGACTAGTCTTAAAAACTATTTTTTTACTAAATTATGTGACAATATTCCTCAAATTGGTGATTAAAACATGGAGCCATATATTAAAAACAAACCTTAACTCCTCATGACTTCAAAGTGATGAGACTTAGTCTACAGCTCCCCTCATCTGTGGAGTTTCTCAAGGATCTATTCTTGGTCCTCCTTTATTCTCTCTGTATTCAAGGTTGCGTTTGGTTCAGTTTTAAAGAAATACGAGACTTCATTCCACTGATATGCTGGTGATTTCTAGATCTATCTCCCACTAAAAAAGAACACAACAGTCCCTCTGACTGCTTTGTTGGACACTGTTGATCTAAAATCATGGATGGCATTAAGCTTTCTGAACTTATATGAAAAGAAAACTGACATAATCCTTATCAGACCATCTGATCACCCCTCCCAGTAGGGATTTTGGGCCCTTAAAACACTTTTTAAAATGTCTCTAAAAGGCTGGGTGTTATTTTTGACAACATGCTTTTTTTACCAGACAGATATATAATATATAATATTTTTGTTAAAACTAGTTTTTTCCAACTGAATGATTTTGGTAAGATCAGGTCATTTCTCTCCTTTTTTGACTTTAATAAAGGGATTCATGTCTGCATTTCCTCCAGACTTGATTGCATTTTGAAATCACCTGTTCTCTGCTCACAAACGCTGCAGTTCGACTCCTGACTCCAGGTAAACGTGAGCGAGACCAAATCTTACCTGTTCTTGGCTTCTCTGAATCAGCTCCATGCTCATTTTAAAATTCAGTTTAAGATGTTGTTTGCTTGGCACAGTGGCATAGTGGTTAGAGCTGTCTCCTCCCAGCAAGAAGGTTGCAGGATCTCCTCCCGGCCTGGGGCCTTTCTGGGTGGAGT
>JAOXNZ010000091.1:1044923-1063645 GCA_028566095.1 Kryptolebias brasiliensis
TTCCCTAATATGAGAAAGTAGATAGCTGAGAGCTGAAGGCATGTAATAAAAATGTATATTTTAAAGAACAATGAGTGAAATCACTTTAAATCATGACTTTTATGTCATTCTTTTGCTCATCTGTACCGTCTCTAAAACAGGACATAAATTTAACCCAAAAAGATCTTTGGTTTAATGCATGTTACACACCAAAATGTGACAAAGAAGCTTTCGTTTTTCAAAAGACTTTTATTTTAAAATAAAATGAACATATATATTAAGATAAAAACAAGATTATCAACATAACCACTGGAATGTAAACAATAGATGCACTTAAATTATGTGAAACAAGATTTTAAAAAAAAACACAATATAGGTTTTGCTTTCAAAACAAAATAAATAAGACTTTAAGTTAACAAAAGTAAAAAAAAAAAACTTCTTGTTGTCAAGTCAACAATAAGCTACAGTAACAAGCATGTCTGGCCTCACTGGGGGGGCAGGTCGAGTCGATTCTTCCTGATTTTATTTTGATTTCACCTGCCGCTCAGTTAGCCAGCTAGCTAGTGTGCAACAGAGATCGACCTACAAACGCATTGTCGATGAGCTAACTAATCAAATAAACAACTTTTACATCATGTAAAGCAGTCCCGATGGAGCCTTTTAAACACATAACAGCTCAGTGATGATGAAACCACATTTTATTTGCAACTTCAGATTCAAACTGAGGTCAGAAAGATTTGAACTACTCTCTTCACTTTTTTTAATAAATTGGAAAGAAGCCCTTATAATCTGGAGGTGTGAGGCCTAACGGAGAGGGGAGCAGACTCGCCGGGGTTTTCAAACCTGCATCGAAGGAGAAACCAGCGAGTCGTCAGTCAATAAGGCAACATAAACGTAGAATGCCAAAATGTTTTCCTCCCTCCCTTCCCCCTCCTCTCGTCAAGCTTTTAAAGCTTCTGGTTGACCAACAGATGGAGGACATGAATGCAAATTTTTTTTTTTTTTTAAAGTAAAGCGTAATTTCTCTGGCATCTTCAAAAAAATGCATGACCACAATCACAAACTTAAAAAAAACATGCAAAAAACAATAAATAGTTCTAAAATGTGTTAAGCTCTAGTTTTAATTATATATATACAGTATATATATATTACCTGCCTTGACTAAAAGTTAGCAGTAGGTTAAGAGAACTTTGGTAACTAGAGACTCACTGGGTTTTCTACACTTTTTTGTTGCTAAGGCAGCTCAGCTGAATCATTGCCAGGAACTTTAAATGTCCAACAGATACAGTCTCATGACCACAGCCAAACAACTAATCAATGAGTGAAGCATTAAACCATCCAGCTGAACAGCCCTGAATATGACCAGGTAAGTCCAGAACCTTACTGGACTACAATAAGTCCAGAACCTTACTGGACTACAAACTGGTCATTAAAAAGCCAACCAAAATGAAAAACTTTCTGAAATAAGGATCTTTTCTCAAAGTTTAAACAGCACGGAGATGAATGAATGCACAGTCCAGTTCTGATCTAAAACATGGGTATACAACAGTATACAGCTGTAACAATAGCATTAAAACAAACAAACAAAAAATGTCAATAAAATAATAAACAAGAATGGAGTCAGCTAAAACTGGACAAACACTGAGCAGCACTACAGCTGCTTGGGTGAGAAATGCAATATGCACAAAGATAGGTACGTTTACTCGGCTGAATCATGGAAGGAAGTGAGAACCTCATGTTTTAATCCTTTTTATGATGTCTAACTTCAGACACACAAAGGTAAAACAATTGGAGCACATATCCCTGACTCAACTCAGCCTTAAAGTAAAACCCTTCCTACTCATCCGAAACAGAAAGGCGGCTGAAGATGGGCAGTCGGCGGCCCTCGAAACTCGGCGACTCTGTTCCACTGGAGGATGAGCTGAGGGAGCAGGAGGACGTGTAGCCCTCCTCAGACAGGGAGTCAGCCGAGGAGCACCGCTGAAGGCTGGAGCAGCCATTCAGAGGCACCGGCAGCTGCTGAGGGAGGTGCACCGGAAGGTTCAGCTTTTTGGAGGGGAAGTTAGGCTTTGAGCACTTGGAGTCAGTCGCAGCATAAAAGCGTGGAGCTGCATCGCTGCTGTCGCTCGGCAGGTCACTGATGCCTGTAAAGGGGTAGGGGCAATGCTTCAGGGCACCAGGCTCAGGAAAGAGAGGGGAGAGGAGCTCTGGGGTTCCTGTGGAAGAGGGAGGAGGGGAGATGGAGCAAGCCCGGGTGAAGAAGAGGGAGGAAGGCTCCTCAACAGGTTGGAAGGTGTGTGGCGATGAGGAGAAACCTGCAAAGCTCAGGCTGTGCCGCAGCAGAGGAGGCCTTAGCTTTGGCCTCGGAGGACCTGCTGCGTTGGCCATGTTTGCCTCATCTGCGTTGTGGATGAAGTGGCAGCGGGCGCCGTATGGGCAGAATCCTATTGTGTGGAATGTGCGGCACGGCTCTGTCTTGTACTTGGGGTGTCTGCTGAGGCCTCTCAGCTCATCCAGACCATGAGCGAACTGGCACTTGGTGCCATATTTGCAGGTCCCACTCTCCTCGAAGGTGCGGCAGAGTTCGGTCTTGTACCGGCTGGAGATGTGAGGCGGTGGCGCCGATGGTCTGGGGGAGGTCAAGGATGCAGCAGAAGCCAGGGAGGTGTTGCTGATGCACAGGCCTGGAGGTGGGAGCAGCAGTGGTGGCGGGGACACATTTGACGTTTTGTCCTCTCTGACGTGTCCCTCAATCATACTGACCGAGCGGTCCACCCTGAAGGGGATGTGGCTGAGCGAGGAGCGGGGCAGCACCCGGTTCCACTGCTGATTGGAGGCCAAATTCAGCCCCCAGAAGGCCGACTCCATCACCTCAGAGCTGCTGCTGTTGAACTTGGAGTTGGGGAGGGTCACGGGGCAGAGAGAATGGCGTCTTTGGAAGCCAAGAACTCTTTGACTGTGCTCCTGCAAGTCAGAGGACAATCCGTCTGCTGCTTCAAGGCCTCGGAAATTCTGACACACAAAAAGAGAAAATTCATGAGCTCTCTGCATGCCTGGGGCACGGGAGCGAAGTTGGCAGAGCTAAATCAGTCTGAAAGGACAGGTTCAAAGTAGAGATAAACCAGTTTAATTGGCTGACATTTGCCACTTTACAAAAATTCAGTAGTTGGACTTGTTTGAACATGTCTTAACCAATTACCAACCAGGAAGACAAAGATGCAGCTGCTACAACCAGCTTACCATAATTCAGGTTGGGTTTTTGAGCTAAAATACTCTTTAATAAAAATGTTTAAGTGTCCAGGTTTTTGGTTTTTGTTGTTAACTTAAGCAGTTATGTTATATTGTTTGTTAAATAGAAAATGCATATTGACCAAAAATGTTGTTCTACATCAGCAATCAGCTGCTCTGATTTCTAAAGATCAGTATTGGATAGAAAAACATATCAGTCGACCTCTGGAGATGTTAACTTAATCACTCAATTTAATCAAAATTATTCATGAAAACATTTGAGCCTTAAGAAAAAACCCTAAAGGTTTTCAAGATGTGAGACTTAAAAACTGTTCTGCAGGTTTAACAGGTGCCGAAAGATTTTGAGATTCTGTAACCAAAACTAGTTGCAAATTTATCACTTTTGTAAAAAAAAAAAAAAGTTTACTAAAACTTTCCTAAAACTGCTAAATTCTTCTACAACTGAAAATACATCTGTAAATTCTAATGGTCTTTTTCCTGAAACTAGGCATTTGTTTGCAGATAGTTTCGTTGCGTAACATTTTCATACCTTGCAGAACTCCTCGTCCAGTTCCAGGAACGGTGTCAGGAAGTCTGAGGGCATGATTCACTCCACCGACTTCACCGAGTGAAGGAGCTGCAAGTGGAGGACCAACTTTTCTGAAGCTGAAACAAAATCAAAAGTTTTTAGAAGAAAAGTCCAAATTGTTTTGGAGATGTTTCTTGTCCCAAACTGTTGTTGAATTGCTTCTGGAATGAGAAGGGGGGGGAAGAGTTGCTGGAAAAAGAAAAAGAAGCAACGTGTTTTCAGGAGCAGAGTTCCTCAACCATCTGCTGGAATCCGTTTAAATAGTTGGGGAAACCCACCCACACAGGCCCACACTCCCTGCCCTGAAAGCTTCAGGGGGCAGGCCAGGAGTTTGAGTGTTAATGTGCATTAATGATGTGTGTGTGTGTGTGTGTGTGTGGGTGTGTGTTTGTGGGGGTGGGGTCCTGCATTGTGTGCTGGGGGCAGGGTGGTCACAGCAAGCAGGGGAGGGAGCTGAATGAAGCTACTTTTCTACCCATTCATGACCAAATCCTTTAAAAAAACCATTCTCCTTTTTCTTCTTCTTCTTTTTTAAGAAGAATGCTTCTTTTTGCCGCCCCCCTCTCTTTGTTTGGGATCGATACAGCTGAGGAGCTGATGACAAGTCTGATCAAACATGTTCACTCTCATTCAGCTGCTGAAACATCGAGACAATATTTAAAAGTAAGGCTGAAAATGGGAAAGTAAATGTGCAACAGGAGATAAACGTGAATCAGCATTTAGTTTGCAAATACAGCAAAAACTGGGATTATTTATCTCCCTTTAAATATGTTAGTCATCATTACTTCAAGTATTAAAAAGTTTTTAAAAAGTCGGATCTGTTAAACTTTTAAGAGCAGTTTTCTGATTTAGGACAAGAAGTTAACTTTCTTCTCTCTGCTTTAATTTAAGGCCCAGCATACCTGGAAGGAATGCATATCGCCCACTACCTTCATGCAAGAGTAATAAACTAAAATCATCTTGTGATGATAAAATTACAGCCGTTTTGATCAAATTTTAAAATGATCTCATGTTATCTCATTCAATATTGAAAAATGATGTATGATCTTTTAGTGCTCGGATTATTTGTGAGTTAGTTGCAGCTACTATTTAAGCTAAATAAATGTAAATATGGCTAACTTTTAGCCATTCATGTGTCGGCTAAGTTCAACTAGCCATGGCAGCCATCTTGAATTGAATTGACTCCAAAAGTTAACGAGTTACAGATCTGTCCAGTGGTTCATGAGATATTTTGCTAACAGACAGACGAACAAACACACAGGCAGGCAAAAACATTTTCATCCTTTCACCTTCTGTGGCAGGCAATAATAACACTGCAATAAAAGGACTCTTGTTTTCTCAAGTGACATTGTTTTCAACCATCAGATGCATCTCAAACCTTTCAGTCTGATAATAAACTTTAGGTTTTGTTGTCTGTCGAGTCCTTAGGAATCAAATGAAGTTCTAACACTGGAGGTGAGTTGGCCTGGAGGCTCTGTGTGGGAGGGTTTGTGTATTAGTTGTCTGCTTCAGTGTAATATTTGTTTGACTAGAAGCTCCTAAAAGCCCACAGTTGTAAACAAGGTGTGAATTACCAGGAGGGAGGAGCTCTTCACAGAAGCAGAAACATGTTCTCCCAAAGAGACATTTTGACTTAAAGCACATTAAACAGAATGTTACCCCGTCACTGTTTTGGTGCTATGACTTGTTTGTTTTAAACCACCTTATCAGAATGTTTCAGTGCTGTGGTTTCTGTCCGTTTCTTAGTTATCAGGCAGTTTTTAGGCTTTTAGCCATTGTTCCTCAGCTCTCTGACGCTGTTCTGCCTCTCATCTGTTTGTCATTCTCTAATCAGAATATAAACTCCTCAGTTCCTGCAGTCTCTCATCACATCATCATGAGTAACTCTCCTGGTCAGTCTTGGGTTTCCTGGTTTCCTGTCTTTTGGTTTCATCTATTGAAGCAACATTTTTGGATTTAATCGTGCCTGCCACCGCCTGCTTCCTGAACTCTTAGGTCCTCACCACCAACACCGCCCTATTATTACACCCTGCGTCTATCTGATATTAAACATATTGTTTGGTTTTTTAATTCACAGCCTACTATGTTTTACAAACACTGTCAGAACTTTTCTTTCTTTTTTTTAATGGCAGGTTTGTTGCAGAGTTAGGACATTTGGTCAACACACTGCAATATTTTCTTACCATAAATGCTTCATTTAAAAAAAAAAAACAGATTTCTAAGATTACCTACTGCCAAAAGGCAGACAATAATGTTTTTGAACATGTCTGTGTCTGTCTGAACAAAACCTAATCCACCCAATTCTAGATGGCTGTTGCAGCTAACTGACCTTAACCAACACAAAAATGACAAAAACTCAGTCAATTTTACAGATACTGAACTGAAATGTGATGTGGTAGTAGCTGAGAGTCATTCACAACAAAATCAGGAGATGTGTAAGACTGTGCATAGTGTTATTTTCAAGACTAAAATGGCTACAACTGACATTTCTCAGCATAAAATTATCTTAGTCTATGAAAGGCAGCGGGTGATATGCATTCCTTCCAAGGAATGCTACACCTTTAATATTTTGAAGCGTGCATCTTTAGCCTGAAACACAACCACTAAACATAATATCCAAGCCAAGTAACACAACATTTCTGTTAGAAACAGGGTGTATAGTGTTTGTTTTAAGGACTCATTTTTATATTTCAAATTGTCTTGCTTGTGTTTGTCAGGAGCTGATTCTGGACCTGTGCTGTATTTTGCTCAAAACAGGAAGAAGATAACGGCTGGTATCATATCAGTGTTAAATGACTGGATGTGTTGCTTGTGTTTGATATGAGAAACAAGCATTTCTGCCTCGTTGATTGGTGTTCCTCACCAACTCCTTCAGGAGAGCTGCTTCTGCCTCAGCTTCTCATTTAAGTTTGTTGTTGTGCTGAAACGAGTCAGTAAAAAAGGTTCAAAACAAGCAAAATGTTTCAGCTGATGATTGCTGAACAGTTCCTATTTCAAAAGATCATTAAAATCAGTGTTAGAAAGCATGACTGCACTCTCAAGTTTTACAGAAAATAACAATAAAACCATGAAAGATGTCACCAGTTGGAGGAGAATTCAGTAAGAATCCACTGTTCTGGATCAGACAAAGGCCTGAGCTTTAAGTCGAATTCTGTAGAGTTAAAATATGTGAATGCAGCTTTTTTATGCAGACATGACACCGTTATGGATGAGCTCGTTGTGCCGATCCAGACGGACACCATCTTAACTTTGTAACAGCACGGTCCCATCAGAGAGCACAGCTGGATCAGGGCTGACCCTCCCTATTATCTAATGAAAACTCAAAAATAACGGCCTCTCATTGCATCTCCGAACCTTAAAGACAGAAAAAAACTAAACTGCAACAATCTCTGGAAAGATTTAAACAAAGTGGTGGTGTGAGATACTGTAAGGTTTGCTAGTATTTCAGAACCAAGTCAACACAGAACTGGTCTCACTGATATTGATCCAATTCACCATTGTTAATTAGCTGATTATTTACATTTTAAAAACCAGGATGGATTTAAGGCAAAGTTTCTAGAGAAAAAAAAACGAAAAATTGTTTTCTAAGAAAATGCAATGTGAACAATTAGTGCTGAACTTCGCTGAAGAAGCTGAAACTGAGAAGGTTAAGGGAAAACAAGCAGATTGTAAATAAAAACACTCAGTAAAAGTAGCAAAATGCTAGCTACAAGCTAAAAGAAGCACAAAGATAGCTAAAAATAGCAAAATGTTTAAAAAAATCTAAAAGTAACCAAATGCTAGTTGAAAATAGCAAAAGACTAACTTAAAGTAAAAAAAAAAAACACAGGAAAAAGAGGAAGCCTTTCTCTTCCTCTCTTGTCACTTGTTGTTTTAAAGGTTTTACTGCAGCAGAAAGACAAAAAGAAAAATCCCTGGACTATATTGAAGTAGCAAATCATTAGCTTAAAGCTAACAGGAGTAAAAAGAGCTAAAACTAGCTAAATGCAAGGCAAAAGCTTAAAGCAGCAAGTCTTTAAATGTTTACTCAGCATCACAAATATTCCTGTAAGTAACTGAATTTGCAAAAATGAAATCCGTACAAATGAATGTTAATGAATTGACATTATTATTGCCTCACCTGTTGCTGTCTTTATAAATCAGTGGTTGCAACAGTTGAAAGGGCATCTCCTCAGATTCCAGAGCAGACTTCAAGGTTTGCAGGCCTCAAACTAAAACAAGAACAAAAACTTTAAAGCTAAAGATGAGAAGTACGGAGCCACGTTGGTTCGTTTGTTTGTTTCTAGAATCTGCAAATACAACATCTATGTTTACTTTCTTATCCATGTCAATAATGATTTGTATGCATGTTTTGTGTTACTTTATTTTAGTTTTGAGACCAACAAGTCTGTACTAGAATCTTCCTCAGCTCTCATTTCCCTGCATGTTTTAGGGTTTCTGCTTTAAGTCTAAACTCTGCTGAAGGTAACGACAGGCTGTTGATGTAATTCATTCATTCATTCATTCATTCATTCACAAGTGTATAGAAGCAGGAAAACGTCTAAAACATGCAGGGATATGAACCCAGAGGACCAGGACTGGGGAACCCCACTGTATGAAATGAGAAATGAAAGAATATTTTAGTTTTAAAAGCAGCTTTTTTTTACTGTTTTCCTCGTGCCAAAAAATAATCAGCTTCATTAACCCAAAAAAATTAACCAAAGAGTAATTTTTTATAGCAACGGTTTAATGAGAGGAACTTGACCCTATCTGCACCATGTCACATGTAAACAAAACATCCAACGCGACTCGCAGCCGCAGGCATGATGCTCAGATTGTTTATGACTTTAAGAAATGACGGTTTAAAGACAAACTGTGAAAGACACGTCTTATCTTTACTGATACGGTGCATTATTGTTGAGTGTGTGTGTGTGCGTAGGAGGTGGGAGTGTGTGTGTGTGTGTGTTTAGAGTTAAAAACTGTAATCCAGTGTGGTTTCCTCCCTGTGGTTGCTTGGTTTTGTAACAGACTTTTCTTTTGTTTCCTTCTTTCTGCCTCTTTCCTTTTTTACAACCTTCTTCTACACTTGTTTCCCTCCCCTCCACCACCACTAACCCCACCTCCACCACCACTTCCCCCTCCACGATTCTTGTTTTTGTCCCGATCGATCAGGATAATGATTCAGTTGCCCCCCCACCTCCCGCTCTGATGTTGTGGTCTGGCCTCCTGAGTGACGCAGCAACTGAAACTGTTCTTACATAAACCAGAGTAACTGTCTGTTGGTGGGAGCGTTTGGGCGGGTGGAGAGTACGCAGATACTTTCTTATGTTTCCAACATGCATACATGCTGCTGTACTGCACTGACATTCATGGTTAAACTAATAACCTGCAACATCAGCAGAGATATAATTAAAAGCTAGCATTCACTGAAGGAATGCATATCACTCACCACCTTGCATGTCAAAGTTTCTTATGCGATTTATTAATGCTTAGAATATGTGCTATAAAAGACTCTCAGCTACTACACAACCAAACTTTAACTTAATATCTGTAAAACTGAGTTATAGACATTTTTTTTGTGTTTAAGTCAGTTAGCTGTGGCGGCCATCTTGAACCAAGTTGACTCCAAAGTTAATCAGTTGTAAATGTACATCCAGTGATTACTTACAGAGCATAAAACATGATTTTTATGCATTTTTACTTTTAAATTGTGTGGGGGTCATGGTTCACAATAGCAATATTCATTTCTATTTCAGAAATTGAGAATTATGTAAAAAGAAGTAAAAGAAAAAAGACATAAACAAAGCAGCCAGGCACGCAGACGAAGTTACAGCAGAGTGACGACGTGAGTACAGACTCCCCGAATAAATGCAGCTCTGGTAGAGCAAAATGGCCACTAAAGAAGAAATTAGCTAAGTCTTCAGCTCAAGCGTGAGCTCATATGATAAAAGATAATATGACTGAATTTATATATTGTTTTACAATATTGTAACAAACTGCTGACCAACATGGTCGTCACTGTAAATAACCAGAATTTTTTGTAAATAATCATCTAATGCAAATGTGACAGTGTTGTAAAAAGTTTACATTTCTTAAATGGAGTCTTAAGATGTCTAGCAAGCTGTTAGCTTAGAAACGTCAGTAAATATTTTCCCAGATTCTCCAAACAGGAACTGTTCAGACTGCTGTCTGTTGCAGGTAAGATACTGACTGATTATAGCAACTCCACAGAACCCTACTTTAAGAAATCCAAACTAATCCTTCAATAAGTTTTGCAGGAAGGAGTTAATTTTTAAATGTAGCAACAGTCGTAATGTTCAACTTTATCACAATCTTTTCATAATCTTATAAATTATCAGTGCTGGTTAATTTTGTTGTTTGGTACTTAAAACTGCCAAAGATGAGTATTTATGTGTATAACTTAATAAAGATTTAGACAATATTGTTTAAACTTTAGCAGCAGAACCGTAACCTGGTCTGTTTTGAGGCAAACAAGGAGCAAAAATGAGCTGGAATTTATTGGCAAATTTCAGGAAAGTCAAAATCCTCCTTTTGGATCCTTATCAGCTGTGACATGAAACCTTAGAAACAGATCTTTGCCTGAAATTTGGCTGTGAAATCTCTTCCCACGGCAGTTAGCAGTAGTTTGGGTGGAGACGAGGACGAGGGAGGGGCAGGTTTATGGAGGCTGATACAACACGGTGTCACAGTGTGGGGTTGTTACGTTTTATGGTTCCCAGCATGTTTTCTCCAGAAACAAATAAGGGATGTAACATCTGTCTGTTAACCAGGCTAACAAGGTACTTTTGAAAACATGGACTCTTGTTTGGTTTTCATAAGTTTTTCTTTTGTGGTCAATCGTTTATTGATGCAAATGGCACAAGCAAAATGAAACAAAAAACAAAAAAACAAAACCTGCATGCAAGATTTTTTATCTGCATAAAAGCTATAAAAATGATTCCGAACGCAAAAACCCTCACAGTCCCTCCCTCTTCTTTACAAACAGACACACAAGCATGGCTGAGGGCCCCCAGTCTGAGCCCATCTTGGCTTCTTTGTTGAGCCCAGTGAGACAAGAGCTCCATTGTCCCAGAGCTTCTCCATATGTCCACGCACACACACATGCACACACACACACACACACACACACACACAACAAAACACTGCAGCTTTCTGAACAAAACAGACACACAGGGTCTGATTTAACTGTCCGAGGATGAGAGCTCTTCGTCATTCTCACACAGCTTTGCTAGTCTCAGCTCTCAGATATGCTACAACACCCCCCACCCCACCCCACCCCACCCCACCCCACCACCACCACCACCACCCATGACCCTGCAGTTAAACAATTAATGATTGAATGTGAGGTCATCTGACAATAATACAGGTTCAGATCATTTAAATATAGGACTCTAGCAACATGTTTATGCTCTCGAAGGCAATTTCTTCATCTTTCACTTTCTTAACAACTGACTGGATTGTTACACGATGTCCCGATGGCAACACTGCAACAGTGTTAAAAAAAAACATGCGGTGAACTGATGATGAAATCAGGATGACTGTTTTTAACTGCAGTCAACGTCCACAGAGACAGGTCCTAAAGCGACTCACTGCAAAGTCATGGAGACCAAAGAAAAAATATAATAAAGTAAGAAACAAATCCGCAGAAAGTTTTTCTCATATCGATGGTTAATGTGTCCTTAAATAAATGTATAAGCAAAAATTGTGAACGGATGTCAAATACCACGCGTGTTTGTTTATCTGCACAAGGAGCCGAAGAGACTGAAAACTGTTAAATTTACCACCATATTTATTTCCCTACACAGAGTACAGCCAGGCTAATGTAGGTCAGTCATGTGACTCAAGTTGTCACGTGTTTTTTATCGGATTCAGGTGAGTGATTTGTTTATATTGAGTGTGGACCCACATTTTAGAATTACATATCAGTAAGTATCTGGAAAACTACTGGAATAAACTGTTTCAAACAGCACCATTTGATTTAGTTCAGGATAACCTGTTTAAGGTTAAATTTCAGTCTTTGCAATAAGTACTTTTAAGACGGTCTGGAGGTTCCTTAAAAACAGGAGACAGTTCACGTTAAGCTAGTATCTCGTTGGGCTGTGACTGCTGCTGAGGTGGTGAACGGTGTTTGTGAGGAAGTCTCCAAAATGTCTCCAAATGTTCACAGATGTTCTCAGTGTGTGAGTCCCAGAGGCTCGAAATGTGGGCCTTGAAGCTCCGCCTACTACCCACAAGCAGTTTTAGGGGTTACATGTTTGTTTTAAGCATGAAATAACTGATTACAGCTAGATGTGTGAAAACAAAAGGATATTTGAACATACAGCAGGAAGAGTCAACAAATGGAAAAATTACCTGAGGTGTTTTTTTGTTTTGTTTTTATAAGGGTAATGTCCTGTTCGTTAACACAGAGGGGGTGGGACCTAAAACTTGTACTGGAACCAGCCGACGGGGAAGCTGGTCCTGCTCCAGGTCCAACTTCAGGTTCCAGAAGGATGGGCATCCGGCAAAAAACTTGTGCCAAAACAAACACGCAGATCTACAACTGCCCTACCAGATCAAACACCAGCCTTACCGGATCAGTCTGCGGTGCTGTTAACCAGCAGGGTGACAGTTGAAATTGGACTTGGAGGCAAATGATCTGCTGAGGTGACTCCTGACAAGAGAGAAGCTGAAACACAAAGAACACTTCTGCATATTTTGTATATCTGTGTTTCTGTTTATTATGATGTAAACCTTTCTGCACCAAGTCAACAAGACACATTTCTTTTTTGTGTAAACCTGCCAACAAACCTCCAAATGGGTTGTCAGTGGTGGGAATACTCTTTAGAGATGCATATAGAGCGAACAGGAAGTGAATAATGAAGCAAAATGGAAGCAGCAGATTGGGGTAATGAATGAACGACAAACCAGAGGACAGATTTCCTGCAACACGTGTAATAAATGTTTTCATGCATTTGGACGGGTTTGAATCATAAAAAAGTGCAGAGTAAAGTTCAGGCATGCAGGAAGGAACATGAAGCAAGAAGCATCATTTGAGTTCTCCAGACAGTTGCTGGATCTGTTGACTCGAGTGGACAATAAGCTCACTTTGTGCCTTCAAATCTGTCAGGACAAAATGTCTGCAGGAAGTCTGTTTTGACTGGTCATTTGTAATTTTACCTCCTGTGAAACTGAGAGCAGTCTGAGATGTTATTGATTTTTAAAAAAAAGAAGGTTGTTTGTAGAAATGTTTCGTCGGAGGCGTGCATGAATTGCTGTGAGCACATTGTTGTTCTTCCACAAGAAGCTGTTTACAACCCAAAAAACAACTATTCATGCTTTTATTATTCATCTCCTCCCTGGCTGCCCATTGTCATGGAAGGTGGTTCTTTTAGGTCATTTCCATTTCAGGATAAATCTGAATTGGTTGTCAAGTGGCTTATTTTCAAGGCCAGAGGCTGTTGTCGCTCCCTGCTGTGCTTGTTTTTTTGTCACGGTCTTAATTTTACTCACACAACTCTACATCCATTGATTTTTATCTTCCTTCCTTCTATTCAGACTTTCTTTCTTTGGTTTGTTTGTTTTTCAGAAATTGGGTGAAAAACTTGAATGTCTTTTTCCATTTGTTGCAGCACCAACATTTTTGTTATTTAGATATAAATCAGGTTTGCAAAAATGTTCTTATTGGTCTGATAACAATGCAGACAGACATGGTGAGCTGTCAATGTGTGCTGCTTGAACAAAATAGAGAAGTAAGTAAAATGAGATCTAAAATCCTTGTAGCGACAAAGCATTGAAACAAGAGTTCACGTTGCTCTACTGAGTGTGTTGCGGTGCTGCAAATGGCAGCAGAATGAAGCCCTGCAACTCACTTTAGGAAACTGAGAAACTTTGCAAACACTCACCTGGAGACAAAACCCCACAGACTGAACAGCAGCTGTTCCCTCACCCTGATGTCTTCCATTACTATGCTGTGTTTGTGAAGTTTTGGGCTGCAGCACTATGACCACCCGTCCAATCAGTTTTATCAAAAAACACCCGAATAGAGTCGATGTAGGGTCTGGACAATGGAAAAACAGCTTTTGAGACATTCTGTAAAGTCCCTCATGAACGCTGTTCACATTTAGTTGTCAGCAGTTGAGAGACTGGCTTTAGGGCCACTCTGAACAGGAAAAAAAAATGAGGGGAAAGGGTTTTATTATTATTTGTTTGTTTCTGAATGTTGAAGTTGAAATGTTGAGAAAAATATTATGTCATAATGATGAAAATAAAGTTTTTATTTTGAGATTAAAGAATCAAAAACCAAACCACCATCAACCTGTAAATAAAGTAGCAGAGAACATACCTTCAACATTAATCTAAGTTATTTTATAAGCACGACGGATTAGTGGTTAGCACTGTTGCCTCACAGCAAGAAGGTCCAACCCGGGGCTTGGACCTGCGGTCTTTCTGTGTGGAGTTTGCATGTTCTCCTCGTGTTTGCGTGGCTTTTCTCCGGGGGCTCCGGTTTCCTCCCTCAGTCTTAAAACATGCATGTTAGGCTGCCTTCAGGCCTCCCTTGAAAAAGAGATCTGAGATCTCAATGGGACTTGCCTGCTTAAATAAAAGTCAGTAAATAAGCTTCAGATGTGTTGAGAGTATTTTAAGGTCAGCAGTACAGTATGTTGGAGACTCTTATTGTGAAGGACTGAAGGATGTTGTGTGAGTTTTGCAGCAATAAACCAAAACTCTGAGGATTTTTTTCCTTTATTTTAACAATTTCTCTTCAGTCTCTTGTTCAGATCTTATAAATACAAATTAAAACCTTCATCTGAACCCAGTGACAGGTTAGCTTTGTCAACCTTTCTTCACATTCTGGCCTTTAGAGAGACTGGAAACCAACTGAAAACATATCAAATACTTTTTTATTGAACATTTTTCAGTTTCTGTTCTCATGAAATAGATGTTTTTGACATTACCAGTACCCCATTGGAGTTAATAAAACCCAGCAGCCCTATCTACCTTTAAATTGGTGATTTATGGGTCATTTTAAGGTATCAGGAAATATTTGCAGCCCTGATAGGAGCAAAACGGCTTAAACGGTTGATTACAGTGAGAAGCCATAGAGATTAATGATGTTAACAATTGAGAAACAAACATGTCGTTCACACTTAGAAATGAAGGCGGCACAAGGCGGTTGGTGACGGTTAAAAGGTGAATAAATCATAAAACAAGGACCTGACTTCAGAGAGGTGGGACAAATAACAGTATTTGGGAGGACTTTGTTTCCATCCTCTGAGTTATCGTTCACTATTCTAAGTCTTCACCTAGCCAATAAAAAGTTTTACTTGTGATTTAAATCAAACATACTATATGCCATTGAATGTTTAAAGGAGTTCATTTCAAAACCTTTGCAGCGAATGTCCTGATTAGAGAAATCAACCATTTATTGTCATAAGTTTGAAGGTAGACTTTAGTGCAAAATGTTGTATTTTAAAAACCCTGATGGAAAACCACAGGAGAGCTTCATATTTGTAGCCAGAAGTGTAGTAATCCTTCTGGGCTTCCGTACGTTTTAGGCAGACCTTAGCCCCGCTTATCATTATAATCTCTATTATGCGGGCTAATTAGCCTTTTTTGTCTCTTCACTAGTGGGTCCTTTGTGCATGTTGCTGGCCTCTTCTAAGCTGTTTATTTCATTTGCTGACCCAACAATCTAGTATATTGAATACTGGTCTGCCACTGGTTTCCTGTATCTGCTGAAGCTAAGTAGGTTGGAGCCTTTTTTCTCTTCACATCTGTTTCTGATGAGCCAAAGAGCTAAACTGAATATTGGTTGGCCACAGCCTGTATTGTTTTAGCCATTGCTATAGTTTTTTATGACTGTATTTCACATTTTTGCAAGTCATTAAGGTTAAAACTTTAAATTTTCCTTTTTTGATCTGCAGGAATAAGGTGATGGAGGTGTTATGGCCTACTTAGATTGTTTTTCCCTCCTCACAGATGTTGGAAGTATTGACAGAAATAAATTTGTGGACTAAAAAAAAACAGACTCAGACAGATAGAATAAAATTTATTTATGCCACATCGTTTGTAGTTTGAATAAGTAAAACAGAACATCTGGAATATCCTAACCACAGATATCAGCAGCAGCTAAGTGTTTTATTATAGCAGAGTTATTTTCATGGTTTGAAATTATTTTATTGTCTCTTGATGAAAAACTGTTTTCCACCTTTTATTGCACTGCTGACTGTCCTTTGGATCAAACACATGAATGTTCTTGGTGTTCTTGTGTCCTTGTGGTCATTAGGTCCACAGTCGCAACCCTGTTTTCTCCTCAGATCTTCCAACAGGCCAAAGGGCTTCTTAAATCCTTTCAGTTGACCAACTGCACTTGACCCTCACCCTGAAAGACGCACAGCCAAGCTCCCAGCTCTCTTTCATCCCACTTTCTCTTTCTTTCCCAAGAAGGAACCCTTCACTTCCCCTCTTCGTCTCAGTCTTTAAGACGGACGCAGCAGCTGGTTCTGCTTCCTGGATGAATATTATCTCCAAAGACAGAGTAAGTGTGTGTGTGTTTGGGGGGCAGGGCAGCGAGTCTTAAGCCTGTCCACTGGATTATGTTTCACAAAGGACTGAGGACCCCCCGCTGCTGTAAATTTCCCGCCAGTCCGTTTCCTGTTTCCTGAAATCTGGCATCGTTTCTCACACTCATACCAGCTGCTCACTATGATGCAACAGCACACTGACCACTGAGGCTTCAGGGCACGGGCAAAATAAAGACTTCCTTTCAACAGATTCATGGGAACATAATCCATACATTATTTTATCACTTCGGTTGGGGAATCGCCTTAAAGAACAGGCACACAGACAATCAGAGGAATCCTATTTGTGCTGCGACAATAATAAAACGATTATTTCCACATTAAAGCTGAGCAGCTGTGTTCTCTGCACACAGCCAGGGTTCAACATGTGGTTCGTATTTTCAGCTGGTGGCAGTTTGAAATAAAAACTAAAAGAAACAAAAATAAAGTTCAGTTTAATTATAACACAGTACAAACAGATTCAGATTACAAAATGTCAGTTAGTCAAAAGGTTGTCTGAGAAAAACCAGCAGAGGTGACAGTGGAAAGGAAGAACTCTGATTAACAGAACACAAAATAACCATAACTCAGTCAGTTTTACAGAGGTTGAGCTATAACTTGGTGTGGTAGTAGCTGAGAGTCATCCCCAACACACCCTCTGAGTTATAACAAATTGCACAAAATCTCCTGAAAAGATAGTATCCTGTGAGATTGGGCATAGCATTATTTCTGAGATTTGACCAAAATTTTATAAGGCTATAGTTTTGTCATTTTTCAACCAAGAAAGAAGATCTTAGTGTTAAACTTTGGGATGAAAGGCAGTGGACAATGTAAGGTCTTTAATTTCAGAGGGTTTGTCATTTTTATTAGTTGTTTTAGAGGGTTAACTTTCCTGTAAGCCTTTAATTAGCCATTATCTAGGAGGCAATGTTGCTTTATTTATGTACCAGTTTTAGGTGTTGTCTCTACAGAAAAGTTGAAACTAAAACAAATAAATAATGTTCCACCCTTCATCATGGCTTCAAAGGTAAATGTGAAAGCAGTTGTTCCTAAAAATAGTAATCAAATCAAATGTGGCTGCAGCATCTGTGAAGGTTCTGCACGAAACATTGTGCAGAACCTTCAGAAGATGATGATGATGATGGAGGGCAGACTCTCAAATGTTTTCTACAAATGTCTGTGAGAACAAGTGTCCACCTCTCAGCCACACACACCCACACACACACACCCACACATCCCCAAAGCCAAACTATCAACTGCCACAACTGGTGGATGTTTGCTGAGACGTGTGTGTTAGAGACAGGCTGGACCTTGTTCGTTCCAGACAACCTTCAGAGGTCTGCTGCAGTGTGAAGTAACAGGCTGGAGGTGTAGTCCGGCGCTAAAAGAGAGCAGTCTCCTCAGCAGCTGCTGCTGTGTTATTTTAACAGCTCTGTTGTGTGTGTGAGTTTGACTTAAGGGGGGGGGGTTACGTTTAAAATACTAAATCATAAAGTCAGGAAGTGATTTCAGAAGTGTCCATCAACAGAGCATGCAGCAGTACACGTGTAAACACAAGAAGAAAAAAGGGTTTTATTGAAAGATAAAACCTTCACCCCCATGAGATCTAAGATCCTCAAAGCCACTCTGATGCATCGTTCTCTAAA
This sequence comes from Kryptolebias brasiliensis, assembly GCA_028566095.1. NCBI lineage: Eukaryota > Metazoa > Chordata > Actinopteri > Cyprinodontiformes > Rivulidae > Kryptolebias > Kryptolebias brasiliensis. The sequence goes on from JAOXNZ010000091.1 coordinate 1,062,908, forward strand.
TATATCAGGATCACATTCGTACACGGTCCTCAGAAACAGAACGAAGCTGAGCGTCGTGAGCATCAGAACAAAGTGCAAACATGTGCGTCTGTGTGTCACAGTTTGTTCTGTCACTCCTGTTCAAATATAAGCATGTTGTCATGTGGAAATCCCCTCAGTTAGACTTTCCCTCCAGCAGAGTACATTTAATATGAAGCAATGAAAAAGAATTTAAACAGAATAAAGACTATTTTATGTATGGTTATTTGTTCTAGAAAAACAGAAAGTGCACATTATGGTTTAAGCTTCACCCAGAAGCTTTATCTCAATCAGATATAAAGAACCATTGTGATGTTCCTGCAACAAAACAGATCTTTAAAATGGTTCACGAGATACTGAAAAATCTAATCAAATCCAATTTATTTATACAGAACATGTACAAACATCTGCCAGTGGTCAAAGTGCTGCACACAAAACAACAAATAGTAAAAAGATAATACCAAACACAAGAGACCACCGAAAATAAAAACAATTAAAAATATGATAAGATGTAAAATTAAACAATTAAATGTAAAGTTACTAGCCCTACTTCAGCCTTTATTTAAAAACACCATCGACCAGTTTCTTCATATTTGGAAAATAAAAACAAATCTGCAGTTTAATTTCAGCAAAAAAAGCTTAAAAAAGTAGCAGGGAAGCAGGGAGAGTGAGAAAAACAAGCATCACAAACAGAAAAACATTTAAACCGTTTAATCAAAT
>JAOXNZ010000091.1:1080325-1090469 GCA_028566095.1 Kryptolebias brasiliensis
TCCTAATTACAAACCCATTATTTTTTTTTTTTGTAGATTTTATTTTCTGGAATCGAAGCTTTCATGAAAACATGACGCTCTTCTCTGCAGGAGAAGCCTCCACTTTTTTCTGTTCAGTGTTTGCACAGTAATTGTGTTTTAATTGGATGTTGCTGCAAACAAAGCTGCATGCGGGGCAAAGCTGTAATTTGGGCTTTGACACAGTTTCATGACCCCAGCGAGGATCACGGTGGGCCTGTGTTTATGCTTAAATAAAGCTCAAATCTGACCATGAGTTAAATGTAAAACATCAGATTTCCTGTTTAAGTTGCTGCTTGCATCGTAAAAGTCTTGGATATAACGAACGTGAGCAGCGCAGAGTGACATGCATGGATGGAGAAAACCCCCAACATGAGTCAGGCCTTAAACGAAGCTGACTGACAGAAGCAAGGCTGCCATCACACCGGCGCCACCGAGCCCTCTGACCACCAGTAGGCAAGGCAGGTGAAGTGTCTTGCCCAAGGACACAACAGCTGAGACAGACAGAGCGGGGGCTTGAACCAACAATCCTCTGGTTACAGGACAAACCCCTACTTCCTGAGCCACTGCCACTGAATAACAATTTTGTTATTCATAAAAACTGCAAAAGGTTTATTTGTAATCGTGTCTAAAAGTATTGTTATTTGAATTGTAGGAAGTTCTCCCAAAATTTTAATAAATCAGATCTAAATTTTGAAATAGTTGTGATTCAAATAATAAACATTTTGTTTTAAACTGTTATTTCTCATCTTTCCCGTCCCAGGTGATCAGTTTTATTTAATCTGTCTTTGTTTTGTTTTGATGCTTGTTTGTTTCTGTCAGTAATCATATTTCATTCAGAAAATATGGTTTTAAAAAAAACAAACTTACCAGAAATCTTCCTTGTTTGTTTCTGAATTTAAAGACAAATCAGTGCAAAAATATTTTGTATGTTTGAAAACTAATCATTTTACCATAAAGAGTCCTAAAATCGGAAAATAAACTAAGTTTCTTCAAGAGTTTTCTCACTTTGGATGACTGTGGTTTGAAGAGACTGCAGAAATGTTTTTATAATGACAAAACTTTGCAATAATAAAGGTTTTTCTTCCTCACAGCATCTTTAAAACATATTTCCTACAATTATTTTATTAAATTTTAATGTCTATTAAAACCAATGAAGGATTTTGTGGTGAAGTCATGCCACCTGGTGGACAATTATTTCAATACCTCCACCAAGGAGGGTCTGTCTGTCTGTCTGTCTGTCTGTCTGTCTGTCTGCCTGTCTGTCTGTCTGCCTGCCTGCCTGCCTGTCTGTCTGCCTGCCTGCCTGTCTGTCTGTCTGCCTGCCTGTCTGTCTGTCTGTCTGTCTGCCTGCCTGCCTGCCTGCCTGCCTGCCTGCCTGCCTGCCTGCCTGCCTGCCTGCCTGCCTGTCTGCCTGTCTGTCTGTCTGCCTGCCTGCCTGCCTGCCTGCCTGCCTGCCTGCCTGTCTGCCTGCCTGTCTGTCTGTCTGTCTGTCTGTCTGCCTGCCTGCCTGTCTGTCTGCCTGCCTGCCTGGCTGTCTGCCTGCCTGTCTGTCTGTCTGTCTGTCTGTCTGTCTGCCTGTCTGTCTGTCTGTCTGTCTTCCTGTCTGTCTGTCTGTCTGTCTGCCTGCCTGCCTGCCTGCCTGCCTGCCTGCCTGTCTGTCTGCCTGCCTGTCTGTCTGTCTGCCTGTCTGTCTGTCTGTCAAGATTACTCATAAGGTTATGAACGGATTTTCATGAACTTTTCAGGAAATGTCAAACATGGTAGAAGGAACAAGTGATTAGATTTTGGTGGTGATCCGCTCAGAGTTCAAGGTCAAAGGTCAATGTGACACATCAGCTCGTGCTCTAATTTTAAATTAGTTGTAAACATTTAACACACTTAACAAGATTGTCCAGACATGGTGTTGTAGCGGTTAGCGCTGATGTCCCACAGAAATTAGGTCTGCGGTTCAGATCTTAGCAGATCTCCCAGAGTCCAAAAACCTGCAAATTGTTCCAAACTTCAGACTCTCGCAGACCTCAACAAAACAAAACAAAGAGGATTTTTAATGGGTAGATGTTTTTTTCAAGTTGCTTCTTTTATACCCAGTTGTGGTAGTCTCTCTTTCTTGACACTAGAGGGCAGCAGTCAAATGGATATATTTAACAAAATCTTTCTGTATGAGTTTAGGTAATATTTATATGCTCAGATAAATAAAAAGCCCTTACAGTGCCAGCAGGGATTATTTTATTTTGTACACAAAACAGTTTTCTTCTGCACATCTTCTCCAATAACAGAATCCTTATTCAGGCATCAACAAAAAAGAAATCAGTCATTAAAAATCTTGGGATTTGGTGGTTTATATTCTTTGCTAGATACTAAAACTGAATATAAATTTTACTACATAGTTGGAAGGTCAGTAAAACAAAAAGCTGTGTTGTGCCACAAGAAGCACAAGTCTAACCTGTTAAAAAGTCATTTAAAAACAGACCTTTAAATGACAGATAAATACTAAAAAAACCTCTAACAAATTGATCGAACCTTGAAACTTGTGTATTTTTATTATGCTAAATAAATAAGTAATGTGTGTACATTATTATGTTGTGTTGTGCAAGATAAAAATAAATAAATTTCACCACTGACACTTTAAAAGATCTACAGTAAAACAAAACAAGCATAATAAACATAAATATAGCAAAACAATATTATTGAACTATTACAAATTAGAACAATTGGAAATTGCAAATGATACAAGAAGAATATCACAGTAAATACAATACAATTGTATATAAATCGTCAGGAGTTTAAGTACAAAAAAAAATCTGTTTGTATCTATTAAACTGTAAAGACTGAGTATATTTACACAGAACTGAATGTAGAAATAAAGCTGTGATTGCGTTTTATGGCAAAAAATACTACATTTCCCTGCGGTCGCTTGGACACTACGTCACCGGAAGTTTGCTGTTTAGTATAAAAGCATTTCCGCATCCTTCCGCGGTCCTTTCCTGTCTACGGCCTTTTCGAAGATGGCGGTGCAAATCTCCAAGAAGAGGAAGGTTAGCGGTGTTTTATCGCTCATTTACTCTCACAAGCAGCGTTTTTACGTCAAAATACCTGCATGTTGAGCAGGACGAGGGCGACCCGTGTTTGTCTCGGTATCGGCTGGTGCCGTCCCGCTCCGGTTCGGAGAGGATTGATCCAGATTCCGGCGGCGCCGCGTCCTCATTTAGGATTTAGCTAACATGGCTCTGTCCGCAGGAAGAGCTGCTTAACCGGCACGAGCTCCGATTGAACGTCAAGCCCGATAAACTAATATACTTTTAAATGTTCCGAAATGGTTTTAGCAGGTTAGCTAGCTCCACGAACACAGAAACGAGCCTCTTACCGAATGTCGGTTCTGTTTATTTAAAGATGCAGAGGAGCCCAAGTTTCCTTTTGCTGGTTACTAACGTGTCAAAGTGACGTTTTGTGGGAATAAAATTACACTTTAGGTCCATAAACGTAGACCTGAATATTAATTAGGCTTCAGCAGGTGAATTTGGTGTGAAATAAGTGTTAATTTTACTGTAATGACATTGATTTAATTGTTTAGCCACTAGACTAAATGTCAGTTCAACAGAAAATAGTCACCACAGTGTTTAAACTTTTGTTCTTAATGGTGTTGGAATAATTTAATCAAGTTAAAAGGTGTTAAATAAACTAATTAGAGAAGAGTTAATCCATGATGTAATGTTGGTCTACAGCTCTGGAACTCCAGAAGTTGGCAAAATATTCACCAAAACCCTGAAGTATCACGTTGTAAGATGTGCTTAGGCATTTGGTAATAAACCAAAGGAGAGAGAACCAGGTGAACAACCTGTACGCCCAGTTTAACAGAAATAATATTTTCAAAGATCTGAGCTTTGCTGTACCTTTCTGTAAATTTATTTTTTTCAGATCTGTCCCCTTGGGACAATCTGTTAACGTCTGTATTACTGGGTCATTTGTTACTGTAATTAATTTGTTTTTGTCTGTAGTTCGTCGCAGACGGTATCTTCAAGGCCGAGCTGAACGAGTTTCTGACTCGTGAGCTTGCTGAGGATGGATACTCAGGTGTGGAGGTGCGCGTGACTCCAACCAGGACGGAGATCATCATCCTGGCCACCAGGTGAGGAGAGCTGCAGCGTTCAGTTGACAGCGGGAGGTTTTTTAGACAGCTTCTTCTTGTTGGGTGGATAAATCGCCTGCACCAACCAGAACTGCTCTGCACAAATCAGAGAAAGAAGATGGCCGTCTACATCAATGCTGCAAGCAGACCCTGTTGGCGCTTCGTTTATTTCTTTATTGTTGAATGGAAACATCCTGGCTATGGCAAACACACAAGAACCGTGCAGATCATGTTTGCTGTTGTAAAATATAAATTTCTTAAAGCAGAAACTAAAGGATGATCTCATTTTGACAGAAACTTACAGAAAAGAGGAAAAAGTTTCTTTTTCTTGATTCAGTGTGGTCTTCAGTGTTTGCTGGTAATGTTTCGTCTCTTCAGAGTTTGACAGAAATCACGACCCGTTGGGTCAGCGTGGTGTTTTTTAGTTGTACCGGTGATATTAGGTTAGTTAGTTCTGCTTGATGAGTCTTCAACGTTTTGTTTTTTCTTAACTAAACGTGTCTCAGATGTTTAATAATTAATTTTTTTTAAGCTGCTGGAAGTTTAACATGTGAGAATTTAAGCATGATTGGATATTAGCATTACTGTAAAGTAAACTTGGCACAAAGATAAAACTGATCCAGAGTACAGCTAACCTGCTAATTAAAGGTGACGTTAATTGCCTTTGTTGCACGTGACTTTAATCCATAAAACAAGAACCAGCGCAGTGTATTAAACTACATCTACATAAACACTTTCTGAAGTTAAAAGGCTTCTGCTTTGTCTGCTTCAGTTACTAAACTCGTGCTTTGTGCCTTTTTGGCAGCCAGATAAGAATGATCCTTGACAGGACGGTTATTTTGGATGTTTTGGAGAGCTGTGGGCGTCCTCTTCTGTGGTGTAACCCAAAATGTTTTTTGTTTCCTTTCTATAGAACCCAAAATGTTCTGGGAGAGAAGGGCCGTCGGATCAGAGAGCTGACCGCTGTGGTTCAGAAGAGGTTTGGGTTCCCTGAGAGCAGCGTCGAGGTAAGACAGCCGGACGTCTTCTTACTTTGATGGTTTAATGCAGGAGGAGATGAAACCAGGCTGGTCAGCTGCACGACGGGCTCTGCTTTCACCGGGCTGTTTTTATTCAGACAAAATGTTTTTTGTTTGTTTTCTTAGATCTGCATCATGTGCATCATTTGACTTTTATTCACCAAAACAATGGCTGGTTTTGTGCACACACTAGCAAGGTTTTTCTCTTAAAATTCACCTAGATTTGTGCTTCTGTAACTCTTTAAAATGAACCTTTTAGTGTTTTTAATGTCAGATAATCATTAACAGTTCAGCTGTGATGATCAGGCTGGATGTCGTTTGAATTCCTGATCTCAGTTTCCCCTTCAGTGATGATTCGATGACGAGACGGAACAGGACTAAACCTGGTTCTGAAGGTTACTGGTCCAGAACCATGTTTTATGGTTCTGCCTCAGTTCCTCAGACCAGGAAGTCTCTTGAAGCTGAAGACGAAGAGGCATTTGTCTGAGAAGGGTAGAAAAAGGAAGAATTCGCTGTGGTGCATTTTGATCTAGAAACAGGATTCAGCAGAATTCACACTTTACTCTGAGTTACCAGTGGGTTTAGAGACAGTTTTGTCTCTAATGTGTAGTTTTTGTGTTGAATAAAGTATGATTGATGTCACAGATGTGTCCCCCTCCTGTCTTTAGTTGTATGCTGAAAAAGTTGCCACTCGTGGTCTTTGTGCCATTGCTCAGGCTGAGTCTCTGCGCTACAAGCTGCTGGGAGGTCTGGCTGTGAGAAGGTAAATTTATGTTCATATATCATCATTTCACTACAACACCCACAGGTCTGTGGTTCTCATTCACTGACTTTATCAGTGCTGCTGCTTGTCTGGAACATATTTTTCACACAATTGTGAATTGAACTTGTTAAACTTCGGCCTTTAATTGCTGATATCAGATATTTGAGCCGTTATTTATTTGCTTTATTTTATCTTCAGGCTCAAAGATGTTGAAACAAAAACACATGAATGGATTAAAGTTGATGAGTTGTTGAAGAGTTAAGTTTATTTTAGATTGAGGGACTGTATTGGCTATTTACAAATGAAATAATGAGCTAGGTGTGGTATCTCATTGGGCTGCAGAATGACATCATGAAGGAGTTTCCTGAGGGTCTTGCAGCTCTGTTATTTAGTTTTGATCATGTTCAGAAGAAATGTGGGCGTCATCGTGGGTGTCTCCAACCTGTCGCAGGAGCACTGGAGCTCTCCTCTGACAGAAAACATCCAGGTCTACAAACCACACTGATGATAAATAATAAAACCTGGTCCAGGTCTGCCCGTCTTCATTCTGAAGTGAACTCCAGCAGATTGAATCATGAACATGGGCAGCTGCTGAGGTGGGAACCAAAAGAAGCTGAACACACAAAGATAGGTCGTGATTTTCAAAATCTGCTAAAATCCTGGCTCGATGGTCACTTGATTGCAAACACTAAGTTGAGTTAGACAAAAGCTGAAAATTTACGTTTTCTAGTAACTAGTCTCCCAACAGCTGCAGCTCAGTGAGAGAAACCACATTAATGAACCCAGGGATTAAAGTTCTATCATTTAGAACGTGGACAGGATGGATTTCCATCATCTGGAAGAATGAGAAAGAAAGAAAACGTGTTTTTAGTTGTGTTCCCGTTAAAGCCAGCCAATCTAATTATAATAGAGATGAAACCAATGCTGCTTTCAACAAATAAAACCAACCAGAGCCAAAGTTTTATCCAATCAGAGGAGAGCAGGGCGGGTCCAGGTGCAGGCAGTGTTGCTAACTTAGAGACTTTATCGAGTTTTTAGACCCCTCTAAAGACTAGTTTTCATAAAAAGCAACTAGTGAGCTTTTCTGGTGTGAACCCCTGTGAATGATGGGTAACCAGTGGGCTCTCTACAGGACCTGTTGGCAACAAAACATCGAAGGAATCTGACTCAAGTTGTTAAATCTGTAGTTGGTTGTAGAGCAGAACAAGATCCAGGACTGAACCTTTCAACTAGATATGGAGTGACAGGTTTTGTCAGCTTATGTCAAAAAGAAATTACATCTGTACTGTTTTTAATGTGTCTTCGTGGTGATACATGGACAGCTTTCTGGAGGTAGTCTTTAGAACGGCTAGAGAACGGTTGGTTTAAACTATTTGTCTTAAATTCAGCACATTTCTCACTCTGACCACAGGAAGTGATGAAAGAATGGTCAGTTTGTCCTGGAGATGTTGATTAAAGACCACATTTCTGGATTTGTTTTTCTAAGACTGATGAACTGATTAAAGTGTAAAAATCTGAGTTTGTTGTATGAATGTAAACATTAATGTTTGTGTATCTAATAGTTTTATGGCTCCATCTGTTCGATGTGTTGACTCTGAGGGTGTTTGCTCTCATTCGTGTCCCTTCAGTGATGAGACGATGACGAGTCGGAACGGGTCTCTGTCTGGTCCTGGTGGTTTACTGGTTCAGATTCACGTTCTGTGGTTCTGATCCGGTTCCTCAGAACAGCGAGGCCTTTTCAGTTGAAGACATCGAGGCATTTGTCTGAGAAGGGTTGAATTACTAATGTCTTATTAAGGAAAAGTCAGTGGAGTTGGTAGCAGCCTAACCCAAACTCTGAAGAAATCTTCTAAATGTTGTTTAATGGGAGTAAAAATCTAACCAGGATCTGAATTTGAATTCTTCCTGCAGCCGGTTTGATTTTCTTCAACTGCTCGTCTCTTTCAGGGCCTGCTACGGTGTTCTGAGGTTCATCATGGAGAGCGGCGCCAAGGGCTGCGAGGTCGTGGTTTCTGGTAAGCTGAGGGGTCAGAGAGCCAAGTCCATGAAGTTTGTGGACGGCCTGATGATCCACAGCGGAGACCCCGTCAACTACTACGTCGACACAGCCGTCCGCCACGTCCTGCTGAGGCAGGGTGAGTACCGCTCGCCGCCACACGCTCAAACGTCACCACACCTGGGGCATTCACAAGCCTGTCGGGTCATTCTCAGGTGTGCTGGGCATCAAGGTGAAGATCATGCTGCCCTGGGACCCCAGCGGTAAGATTGGCCCCAAGAAGCCCCTGCCTGACCACGTCAGCATCGTGGAGCCGAAGGAGGAGAACCTGCCGACCACACCCATGTCTGAGCAGAAGGGGGCCAAGCCAGAGGTGCCCGTCATGCCCCAGGGAACACCTGTACCCACCGCATAAGAGGGTAAGAGAGGCCAACGTCCAGCTGAAGGGTCCGAATATTACAGAGGAGGAAGTCTGTTCCAGTAATTGGGTCATATTTTAGTTTATTGTTGAAACATATTGGGTCAGTTTTATAAAATATCATTTGAAATTAGGATGAGTTGAGTTTTGTTTCCTGTTCGTGTCCCTTCAGTGATGAGACGATGACGAGTCAGAACGGGTCTCAGTCCGGTCCTGGTGGTTTACTGGTTCAGATTCACGTTCTGTGGTTCTGATCCGGTCCATCAGACCCGCGAGGCCTTTCCAGTTGAAGACATCGAGGCATTTGTCTGAGAAGGGTTGAAATAAGATAAACTTTATTGATCCCACAATGGGGAAATTTGCACGTTACTGCAGCTCAATACAGGAGAGGGTGAGAAGATAAAGATAAATAAAAGGAAGGAGGAAAAAAACAAAACACTATACACATATAATATATAACACTGCACATATACATATAAACATATGTGTATATATATACATACATTAACCAAATATACATATACACCAACGAACAAGTGGCACACACAGATGTTGGAAATCTAGTTTAAACCTGGGGGTCAGACACAAAACTGCACATCAATCAAGATATTAACAGGAATTAGATTTTAACTGAAATCTTTTCTGTTTGCAGGTTCTCAGCTGTTCTGCTGGATGGATTGAAGAGCCTGTGATTTTGTGTACAAAAACAATAAAATCTGGAAAATACACCAAATGTGTTGTTGTTTCTGTTAGTTTGAGAAAATCCTCAGCATTAAAAATCAAATGTTTTCTTTTCGCTGACATGAAGTCTTCCTCGGCGCAGAAATGATGAAGAGAGTCGAGTCTTTTCCTGCTTCTTACTCCAGTTTCAGTGCAGAGCTGCAGTTTTAATTCAAACATTTTATTTACCTGCCTTAATTCTTTTACAATAAAATAACTCAGATTTGTCTTTAATGGTTTTTATTACTGCGACTCGTGCGTTCATGAGTTAAGATGTTAGGAAAAAGCTGCGGAGTGAGGCATCTTCTCAGAGCCAATAGACGGTCAGGTCCGGGTTAGGCCACGCCCACTGGCTCCTACCTGCTCAGGTCTTCGCTGCTACCTGAAGTCACGGACAAGATGAGTTTACCTGACTACAAACCTCCTAACAAACAGGCTTCTCTCGCGCTTTCAGTAAGAAATCCAACTTTTTTTAACTTTAATTTAGATTTTTATTTGGGTAAAACTGAAAACTAAAGGAAGTTTCACCTGCAGGGTGGCGGGAACAGGTGCAGAATAAACAGCAGACATTTTCCTGTGAAATGAACCTGAACTTTTGTGAAGTTATTAGTTGATAAAGTTTAAAGATTCAGCAGCTCTTAAACCACGAGGCTCAGATTTGATCACTTCTTATTAGTTGTTTTTCAGCTCTTCACAGCAGGGAAACATGGGAATTAAATGTTTTTGGCTTTTAAACTTGACCTGTTTAGAATGTAGTTCTTTATTAAAGATTTAACTATTTAAATTCAAAAACCTTTTAACTAAAATCATCTTTCATTCATTTTTTACATCTCTTCTGTTGTGACACAAAAGTGCTTCATAAAGTTAATTCAAGACTTAAATATAAACTCTTGGCAATAAAATAAAAGTGATTAAAGTCATTAAAATAAGTAGTTTTTCACCAAATGTCTGAGGTCCATATTGGATTATATTTCTTGTGATTTAAAATCTCAGTTTTATGTTTTTAACAAACAAAATTATTTATTTTTTCCTTTTCTCTGGTTTCTCAAATGTCCTCTCCTATTATTTGAATTTTGAAGTT
>JAOXNZ010000091.1:1112565-1126303 GCA_028566095.1 Kryptolebias brasiliensis
CGGTCCCGTTTGGAGCTCTGAACCCGGTCCCGTTTGGAGCTCTGAACCCGGTCCCGTTTGGAGCTCTGAACCAGGTCAGGTTTGGAGCTCTACAACTCAGAATTTAAACGGGTCACATAAAGTTGGGCTTTAATGACTGAACTGGGGGTTGGAGATCTTTAATGGTTTTTACAGGTGAAGGTTGATGTTTCTTTGAAGATTTAAATAATTTAACAGCATAATGATGTCACACATTCTAACTTTTAAATTTTGCAAACTTCTTATTCCCACAATCTTTAGATAAATCTGTAAAGATCCAGGCTGGTCATAAATCAGGAGAAAACTGACTAAAAAGTTTTAATTTTCAGCAACTGGGTTCATTAAAAGTTTGATCTGCTTTTCTTCCCTCAGGTGTTTGAAGTTTCTGGGTTCACGCCACCCGACGCTGGTCTTACCGCTGGTTCCTGAACTGCTCAGCACACATCCGTATTTCGACACACCAGAGCCGGACATGGACGATCCGGCCTGTATCCTTCACGCTCCAGAAAGACCAAAAAATTAAAAAAGTAACAGAGAGCACAGAAATAACTGAAATAATTTAAACCTGTAATTAGCAGTTTTTCCTTGTTGCTCTGATGAACCTCAGCCTGTAAAAAGAAGCTGAACAGGAAAATCCACCTGAACAGAAGCTGCTGCCAGAGGTTTATCTGTCTGTTTGTTCTTCTTGACTCCACTTCTTTATCTCAGACATTGCGGTTCTGGTTTTGGTGTTTAATGCTGCGACGTCGTGTCCCACCATGCCGGCGCTGTTCTCTGACCACACCTTCAGACACTACGCCTACCTGAGGGACAGTCTGTCGCACCTCGTGCCACCGCTTAGAGTAAGAACTGGACTCTTTCAAAGCTGTGAAATTGTCTGATTACTTAGAAGACACTCAGACACAGGAGGTGGTCTGTTTAGATTGAGTCTAGACACAGATTTTACGTATTTAGCTTCCACTTAAAGGCTGCAGCTACTTCTAAGCTTACAGAATGAGATTTGTGTTAATAAATTAAAGTAAAATAACAAATAAAAACATCACAGTTTCTGTAGTGAGGGGAGTCAACACTAATAGTTTGTATTATGAGTCCACTTCCTGTAACGGTTGTGTGTTCCAGCTGCCGGGCAGGAAGCAGGTCTACAGTCTGGACTCTGTGGACTCGAGCTCTGGTTCTGGTTCTGTGGAGTCGGCCCAGCTCTTCCTCCAGCAGAGTCTCGACAGAGTCGGCACCATCCAGAACCTGGAAACACCTGGAGCTCAGGACCTGCTGAACTTCACCATACGGTAAACTCCCGAGAACCGCAAGACTGTGACTAAATCTGTGTCTTTAAGAAATTTTAAGAATACTTATCTGTGAGTTCAAAATAGCTTTAGTTTGGTAGAAAACATAAATAATGAAGAAATGAAAACGGGTCATGATTTACTTTCTTTCACAGTCCAGTCTGTCTTTATGCTGCCTCCGGCCAATCACAAATCAAAGATGGAGCCACGTCCCGCACATTAAATGTGGGATAAACTTCTCCCTCGTATGATTCTCAGAACGTGACAAAATAATTCAGTTTAGTGATTTTCTTTGTGGTGAACAGTTTTTGTTTTGTTTGTAAACTAAATGCAATCCTCTGTTTAATCCTGTGACTGAGTGCTCTCACCACTCACTTCATCACATTATTGAACTGCGGTGCCAGCTGACCTTTCCACATGTCGTTCTGGTGCCTCGCTTCATGGCACAAAGGTGCATGAAGCGAAACATGTAGAGTGATGTTTTCATTGTACCTGCTGCCTAACATCCAACCCTGTGTGGGGAGGTTTTATGATTTTGGTTTGGTTTGGTCAAAGGTGAGGTTTGGGAATGTGATTTGGTAAAAAATTATTAAATTAAGTGTTGTGACAATACATAAAGTAATAAAACAATGTTACAGGGACTGTGAGCAAAGTTAAAGATGATCCAACAAATAATCAGTACTTAATTTTAGGTCAGGAAACTCCTGCGTAAGGGTTAATGACTTCCTGTCTGTCCGTCAGAGACCTGCAGCGACTCGGGGAGCTGCAGACAGAACTTGCAGGAGCTGCTGATTTCTGTGCTACATACCTGCGCTGCCAGCTGCTGCTCATGAAGGTAGGAGTGTGTTCTTGTCTGATGTGTTTTCAGAGTCTCAGTTCCTGTTTAAGAACCTTGACGTCTTGTTTCAGGCTCTGCAGGAGAAGCTGTGGAACATGGCCGTCCCTCTCTGCCTCAAACAGAACGTCACAGCCACCGCAGCAGCTCAGCAGGTCAGCAAGCACAAACTCGCTGTGGTCACAGCAGCAGTGACTTGAATTCAAGTAACTTCTGCCCGTTTCTGTGCGACCGCAGATCCTGGAGGAAACCTACAAGCTGGAGTTTCTGTACAGCGGCTTGGAGAGCAGACAGGTGGCCACCATCCATCACGTTCGCCTCCAGGCCAAAGCTCTGCAGCTCATCCTGACGGCTCGCACCAGACAGGGGTAGGTGCATGAACACATCTGTACACACATCTGTAAACAGTTTAGATGTTTTACACGGCTGTCGTTTCTCCTTAGGCTGGATCTTCTCATCAGCAGCTGTGAGAAGTTTCTGCAGGAGGTGGAGTCTTTTCAGAGGTAACGTCTTCATTTCTTAGTTTGAAAACAAACAAAACACAAAGAGCTCCTAAAAGTTATTTTACATTTCTACCATCTTATTAAGCATACTGTTCTTTGGAAATTTACCTGTTCAGATTATGTTTTTCTGACAACTGAAACAGATTTTATGACACTTTTCTCATGTCAATATTTGTTTAGCTCCTACCTTCCACAGCACAACAGTAACTTTGTCCTCCAGGAGACAAATTGATCCTAAATCTTGAGCTAAATGTGGTCCTGTTCCCTCAGGCTGTTCCTGTCAGAGCTGCCCCACCTCCAGGACAGTTTTGTGGATAAACTTTTGGAGCTGATGCCTCGGCTGTCGTCCTGTAAGCCAGGAGAGCTGGTGAAGATCCTCCAGACAACCCTGAGACAGAGCGGCCTGCTGCAGCTCAAACTGCCTGAACAGGTGGAACAAACTGCAGTCAAGTATGTTTTTAGACAAAACTGCTGCTTGTTATAGAAATTCAGCACCGTTTTGTTTCCTAACAGATCCACCGTGCGACAGCCACCATCATCGAGCCGACGGGGGAGTCGGACAACCCGCTGAGGTTCACCACTGGCCTGGTGGTGGCGCTGGACATCGATGCTACACTGGAGCACGTCCAGGACCCCCAGAACACAATCAAAGTGCAGGTCAGCCTGAATGTGCTGCTGATTTTCAACTTTCTTTGCAAAGGTTTAGACAGAAACGCAGCCCGAGTTGAGTGCAGCTGGACGGAAGTTTTTTTATGTTATTAGTCAGTATCTGACACTCAGTTGTCTTTATTCAATGATTAAACAGACAAAAAGATTCTCAGTTTAGTGCTTTTTAGTTTAAAAGTTAACTGACCAGCGCAGCAAATTCACACCAGTTAGAACTGAACCAAATGATAATAAAAGTCCATTTGCAGTAAAGTTTTTTACTTTTTGTAAAACATTTTAACTTTTTTTAAGACTGGATAAAAATTAGACTTTTTTTTTTGCCTGGTTAGAACCGCGTTTGACTGTCCTCTAATTTAATTTAAGTCCTAACAACAGATTCCTTCCTTCTTTTTATCTGTTTATCTACGGCTGCAGATTCTGTACCCAGACGGCCAGAGTCATGTGATCCACCCCAAACCTGGAGACTTCAGAAAGCCCGGACCCAACAGACACAGACTCATCACACAGGTTTACCTGTCTCACACCGCGTGGACAGGTCAGTGGACAGACATGTCTCCAGCATTAGATCTGAAGGGTTCCCCACATTAAATTAATTTGTTTCTCTCAGAGCCGTCGCAGGTTGAGGTGCGCCTCCTGCTGGCCTACAGCTCCTCCTCCTCTCCTCCTTCCACCAAGTTGGGATGGAGCGACAGCATCGACAGCCTCCCGCCAGCAGAGGCCGCCGTCGAGGGAACGATTCTGTTCAGCAAGCCCGTTAAAGTCTTTATCATGCCCAAACCTGCCCGACGTTAATTGACCTTTAAATCAGAAACACATTTTCAGACTAAATGCAATAATTTATAGTTTATTTGTAAATTGCAAAAAAATGTTTTTTTTACTGTACAATTATTACACAAACAAACCCATGTGAGGGAGAAACATTTTCTTCTAATAAAATCATATTGATGCAACAATCTGCTTATTTTCCTCAAGACGTCCCATCTTTAATCTAAAATTAAAATTTGAACCTTTTTAAAATCAGATTTAAACAAATTAGTTATCTGATGTATGAATACTAGAAATGTTGATTCAAGCTTCAAAAAAGTGACGTGTTGCTACAGGAAGTGGAAATAAGATTCGGCTTAATGGAGAAAGGAAATTAAGGATTTGTACAAAGATGTCCAAACGGACAGGTTTTACTAAAGTTGTCCTCTGCAGCCCAGCGGGGGACGTCTAGGTTAAACTGTTGAACCCGTCGGAGGTTCAGATTCAGTGTTTCAGTCTTTGTGAAGCTGAAACATTTCATCTAAAGACGTCATCAGCAGGTTGAGTGGAAAACCCCGCCCACTTTGGCGCCCTGGACGGCCAGTTTGTTGTATTCAGCCACGGCCTTCTCAGTCTGGAGGACGCGGACTTCGACGCCTTTGTGCTTCACAAAGTCCAGAGTGGAAGAAGGAACCTGAGAGACGACAGAAGAGGAAACTTCAGCGCGATGGAATCTGTAAATCTGTCCGGTTTTCTGCCTGTGAGAGTTTTCACTCCTTCATTAAAGTGAAATCAATTATTGTGAAATTTATACCATTTTAACACGTTTTCTACTTTGACATTAAAAAAAAACCTTATTGATAAAACAAAAATGAGATGGGACAAAAAAATAAAGGCATTAGTGATTGTTTTGATGATCTTTTAAAGCCATTTAGCTCAGATCACGTCTAATCTCAGCCCCGAACTAAAGATATTTAGTCACTTTGGACTATATTTCTCCCACATCAAGATGCTGCCACCACCATGCTTCACTGGGAGGATAAAGGTTTCAAACCACGTGGACGTGGTTATAAAGTTCAGATGGGGGTGTTTTCATTTGTGCTTGAAAATGTAGCTGCATGCTACTTAATTTTAGGAGGTCTCCTGTCTTTATGGTGCTTCTTACACAGAAACCTTTCAGAACAGGGGATTTCTGGTGGTAGAATTTAAAAGCAAAGTGCACGAGTACATTTGCACACAATACTTTAGGGTTTTAAATTTCACTCTGTAATTTGTAATGTATGTTGGTCCATTACACAAAATCCCACAGCATGACTGTTTTATTTTGAGTAAGCAACACATGGGAAAAATCTAAATGGGACAAATACTCGAAATTCTTTAACTTCCAGCCTCCATGTAAACCAACACAAGGCAACACGTCCTGCAAACTATTGCCACCAACTTCCCCACCGTCAACAGAACCCGTGGTTCAAACACGTTGAAGTAAAGTTTGATCGTCTTCTGTAAGCTGCTCCTTTAGGGACATCCTGGAACCTATCATACGATCTACATCCACAGAAACGCTGTGGATCTACTGGAAGAGTGTGCTGTGACTCAGTGTTTGTAACTTTTTGAATTGTTTTACTTCATTTACAACATAATTCCCCTTAGAAATACATTAAGATCTCTTTAAATTCTTGAAAAACATGGTTCTCTGAGCTCGACTTCAGTGCACCGTCTTTATTTTTCTCTTCTTGTGCTACTTTTAGCTTCAGTTTTTAGCTTCTGTTTGGTTTGTTTTAACTTCAGAGAATGTCAGCGAAGTCATTCGGCGTTCAGTGAATTTTCAGAGAAAATGCATTTTTTCCAGGATAATTTGTTTCATTTTACTAAACTGATTAATTGAAGTCAGTGGTGTTTTTGTTGGCGTCGTACCTGCAGAGCCTCGTTCATTCCTCTCCCGATGACCAGTAGGTCTACTCCTTTCTTCAGCACCTCCTCCAGGTCTGCAGGTTGAACTCCTGGGTAATGCTGCAGAGGGGAGAGCGGCTGCTCAATGTCACAAACACGCTTCGGAGAAAAGGATTTTATCATCTTTACAGCAGGCGTCTGGACCAGATTTCAGTCTAAATCCTGGATCTGGTTTACTCACGTTGGTCCCGGTCTCAATCCAGTCCCAGGCCCGGCTCCCTCCAGGCCAGACCTTACAGTCCTTGTAGCTGGAGGTGCTTCCCTTCACCTTCATGAGGCCCCAGGAGAGGGAGGAGATTTCTGGAGAGGACATGGCTCTAACAGGGAGGAAACAAGATAATGACTTCTTTAATTACCTGTTAAAATGTGTTGCTGTTACTTTACTATAAGAGAGTTACCTATCCTGAGTGTATTCTGGCTCTGTAATCATTTGTAAATTGTTAAAATGATGAGAAACACACCTGTTCAAGACATGATAGGAGAGCTAAAAGGGTTAAATCAGATACAAAACTGTCAGCTGTCATATGAGCTGCCTGGAGGTTATTTTAGTACCACAGACTGACCAAAGCTTCTCATCAAACTAAAACAAATACCTGATAAACTCTGTTATTATATGTGCACAAACCTCAGCTGATGGTAATCTGAAACATAAGATGGAAGCTTGTATTTTAGATTTATTTAGATTTTTAGGGCCATGCACAAAGAAAAAGAAAACAAGACCTGTGCTGCTGCTGCTAACCCTGGAGTGGATGTCAACAGTCTGGACCCGCTCCTGGAAAAGTTCTTCCTCCTTTGCTTTAAAGGGAGAGATATGAACGCCGACTTCACTCAGCTTGGTTTGACATCCCACCACAGACAAACACGTTAACGTTTCTGTAACGTCACCCCTCCCCAAAGAGCTACAAGCTGGAAACGTGGCATAAAGCCGGAACCACCAGCTAAATCTGGGTCCAAACAGGTTCTGTGGAAGCGTGTTGGACTCGGTAATAAATCAATAAATAAAACTTGAAAATAAGCATCACAGCTGTCAACCATAAGAGGTTAGTGCTTAAAGAAAAAACTTCCCCCATTAATCAAACATGGATTTCAGTGCTGGGGTTTAGCCTGATGGATAAACTGAAGGAAGATCATGTGAGAACACAGGTTCATCCCTTGAGTTAGGTGTCGTAGTTTCTGACTGAGTCAAAGGACTCAGGACTTTACAGATTAAAACAGGACAGGATGTCCTGCCTGTTGTATTTCAGTGTTGGTGTTTATACACAGCATCCACTGAAGAAGAGTTAATCCTAATCCTCAGGACCACCTGCACCTTTCAGAAACTCTTTTTCATTTAATTAGCTCCAAAAAGACCGATTAATCGATTCATTTAAATCTAGTTTTCTGAACTAAGAGAAAAATCAGATTTTTCTTCATCTGGAGTCAAACCAAACCGGCTCAGCGTCACTGAAAGTATCTGAAACCTAAAACAGTCTGAAAACATTGATCAGTTTTAATCAGAAAACATTGATCAGGTTAGTTACCGGAAGAGGAAGAGTCCAAAGCAGCTTAAATTAAACAAAAACCTTCTCTCCACGAGCGAATTATCTTCTGACCCAGTTCGACGTTAAAAGGATTGAAACCTAACATTCAACCGAGCAAACACGGCAGCCATATTGGTGCAGGAGGCCACGCCCCCTCAGGGCGGAAGTAACAAACTTAAACAGGAAATAGCGTCTTCTTAAAAATAATTTACTATAAACTTCAGCTTTGTATGGTTTATGGCATTCAAATACCTAAAAATCCTTCAACATAAAAACAATTTTATAAAAGATAAAAATACTATTTTTTTTAATTTAACCTTTATTTAATCAGGAAATCAGATCTCCCAAAAGTCAAGATTAGCAGCTAGTTGTACATAAATAGTACAAAATAAATCAGTATATGTGTATATGCTTGCTGACATTTGGATCCACTGAGATCCTAAACAGTCAAATGATGCAATTTAACGTTTAACAAAATAAAGCAAAAGGTTCCTACAGATTCTGATGGACGTGTGTGTCTGCTTTCAGCTACAAAAACACATTCTTCCCCTCAAACAAGAAACTGTACAGGACACAAATGAGTGCTGGCATTTTTATTTTTAAATTTTAGACAATTAAAGACCTATTTACACATTACTGCTCATGACTCAGCTTCACCAGAACAGTGTTTAAATCATTTCAGTAAACATCGGCGATGACACTCCTCATGTGCTCAACAATCTTCCATCTGCAGTTTCTGAAAATAAAAGCAAGTTTCAGTTTCTTTATTCAGCATTCATGTCTAACATTCTCCAGCGTTATTGGTGTGGGCGTCATGTTCCCAGTGAGTCCAAACAAACGCTGCTGCAGACGCCTGCGCCGTCACAGAGACTCACAGGGACGGTCTTTGTTTTATGGTCAAGTCCACAGCGAGTCAGGAACTGAGGATCCTGAAAGCCTTGGTATGTGACCAACCCAAAAACCCAAAACCACAGGAGACCCAACATGCAGGGAAAACTCAGCCATGCTGCTACATTAATCAGTCAAGTTTTCATTCAAATAATACGTCCCAGCAGGAAGTAGTAGCTGCTTCTAGTTACTAAAACCTCCTGTAGTAAACAGAAAGCCCTGAATATGGCTAAATAAAAC
Organism: Kryptolebias brasiliensis; assembly: GCA_028566095.1. Taxonomy (NCBI): domain Eukaryota; kingdom Metazoa; phylum Chordata; class Actinopteri; order Cyprinodontiformes; family Rivulidae; genus Kryptolebias; species Kryptolebias brasiliensis. The sequence goes on from JAOXNZ010000091.1 coordinate 1,121,213, forward strand.
TAAACATATCAGGCAGGTTTAATGCTGAGGTCCTACAGTGAAAGGCATCGAGACAGACCTCAGATTTCTTCTGTTGATTCCCTGCAGAAGCTTCAGGTCGTCTCTGCAGCAGCTGAAATCTGAGGAAACAACCCAGAAACATCAAAATGAGATTTTTTTCCCACTGAGGGGTTCAGCTCAGCTACACTGCTCCCCTTTGAGTTCATTCAATCTGCAGCACGTCATTTTATACACTTAACACCAGCAAAGAGTAAATCAAACCAAATTTACAGAAGAATGCAAACAGAAATCTTTTCCTCTTGTTCACATAGATCCGTTTTGCTTCCAAATAAAATGTGTTTAAAGTTAAGACATTGTGTTTCAGCGCTTATACCAGGACTCCAGACACAGCAGAGAGGAGACCAACGATGCCTGACGCTGAGTTTCTGTAGCACCGGCATTTAAACAAACCAGCTGATGGAGCAGCTGGCTGCAGATACAACAGTGCTGCTGGAGTCAAACAAATCCTCCACAACTTACCACAAACATGGACTCCTGAGACGCTTCTCTGACACATTCATCACCTAAAAAGACAAATGTCTGTTAGCAAATAAAACAGTAAATCTCACCAACCAGACATTTTAGTTTATTCAATACATGCAGAACATCTTAGTTTTTTTATTGTTACGGTTTTTGCATTAATTCTAACTTTACTATTATTATTTTAAGTGAATTGTACAGCAAATCTCCTGGATTCTGAGAATGAAAAACAAAAACCTAACCAGAGCATAAATAGAGATTGAGAACCATGTTCCACTAAATTAAGATGCTGAACAGTTTTATGACTCAGGTGTAAACTGAATTCATCTAAACAAACTGCAAGAAGCTTGAAACCTCAAACCTCAGAGATAATCGTGTTTCAGCAACATCACCAGGACTCCAGACACAAACAACCTGGAGACCAACGATGCCAGATGCTGAGTTTCTTTAGCACTGACTTTTGAACAAACCAGCTGATGAGCAGCTGGCTGCAGATACCACACAGTGCTGTTCTGCATGTTCCTCAGACAAACTTACTGTAAGTAATCCCAACTCCATGATTTAATGCAGAACATCAGGAAGCAGAAGACTATGATCTGCCAAATCCACGGCCTAAAAGACAAACAACTTCCTGTTAAAATGAAACATGGACGCCAAAAGCTTCACATCTTGTTTCACACAACATAAATAAAAGGTAAAGCTTCCCATGCTTTGTGTCCTGCAGTATATCCCACCAAGCTCACAGCAGAACAGGTGGGTAAAGCAAACTACAGATTTAATCTCCGAGGCATTTCCAACGACCCGACCCGACCCTACAGTGAAGAGTCTGTCGGGACAGACCTCAGGATTTGCCACAATAAAGATGTGATAAACCATTAAATAACTGGTTGCAGCATTTTACAGCAACCTGAGATAAAAACCGACAAGCGACTTTTAGCGAGTTTGGAAATGATAAATAGGTGTAATTAATTCCTCTGGCATCAATTTATGTTTATAACTCCAACCTTTACTTACATTAACATGTGTGCATCACAAGGAGGAAACCTGGGCACAGAAGGATGAATAAATGTGAGAACGTCGTACAAAAACAATCAGTTTATTCCATCTCAGGGCAGCAGGTTGTTCAGAAAGGCATCTGTCACTCACACTTCAGAGCAGTTGAACATTTTCAGCCATTCATCATAACTCTTAAAACAACAAATACATGAACCCGACTCACCCAGCAGGCCTGAGCTCATCTCCAACACCTGACAGAGAAACAAAAAGAAGTTTACGAACAGTGGCCTTTAAAGACATCTTATATCTTCCAGATGTCCCTTCTCATCAGTAACACTGCTGCAGAGGGTTAACAGCAGTGGGTTGCAGGAGAAACAGTTGCTCTTTGCACTGTATGAGCTCTGTGGTCCACCTGACAGAACCAGAACTCAAACTGTGCCAACAGTACACCCCCCTCCCAAAACAAAGGTGTCTTTATTACACATTTATGCATCAACATCCGATCATTATCTGAGTTCTGTCACAGCTGTTTATGAAGCACAACAGGCTGGACTGTGATGGTAAAGATTTTACAGTTTCATCAAACACCAGGTTTGAGTAAAACCTTCATGAGGTCTGATGTGAGTCCAGGTCAGTGAAGAGCTGTGGAGACTTCACATCTAAAATATATAACATTAGCTCTGAGTGAATAACTAGTATTGGAATCCTAGAAGTATTTGTGCTACAGTGACTCTGTACAGTTTTCCTCACCTGGAACAGGTGGTCAGCCAACAGGAAGGTTCCTAGCATCATAAGGACCCGGCTCCAAGTCGACACCTGTGGTAGAAAGGGGTCAGGAGTTAGTGACGGTTTAAACAGTCCGACCCTTCAGGACATTTTCTGCTCAGAAAAATAACAAAAATAAGTCTTTTGTCAGGATGTTAGTTTGATCATGAACAGAATCTGCACCTCCAGGATGTGCAGAGCATCAGCAGCTCCAGCTAAACAAGGTTAAACTTTATTAAAGTGGAGCAGATATTTGATATTTTTCCACATTTTATAGAAAAAGGACATTACCCACTCCATCTCTTTCTTAAACACTAATCTTAAAGCAGTGTATTATGTTAAGACATTAAATAAAGGGGCACAGCTGCCTCCAAGCAGTGTGGGAAATCACTTCACATTATAATATTTGAATAATTAGGACTGAATGTGCCAGGCCTCATTGTCACCGTTCAGCAACTGATGATGCAGACGTGAAAGCACAACCTGACAGGATTTCTCTGACCACCACTGCTCTGGAATCAGCCACTGAGCAGGAAAATCCCAAATAATGAGAGCAAACTGTGGTCATTCAAAACAACTTCTGACTCAGGGAAACTAATAAAATCACGTCAAGAGGAACACTCACATTCATTAGCCGTATTATGCAGAAGAACATGGTTAAAACGGTTGTAAAAGTACAAATAGCTTTTCAAAAATTCAATTTTTTGCACATTCTGCAACTTTATTGCAAAGATATCTTAGCTCACATAATAAGAACTAAACTTTAACACCCTCAGTCTTTATTTTTATTAGTTAACATGTTGCTGCATAAACTACAGCCTGGTATTTATGTGTATTGATACCGATAAGTTTTAAATCACGCTGATCCTCCGCCACGTGTCACCGAAGACAAAACACTTTATTCTTTTTAAGAACATAAACTTTGATCCCAATCACGGAGACAGAGCTTTAACCATCCATCCCCGCGGTTTAACGCGAAGTTAAACACTGCAGGCCTTATTTGAGGCAGCACATTTGGAGAAACCAGTTTAGCTTCAAGCTAAATCGGAGCTAAAGTGCTAATGCTAACTGCACGCGGAGCAGTAAGCGTTCACATCACGTTCTGTTCGTTAATAGAAGCTGAATGTACAAAACTGCCGGTGAAGACTATTAATTATTATTATTATTACACATCAGTGTTTAAAACTAATGAATTACAATTTCGTCCTCACCTGTTTCCCGTACGCTCATGTTTCAATGCTCAAACTGCGAAGCAAACGACGAAAGAGAACCGGCAACCGTCTGCAGGACGCTTTAAAGGCGGCTTTACGACACTTGGAGCTGCTTTTCGGTAAGACGTCAGTTTCCTGCCATATAGTGGATAATTAACAGAACTACATCGAGTTGAACTTCTGCTTTCTACTTTCAAAATAGTTGGTATCAAATGGTAAAAATCAAAGGCAAAATACAAAAGACACAATTTAATATATGTTCACAGTCAAAGAATACAGCTCAGATTTATCTCTCAAATATAAATCTTTAAAATCTGTCGTCGCACAGCGCTTTTGCGCGAACGGATGACGTCACTCTCCTGCGACAAACAAACACCGTTTCCACCGTGATGAAGACAGCATGATGGAAGTCTCCGCTTCTTCTGTGTCTCTCAGAGAGTTTGGCTGCGAACAGACTTTACTGTCTCGGCCTGATGGATCAGCTTCTTTCGTTCAGGGTAATAAAGTTTTGTTGTTTTTTCTGACTTACAAACAGGTTCCAGGAGCCGCAGCTGCTTAAGATTCAGTTTAAATCGGTCTGAGGAGTTTTATTTATCTAAATAATGTCTGATAAAACATCTTAAAGGTGGGGAAAGAAGATAAGTGAGTAAATGTGAAATTAAATGAAGGAAAAGGCAAGTTTTGTGCCGATAAATTTAATGTATTTTCTGCACTTACACATAGTACTTTAAGTAAATTAAACTAAAATCACGTGATGTTTATTCTGTCTCTGTGACATTTATCATAAAGGTGTTTGTTAATGCTGAGTAAATAAGCATCTTTATTATTTTATTTTTCTTTTGAAAAAGTCTTATCCTCTCTGTAAAGCATCCTTGAGTTTCATGAAAGGCACAGTATACATTTAAGTTTTTATTATTATTGTTATTTTCTGGTTATTGTTGGATAAATATTTCTGTTCTTCTTTCTTTTCTGTATGAAGGCGACACAAGCGTGATGGCCGGAGTGTACGGACCCGCTGAGGTCAAAGTCAGCAAGGAAATCTACGACCGAGCGACCCTGGAGGTGCTGATCCAGCCTAAAGTGGGACTGCCGGGTAATTCCCAGTCTGAGGAATGAAAGTCCTGAATGTGCTGAAAGTTTAATATGGTGGAAACACAAGAAACTGAAGGAAGTTCACTTTTGTTTCATCTCAAAGTAAATGCATGAGTTCGAAGCTGAACAGGTGAAGCTTTTCTTCAAGACACAAACTGTTAAATCTTTTAAAGAGACTGAGAACCACGAGAGCAAAGTCAGGAATTTAACCTTTCAGATGCTGTTTTTAGTTTGTCTTTTTAACTTCTTTAGAGGCTGACTGAAGGGTTTGAGTTAATTTTTTATTGTTCTTCACTTTACTTATCGACATATAAAACACTTAAGTGTGGAGGAGGGGATTGAAGTAATTCTGACATTAGTGCTGCACAAAGATGTGCTCTCTTTAGTTGCATAATTCCCCCATAAATGATCTTTTAAAGACAGTTGGGAAGTTTTCTGACAAAAAAAACTTGATTTTGTTTTGTTCTAATTTTCATTCATTTGATTATTTTTTATCAGATACAAGTAC
>JAOXNZ010000091.1:1129761-1140317 GCA_028566095.1 Kryptolebias brasiliensis
ATAAAGTTTTTACTTCTTCCAACCTTAAAGGTTTCCTAAAATATTTTTAAAACATTCAACATTTCTATAATTTATCTTATCTAATAATTATTTATCTTATAGAACTGTTGCACCAATATAATCAATATTTCTTCTTAAAAACCCTTCAGATAGTTTCACCTTAAGTGTAAATGCATTTGTCTGTTATTGTTTTTGATTTTGGGAACGTTTTAACATCGCAGGAAACATTTCAGGGTGATGTGCTCAGAGCTAATTACGTGGTTATTATTCAGTGATATCTTGTTATTACACGTTTGTTAATAAACTACAGTGTCACTGTTGTCTTCTGTTTGAGCTGTGATGTAAAGTGATTCTTTCGTTCTATGAGACTCATTTTCTGTTTCAACGTTTAAACTCAAACCAGTTCAGTCAGAAAACATTTTTTATTTTCATCAGACTTTTTGTTGCAAGAATTTTGGACCAAATAAAGGCAGAAATCAAAGCTTGGTTTGGTAACTTGCCATGCAGACAGCAGCTTCTCAGCTTTTTTTATTGTTTTACTCTTTAAAAAACGTGATTTTTTTTTTGTCTGAAGCAGCCATTCTCTGGAGGAGAAAACATCTGGATTAACAACCTGGTTGTTTGGATATTTTTGGCACTTTTCCTCACAGGTTTGCTGCCGTCTGTCATTTTTTTAGCACTTTACATCCAGATGTTTTTCAAAATCTTGCATTTTATGTTTTAAAATGTTTGCACATGAGATTCTTATTTGTTTGAATATATTTTGGCACAAGTCTTTTCTCAAAATAAACTTCAGAGGCAGTCTGTCTGCAGGTGGACATGAAGCTGTGGACTTTCTCCTGAGGCTCGTCCTGCACCTTTCATCAGAACGTCCCACAGCCGAGTCCATCAGGATTTGTCCCTTTGCTGTAAACCTGCAGACTAACTCTGCCTCCATTCCAAGGTTGAGGAAAACTCTTTAACCGCTGTTTTAAAGTTAAGCCTAACACGGAGTGAGATCTACAGCTCAGATTGAATAAAGCTTCTATGTGAAATCAGTGTAAAGAACATCTTCTGTACATGAGCTCTGCTCTGTTTGCATGAAGGATTATTTTACAGATGGCGTGCTGATGTTTGTGCAGGCAGCTGATCTTAGGGGGGTTTTGCAGACAGATAGGAGATGAGCGCAGCGATGGCGCAGATGTACGTGATGATTCCGAACACGATGGAGAGCACGGAGAGCCACAGGGCCTGGCGAGAGGCTGCGTTGGCGCCCTGAAAATCCCCCTGAGCCGATGCCTTGTTGGTCTGAAAAACAAACAACAGAAAGATGAGGATGAGTGGTTCCAAAAAAAAGAGAGAAAGTCATTTTCCCTCCTCCTCTCAGTCCAATCACTAATCCCACATTATGTTCCATGTCTGAATTCCAAACAGCCTTTGGGATTCATCAGTTTTTCGTCCCGTGTCCTCCCTCCAGTCCTTGCTTTTGACTTTGACCCCTCCTTTATTCTCAGTATTGGAAATCATTCAGCATGAAGGTTCTTTTTTATGGCTCTAATTAAACCCTAACAAAGGCTATGATCCAATCAACAGGGCGCTTTAAAGGCTTTAATGGATTTCTATCACCCCACCCAATAAACAGATTTTAATTGTAATGCATATCGCCCGCTGCTTTTCATGCCAGAGTTTTAAACTGAGATCATTTTATGCTGAGAAATAACAGAGTTGTAGCTGTTTGGGTCAAACTTTCTAAATTTCTAAAGATATGCAAAAACTAAAAACTAATCTCACCAAATCTTAGCTCAGTATCTGTAAAACCGACTGAATTATAAACATTTTCATATTTACTAAGGTTGCTTTGCTGTGGCGGCCATCTTGAGTTGGGTTGACTACAGTTGACTACAGATGAACACGCACACACACACACACACAAACGTTTGTATTTCTATCCTCATTAGGGTGATTTATTGACTTACCCAGACTCTAACCCTAAACCTGACCCCTAACCCAAAAATGATGTTCCACCGTGTTAGAACCAGGCTTTGGTTCCCATAAGGATTACCGGTTCTGACAAGGTAGGTAATTCTACCAGAACAAAAACCAGGTACACACACACAAACACACACACCCACACACACAGGTACACACACAGGTAAAGAACTCATTTGTTTCTTTGAGAAACAAAGGGGTTTATCTGTAGCTTGTTTTAAATAGATGTTATTGTTCCAAACTAAAACTTATCACGTTAGTGTTAGTGCAGACATTAGTGTAAAGTTGTGTCGTTTCAGCTCCGGCTGCTGTTACCTTCTGAGAAAGGTAGAAGGCTGCGATGCCCAGAGGCCAGAAGCAGCAGAGCATGGAGAAGAAGGCCAGACCCAGGTAGTCCTGAGGGATCATCAGAGGAAAGCTGCTCTCGCTGTCCGTGTCGCTCAGGTCATCGATGGACGAGTCCTGGGTTCAAACAGAGGACACTCAGGGACACTTTAGGGAAACAAACAAACGACTGCAACCCCATCTGCGTCTGCTGATTTGGTTTGTTTAGCAGATACTGACATTGTTGCTTTTCCGGTTTTTAAATCATTTTTTGTATGTTTTTGAATCCATCAAAACCTTCGGCTCATTCAGGAGATGGAAGCTCTGACTTATGGTTTTATAACTTTTATACTTTTCAAAATATTTAACTTTATTTACAAAAATGTTCCCCACAGAAATACATGGAGATCTCCTGAGTTCCTTTAAAACATGGTTCTGTTTGAAATCTGCTGCCTCGGCTTTGGGCTTCTGTGCTTTAGCTACTGTGTTGCTGCTTTTAGCTAGTGTTTCACTACTTTTAGCTACCATTCTGCTACTGTTAGCTTCTAGCTAGCCTGTTGCTACATTTGGCTGTCAGCTAGTGTTCTCCATTTTTAGCTAGCATTTTGCTTCTTTTAGCGTTAGATCCCTCCACACACATGCAGTTGGCTTTGGTTTAAATTGATTTTAAAAGCAGTTTAAATGCCTAAAATCTCTGATATTGTGGATAAAATTTAAGGTTATTGTGACGATGTGAATAAATCTTTATGTCACTGAAGAATCACCCAGAGAAAAGAGACCATTACTAATAAAAAGATGTACCGTGTATTTTTGTTTTGTGTCATTTTTGAACATTTTATTAAATCCGACACGCTGGGTTTCCTTCAGCTTTTTAAACTTTTAGCTGTAAAGTTCTGAGCCGATGAAAGAATCTTTAACCAACAAATAAAACCCAAACCAGCAGAGAAATGAGAGAATTTGACTAAAATAACTAAATCAAGTACCTTAAATATAAAAGCATGCAAAATAATCAGCTTTAAAGTTAAATCACTGCTCATGAGAGCAGAAAAGTCTGCTGTTCTGATATTTTCCTGTCTTGAAGAACAGAAGAAAACTCTGTTTGTGACTGAATGAGGTCATCTGATCGTGTGTGTGTGTATATTTATATATATTTATATATATGTATATATATTAGAGCTGACTTCCTCCCCCCGGCCAGGCTGCTCTGCTTGTTGTGTTATGTGCACGATCCCGCTGTGAACCTCATCAAGAACGCTCACACAACAACAACAACAACAACGAAATCTTTTTATTTGCAGAAACCCTGAAAGAAATGGAGCTCGACGTGAGACCGACTGGTTTGAAGAGCTGTCCTTTGGAACTGAAATTTCTCCAAATCTTTCCATTACACACATCAGTACGCAGATCTAATGACCCCTGAATAATGAGGACACATCGTTTGTTTTTTACAAAAAAGATTTAACTGTCTTCTGTTAAATGATGAGGTTTTTTTAGCTTTAATTCAAATTTGATCAACTCTGAGGTAAAAATGAGCTTTTTTCTTTTACAACTCAGGAATGTTTCCAAGATCAATCCCATCCTTTCTAACAATGATATGAAGATGATTATCCCAGCATTAATCAGCACCAGGCTGGATTTTTGTAACTCTCTTTATTTTGGCTTTAGTGGGTCTTTATTGACCCGTCTTCAGCTGGTCCAGAACTCTGCTGCCGGACCTTTAAGAGGAACCAGGTAAAGACACAGTATCACTCCTGTATTAATGGATTCAATCATTCTCCTGTTTGTTATTCTCACCCACCGCCATGAAGGAAGGCAATCATGTGTCTCTACAAGTGATTAACTTTTGGAATCAACCTAATTCAAGATGGCCGCCTCAGCTAATTGCCCTTAGCCAACACATAGCTAAACTTGGTGTGGTAGTAGCTGAGAGTCCTGCTCATCACACACTCTGAGCGCTGACTGATCTAAGTTTAAAATTTGGAGATAAAAAGCAGCGGGCGATATGCATTCATGAGAAGAAATGGTACTTTTTAATTTAGTTTATTTTTAGTACTTTTCAGACTTTTTATTGTTTGTTTTTTTGCTCATTACTTTGGTCAACTGCTGTTCTTCTGTTGTTTCTAAGCTGCTCTTTGGAAACTATAAAATCCAACATAAAAAACTTTTACTGAACTGCATCAGACGGTGCCATTTGAAAGAGTTTACTTTCCAAATATGTTGAGATGCAACTCTGAAATGTGGCTCAATGTAAACAAAGCTGAAGCTGCTATAAACCCGGTAAACCCTCGTCACATGACTGACCTCCATCAGGCTGTGGTCCGTGAAGGTAAACAAACGCCTGGTAGTTGGCAACTGGTTGCAAATTTAGTTTCAATATTTTAAATTTAAAGACACATTAACCACTGATAAGAGAAAAATATTATGAGTTTGTTTCCTACTTTTTTGTCTGGTCTTCATTACTTTGCAAAGAGTTGCTTTAAAACACACTTTGATTATTAATAAAGTTAATTCAGTTTTCATTATTATTCTCCTAACGACACATTTAGGACACAGAGAGAAGTCATTAGTTGTAATGTTTGAGTTCATCTCTGCATATTTAATGAGTTTTCTGTAGCTCATTAAGCAGAGCTCCCATCATCCACCTCAACAGTAATAACTTCTTTATATTTGTGCAGCGAACCCCTAACAACAATAAACCCTTAGCAGTGCTTTAAAATCATCAAATAAAACAACAGACAATATAAACCTGAGCGTATGATAGAACGTTACTCATGGCCTTTTTGTTCTGACTACCAGAGGAAAAGAGGCCATATAACCATATATTACAACGTTTTTAATTATTTAGAAAGACATCATGTGTCCACTACAGTGGACATCAGAAGGACATTCATGTGAAACTGAACCATTAGATAATTAATCCTCTATTAATAAGGTTCTGTTTAACCGGCCTCACCTGTTGATGTACAATACATCCCTTAATGATAGAAAAACAGAATGAAGTGAAGGAAATAACTTCAAATGTCCACTATTGAGGACATTTATTAAACACTGAGGGAAAATATTGTTTCAATACTTTAGAAAATGATTTAAAATGTTTTGGTTTGAAGAAAAAGAGGAAGTTCCTCAAACTCCACCGCTTCAGATTTAACATTTTAACGTCCTAAATGTCCTTCACAGGACAGGGTGGGACATGTGCCAGTTTAAAAAAATGTCCATCACAGAGGACAGATCTGAACATAACAGCTAAACATATAAAAGATGAAATATATCAAATATAATAGTTTGCGGTGGCCTGAAGCCTGACAGGTAAAACAGATGTTTGGTTAAAGTTTGCTCTTCCTTTCCAAAGTAAAGCTCTGAACTCTTATTTAATTATGTCCAAAACCATTTATCCTCCTGTTGTTCAAAGACTGACATGTTTTAGAGCAAAGCTGAATCCTTTCACTAATGGAAAACAAAGGATGAGTCTGAGGTCGCTCTAAGGTTTACTCCCCACAAACTCCAGCATCTTCATCACTTTCCTGCTGCACAGTAAACGTTTTCTCATCTGCCGTATTCGTGTCCATGAGGAGCGAACGCTCGAGCCCAGAGGATTCTACTGGTTCCTGGTTCTGCGTCCATCAGGACAGGACAGCCTGCTCGGTTCACCACGGGGCTCTAAACCTGACCTTGGAGGAATCTGCAACACCTGCAGAACATCTCATTCAGACTCAGAAAACATTTCTAGTTGTCCTGAAGGTTCAGAGGAATCAAAAATATCTTCCTGAAAAGTGCAGCGGTGTCAGAACGTGCTCTGCAGCAGGAAAGTATCTTTATATAACCGGGTTTTCTGACAGAAAGAACTGAACTGCTGCCTACCTTAAAGTGCACGGCTCATATTTCTATTTTGGTTTCATCTCTGGCTGAAAAATATAAAGATCTTCTGTTCCTTTATAGAAAACTACAGTAAGGCAAGAATAAATCCAGCACAAGTGAGATATTTGCTGTGCTTCTTTCTTAGAAACAACATATTTTAAATTTAGCCCATTGGTTGACTTTTTACTACTTTCACTACTTTTTGTTAATATTTAAAGTCTTTTCTTTGACACTTTTTAAGGAAACTTGAGGACTTTTGTAAGAAGGATATTGGTTAGTAATTAACTGATGTATGTGGTAACATTTTCTTACACATATTGATGCGTTTCCTTTAAAAATAGAAGCTAAAGAGGCTAAACTACTAAAAAAAAAAAAGCCCAGTCGCCTCTGATTGGTCAATTCTTCTGGTTTTATCAGGCTCCGCCCATCAGTTTGGCTAAAATGAAAGATTAAAGGAAATCATCTAATCGGACAAAAAGGTGTTTAAGTGCAGGAAAACTACAGATTATCTGTAAGACAACTTTTCTTATTGCCTGTTGCCATGAAAGGCGGGCAATCATGTATTTGCCTGTGTCTGAGTGGTGATTTTTCTGTCTGTTAGTAAAATATCTCATAAACCGCTGGGCGAACTGTAACGAAACTCTCTGAACATAATCATCAGATCTTCATCTACAAATGATCACCATTTGGAGTCAAGATTTAAGATGGCCGCCACAGCTAATAGACTAATCGACTCAGTCAGTTTTACAGATATTGAACTAAAATTTGTTTTGGTAGTAGCTGAGAGTCATCCCCAACCAGTCAGGTGACATCTATGTTTAAGGAAAGCTACCTTTTGCTTTGCTTTTTGATATTTTGCTAACAAACAGACAGAGTTAAGCATTTATATGATCGGCCATCTTTCCTTTTGCTAAGCTTTAAATCTGAAGGACTTCCTGTAGGATGTCTTACGTCAGAGTCAGGAAGCAGGTCGTCCTCATCGTCCATGCCGTAGGACCCCCCGTGGAAGTCCTGCGTCTCGGCCAGCAGCTTCCTCTCCAGGGTCGAGCCGGGCCTGACGTCCACAAAGGTGGTCTCCAGGTAGTCTTTGCTCAGCAGGGAGTCCGCCTGGCCCCAGATGGGGGCCGCTGGGTAAAAGGACTCCAGTGTGCGAGGTAAGGAGCACGGGTCCAACAGCTGCTGCTGCTGAAGCTCAGGAGGATGTCCACAGAAGCTCCTCCACGCTAAGGGAGGGTAGGCCCGGTCCTCCTCACACCGAACCAGGACCCCCTTAAACAGCCCCACCTTGGCCTGACCCGGTCCAGTTCCCAGCCCTGGCCCGGATACTCGGTTGTTACTGATGTTTTCTCCCAGAAGAGGGTGGTCCAAGTCGTTTATCTTTTCCATCTGTGTCTTTTAAAACCACAGAAGAGGCCACGGCGTCAACAACCAAAAATAATCTACAAATCGGTTCAGATGAAGGCAGCTGCTTCAGTGTTTCAGTGATAATCTGTCTTTAATCCCATTCTTTAATTTTTCTCTTGTTACAGGTTCGACTGAAGGGGCTGTTTTCCTCACATCGTAAACATTTATTTTCAAGCTTTATCGCGCTCTGTTTTTCCCATGACGCCCATTTCTCGTGACTGAACGTGTCTGGATTGACTAAAGTTAGCCAGGTCAGCTCTCAGAAGACAAATGTGGTGATCAGGGACCTCGTAGGCTCAGTTAATCCACAAAAACAGTCCTTCTCTTCAGCTGGGTGGCATGAAAATGGGGAATGGTGATAAGGATTATATACAAAAAAGACAAACCCACCCAAACGGTGGTGAGAATAAAGATGGCCTCACTGTGCCTCAGTGGGTAAAACCATCCCCTCCAGCCTTATTAAAGCAGTGGTGCAGTGGTGCAGTGGTGCAGTGGATGGAGGTGGTTAATCTGAAAAACAAAGAGGCTCCAGAAATAGATTCCTACGGTGCACAGCAGCCTCCCTTTTCTCCTTTTGTCGCAGCAGGAAGCGATAACGAGGAAACCAAAGTCCAGTGTTGATTCACGGCCGTGGTTCTGCTGCTTGGTTTGGCGGCTCTCCAGCAGAACATTTCATTTTAATGCGCCCCATTTGCATTAAAAGCTTTTTTCACTCAGGACGGATGAGGACTCGGGGCTCCAGAGGGGACGACGATGAGGTCTGTTAAGAGAAGAACAAGATGCACACAAATTATTTAGATTAGGCAGCTTGACGTTACATTTCACACGCAGGGTTCTGTTCGTAAGACTTGTGGGTCCAGTTTGAGCTCAGTTTTCTTCACCTACATTAAGCAGGTTAACACAAACACTAAGAGCCACAAGAAGCAGCACAACTGATCAATGTTCCTTTACTGACTCCTGAGGCGCTCAGCAGACCTCAGAGTCCAACAGGTTGTTTTCACAGAGACTCCTGGACCCGTATATGAAGTTATTATTATCTGACTCATTCATTATATTTCTGCCCCAAGTGAATTCCTAACGTCAAACTTTAGGACTGGATGAGTTTAGTTAATAAACTGTATGAACGGCTGCTTACAGAGGTTTCTATTTTAAAGGAAACCAGAACATTTCTGAAAAGAATATAAGGGATTTCAAACAGCTAAAATCTGACATCCATCAACTTTCTTCTAATAAAAGATCATTAAATATTTGGGACTTCCTTCTGTAAGAATCTGAGCTGATGTTATGATGTAAAAACTGTAGAAGAAGAGTAAAGAGAACCAAGATCAGACGAAGCGTTGAAGCTTGGCTCATTAGGGTCACTATGGTAACCATGCACCTGCGTCTCTCACTCCCTGACAGAGCTCCTACTGAGGCTTGGAGACAAAAATGCAGAGTAGAAAGAAAGCCTCAAACAAACAGTCGCTGTGCAAAAATTACACGTCCTGTTAAAAATATGTTTGAACCATGAGCAGCAGAAGCGTCTGGACGTCACAGATGGAAGTTTTTATGCATTCAGTGTTTTATGTGTAAAAAGATTATTTGCTTCCAGTTTTGAGGGTAAAATTCTCAGCTCCAATAGAATGGAAGTCATTGAGTTTGGGTGAGTGTTCTCTGTCCTCTGAGGGGATTTGACAGAAACCCTTCAGTCCTACAGCAGTGAGAGACAAACTGGGTGAAAGAGGACAGAAATACCTACATTCTGATGTATAAACTGTATGAGACGGTTAAAGATTGGACACAGAAAGAGTTTGCAAAGATGTTGGAAACAAACATCAAACTTAAAGTGTCATTCTGTAAAAATTATGAAAGATCTCAAAGCCTCAGTTCAGTCAGGAAAAGTCCAACTTTCTGCGACTCGTTTAAACTTTAAACGTTGTTAAATCTGTCTGAGCTGTGGAGGTCCAAACAGGACCGGGTTTTCTCACTCCTGTGGTTGTCTGTGAGGAAATCTTTCAGTTTTTATTTTAAATTTTGTCCACGCTGTACGATGTACTTCTACTAAAAGTAGAAACACAGTATTTCTGATCGAGTCGCACATTTTGATGTTTTTCTTGTCTGAGTTTTTCCAAAGTGAAGGGAGAATAATTGACATGAAAACACAAGAATAACAACAAACAGTAAAAGAAGTGATTCAGTCCTTGTGTAAACCTTAATAAAAGCCCTCTGGAAGTGGGCTATGCTGTACGCTTTTATCAGATGGGTGGAGGAAATGAAGCAGAAGTTGTTAAACGCTGTCAGTCTGGTTGATCTTTGTAGCAACATTAACTTGAATTTATCAAATGTGAATAAAACTGAACCTAAAGCTTTCTTTGCTTTCGTCTTTTAACAATCTGCTCTCCTTCCTTTGGGTATTTAATGCTGCTGTTTTATTTAGCTGTTTTTAGCAACATTTGATGCCGAAAGCGAAAGCAGCTAACATTAAGGCGTGTTAACTTCAGAATAACTGACAGGATCCTTATAAGGGGGCTTGAAGTGGGGGTGGAGGAGCACCTCGTGAGTTATAGGACCTGGCATCACACATTAGATGTCACGCCTGCTAGTTTTTACTCGTTCCGTCGCAGTTTTCAATAGTTTCTCTTACTGTGGTGCTAAAACTGCTTTGCAAGGGTTTGCAGCATAAGTAGAAAATCCTCCCCCAACATGAGTCCAGTCTGTTCACTGCTTCACCTTCTGCTCTGATTTATGAGGAGGGGGGAGCGAGAGCAGGCTGGACCTCACAACAAGAATCAAACACAGAACCTTTCAGTCAAATATTGTAGTTCAAACCTCTTCTTTCTGGTCTTAAAATGACATTTAGAAGTGTTTCCTAACTTCTAATGTTATTATTGTTTATGCTAATCGTTGTTTATTTGTTACACAAAACAATTTGCTCTGACACAGTGGTGCAGTGGTTAGAGCTGTTGCCTCCCAGCAAGAAGGTTGCAGGATCTCCTCCCGGCCTGGGGCCTTTCTGGGTGGAGTTT
>JAOXNZ010000091.1:1232588-1244832 GCA_028566095.1 Kryptolebias brasiliensis
TAAGAAACAATGAAGTTGTAGCCCTTTTGGTCAAACCTTGAAACAGAACACACGCAATCTCACGCAATATTTCAATAGTTAATTACTTTAAAATAAAACACAGCAATCTATATGTCATTTGTCACAAAGGAAAAAAGTTTTTTAAATATTACAGTCATATTTATAAGTGTCTGTAAAAAAAATGTGTTTATAATTATAAAGAATTTAATTATTAATCCTTACAACAAACATAATTTAGCTTCAAAATAAATTCAGCAAAAACAAATAACAAAATAAAAGTTCCTTCATCTAATGTTAGAAAATCAATAAATCATAAAGTCTGTTAGTTTCACCTGTTTTGTGATGATTATACAGATGTGAAACGAACGGCGGGTAATCATGTAAAGTAACTGCCCGTGTCTGTGTGTGTTTGTCTGCCTGTTAGCAAAATATCTCATGAACCACTTGGACAGATTTGAATGAAACTCAGGAAGTGATCAGAGGATGAAGATCAACCCGAGTCGAGATAATCGACCTCAGCCAAAACAAAAATGGCTACAGCTGAGTCAGTTTTACTGCTAAAACTTTCCTGGTAGTAGCTGAGAGTCATCTCCAACACATGCTCTGAGCTTTAACGCACCGTAGGCAGCGGGCGATGAGCATTCCTTTGAGAACTGAGGTTCTCTGAGGTTCTCTGAGCGAACAGCCGAGGATCCCTGCGAAGTCAGAGGCCCTGGGTGATCCTCCACTCCCACGCCTGTCTCCAGAGGGGAATCCCCGTCACGATTATCGAACGGCTTCCCTCCTCCGCCCACACGCCGCTCCAGCTCCGTCTGTCTGCAGCAGCAGAATCGATGCCTCGCTGAGGCCTGGAACCAATGAGAACATCCTGCAGAACCTGCAGAACCTGCAGAACCTGCAGAACCTGCAGCCTCACGGACAGAAACGGACGGTTGATTGATTGGATTGGAAGGGTTTGATTTACGAGCCGGCGTTCAGAGCGCCGAGGGAACACTTCAGTCTGAACGGATGGACTTAATGAAACACTTCAGAATCCCAAATAAACTAAATAAAATGTAAATATTAAAGGGACTCATTGTAAAGTCACGAAGGTTGGTCAAAGAAAGGTTTTAGAAAGTAACAAACCAACTTTTTTCCTCTTATTGATATTTAATGTCTCCTTAAATGAAGCATTTGTGAGCGGAGGCCGACTCCCACATGTTGACCTGCAGAAACAGCCGAAGTGACTGAAAGAAGGGCGACGATGTTGGAAGAAGAAGAAGTCTGACAGTTTAATCAACGTATATCATCTGACAGAGTTTAGATAAATTAAGATTAGAGTTAGAAACGTTCTGGTTGTTAGAAAAACAGGGTCAAGTTTTGCGCTCTAGCAGAAGCTCAGAGTGTGTTCTCTGTCTTCATGACGCCGCTCCACCGCTCTGATTGATCCCTGATCTTTCTTCCTGACAGTCGTTCTCTTTCCTTCGATGTTCAACAGCAGATTCTCTCTCATATCTCCACCTAAACGTCTTCTTTGAGGTTCCACCGTGTTTGTTTACCTGCACAGACTACTGAAGATCCGTCACGTGTGTTTTATTCAGCCGACTGCTTTGTTTACACTGAGTGTGGACCTGCGTTTCAGAATCTGGAAAGCTCCTGGAGTAAACTGTTTCAAACTGAACTATTTGATTTAGCTCAGGATGACCTTTTTCCTACTCTGCAGTGAGAACCTTTAAGGGTTAATATTTATTCTGGGACCATCTTAAAAACTCTGACAAGATGAAGCTGATATAAACGTTAGAATCTGTCAGAAATGTTTTCATGTATGTAGAAGAGCTAACATTTCAAAATGATGACATCATCAGGAGAGCTTTGCCTTTCGTGGTTTGATGGCGGGCAATAATGTTTTTGTCCGTGTCTGTCATGATCCCAGCTGTTTGGGTTTATTTTGGGAGTTTATTTGTGATTGTGTGTTTAATTTCCACCCCCCCCCCCCCACACCTCCTGCTCTGCCCCCCCCCCCCCCCGTTCATCATTCAGCTCACCTGTTCATCATCCATTAATCATTTCTCGCTGGGAGAAAAACCTTCAGCTTTTATTCTCTCTGTTGTGTCTGCTGCTGTTTTTGCTGCACTTTCTTAGTTTAATTTATTTAGTTTCTGTCACTGAGCTCCTCCAACCTCCAGTCTGCAGTCTGGCTTCACATTTTCCTCATTTTATTCTGTCTGTCTGTTAGCAAAACATCTCATGAACCACTGGATGAGCTTTATTAAACACAGGATGTACGTCTGCAACTGGCTGTTGGAGTCGTCCTGATTTAAGATGGCTGCCGCAGCTGGCTGACGTTAGCCAACACAGAAATGTGTGTAACGCAGTTTTACAGATGTGGAGCGAAGACTTGGTGTGGTCGTAGCTGAGAGTCGTTTACAGCTCATCCTCTGTTACTTTCAAGGTTTCATCAACTCTGTCATTTGTCAAAATAAACTAATCTTAGTCTTAAACTCTGGCATGAAAGGCGGCGGGTGATATGCATTCCTTCAAGGACTATCAGTTTGTTTTGTTTTTTTTAAATAAGATATCACTTCTCTGCATAGCTTCATTATAATATTGTACAAAACAGACTCATTCAGATTCAGACTTTTTAGGTTTAAATTATGATGAAGACGATGTCGTTAGGATCAGTTTGTATCTGAAACTAAAACTGCAAAAGAAAAACTACTAAACCAAGAACGCAAAGTTATTTGATAAAAATGTTTTTTCCTTTTTAACTTTTCTTAAATGAACTTGTCAGGTTTTACACCGAAGACACACAGGTGTCTTCTTTCAGACACTAACTGTGTTTCTGGCTGTAAATCCTCGACGCTTTAATTACTGCAGCATGAACACGAACACACACACACACACACACACCCCTGTCGGTGTGTGTGTGTGTGTGTTTGTCACATTGTCTCTTCCTCTGACCCTGACCACCACATGACTCAGATCCTTCAGCTGCCGGCCTCTAATGTGCTCCTGTTGGAAACTCATGATGGATGCTCAGATGTTGGTTTCCAGCTCAGGACTGGAAGCTGAAGGTGGACGGCCGCCGTCGTCTTCGGCTCGGTTTGGTTTCCAGATGATCCTGAGAAACCGTCCACTGCGCACGATGTTGGCTGAGATCTTTGAAATGATAGAAAAACTTTAGTTTAGTTCAAAGGTAGCTCCTTGTTTTTGTTCAAAAACATTCTTCTCTCTGAAATCTTCAGCTACTGGCTCTATTTGTCTTTTTATTCCCTTTTTAGCTAACCTTTTGCTGCTTTAGCTTTTAGCTAACCTTTTGCTGCTTTAGCTTTTAGCTAACCTTTTTCTAAATTTAGGTCTTTTGCTACTTTTAACTTTTGGGTAGTTCTTTCTTTTATTTGCTAAAATGAGGCTTTTCTTCTTCCTAATCAAAACTAACTCAACAGTCAAATATTTCAAATTAGGTTTAATTCTGAAGCTTTTTTTAAAAGTTACTTTAACTCTTTTACTAAATTGATTTCTGGACAAACTATCTAATAATTTTTTTTTTCCTTTTTATGTCCACTGTAGTTTATTTATGTGTAAGCAGGTTACTCTTTTACCCTTTTTCACAAATATAGGAGGGACTGAGTGAAGTTTTTTCCTTTTTATTTAACAGCCGATGGTTTTGCAGAAAAGGTTGCGTTTGCGCCGCGCGGTACAGTTTTAGCAACACTTGAGCTGCGTGCTGAGAGCTGTAGCTCATGTCTGCAGAGGAGGACGGAGGACGGAGGACACATCACTCCACTTTCTGAAGTGCAAAGCAGGAAACCTGAGGACGGGAGCGAGGAGACATTTCTAGGCTGAGGGGAGACAGATGATAGCAGAGGAAGAGGGGACGCTCTGAGGCCTTGGGGTGGAGAAGAGAGGTGGATATTATGGGGTCATTTTACTGTTTACCTGCTGCAGCTTCTTTAAACTGCCTGTCTTCTCTAAGAGAACACCTGACAGACTGCTGCTGGGACACAGCACAGAGAACGGGTCAAGAACACACAGACAGAACCATCTCTCTTCGGCTTTTTAAGGAAAAGAGTCAGAAATCTGTTCAGAAGGAGAGTCTAAGTCTGGTTAAATGATGTTTCCACTTTAACAGCGGCTGAGCAGAGGCAGCAGCTGAGAACGCTGAGTGTCAGGTGTTGGTTTCACGCAGGAGGGGGTGTTTATCGCTGGATTTACACCAGTCTGAGAGGGGTCCGGGGACCGGCGAGGGGGGAGACAAATCACTGAGCATTAGCATTGTGTTTGGGACTCTATTGTCACCTCGAACTGAAAGGACCTGTCAGCAGCTGATCAATTACAAAAATACATGAGATCATTTACAGGTTTTTTCTTTCTAAAGAACAACTTGTGTTCAGACTCGGTCAGAAGTTTCCAAACGCTGATCATGGACTCAAAGGCTGGATTGATTTGAATTGTTTAAAAGTCCCTCAGCAGGTGTCTCCTGGACCTCAGGCTGTTTGTCTCCATCAACAAGCCTCTGGCTGATATTTGACTCTTCTTCTTGGCAGAATTAGCAGAGTTCATTTAAACTGGTTGGTTTCCAACCGTCCAGCTGTTGGTTTGAGGTGAAACTGAAAAATCCAGAGTTAGTCCTCGTCTTTTATTTGAGTTTATTTTGATTTGAACAACACCACGGCTGCTTTGTACTGAGGCTGTCGAGACAAAAACTAATTCGCGAACGTAGTCCTTGTTTGGGCTGTTTAAACTAAAAATCAACAATTAAACTGGACATTCCACACAAAGACAAACACACACATTAAGTGATGGACCTGAGAGTTTAAAAACTCCATTAGTTTTATTGCTGTTAGTTAACTCTTCCAAACCCGAGGAGCTCTAAATAAAAAGGAGGATTTAAATGTTTGGTGCCCGCTGGCCTACAGTCTCCTCTGTCTGCTGGATTTTGAGATCATTTTACTCACTCGCCACTGAGACGTTTAAAAGTCCACTAAAAGTCGTCATTATTCCATTCACTTTGTGCCGTGCCCAGGTACCACAGCATGATGCTAACACCACCATGCTTAACAGTTGGTACAGTGTTCTGTAACTCCTGCAAACATACTTCCTGTCACTGTGGCCAAACAGCTCAACCTTTGACCTCCAGCCTTTCTCAGGAAGACACTTGTCCTGTCCATGTGGACAGCTGCAGCTGCTTTTGGAGCAGGAGCTTCTAGTTTGGGAAAATCCACAGTAAACAAAAACAAAATGATATTAAAGTTGTATAATTATTCCCCCGTGGAAATCAAACGGTTCAAACAGTTCATTAAAAGTGAATTTAATGACGTTCATGTCCACCATGAGTGGATGGAAACTTCACTAAAGTTTGGACTTTTCTTTGCAGGAAATTGTTATTTTTGAGTTAATCCATCTATGTTTTCAAGATGAATTATTAACATTTACTAAAATATGGATAAACATTAAATCAGAGACGAAGCTGGAAAGAGATAAATTATTTTCTTGTATTCCGTCACATTAATAATTACATTTACTTTTGTTGAGTTATTATTGTTTTTAATGAACTGATCTGGAATTCAACTTGCATCAATGAGGAAAAAGATTTTCTTTTCATACCAACTTTCAAGTGTTTGCATCACATTTTAAAACATTAAAGAAAAGAAAAACACGGCTCTTGTGCTCCAACATGAAGGACACATCTTCCTACATAAAGATTTTTGAACATGATGCAGAGGAGCTTGAATAAAAAGCCGCCTGCAGAGACGGGGACAGTGTTGCTGCGGATGAATCAACATGTTTTTGTGTGTTTGCAGGATGACCAGGTGGTTCTGCAGTGCACCGCCTCCGTCCTGAAGGAGCAGCAGATTAAACTGTGTCTGTCCTGCGAGGGCTTCGGAAACCGGCTCTGCTTCTTAGAAACCACGTCCAACGCTCAGGTGGGACTCTCCTCCCCGCTCCTCTGAAGGATCTGTAGGTCTGCTCGTCTTCTTCACCTGCGTGTCTTTAACTCCTCTGCAGAATGTGCCGCCTGACCTGGCCATCTGCAGCTTCATCCTGGAGCAGTCCCTGTCGGTGCGAGCGCTGGTGGAGATGCTGGCCAACACGGTGGAGATGACTGAGGTAGGGGGCACTGAAGGGGCAAGGAAACAAACCCCAGAGGAAGAATCATTCAGGAAAAAGGGACGTGAAAGATGCTTTGAGGAATAGGGTTAAAAATGGTGGAGAAATAAACCTCATCAGCTGGTTTTCAGAGGCACCAAGAGAAGCTCGGTCAGGTTTATCTCAAACACTGAGCATCAATTTAGTTCATACCATTAATTTAATAAATATAAGTGTTTAACACACTGCAGTGTGGAGCTAACTACAAATATATGCAAACCTTACTGCTGGATTTCAGCCAGAAAAAAGACCTCATTTCTAAATCAAAGAGAAAAAAGTTCTGATTTAGTAGCTCAGCATCAAGTCTAAAGTAAAAAAAAAACCAATATTAATCCTGGAGAGGTTTGGTTTTGAACACAGATGCATAAAAACTGATTGTTTTAGAAGGTAAAGCGATTAATAAACTGTTATTATTTGAGACTTTTTTTTTTTTAAAGCCCCGTCTTTAAAGGTGGCGTCTCACTGACCTCAGACGCTGAAGACAAGTTGGGAAAAAAAAGTTAAATTTCTGTTGCTGAACTCAGGTTCGGCTCGTTTTGAGCAGCCAGTTTGTGAAAATCACAGCAGATTTTCACGTGCACAGACTGAAAAACTGCATTCTGGGCTGTGCACATTATTTTGTTTGGTTTAATCTACACTTTAAAAATAAAAATAGGCAGATTTGGAGCAGTTTCTTTTTTTACTTTTATTATTTATCTTCAGGGTGGTTTTTAGAGCTGGATGTTTTGCCTCAGATGTTTTCGTTTTCGACATAATTTTTTGTTTGTTTTTTTGATTTGGTCGACCTCAACACTAAAGAATCATCTTTTATTAAATACATGTTAGATTGTGACTTTATGGATGATTTGACCTTTAGTTTCATCTTCTCATATTAACTGAAAGCTTTCTTTTGGCTCTAATTTAATGTTTTTGTTTAATTCTTCTGATTCGGGTTATCTGACACCCCCTTCCCTCCCCTTTTTGCTTCCTGCCAAGCAGGCAGTCGATTTGGACCAATGGGTACGTCTGAGTTTGGCTGTTTGTGTCTGAGCCGAGCCGGCGTCTGTCCGTCTTCCTGTCCTGTCGTTGTTTGGTCTTCTTGACTGTTGGTGGTCGTTCATCTCTGTGTGGTTTTTAGTTACTGAGGTGGTTTTTATTCTAGTCCATCATCAACAGATCACATTTATGTTCTGAGCGTTTAATAAAAAACTGGTTAGAAGAGTTTTTATTTTTATTTTTTATAATTACATCCCATTGTGTCCTTCGTCATTTCATGCAGAAATATAAATTTATAATTTGCTCAGTGTTGGTCCTTTTGCTTTGAAGTGATGCTTTTTGTTCCATGATGGCTCCACTTCTTATTCCTGAATGAGTTTTTATAAAAGCTGACTTTAAACTTCTAAACATGGCTTAAAGTAAAAACATGGGAATTAAAATTATGCAGCTGAAATAAAATAAAATGGTTGGTATTTAGACGGTGTTTGAAGTGGGCCGGTACTGACCGGGCTTGGTGTTTTTATACCTCCACTTCATACTCACCACCTGTAGGCTCCTACAGAAACTACATTACCCAGCAGGACATCAAACAGGAAGTCGTGGCTCCCACTACACTGCTTCTGATTGGGTCAGATATAGAGGAAAAAGTGATCCATGGCTCATGAGGAATGATGATTGGTTAAACATTAAGCACAAGGAGCCAATCAGAGGCACAGCTGGATGAGCTCCAGGAACCTGATTCGTCATTCAGAGGAAGATCATTACTGTCAGGAAACAGTAAATCTGCTGCTAATCCAAGTTTTGTCCACAGAAGATGTGGATGTTTATCATGAGAGTGAAGCAACACGTCCAGGTATTTCACCTCTGTGTTAGGCCCCGCCTCCTTTTGGAGGAAATGTCCCCCCCACTTTGACTGGCAGGGAGTGAAACTCTGAACTAAGAAAACTGCTTTAAATAATAAGACCAGCATTAATCTGATGCTTTTAGGAGCCTGAATATCACAGCCTGTCAGGGAAATAATTAGTTAATTTCACAGTCGATCAACAATCACCAGCATTTTATAGAAAAACTTCTGAAGTCGTCAGATTAGACAAACATCATCACCCAGTGGTCCGATGTGTCATAAACTGGATCCTGGAGGAATATTTCTCACTTCTTTAAATAAAGTGATAAAAGTACTGGTCCTGTTTACTCCACTTATTTAGAAGAGTACTTTTATCTTCAATTATTAGCATGAAGGTAACCGTGGGAACATGTTTTACATAAAGTGCTGTAAAACTGTACCTACCCCTAAACTTATTTTACCCCATTAATCAGTCAATGTCATAAAAATATAACTGGATTCAAAACTAACATAACACTAGGGAATGTATACTCTCTTTTTTTACCTAATTACTCATTCATTCATTTCATTTTTATGCATTTGTAAATATTTTTTACACACGTTATTTCTTGTCATCCACATGTGGGTGCTGTAGCGCCCCTGACAACCCCAGTTCCCACAGCCTCAATTATTTAGGATAAAATTAATCAGCTGTTCTGTAAAAGATTTACCAAAGTTTTTCCAGGAAGTAATGATTTAAGTAAAAACCTTCATCCCGGCTTTGGTTGAAGCTGTTTGGTTGGAGCCTGTAGATGTTCTGATGATAAACAGGACTGTCAGGGACCGCTGGGGAAACCGGATCCCCCTGAATCTCCTGTCCTAATGCACAACCACAGAGGGAAATCCCCCCGAACAGCAGCACCTGTGCCATCAGAGCCGGCGTTAATGCAGAGCAGAGTTAATGGGATCATGCTGCCTCTTCACATACCTGACCCTGAATCCTCACAGAGGATTAAAGAGACACACAAAGCTTTAGTGTTGGCTTCCTGCTGCCTAAATGGTTGTTTGAGTTGATGCATCATCAGCTGCCACAATAATGATTTTCTTTTTTTTTGTTGTTGTACCTTTACTGGATGTTGAGAAAAGGTAGGATGCTAAATGTCTGTTTGTCTCATTTTCACATTTTTGTGAATTTCTCTCAGAAAATAATGTGGAAGCAAAGTTTTATCCAGTATCATGACTCTGTTTTGTCTTGTTTTTATGTAAAAACATATTCTCAATTGTTGTTTTGGACATTTAAAAGCTGGGCTCTATTGAAAGGTTATGTCTAATTAATATCTTACCTGTTGTAGATGGCTCTGAACAGCCTCAGTTTTTTAACTCTGAGATCAACAAGCTAACGGCTCGTCCAAAGTGAATCTCTGTCCTCTTAAAACACAAATCCAACGTTTTACAGCAGTTCATCCAAACTCTATTTTATAAACCTTTACACTGCTGTCAGTTTTACATTAGGTGGTTATTTGAAAAGAGAAATCTGCTGTTATTTACAAAGAGCTGCAGCAACAGTTAGCAGTAGCACTTCCTGCAGGGATTTCATAATTCTATCAAAATAACCGTGTAGTGGGACAGCGGTGTGAAGGTTTACATAACAGCTTTTGCATTAACTGATTCGAAGTTCTGGAGGTTTTTAGGACGCTAACATTCGCTTAAGAAGTGGATCTGTTTGTGTTTGTGAGTGGACCCACTTTGTGTAAAAACAACTCAAAGTTTCACATTTTTACTGATTTAAATTTCTAGTTTTTCATTACATATTTATTTTAGCAGAAATAAAGTAAAACTGGTGCAGGAAGTGCTAAAGTTTGCTGCTGCTAATGCTACTTGCTGCTGGTAATAATTATACAACTTTATGTAAACAGCTATGAAATGAGAAACTGACAGGAGTGTAAAAGTGTGTAAAATAGTTTTGACATGAACTGTTCTGAAGGCTTTGAAATTCAAGCTGTTTTAAGATGATTAAGATGATTTGTTTGGACTAGCTGTTAGCTGTTAGCTGTTAGCTGTTAGCTGTTAGCTGTTAGCTGTTAGCTGTTAGCTGTTAGCTTGTTGGTCCTGTCAGAGTTAAACTCTGCTTCTCCAAACTGAGGTTGTTCAAAAAGTTATTTATAACAGGTAAGATAATAACTGTTTATAACCTTTAGTGCAGCTTGTTTGTTTTTAAAGTGCTCTGAGAATAAAACTTGACATTTACATTTTTCTCTTTTTGTTCCCACTGCAGTCATCTCAGGGTGGAGGCCATCGCACCTTACTGTACGGCCACGCCATCCTCCTGAGACATCACCACTCGGGCATGGTGAGGCCGGCTTCAGCAGCCTAACCACACGTACACACACGTACATTTCACACACGTTTTCCTCGTATATTCATGTCCTGGATGAAAAATTCCTCCCCAGTACCTGAGCTGTTTGACTACGTCTCGATCCCTCACTGATAAGCTGGCCTTCGACGTGGGCTTACAGGAAGACTCCATAGGTAAACAAAACTGCTTGAAATGGGATTTATGTCTGAACTGAACTGCTTTCTGAAGCCAATAGTTGATTTATCTGTAAGTACTGCTCTTAACAAGATGTTTTACATAGTTTTTAATTGTGTGAATGCTGAGTCAGCACTATTATTTTTCTGGTTTTTATTACTACTTCTGCAAACTTTGTGTTATTTTAGCTGTTAATCTATCAAACATTCAGAAGATGGGTGATACCTATTCACACTGTATTTTCACAGAAAATGCAACATCTCTACTTATTATAATTCATATTCATGTTGTCACTGATGTTGCAGTATTTCCGTATTGTTATAAAAACAAGTGAAGTAAAGCACGTTGGAAGTTAAACTAACATTCCTTGAAGGAATGCATATCACCCGCTGCCTTGCCACAATTCTAAAGAAAGAAAAGGCCAGTTGTTGAGCAGTATACTGGGAACGAGGCTGAAAGCTGTTTGGTTCTGTCCTTTCTGCAGGTGAGGCGTGTTGGTGGACCATTCACCCAGCCTCCAAGCAGAGGTCAGAAGGTGAAAAGGTCAGGGTGGGTGACGACCTGATTCTAGTCAGTGTGTCGTCTGAGAGATACCTGGTGAGCCTCCCGGAGCGCCATCCATCCTGTTCGCATATAAACCCTGTGACAATAAACTCAGTGTCCTCCTGTCTTCTCTGTCCCCAGCATCTGTCCTACGCCAGTGGAGATCTGATGGTGGACGCCTCCTTCATGCAAACCCTCTGGAACATGAACCCCATTAGTTCAGGATGTGAACTGGCTGAAGGTACCAACCTACTCAAACACAGCTGTCTTTCCCAGACAAACACCAAACCTCGCTGCTTAACTGAAACGTTGTTTAGCTGCTCTGCTAAAACGACTTGGACCCATCCGGAGATGATGGCAGCAGACCTTTAGGGTTCTGTGGGTTGTTGCTTAGAACATCTGGACATCCAGCTTCAAAGAACTGAGATCTTTTAGAGATTTTGGAAGCAGAACAAACAGTTTATGTTCCTCAAACAAGCCTGTGGTGCCCCTGGTCTCTGGGGGGGGTCACAATCCTGCATCTTTTAGTTATTTCCCTGCTCCAACACACCTGGTTCAGTGGTTAAATTACTACTTCAGCATTTCTTCAAGTTCTGTTCTGCAGAAACCTGTTATCATCCAATTATTCAAACCAGGAGCGTTGAAGGAAAGAAACATCTAAAACCTGCAGGACAGTGGCCCTCCAGGACCAGGATTGGACACCATTGAGCTAAGTAGATTTTAAGTGTTGTGGATTCTCCCTGCTGCCTTCAGAATAAAATGCTGCTGAAAGTTAATTTGGACTCAATTACTTTTTCTGAATATCTACTAGAGATGATCTTTGTTGTGATTCAAATTTCATTGAATTGCTCTGCCAAAAAGGTTTAGTTGAAAATGTTTCTAAAGTTTCTCATCAGAACATTACATAGTGATGAGAAGATGTTATCTTCATCTGTCCATGGTTTTGATCATAAAGGGATCTCACTGGCCTGCGACTGTTGGAGACTAGTTGGTGACTCAAAATTGTCAAAAAATAGGCAAACTTTTTGTTGTTTATTGTACAGCACTTTGGTCAGCCTTGTTGTTTTTTAAGTGCTTTATAAATAAAGTGGGATGGTGTCATGATTCGGGTTTTCTGTGGTTTTCTTCTTGTATTTAGTTTTTCTGTTTCTGTTTGGATTGGTTTGCGTTCTCTTGTCTTCATGTTCTGTCTTGTTCTCTGTGCTTCTGTCATTATTCACTTCTCCTCAGTCTTTCACTTGTCT
>JAOXNZ010000091.1:1247845-1258837 GCA_028566095.1 Kryptolebias brasiliensis
CCCTAGGTGTGAGTGAGAGGGTGAATGGTTGTTTGTCTCGTTTGTCTCTATGTGTCCCTGCGATGGACTGGAGACCTGTCCAGGGTGTCCCTTAATTAATTGCATTTTTTCCGTGTGGTGTTTGCAGCTGGAGTGGCAGCCACATGAAATGGGGCCAGTCTTTCCGTATTCGACACATCACAACGGGTCGGTACCTGTGTATGGAGGAGGACAAGGTCCTGAATGTGGTCGACCCGGAGAAGGCCAACACCAAAATGTCTGCGTTCTGCTTTCGGGTTTCAAAGGTCAGAATTCTCATTTCAAACCTCTCAGGACTTCCTTTTCTTCCTGTTTTTATTCATTCCCTCACCGTTTTTGTTTTTATTTCCTCCTCACCTGTTCTGTTCCCTGAGCAGGAGAAGGTGGATGTGGCCCAGAAGCGAGATGTTGAAGGGATGGGCATTCCTGAGATCAAGTACGGAGAGTCCATGTGTTTCGTTCAACATGTGTCCACAGGCCTGTGGGTCACGTACGCTGCTCTGGATGCCAAAGCTGCTCGTTTAGGAATGATGAAGAGAAGGGTAAGGACCCATGCAGCCAAGTCACAATGACTTGAATTCTAACCCTAACCCAAACTTTTGTACTTTTCAAAATATTTTAATTTTGTTAAAAATAAATATCCCATAGAAATACATTGAAATCACAAAAAATGTTTCCTTTTTGAAATCTGCTTCATCGAACTGGCTCTATTTTTGTCCTCTATTCAACTTTTAGCTTTTAGCAACCATTCTGGGCCTTTCAGAATTTAACTACAGTTTGGCTAATTTTAGCTACTGTTGTGCTACTTTTAGCTTGCCGTGGTGGCCATCTTGAATTGGTTTGACTACGAAAAATAATTGGTTGTTAATGATTACTTAAACTCTCTGTGCTGAACTAAAGCCGGAGTGGTGACAGAAACCTGAGCTCTCAGGAGGAAGGCAGGGTGAAGTGAGGACGGTGTTTGTTGAATCTTTGTGTGATCTGTGTCTTCAGGTGATTCTGCATCAGGAGGGTCACATGGACGATGCTCTGACCGTGTCCCGCTCCCAGTCTGAGGAGTCCCAGGCTGCCCGGATGATTTACAGCACCACAGGTCTCTTCAGGCATTTCATCAAGTACGTTGCCACTGTTTATTAAAAAATACAATTCCTCCTTTCACCAGTAGGGTGTAGTGATGTTAACCTCTCCTTTGTAGACTTGTTCTGATTGTGTTTTCCTCCTCCAGTGGACTGGACTCCCTGAGTGGAAAGAACAAATCTCCAGGTCCGGTGTCTCTTCCTCTGGAAGGTGTCATCCTCTCTCTTCAGGACCTGATCTTCTACTTTCGTCCACCGGAGGAGGAACTGGAGCACGAGGAGAAACAGACCAAACTCCGCTCCCTGCGCAACCGGCAGAACCTCTTTCAGGAGGAGGTAAAACTGCAGCAGGCTCTCAGATCGACCCATTCTACTGTTTTCCTTGCCTGAAACCAAAGGGAAGTGTAGTGAATCCTAAGAGTTTAAGATCCTTACTCCTATTCATTATTCTTACCAAAGCCAGTTTCCAAATACACTCAGGGACAAAGACCTTAATGTTTGAAGACATGTCCTGTGGTCTGATGAAACTAAATCTCAACTGTTTGCCTGTGATGATAATTGTTGCATTCAGAGAACAAAGCTGTTTTCAGGGCTGCAAGCCTCCCATTTGTGAAGCACGGGGGCGACAGCATCAGGCTGTAGGGGTGTTTTGCTGCAGGAGGGACTGGTACACTTCACAAAATAGATGGCATCATGAGGAAACTGACCTAAAATAGGAAAGGTTTAATCTGATTTAATGTCAGATTTAGAGTAAAAATGGTTCTGTGTCTTTTATACAGTGTATGTAAACATCTGGTTTCTGGTACTTTTGGCCTACGATCATCTCAACTAAGCAAGAAAAAAAATGACTTGGTTTGTTCTGATGATCTTCCTTCTGTCAGGGAATGATCACCATCGTGTTGGAGTGCATCGACCGTCTGAACGTCTACAACACCGCCGCTCACTTCTCTGAGTTCGCCGGCGAAGAGGCGGCCGAGTCCTGGAAGGAAATCGTCAACCTTCTTTACGAGCTGCTGGGTAGAAAAATGAACCAAGAGGTCTGAAAATACAAACAAAATTTTGTTTTTAAAAAGTAACATTCTCTCCTCACCTGTACAGCTTCCCTCATCAGAGGGAACCGCTCCAACTGTGCGCTGTTCTGTGACAACCTGGACTGGTTGGTCAGTAAACTGGATCGTCTGGAGGCCTCCTCAGGTATCGGATCTCAAACTAGACCTGACAGAACTGGTTTTAATGATATTATTCTGGAATTACAAGATTAAATGAAGTTGTTTTGCCCGTTCATGCAGAACTTTTATGATGTTAATAATCTGTCTTTGCCTTTAGGAATTCTGGAGGTTCTGTACTGTGTTCTGATTGAAAGCCCTGAAGTTCTGAACATCATTCAGGAGAACCACATTAAATCCATCATCTCTCTTCTGGACAAACACGGACGGAACCACAAGGTCTGTGTTCCCTCAGAACTTTGGCCTTTCAGTAAAGGATTTGGGCTTTTTCAGTATATAAAACATAAAACTACTTTGTAGTTCGGTTCTGTTGTGTATAAATACATACAGAAGAGCTTCTCCTGCTGCCTGTAGGTTCTGGATGTCCTGCGCTCTCTGTGTGTGTGTAACGGTGTAGCTGTGAGGTCCAACCAGAACCTCATCACTGAAAACCTGCTACCAGGTCGAGAGCTGCTGCTGCAAACCAACATCGTCAACTACGTCACCAGGTTTGTTCATGGATGCTGGTAATTCATGAATCACCTTAAAGCTAAATGTAAAAATCAGTAAAACAAAATGACCTTTGCTCTGTGATTCTGTCAGATGACTTTATCAGTAAATGTTGACATTTTGCTTCCACCTCTCAGTGTGAGGCCGAACATCTTCCTGGGTACCTGTGAAGGCTCCACTCAGTATAAAAAGTGGTACTTCGAGATGATCGTGGACTACGTGGAGTCCTTCGTGACGGCGCAGGCGACCCACGTGAGGGTGGGCTGGGCTATGACCGAGGGCTACAGCCCCTACCCCGGGGGAGGAGAGGGCTGGGGAGGCAACGGGGTGGGAGACGACCTCTACTCTTATGGCTACGACGGGCTGCATTTATGGTCAGGTAGGAACTTCCTGTACTGGTTTATTATAACTCTACCACAATGCTGTAACTGTTTGTAAGAACTTTACGCTTTGCTGTTCAGGTACTGTGGCTCGCCAGGTGGCTTCTCCCAGCGCTCACACGCTGGCTGCAGACGACGTGGTCAGCTGCTGCCTGGATCTGAGCGTGCCCAGTATCTCCTTCCGTATCAATGGCCATCCGGTTCAGGGCATGTTTGAAAACTTCAACGTGGATGGCCTCTTCTTCCCGGTCATCAGCTTCTCCGCCGGGGTCAAGTCAGTTTAACGCCCCAAAGATCAGTTTCAAAAAGGAAAAGGACCAGGACTGATTCTGGTTCTGTCTCCTCAGGGTCCGGTTCCTCCTCGGTGGTCGCCACGGAGACTTTAAGTTTATGCCTCCGCCAGGCTATGCCCCGTGTTACGAGGCAGTGCTGCCGAAGGACAGGATGCGTATTGAACCCATTAAGGAGTACAAGCACGACTTTAACGGTGTCCGCAACCTTCTGGGTCCGACCCAGTCCCTCACCCACACCTCCTTCACCCCCTGCCCCGTGGACACTGTCCAGGTACCAGAACCAAAGAACACTAAAACTGAAGAAACTTGTGTTTTCTGTGAAAATAGTTAAAATAGCACAAAGTAATACTCAGTCAGCATTCATGCAGTTAGATGTTGGTTTTCCCTAGGAAAGAACATGATTTAGTTGTCTCTTTTCCTGCACAGATTGTGTTGCCGCCCCACCTGGAACGCATCCGAGAGAAGCTAGCGGAGAACATCCACGAGCTTTGGGCCGTGACTCGCATCGAGCAGGGTTGGACCTACGGGAGTGTGAGTAGGGTCTCAGCACTACAACACAAACTACTGAAAAAAAATACTCATTCAAGAACCTGAAGTTTGGATTATGTCAAAACTTGACTGCTTATGTTCAATTAAAAATACTACAGAAACAGACCGCAGGAACAGAGCAACCCCTAAAGACTGATCTCTGCAAAAAATTAAAATGTTTTTATTATTAGGATCAGGGTTGAAGAAACTGGCTTCATAAGAGTAAATAAAGATGTGCTGCAATAAAGTAGATTTATCCTTTTTTTTGGATTAAGAAAACATAGCTAAACAGATAAACTATTCTTCTGAAGCTTTACCCAGCAATTTATGGGTTTAAATACCCAAAGTGCTGTAGTTTAACATGTTTTTAAACATGGGTTAAAAAAAGCAGTTCCTTCTTCTTATCGGTGCTCTGAGAGAAGTTTCTTACACAACTCGAGTTAAGTTCAGGAAATACCTCCACCTCCTGGGAACAACACGAGGGACTGAGTCATGCAGATACTGGACCACATTTGATGATAAGAAAGACTTTCTGGTGTGGTAAATGTGACACAATTTGTTTGATTTTCTCTGACAGTTCAGGGACGACAACAAGAAACTTCATCCCTGTTTGGTGGACTTCCAAAATCTGCCTGAACCAGAGAAGAACTACAACCTGCAGATGTCAGGAGAAACTCTCAAGTGAGTTTGCAGTTCCGGTTGTGCGATGGGGTCAGATTTGAGAGACCCTGAACCTAATTTACAGAGAATGAAGTGTAACTTAATGTCTACTTGCATGTTTTCCCCCAGGACTCTGCTGGCTTTGGGCTGCCATGTTGGGATGGGCGATGAGAAAGCAGAGGAGAACCTCAAGAAGATCAAGCTGCCCAAGACGTACGCCCACAAAAACAATTTCTCTTTTCTTTAAACCAACTTATGGATGTTTTTCTGACTATGAGTTTGTTTGTCCTCCAGCTATGTGATGACCAATGGGTACAAGCCCGCCCCCCTCGACCTTAACCACGTCAAACTGACGCCGAACCAGAACCAGCTTGTAGAAAAACTGGCAGAAAATGGACACAATGTTTGGGCGAGGGACAGAGTACGACAAGGATGGACCTACAGCATCGTTCAGGTGAACATTTTTAAAATCCTTTTCTAGTCTTTCAGCAGATACTTCCTCTGAAGGACACATTTTTTCTCAGTTATTTGTTTTCAGACCATTTTTTTGTAGTTTTTTGCTTGTTTATTGAAAAAAGAATGACTCTGGTATGACAAGAACCAGGATGTACTTGACACAAAAGCAATGGACAGTCACCACCAGCAGAATCTGATCTGAGGTAACAACTTTCTACCTCAGTGTGACGTTTCTCTGGCAACCTGGAACATATTATATGTAACAAGTACTCAAACTCCTAGGTCAAGTTGACCCAGGCAGAAGATCTCTTAATGAGTTTAGCTCTGTGCGTGGTCACAGCATCTCTCCATCTCTATTAGAATGTCTGGTTAGAAGCACAAACGCTTTTACAGGAAAACAATTGCCTTTCTACATTATGTTTCCTAATAATTTGTAAGCAGCGATCACACATTTAACACCAAGCCACAATCTGTAATCACTTTCAGGATATTGTGAATAAACGAAACCCTCGTTTGGTGCCGTACAACCTGCTGGACGAGAGAACCAAGAAAACTAACCGTGACAGTGTCAACAACGCTGTCCGCACCCTCATTGGCTACGGCTACAATATTGAACCTCCAGACCAGGAGAGCAGTAAGTCATCTCTTTCCGTGCTCAGGTGTTCACTAGAGACAGAATTATTTCAGAACCTTTATACACAAATCATTGTTTAGTGTTTGGTTACCATCTGACCTGCTCTGTCTGCCGCTGCAGCCGGTCACGGCCTGGAGAATACCCGCGGGGACAAAGTACGGATCTTCAGGGCGGAGAAGTCGTATGCCGTCACTCAGGGGAAATGGTACTTTGAGTTCGAGGCGGTGTCAATCGGGGAGATGAGAGTGGGCTGGGCCCGTCCCAACGTCCGCTCCGACACCGAACTGGGGGCAGATGAACTTGCCTACGTCTTTAACGGCAACAAGGTCCGTCAACATGTTTCCTTTTAATTTAATTTCAATTTAAGGAACATTTTAAAAGGTTTATAATAAGCAATATTCATGTACATATGTATTTGTTTTTACAGAGTCATAAAGTTCAATCTAGATGTTGAGATGTTGATTCAGCCCATTTTTTTTCCAGGCTCAAAGATGGCACATTGGCAACGAGCCGTTTGGTCGTCAGTGGCAGTCCGGGGATGTTGTCGGCTGCATGATCGACCTGACCGAGATGAACATCATGTTCACGCTCAACGGAGAAATGCTGATCAGCGACTCGGGCTCAGAGATGGCTTTCAAAGACATTGAAATTGGGGAAGGTGAGAGTTAAAGGTTATTTTCATTCATCAGAACTGGTATAAAATTTAAGGAAAAGAGGAATATATTGCTTTAAAACTTGTCTGATATGAGTATGTTTTAGCTTATAGTATATTTTTTGCTTTAATCAGAAAAAACCCTTTATTTTCTGGTTCCGCCCCTCAGGTTTTATCCCGGTGTGTGCCCTCGGCCTGTCTCAGGTCGGAAGGATCAATCTGGGTCAGAATGTCAGCAGCCTGCAGTATTTTGCCATCTGCGGCCTGCAGGAAGGATTTGAACCTTTTGCCATCAACATGAAGCGAGACATCACCATGTGGTTCAGTAAAAGTTTGCCCCAGTTCATCCCTGTACCCACCGACCACAATCACATCGAGGTAACTCATCAGTGAAATACTTATTGAAATGGAAACTTTACCTTTATATGTTTTTTATTTGTGGGAATGCTAATACAGCTACATCTAATGCTACTACTGTTAATTCCACTAATTATAATGTTAATTCTATTAATGCTAATTCTAATAAGGCTAATTCTACTAATGCTACTAATGCTAATGCTAGTTCTATTACCCTAATGCTAATTCTACAAGTGTTAACATTGCTGCTGCTAATGTTAATTTTTCTACTGTTAATGCTAATTCTACTAAAGCTGTTTTTTGGCTAAAAGCTAGCATTCTGCCAACTGTACATAACTTTTTGCTCCTTTAAGCTTTTAGCTAATAATGCCACTTCTGCTAATGATGATTGTACTACTGTTAATATTAATACTGCTAATGCTAATTCTACTATTACTACTGCTGCTTTTGCTCATTCTACTAATATTAACTTGAGTTAAAGGATAGCATTTTGCTAACCTTAGCTAGCATTTTGCTACTTATAGATAGACCTATGCTATTTGTATTGCTTTTAGTTAGCCTTTCATTACATTTAGCTTTTGGCTAGTCTTTTAGTAGTTTTAGCTTATAGATAGCCTTTTGTTACTTTTAGTGTTTTACTACTTTTAGCTAGCTTTCTATTTATTTTAACATATAGCTAGGTTTTTGCTTTTTTACTACTTTGAGCAAGCATTTTGTTAATTTCAGCTAATGATTTTATAGTTTTATATTTTAGCCAGCTTTTGGTTAGAAAAGTGAAGTTAATTTTTCTGTTTTCCAGGTTTCTCGTGTGGATGGAACCGTGGACAGCGCCCCCTGTCTGAAGCTGACTCATAAGACCTTCGGGTCGCAGAACGCCAACACGGACATGATGTTCCTCCGACTCAGCATGCCCGTCCAGTTCCACGAGACCTTCAAGATCCCAGCCGGGACCACCCCCCTCACCCGAGCCCTCACCATACCCGAGGAGGAGGTGGTCGTGGTGGAGCCGGACTCCGAGTTTGAGGTTTTAAAGAAGTCTGCCAGCCGTAAGGAGCAGGAGGATGAAAAGAAGGAGCCGTCTGTACCGAAGGAGATCTCAGTGGAGAACGAGAAGGACACAATGTCCGAAAAGGGAAAGAAAAAAGGGTAAAAATCAGCTGTTTGTGTCATTAGTTAAAACAATAAAGCTGATGTTGTTTCTGTGTATAACCCGGTGAAGCCTGTTCTTCTGTTTTTTAGTCTTTTTTTATGAAATAGTTTGTTCTACATGCAGAAACTGACATACCCTGTGATTTATCTTCTGTGACAAAACAGATTTTTCTCTAAAGCCAAAAAGGCCGCCATGACACCTCTGGCCCCTCCTCCTGCCCCTCCAACGGTGCCTCGTTTGATGGAGGATGTGGTTCCTGATGACCGAGATGATCCTGAAATCATCCTCAGCACCACCACCGTGAGACACCTTCACTCTTAGTGGAAGTTGTTCAGATCGTTTCAGTAAAGCGCTACTGGTTTGATTTCAGTGTTTTCTTCTTCTGTTGTCAGTACTTTTACTCTGTGAGGATCTTTGCCGGTCAGGAGCCCTCCTGCGTGTGGGTCGGCTGGGTCACCCCCGACTTCCACCAGTTTGACCCCAGCTTTGACCTCTCCAAGGTGCGCTGCGTCACGGTCACTGTGGGGGACGATAAAGGCAACATACATGACAGGTCGGTCTCTTCAAAGCTCAGAAGTACTCATCAATGTACACTTTACACATGAATTGTGATGGTTTTTTTTTAAAGTTTACATTAGGTTTTATTTGCAAGTAGCTAGACCTGTTCTTGCAGGCAGTTTTTAAAAGCAGAACTTCCGGATATGCTTTTCTTCTCAGTCGTTCTACTTCCTGTAAAGCTCTGAATCATTAAATCAGATGTAAATAAAGAGGAGTTTGGCTGATATGTGTGCATCTGCTGACCGTTCGCAGTATGAAGCACAGTAACTGTTACATGGTGTGGGGAGGAGACCTGGTCAGCAACCAGCAGACCCGCTTCAGTCAGGAGGACATGGTGATTGGCTGCCTGGTCGACCTGGCAACAGGCCTCATGACCTTTACAGCCAATGGGAAGGAGATCAACACCTTCTACCAGGTAGTACCTCCATCTTGTTTTTCATTTAAGGCAGTATCTCACTGTTCCAGCTCCATGGAGTCTCCGTAATGTTTGAGGGGTGCTTAGTTTTCTCCCGAGAGTCTCAGATGTTCTCAGTCTTGTCCCTTGAGTTTTGGACACGTTCTAAAAGTGTGTACGTCAAATTTTCTCTCAAAGTAGTCGTCTCAAACCCTTCTCAATTTAGTTTCCCATAATT
The DNA here is from genome assembly GCA_028566095.1 of Kryptolebias brasiliensis. NCBI lineage: Eukaryota > Metazoa > Chordata > Actinopteri > Cyprinodontiformes > Rivulidae > Kryptolebias > Kryptolebias brasiliensis. The sequence continues at coordinate 1,256,955 of JAOXNZ010000091.1, forward strand.
CTAGAGCTACATTTAGACGCCTGAAAGCCAGGCTTAAAAACCACTGATTATTAAAAAAATGTGGTCCAAATCTGCTTTTCTTTGTTTCAGAATTATACTCCAGTAGATTAAATTGAAAATAAACACGGTTACATCATGCTGACACTGTTATACCCAACCTTCAACCCAGTACAGACGGAATAACGGAAACAGCATGAACATTACATCATAAAAGTCAAATAAATGAACTTTATACAACCTTCACATCATTTCTTTGTGGTTTATTTATGTAAAAGAACATCAAAATACTAAAGTGTGGCAGAAAAATACTGTGTTAGAGCAGGGGTCCCGAACCACCGGGCCAAGGACCGGTCACAAAACATTTTCTTTGTGTCAGCAGTCAGCAAAACCTTTAGCTGTTTTAGCTGTTTCAGCATTTCAGCTGTGAACACCTTCAGCTCATTCGAGACATCACGGCTACGACTTTTTGATTTAACTTTTACAATTTTTTTCACACAGAAATACATAAATATCTTTTTGAATCCTTAAAATCTACTTTATTTATAGCCTTTAGCTACTGTTTTATTGATTTTTGCTTTTAGCTGTTTGGCTAATTTTAGCTTTCAGCTGTTGTTCTAACTTGTAGCTGCTGCTCTGATCGTTTTAACTTTTATCTTCTGTTTGATCAGTTTGGATTTTATCTCCTGAATTAAATGTTTAGCTAATGTTCCTCTGGCTTTAGTTTAAAGCTACTGTTTTGTTGATTTTAGCTTTTAGCTGCTGCTTGGCTCATTTTAGTGTGTTGGAGTGTCTGATATTTCTATATATATGTATATTTTTGCTGTTTCAGGTGGAGCCCAACACCAAACTGTTCCCTGCGGTCTTCATTCAACCCACCAACCAAAACATGGCTCAGCTGGAGCTGGGAAAACTGAAGGTCAGAGAAAAAACAGAATCTTTTTCACCGAGCGTTTGAACAGACAGATTCCGGTCGATGTCGGAGGCCTCGCTCACAGGTCAGCCGCAGGATCAGAGGCTGTCCAAACCTAACAAACTTTATCTGTAACAGACAGAAACACCACAGCTGAGCTGGAGGGGGCGTTCGTTCCTGCTGCACTAAGAGCTCGACCCACCAGCCCCCGTTTAAAGTTCATTACAGTAATCCAGCCCGGTGGTGACAGAGGCATGGATCACTGTCTCACAGTGCCTCCTTGGAAGGATGGGTTTTAATTTGGCCATCTGTCTTAAATAAAAACCGCTCTTAACGGCTGTCCTGATCAGTTTGCTGGCTGTTCTGAGCCAAGGAACCTAAATCCACAGGAGAGGGTCCAGGAGTGCCTCCAAAAACCATCACTTCAGTCTCATTTTCATTCAAATTCAAAAGGTTAAGAGCCATCCAGGCCTTTATGTCCTTAAGACACCCAGGAAGTGGACTGAGCACATGAAGGGAAGATAGATGTAGAGAAACTAGAAGCAGCTGCTGCTGTCATCAGAGCTCCATCATATTCATCTGACTTGGTTCAAACATGTTGGCGTGGAAGTTGTTTTTATTAGTGTTGTTTAATTTATTCATATGACTTTTACTGCATAGATATTCAAAATTATTTTGGATCTCTCATTATAATTTGAAAGTTCTCAATATTTTTAACTTTTTTTTTTAACAAAATTAAAATATTTAAGGTTTTACCTTGATTTTCTGTAGTGACTGAGCTGTTTGCTGCTTTTAAATGCAATAACTAATATTTTTATGTGCAAAAGAGAAAAATTAAAAGCACGTGTATGAACAGCAGTAAACGAGAAGAGAGAATAAAAATAATCAAAACATTCATCCATTCATCCATTTTCTTTACCTGCTTCTCCATTCCGGGTCGCGGGGAGCCGGTGCCTATCTCCAGCAGTCACTG
>JAOXNZ010000091.1:1263510-1273568 GCA_028566095.1 Kryptolebias brasiliensis
GGAGGTGACAGTGATCAGGCAAATGTTTTTTCAGATGGAAAAAACTGGGTGTCAACCCTTTTAAAACTTTTAGCTTGCTTTTGTTTTTACTTTTTATGTTTAGTTAGCCATGTATTACTTTTAGTTTTGGGGTACCTAATTGCTACTGCTTTTAGCTAGCCTTTTGTTATGTTTAGCTTTTAGGGAACCTTTTACTACTTTAGCCTTTAGTTAGCATTCTGCTTGTTTTAGCTTTAACAGCTCAGTTTTAGCTTCCTCAGCAGATTTCAGCGCTCAGTCTCTTCACAGAAAGTACTTTTTCTCTACTTTAATTTTACTATTTTGTGTTGGAGCAAAACCATCCTGTAACAGTTTCATTTTACAAAAACTCAATCCTGAATCTGACTAAGACTCTGACCGGTTCCCCTCAGGCACACTTCAGGAGCTGATCTCCCACACCATGATCCACTGGGCCCAGGAGTCGTTCATTCAGAACCCAGAACTGGTGCGCCTGATGTTCAGCCTGCTCCACAGACAGTATGACGGGCTCGGCGAGCTGATCCGAGCTCTGCCTAAAGCCTACGCCATCAACGCCGTCTCTGTCCAAGACACCATGGACCTGCTGGAGTGTCTGGGACAGATTCGCTCGCTGCTCATCGTCCAGATGGGTCCTGAAGAGGAGCGGCTGATGATCCAGAGCATCGGGTCGGTGGTTTCACACCAACTGTAGCTCACTTATTTAGATCTCTTGTTTTATTTTGATGATTTTGCTTTTCTTGCATTTTTGTAAAGTTTGTTCTGTGGCCTGATCCTGATTTATCTAATGGTTTTAGTTTCTCATCAAAATTTAAACAGTTTTCTTGCTTAAATAAATCGATCTTTTGTGGATTTTTTTTTTAGGAATATCATGAACAACAAGGTTTTCTACCAACACCCGAACCTGATGCGAGCCCTCGGCATGCATGAGACCGTCATGGAGGTGATGGTTAATGTGTTAGGTGGAGGAGGAGACTCTAAGGTAACTTTAGCTTCTTCCACAGCTCGGCGCTTCGCAGCACATTCGAAACAGACAGAAATCCAAATGTTTGCTTTTCCTCCTCAGGAGATCCGGTTCCCCCAAATGGTGACCAACTGCTGTCGTTTCCTGTGTTACTTCTGCCGCATCAGCCGGCAGAACCAGCGCTCCATGTTTGACCACCTGAACTACCTGCTGCAGAACAGCGGCATTGGCCTGGGTCAGTTTGTGAACAGCTCGGTTTTCTGATCTGTGTGAGCGAAGGTGAAATCCTGACTGTTTTGTCTTTTCCTGACGCAGGCATGCGTGGGTCCACGCCTCTGGATGTGGCTGCCGCCTCCTGCATCGACAACAATGAGCTGGCCTTGGCTTTGCAGGAGCAGGACCTTGAAATGGTTCGGTCAAAAGAAATAAAACACAATAATTCAATTAGTAGAGCTGCTGAATGACTTGTCCTTCTGTCCTTACCTTCATGGTGATGCAGGTGGTGACGTACCTGGCCGGCTGCGGCCTGCAGAGCTGTCCGATGCTCCTGTCCAAAGGATACCCCGACATCGGCTGGAACCCCTGCGGAGGAGAGAGATATTTGGATTTCCTGCGCTTTGCTGTCTTTGTTAACGGTCTGTTACAGTTATAGAACTGGGACATTATTGTGCTGAGTCAGCTTTCCTGTTTATAGTTTCTTCTGTAGGTTTTTGCAGTCAAATTAGTTCCACAGACACCATGTTCTGTTTTAGCAGTTCACATATCAGAATGTTCAGCTCATTGGTTTTTGTTGTAATTTTTATACTTTTCAAAATATTTAACTTTATGTAAAAAACATTCTCCATAGAGAAACAGCACATTAAGATCTCTCACTGTTTTTGTCATCTTATGCTCCTTTTAGTTTTTAGCTACAGTTTTGCTGATTTTACCATTTAGCTACAATTCTTCTAAATTTAGCTTTCAGCTACAGTCTTGCTAATTTAAGCATTTTGCCCATTCTAGTTTTTGTTCTGTTTCTTTTATCTATGATTCTGCTCCTTTAACCCATCATTCTGCTTTTTTTTAGCTACTGTTAACCTTAAAGCTACCAATTTGCTCCTTGTGCTACTCTTTTATTACTTTTAGCTTTTAGCTACCTATCTGCTCCTTTTAGCTTTTAGCTACCTATCTGCTCATTTTAGCTTTTAGCTACCTATCTGCTCATTGTAGCTTTTAGCTACCTATCTGCTCATTTTAGCTACCTATCTGCTCCTTTTAGCTTCCTATCTGCTCCTTTTAGCTACCTATCTGCTCATTTCAGCTTTTAGCTACCTATCTGCTCATTTTAGCTACCTATCTGCTCCTTTTAGCTACCTATCTGCTCCTTTTAGCTACCTATCTGCTCATTTCAGCTTTTAGCTACCTATCTGCTCATTTCAGCTTTTAGCTACCTATCTGCTCATTTTAGCTACCTATCTGCTACTTTTAGCTACCTATCTGCTACTTTTAGCTTTTAGCTACCTACCTGCTCCTTTTAGCTACCTATCTGCTCCTTTTAGCTACCTATCTGCTCCTTGTAGCTTTTAGCTCCCCTTCTGCTCCTTGCAGCTGTCTTTTTGCTTCTTTTAGCTTCCATTTTGCTGTTTTAAATTGTTCTTCTCGTTGTTTCCGCTCCTTCAGCCCAGTTTTGTGTTCAGCGCTCACAGACTTTTCGTCTCTTCTTCTCTTAGGAGAGAGCGTGGAGGAGAACGCCAACGTCGTGGTGCGTCTGCTCATCCGTCGGCCCGAATGCTTCGGCCCCGCCCTGCGAGGAGAGGGGGGCAACGGTCTGCTGGCCGCCATGGAGGAGGCCATCAAGATCTCTGAGGACCCGGCGAGGGACGGACCAACGGTTAAAAAAGACAGGCGGTTCATGTGAGCGCAGGAGGACGATGAAGAGCCTAAACGAGTTCATCAGAGATGTTTTGAACGGTTTATTGCTCTGTTTGATTGGCAGGTTTGGTGGCGAGGGACAGCAAGAGGAAAACCGTGTGCACCTGGGAAACGCCATCATGTCCTTCTACTCTGCGCTTATCGATCTGCTGGGCCGCTGCGCCCCTGAGATGCATGTGAGACGATTAAAGTTTATTTATTAAAAACAGGGCAGACAAACCATCATCAAATGTGAGGAAACATGTTTGATGCTGAGGAACATTTAGTTTGATAAATTACCCGTAATTCATGTATTTATTTAGTTTTTAGAGTTCATTCAGTTTGTCCAATAATGAACAATAATAAACATTTTTTATTATAAAAGAAATCACAGTAAAATAATTATGGGAAAATCAGGTTGCCTATTTTAAAGAAAAACGCTTTTTTTTTCATTCAGGTTCTGTTTGTTAAAATTCTAAAACCTGCTTTTTTTAACCCAGTTGAGAGAATGGGGCAGAATTTGAGAAGATTCAACTTTAGACTCATTCAGCCGTTTTTCCCTGCAGCTGATCCAAGCAGGTAAAGGTGAAGCTCTGAGGATCCGGGCCATCCTGAGATCCCTGGTCCCCATCGAGGACCTGGTGGGGGTCATAAGTCTGCCTGTCCAAATACCCGCCTACGGCAAAGGTCAGATACAGACCTGTTTGTAAATTAGCTTATTTTTCTAACAGTGTGTATTTGATGTTTGGCTCCTGTTTTGTTCTGCTCCTTTTAGCTTTTAGCTGGCATTTTGCTAACTAACTATGACTCATCTCTCCAAACCACAGATGATCAGATCATTGAGCCGAAGATGTCTGCCAGTTTTGTGCCGGACCACAAGGCTTCCATGGTTCTGTTCCTTGACAGAGTGTACGGCATCGACAATCAGGACTTCCTGCTCCATGTGCTGGAGGTGGGCTTCCTGCCTGACATGAGAGCTGCAGCTTCTCTGGACACAGTAAGTAGCAGAGGACCAGGTTTCAGTTGTGGAATGTGTTGGAGCGTAACAGTCCTGTCTGGCTTCAGGTGGCCTTCAGTACAACTGAGATGGCCTTGGCTCTGAACCGCTACCTCTGTTCAGCTGTTCTGCCTCTGCTCACCAAGTGCGCCCCGCTGTTTGCCGGGACGGACCACCGGGCCATCATGATCGACTCCATGCTTCACACCATTTACCGCCTGTCCCGCGGCCGAGCCCTGACCAAGGCTCAGAGGGACGTCATCGAAGAGTGCCTCATGTCGCTCTGCAAGTCAGTATTACAGCTCTGGGGTGGATGCTGAGACCTGAATGACTTTACTAAATATTGTTGAAGAAGCTGAAAATTAAGTTAAACAGAACAGAACAGAGCAGAATGCAAGCTAAAAGCAAGAGAACAGTAGCTACTGTGACTAAAGAAGCAGAACAGTAGTTAAAATGGGCAGAAATTATGCTAAAATTGACAAAACAGTAGCTAAACATCGTTGAAATGTAGCTAAAATTTGCAAAACAGATGTTAAAAATGACCAAAACAGCAGCTTGTATGAGCGAGAAGCTCAAAGTAGCAGGGTCAATTTGCTGAAGCAGGTTTCAAAGGGAAGAGATTTTAATTTAAATAAAGTGAAATATTTTAGAAAGTATAAAAGTCTTGGCACACTGTACCTGATCAGGTTACACATTTATTATATAAGTGGAAATATGCAGAAGTAGCTTTATTGAGAAAAAAAAACAATAAACAGTAAACTGCTAACTCAGCGTTCACACTCAGCCAGCGTCATGATCAGAACTCAGCTTCATTTAAACTGAAGATTATTTGGAAATGCATCGTTTGTTTTACATGTAAGAAAGTCTGAAACCCTGTAGCTCCTGAATGACACGACCTTTCCTGTTTGAAACCAAAGATCTAACGAAGTGTTTTGGTGTCACAGATACCTCAGACCCTCCATGCTGCAGCACCTGCTCAGAAGGCTGGTGTTCGATGTTCCCATCCTGAATGAATATGCAAAGATGCCTCTTAAGGTTTGTGTTGTTGAGCGACTAAACCAACTAAACTGATTGATGAAACTACTAAGAGTTGGTCCAAAGAAAACTCTGAGGGATTGATGTGAAATATCCTAACTGAGGATAAAAAAGTAGGGTAAAACAAATCCAAAAACCACTTAAACATCTACTAAAATGAAATAAACACCAGCCAGTGTATCAGACACAAAATGTCCAACTTGTGCTTCTGTTTCTGAATGTTGAAACATCCAGATACAGACGTGATCGGGGAACTCGAGGAGCCTGTAAATTGGAAATGTTTTGCTTCTCTTTGCGCTGCAGCTGCTGACCAATCACTACGAGCGCTGCTGGAAGTACTACTGCCTTCCCAACGGATGGGCAAACTTTGGAGTGACCTCTGAGGAGGAGCTGCATCTTTCTCGGAAACTCTTCTGGGGAATCTTTGAATCGTTGGCGCACAAGGTGAGAGGCGGGTTTCATGGCAGGAAGGACCAAGTGCAGGACGCTCATGAAGTGATGAATAAAATTTATTTTTTTATGACTCGGCTTCCCTGCTGTTGATTCATGTTTTAGAAATTTGATGCCGAGCTTTTTAAGATCGCCATGCCGTGCCTGTGCGCCATCGCTGGAGCCATCCCTCCCGACTACGTGGACGCCACTTACTCCTCCCACACGGAGAAGAAGGCCTCTGTGGACGCTGAAGGCAACTTTGATCCAAAGCCAGTGGAGACCACCAAGTAAAGACTGACAGGAAGCCTAACACAGAATAAAACTTAAATTTACTGAATGGATTAACATTCAGAAGATTTAAAAACTAACATTTGAACCTTCATGTGTTGTATTGAATGTAGATTATTTGCTAATTTTTGAAAGTTAAACCTATAAATGTTAAAAAGACTCAAAAACTCAACTATCAGTAAAATCTGCTGACTATGAGTGGATTCTCTCGTAGCACCATCATACCGGAGAGGCTGGACGCTTTCATCAACAAATTTGCAGAACACACGCACGATAAATGGGCTTTTGAGAAGGTCAGTAAGAAAATAAAAATGCTAAAATTTGATATAAAGCTTTATGTTGTTTTTGAACAGGGTCTTCTTGCTTGTTTGCCTAAATCATTTTTCAGATTCAGAATAACTGGACTTACGGAGAGGTGTTGGACGAGAACGCTAAGACCCACCCAATGTTACGGCCGTACAAAACCTTCTCCGAAAAGGTGAGGACCTTTCATGCTGAGTGTATTAATCAAAGCTGACTGTTGATATTTAGGTCTAACATCTCTGCGTGGGTCTCAGGACAAAGAAATCTACCGTTGGCCCATTAAAGAATCCATCAAAGCCATGCTGGCGTGGGAGTGGACGCTGGAGAAAGCCAGGGAGGGCGAGGGGGAGGTCGAGAAGAAGGCGTCCACACGCAAGATCTCCCAAACTGCTCAGGTACAACGAAGAACTTATTCTAGTTTTGACACTACTGCACCACAATACATATTTATTTATTTATGAATAAGTCTGAAAGTATTCAGGTAAAGGTAGACATTGTCAAACTAAATAAATGCTCTTGTAGATGTGATTAGATGTAAACGTAAAGTGGTCTTCATTTTATAGAAAACTTAGATTCTCATATAAACACTAATTTACTTTTTTCATATATACCTTTAGGCCACCTACGATCCCAGTCACGGCTACAACCCTCAGCCTATAGACATCTCAGGGATGGCCTTATCCAGAGAACTGCAGGTATGTGTGGTTTTTGTTCGGACTCCTTCAGACTGGAGGATGACACCTGCAAGACCTGACAGACTGTCTGGATTGTGGCAAGTTTGAAAAACCTCCTTCAGGGTGAAGGCAGCCATGATGATGCTACGCTCTTCTCACACCAGAGCTGTTTGGTTTGCTTTAATCGGACCAGAGTTTGTTTCCTTGGATAGTCCGTTTTGTTTGGGTGGGTCAAAGCTCATCCGAGCTCTGGAGCGGTCCAAACAAGCGAACTCTGATCTGCCTGAAAACTCTGTTCATTGGTTGTTACAGCTGTGAGAGTGTTCCAGTAATGCGAAGGGGTTGTTGTTTTGCATGTTCAGAACCATCGCGGACCTGCAGTACCTCTGTCACAAGTACCGGGGACACAACTGTTCTTACCTTAAGACCTCACCAGAACCTTCAGAGACCATCCATATTCTTTTTTATGTCAGCAGGGTCATCATCCAGTGTGATGGGAGCCTTAGAATTTCCCAACACTGACAGGTCTCCTGTTTTAAAGTCTTTAACAGAGCTGGACAGATTATTTGTCTTTGTCTCTCTTTGTGCAGTCCATGGCGGAGCAGCTGGCAGAAAACTACCACAACACCTGGGGCAGGAAGAAGAAGTTGGAGCTGCAGGCCAAAGGCAGGAGGGATCTCGGAGTGAAATGATACTTTAGTTCTTAGAGAGGGTTTACAGCTTGGCTGGCTGAGTCTAAAAAGTGTCTCCTTTAAGGTGGTGGCACCCATCCTCTGCTTGTACCTTATGACACCCTGACGGCGAAGGAGAAGGCCCGGGACAGGGAGAAGGCCCAGGACCTGCTCAAGTTCCTGCAGCTCAACGGATACGCTGTGACAAGGCAAGCCAGACGTCCTAACTGTCCTCTGACAGTTCATGCTTCACTGTCTTTAACTCTAATTATTGTCAATTCTCAGAGGTCTAAAGGACATGGAGCAGGACATCTCCTCCATCGAGAAGCGCTTTGCTTACGGGTTCCTCCAGAAGCTTCTCAAATGGATGGACATCGCCCAGGAGTTCATCGCTCATCTTGGTACTGTGGTTTGCAGAGCTTCTCATGGTTACAAATGTGCAAAACTAATGGGGTGAATGCTGAGTCAGCACTATTGTTTTCCTTTTTCTCCCTATATGTTCTTTGCAATTTAATAAATATTTTCTTGATAGAAATACATTAAGATTTTTTTTCAATTCCTTCAAAAAGCTTTGAAATCTGTTTCTTCTTCTTGAAGCTTTGAGCTACTGTTCTGCTGCTTTTTGATGCTTTTAGCTAACATTTTGTTACCTTTAGCCTTAGCTAGCATTTTGTTACTTTTATCTTTTAGTTAGCCTTTTGCTTATTTTAGCTTCCAGCTGCCATTTTCCTTCTCTAAAGTTTTTAACAAGCCTTTTGTCACATAGAGTTTTGGTCCTTGCAGCTACCCTTTTACTTCTTTTAGCTCTTAGCTAGTGTTCTGCTTCTTTTAGCCTTAGCCACTCAGTTTCAGCATTCACTGTATTTTTGCAGAAACTCCAGTTTTTCTTGTACACAGCTACTTCTTGTCTCATCAACAGAGGCTGTGGTTAGCAGTGGTCGCGTGGAGAAGTCGCCACATGAGCAGGAGATCAAATTCTTTGCCAAGGTGAGCGACTCTGTGGTTCATTCAAAACGTCTTCAGTGTGTTTGGTGTTCACTGGCTGCAGCTATCATGGTCTCATGTTTTAGTTTGATTTAAAAACCTCTGCTGAAGCATTTTAATGTCTTCATTTTTTAGTCAAAGTGGACATGAGAAGGATTTAACTGAGGCTCATGAAGCGCTCTGATTTCTTTTCTATTCCACTCTAATTGGGACCAAAAGTTACAAAATAAACATTGTTTTATGTTAAAGATTTGACAGTAAATGATCCGAGAGCGCCTTTTTAGCTCTTTACAGAGTTTCTTATTTATTTACACCCATACACCCAGATATCTAATAAAAAATTAGATATTTTTACACTCCATAAACAGCACTTTTATAAACTCACTCATCTTTACTGATGCCAAAAAGGTATTTTGAACTTAGAAGTCGTACGTTGGTCATTAGAGCATTTTAAGGGTTTAATTCACCTCCATGTTGACTTCACCTTTGGATGCAGAGAATCTTTCAGGTCTTCCATCCCATAATGTGATGAGACAACTCCCACCCTGGCTTTGTAAGGATTTGGATGTTAAATGCATTTTGATCAGTCTGGCATCATTTATCTCACTCAGCTGCGACTGTTGGAGACTCAGACTTGAACCAATATTACAAGAAAATACAGTAATTTTCAGTTGTAGTCTCACTGAATTCTGTGTTTAAGAACAACACAGCGTACTTCCCACATCCTTCCTACCTCGGCTCGTTTATGATTGAATCTACTGGAGGACACTTTAGAATGAAGATAGATGGATTTGGACCATTTATTTAATATTTTTTTTTATCATGGGTCAGGTTTTTAGACCTTTACATGTTTTCTGTCAGAGAAGAGCTCCTGTCATTGAGACGCTCGCAGTGACTGACTATTTTAAGAGCAAATTGGCCATTTTAATTTTTTGAACATGTTCAAAATTCAAGCGATTGGACTTAAGCCTCTGCGACTTATTGAGGAAATTGAGAACCACCACAAATTTCCCGAGACATTCTGGAGACTCTCTGGTCAACGCTGTTTGCCAACAAGTCACCATCAGTCGCAAAGAAGTGAGAAACAACCGTTAGTCTTTCTGAGGAGGTGAAATTCATTGACTGAATGAATATTTAATCCTGGGTTGTCTTCTCTAGATCCTCCTGCCTCTGGTCAATCAGTACTTCAAGAACCACTGTCTGTACTTCCTGTCCACTCCTGCCAAAGTCCTGGGCAGTGGAGGACATTCATCCAATAAAGAGAAAGAGATGATTGCCAGGTTTGTGGGTAAAAAGTGTCTTTCTGTTGCTGTTTTTCTGTTACAAAAGCTGTTGACCTTCTACCTTTCCCTTCAGGAGAGTACCTGACAGTGTCTGTCCTCTCCGTTTGCCACGTCCCTCCATCTCTTTCCTGTTTTATAATATCTCTTATCTTTTTTTTTTTTACTTTCTGTGTACCTGAAACATTTTCCCTGCCCTGTCCTTCTCACCGTTCTCCCTCCCTGTACCTGCCTTTCTTCCTTTCTCCTCCCACCTCAGTATCTTCTGTAAGTTGGCTGCTTTGGTGAGGCACAGAGTCTCTCTTTTTGGTAAGGAATATGCACGGTGTCCCTCTAGTGTCTGTTTTCCTGTCTCTTTTCTGTTTATATTCACCCTTTTTTTCCCGCCCTTCCTCTCCGTTCATTTACTGTTGAGCAAATCCAAAAAGGTTAAAAACAAAAGCAACTGGACTTCAATTTGTAGTTTGAAGACGTTTGAAGACGTTTCCGAGGAGCTTTCTCAATTCAAAAATTTGAATTGAGAAA
>JAOXNZ010000091.1:1278944-1292848 GCA_028566095.1 Kryptolebias brasiliensis
CACCTAGGGACAATTTAAGAGTTACCAATGAACCTAACATGCATGTTTTTGGTCTGTGGGAGGAAACCGGAGTAATCTGACAAAATTACTGAAAAAGACATAATGTTGTTCTGCTGTGTTTTACAGAACTTTAAGAGGGAGGAGCAGAACTTTGTGGTGATGAATGAGATCAACAACATGTCCTTCCTCACCGCTGACAGTAAGAGCAAGATGAGCAAGGTAAGAGTGGCCAGACGGAGTGAAAACGCTGCCCTAACTCACGTTTGAGTCACCACACATCGAGATGTAACACATTAAGAAACTAAACCCTAATAATTAATGTTTCACTAACTCCACCCACATCATGTAAACAATTATCATTTAAATAAAGATGTTAGCCTAATCTGACACATCATTTGTTTCAGGATAATTCAAGTGGCAGTATAGTTGTTAATGAGCGGTGTTGCTAACTGTGTTTTCTCCTTATATCCTGTGTCGGGGGTCGGACGGCGGGCCACTAGGCCGGAGACGGAGAGGTTAGATTGTGTTTGTGCACGAGCGCTGTGCTGATCGCATGGCACCCTGAGTTTGGAGGCATTTCATCAAGCTCCACTGCACTTCTTAGGGACAAACTGACCCCATTATTCACACAAATACATACACACAAACAGAATCATGAACACATTTCCTTTCAGGAGTCAGGGCGTCTGTGTTGTTGGGGCTCTTATACACCAAACCAATAACGGATTTTCAGTGTCATTCAGCTTTAGCTGTTTTTCATCCAGGTGAACAAGTTGAACTGATTTTCGTAAGTGAGAGAAATGAGTCCCACTGTTTAGCTCAAATCCTCAAATTCTGAACCATAGTCTGGATCCAGAATCACCTAAAGTCTTTTTCAGACTCAGATCATTCCTTAAACTTCAATTATGCTTCTTTTTTTGTATGAAAGCTGATTCGGCTCATTCAGGAAACGGGTACTAAGACTCGAACTGTTTGTAACTTTCATACTTTTCATAACATTTGATGTTATTTACAAATATTTTCCCCATAGAAATACATTGAGATCTCTTCAATTTCTTAAAAACATTGTTCTCTTTAAAATCTGCATCTTCCACTTTTAGTTTGTAGCTACCGTTCTGCTCCTTTTAGCTTTTAGCTAATGTTCAGCTTCTGCTTATCTTTCAGTGATCTTTAGCTTGAGTCCTGAGTCATTTATGATCAGACTCTTCAGAAACCTGTTTTGTTTCTTATTGAAATGAACTGAACAGAGACTCGGTGGTCTTCAGTGTTGGCGCTTCGTGATCAGGTGTAAGTTATTGTTGATCTTTGTTCCTGTCATTGGTTTGGTGTATAAGACCTCTAAAAAGGAACATTTTACAGATTCAGTCTGAGACTGATTCAGGTAAAAGTGTTGTTGTTCTGACGGACGGTGTTGCAGGTGGTTTTTCTCTGTGTTTGTGTTTGTGTGAGTAAGCGGGTCCGGGAGGCTTGATGAATGCTCTTTGCTGTAGATGGTAGAAGCCTGAGAGGTTTCATGGCACTCGGTTGAGCAGTTGGGGGCTTGTTGTGCACTCCTGCAGCCGAGCGCCATCGCCCTGTTTTTGTTTGACCAATAAACACTTTGCCTTCAGATCGTCCCTGCCGGATTCAGCCGTGGAGCCGTGTGCTGTCTGTAAACTGTTCTCACTGACGCTGGGATTTTTTTACAGCTTTTTATGGTTAAGGTTCCTGCGCCGGGAGACACTTCTCTTCTCTTCCAGAACTGTTATCAGCTTTGGGTTCTGTTTGCACTCAAAACCCAGAGTTTTCCTCACTTTTTTCATTAGATTTGCCTGATCCATCTGCAACATAAAGTCGTTGGAAAAAGAAAGTCCACCCGCTTTCGGTTCTAGAGTTTTACAGATCAGGAGATAATGAAAAGGATCTGGTCTTTACCAGGTTCTAAAATTATTAAGATCTAACCTCAAGTGAACAAAAACACACAACAGATTCCACCATGTCATTATTTATTCAACAAAAATGAAGCAACAATGGAAAAACTGCTTCCATGAGATTTAAGAGCATCATCTGCCAATATTTGCAGGAGTGGGCGTCCCTTCAAATTCACCCCGAAGGTCAGACTGAGGAATGCTCAGAGAAATGAGCTCCACCTCAGACTCCACAGGCCTCAGTTAGCAGGTTAAAGGTCAAAGTTCATGGTTTGTTTGGAAGGGCTGCAGAAGAAAACCTCTTTTCTCTAAAAACCAACATGGCAGCACGACTTACGTTTGTAAAGTTTCATCTGAAGGAACCACAAGACTTCTGGAACAATGTCCTTTGGACAGATGAGACCATAGCAGAGATGTTTACCCATAATGCACAGCATCAAACACAGCACATCAGCACAAATGGCTCCTCCCAGCTGTCAGCACGGGGGTGGAGGGCTGATGGTTTGGGCTCCTCTGTAGACCAAAGGATTCTGGAGTCAGATGTGAGGCCATCTGTCCAACAGCTGAAGCTTGGACCAAACTGGGTCATGATGCAACAGGACAATTTTCTCACATTGTGTTTCTGTTTAATAAATAAAGCCATGTTGGAATCTGGTGTGTTTTTGAGGTGAGTTTTGAATTACTTGGTAAAGATCAGATCTTTTTTATTACGCTCTGATATGTAAAACCCCAGAACTGAAGGAAGGTGGACTTTTTCACTGACTGTTTCTGATTCGTTAGATCTGTTGGGGAAACTGAAGCTACTGTAGCTCAGCTGTTTTTAAATAGACTAACTGGACTCATTGCTTCTTGTCATGCTCACTGACACCATTAAAACTCTACACATTTCAATGTCTAATCACTGACTGAAATTTGTATATGGTTGTTGAAAATGAAGCCTGCTGCTCCTGGGTATGAGATGAACTTTATTGTAGTGAAGGTTTGTGATCAAACCCCAAAGATTTCCTTTTTTCACCCACATTGCCTCTCCTTAAGTGTGCCTGAGGACAGATTAATGAGCAGCTCAGGGCAGAATGATGGAGCCGACCTGTTAGACCACCGCATTACTAACAATGAAGCTGCATTATGTTTAACAGCTGGGGCTGATGCTACAAAGAACCTGAACCGTTCATCTCTGCAGGAAAATGTAGCTGCTGTTCTGTCTTATTTCAGCTGATAATTCTTTAAATGTCAACTCACTTTGTTAGCATGTTAGCATTCCTTATCAGTCCATCACCTTATTCTGTTCTGTGTTAGAAGTAATTTTCTTCATCAGATATTCTCAGAAGCCTCTGATTTCCCAGACCCATTTGCTAGAAAAACGTCCAGTTGTCGGTTTTCTCGTTAGCCGCGTACTGATCTGTCCCTGTCTTCAGTCCGGAGGCTCGGATCAGGAGCGCAACAAGAAGAAGAAGCGAGGGGATCGCTACTCGGTGCAGACCTCCCTGATCGTAGCGGCGTTAAAGAAGATGCTTCCCATCGGGCTCAACATGTGCTCTCCTGCTGATCAGGAGCTCATCAATCTCGCCAAGATCAGATACTCTCTGGTACTGAGAAGTATTTAAATCCAGTCTGATGGATGTTTGAGTCCACAGATGGACAAACTGGCTTTTTACGGTCAGATGGCATCTATCTGAGTTCATAAAAATACATAAAGTGTTTTTTTTTTTTAATTTCTTCTCCCTCTAAACTTGAATAAACACTGGAATAAACACAAATCTTTTACCTTGCAGAAAGACACGGATGAAGAGGTGAGAGAATTCCTGCACAACAATCTGCATCTGCAAGGCAAGGTGAGAGCTCCTCTTGTTGGAAATCTTCCCAGATTTTGAAGACAGACTCGTGCACTAAAGTGTAGCACCAGTTCTCCTTTCAACAAGACTCTGTTCACTGGAAAAACAGATTAAAATGTATATTTTTTTCCTACTCTTGCTTGTTAATAATAATTCTTGTCCTCTCATAATTGGACAGTAGACTCAACTGTTTAACATCGACAGGTGCATGATGCATGCAAATTATTTTTAAGCATTAATCTCACCTCTTAGGCCGTTAACACACCAGGGACACAACGCTTCATTGAGTATAGAATACACATAATTTGTTCACCCACTTAATATTCCATGTTATGGCTTTTGACATGAAAACCAGCTGATTATTAAATGACTATTGTTAAAGCCTCACAGTATTCCAGTTGTCTTTCTCGGTACCACTGGTGGTAAATGATCTCTCCGTACTGATTTGATTTAATCTAAACATTTGTCTGAATTCTTACAACTCAAGATTTCCAATTTTTGGTTGTTCTTGATTTTCTTCCTTGCTTTGTTAACGTATGAGGAAGGAATGCATGTTGCCCGCCGCCTTAAGTGCCAAAGTTTTAAACAACGTTCTTGAGTGATCTGTTAGCACTCGGAATATGTGTTGGTGTTCAGTCTCAGCTACTACCACACCAAATTTTAGCTCAGTGTCTGTAAAAAGGACTGAGTTATAGCCATTTTTTGTGTTTGCTAAGGTCAACTAGCTGTGGCAGCCATCTTGAATCAGGTTGTCTCCAAAGTTATTGAGTTGTAGATGATCATCCAGTGATTACTTTCTGCGAGTTTCATTAAAAGACATAATTACATGACCATTCACGGCTGTGGGCAAATAAAACATATTTCTTGGAAAACTAAATGTTTATTGAGGTGTTTGTAAGTTAAACCTAACATAATTTCTGTAATAACACTGAGTGGCAATCCAGCCCACCTGAATAACCTGCAAAGCTGCTAAAAATACCTGTTCCTGTCATCAGTTTAAATTTAATCATTACTTAGGTTCATGTCGTTTTCAAAGGGCCACATGTGGCTCCAGAGCCACAGGTTTAAGACCCCTGCATCAACTAAACCAAGAAATAATAACATGAGTCACACAAAACCCACAAACAAAGATATTCTACATTTCTGTGGTATTCTGGTTCAGGTGGAGGACCCGGCTATGCGCTGGCAGATGGCTCTTTATAAGGAGATGTCAGGAAAGGCTGAAGATGCCGAAGACCCCGAGAAGGTGGTGAAAAGGGTCCAAGAGGTGTCGGCGGTCCTTTACCACATCGAGGTGGTGAGTGTTCAGACGAGCCGAGGCGCTCCTGCCAACAGTTATATCCAACAGGTGCATCAGAAATGTGCGAGAAGCTGTTGGCAGAAGGTAAATGTTTGTGTTTTTCTGTTTCAGACTGAGCATCCCTTTAAGTCAAAGAAAATGGTTTGGCACAAGCTGCTGTCCAAGCAGCGCCGCAGGGCGGTGGTGGCCTGTTTCAGGATGACGCCTCTCTACAACATCCCAACGTAAAGATTCTCATCATCCTGAGGCTCAGAATAAAATATCAAGGCTGTGAGCTGCTGTAACTCCTCCCTGAAAGTTATTTATCTGTTTATTTACAGGCACAGAGCCATCAACATGTTCCTGAACGCCTACAAGCGAAACTGGTTAGAGACTGAAGGTTACTCATTTGAAGACAAGATGATTGACGACCTGTCAGTAAGTTACCCCTCTTATATTCAGATGAATATTATTAGGAGGGTACAGTTACATTTCCTCCTGCAGCTTTGGACAAACCCAGACAAAAAACACATCCAACCACGCAGCTCGATCAGGAATATTATGCTATTCTAATGGACAGCAATGGGATTTTGGTGAAGCGGGCGGTAAAACCCATCCCTGTTTGGAGCTTCACAGCTCAGACTTCACAGCAGAAACACCATCTAAGGTTTATACAGGTCACAGAAAGTTGGACTTGAAATGACTGAACTGGGGTTTTGAGATCTTTGATGGCTTTTACACAACCACTGTTTAGGTTTATGATTTTTGGAGATTTTACCAAAGAATGTTCAACTTAGTGTGATGATATCACAGATTAACTTTCCAGCTGTCTAAACTTTCCAAAATATTTGCAAACAAACTCTTCTTATTTCCCAAATCTTTCTTATACAGTTTATACTTAATCTCCTCCACTAGAGGCAGCACTTCACTCCTGATTCCCGAGGTTTTGTTCACAAGTGAAGAAAGAATGGAGCGTGAGATCGACAGACGGATCGGTGCAGCTTCTGCAGTATTGTGTACTCGGTCCGTTGTGGTGAAAAGGGAGCAGAGCTGCAAGACAAAACATCTCCACGTTCCTACCCTCACCTATGGGGATGAACTTTGGGTAGTGACTGAAAGAATGAGACCACAGATACAGGCGGTTGAAATGAGTTTCCTCCACAGGGTAGCTGGGCTCTCCTTTAGAGATAGGATGAGAAATTTGGTTATCCAGGAGGGACTCGGACTAGAGCTGCTGCTCCTCCGCACCGAGAGGAGCCAGTTGAGGAGGTTCGGGCATCTGGTAAGGATGCCCCCTGGACACCTCCCTAGGGTGGTGTTCCAGGCATGTCCAGCTGGGAGGAGACCCCGGGGGAAGACCCAGGACAGCCTGGAGAGACCATGTCTCTTGGCTGGCCCGGGAACAGCTAAGATACTGAACAGAACCCTCGAGCTCCCAGGCCTCTGGTAGAAGACCCGAGCTTGAAGTGAAGTGGAACAAATAGAGTGAGATGGGGGGGTTCTTAAGAACATTACTGCTTGAAAAACTAAACTGTGGGCTGCAGTGAGCTGGTTGTAGCAGCTGCTGCATCTTTATCTTCCTAAAGCCATGGCCCACTGGCGTTTTAACATTTGAGACGACCAGATGTGTCTTCTACTTACAGGTCAAGAGTCTCTTCTATATGACGTAAAGTCTGGGACCGTTTGTTTGAGGCTGTCTTTCTGTCTTAAATTTGTGCTGTCAGGGAGTGAGAGACACAGGTGTGTGGTTACCATGGTGACTCTTCATTCTCTTTACTCTTCTTCCTCAGTTTATACATCAAAATGTCTGCCATTTTGTCAGCTGAGATTATTACCAATTAAATGTCCTTTAGCTTTAAAGAACAAAGTGGATGGATGTTTTTTCAGACATATTGTTTGTAGTGCGTTTCAGTAGTTTGTCATGATTCATGTTGTTTCCAGAAAGCCTTGGAGGAAGAGGAGGAGGAGGAAGAGGAAACTGAGACGAAGCCCGACCCCCTTCATCAGCTGATTCTACATTTCAGCCGCACAGCTCTCACAGAGAAGCTGTAAGCGCATCCTGCAACTTCCGCTGCTCAGCTGTGTGGCTTCAGTCCACCTCTCTGACTCTTCTGTGTTCTCCTCACAGGAAACTCGACGTTGACCATCTTTACATGTCGTACGCTGATATCATGGCAAAGGTCAGTCCACGCCGCGCCATGAACTCAGGAGGATCGGGTGTTCGCATGGGGCAAAAGGAAGTAAAGAACTGAAGAAATCTTGCTGCTGACCTTCTCCTCTCTTCATCAGAGCTGCCACATTGGTGAGGAGGACGAAGGGGGAGAGCAGGAGGGGGATGAGCCGTCCTTTGAGGTGCGACAGACAGAGATGGTATGGGGGGTGACCAGGGGAGGGGAGACAGGGGAGTCAGCGGAGAAGCAGCTCCCCGAGCCCTGAGTGACCACACCGTGACATCACACTCGGCACACCCCCCACCCAACCACAGCATATCTCTTTCTTTCCCTCTTCCCGCCTTTCTTCCGTCCACTCACACCCCCCGTCTTACTTCCTGCAGTGGTGGACTGACCTGTGCATGCCTTTGCTGGACCACCAGCAGGATCAGTGTTATGGATTCAATCTGTTCCTAAATTGCATGACTGGAGTGCAGAGAGATGGTGCAGCTAAAGATGACAAAATCAAACCCTGAGCTCTCATTAGTTGGTTTGTAGAATCACAGTTTCCAAACCCGATCAACTTCTGTTAAAGAAAACATATCGGCTGAGAACACGGGCTTGGACACTGTGATGATGTAGTTCTGAAGATCCTCTGCTTTGCTGGAAGGGTAGCATTACAGCCGTTAGCACGGTCAGTTTTATTCTGTGTTGTTCAGTGCATGTGTTCACATAGTGCTTTTTCTCCTGTAAGGAAGGAATCAGCAGGAAACATTCACCTGGCATTTCTATTTATTTATTCATTTATAAAAACACTCTGAACCAACAGATTTTTGGCATCCATGACAATAATTGACCAACACAACTTCATTTTAAACACAGTTTAATGATGAGCAAACATCATCTTTTTGTTGTTTTCCAGTGTTGAACCCATATTATCAGCTGGTTAGTTTGTCACAGCTCAGTCTGATCATCGTTGTAGTCAAGAATACAGTTTTAGGTGTTTAGGTGCCTGCTCGGTGGAGCAGGTGGAGCAGGTGGAGCAGGTGGAGCAGCTGCTCCCCCGTTTTCTAAACTGGGGGTATGCTGGTGTAGATTCTCAGTCATCCAGGACATGGTAAATCCAAAAAATGTTAAAAACCAAAAACAACGCCTTCTTTCGCTTCTCATCCGAGGAGCTTTCTCAATTCAAACAGCAGAGAGTGGAGTTTGAGCTTTTAAAGCTGAGATGTTCTGTAAACTGTCATCCTTTATGTTGCTGGAGTTTCTGAGAAACTCAGAAGGATTTTCTCTACATTTCAAACCCAACAGGACTCTCAGACAGAGGCTGGTCCACCCTAAGGACAAAACACCCAAACACAAACTGTTAGGTGTTTTAGTCCAACTCAGCAAAACTTCTTCTGCCTCGATAGTCAGACAGACAGCGTTCAGCTGTGGAAAGGAGAGAGAAAGCAAAGCCTTTTAAGAGTCAAAAGTGTGCTGCATCTTTTTCAGACAAACAGAGTGAGAACGCTGAGTGAAAGCAAGCTATTTAGGAGCGCAAGATAATAAAGTGGGAGTATAAACCACCTTCTGCTTGTTTTCAGACGTGTCATTGTCTGACTAAGAAGCAGGTTTTTTTAACTAAAATCACCTAAAGCAGCTACACAACAGTTTTCCTCTAGGCACATTCATGCTCCTTTTCCTCATTGGGAACAACAGAAAAAAGATGCTTTAGCTCAGAAAAACCACTGTGTGGACACATGCGTTTACTGTTCCTTTAATTAGTGCACAGAACTGTACTGATAATAAGCATGAAGCCCTGAAACAGGTTTTTTAACAGTAAAATGAGACATTTTTGTGTTGACTTTGTGCATTTGTGGTCAGTCTGTGGCAGACTCGCACCACCCCTTCCTGACTCACACCTCCTGCGCTCTGCTTCTTCATTTAGCTGTCTTAAAGCTCTATTTGGAGTTCTAACAGCTGACTGACGGATTTTGTCTTCACTTTGAATTGGACAATGCTAACAAGTCTCCCTCTCTGTGCTCACTGAGAACCGCAGTAAAAGCCTGCACAGTCCAAGCCCAGACACACACACACACACACACTTCAGTCACCACACGTCCAAACACACCCACTCTCATGCACACTCATAGCCACCTCTTCAGTCACTCATAATAAAGCCACGTATCGATGACCCTCTGTAACCAGAGGAAAGTCCAGGCATCAGTTTTTATCCACGCCAGGCTGACGAGGGAGGGGGGAGGGAGGGCAGGTGTAGTTCT
Source organism: Kryptolebias brasiliensis (assembly GCA_028566095.1). NCBI lineage: Eukaryota > Metazoa > Chordata > Actinopteri > Cyprinodontiformes > Rivulidae > Kryptolebias > Kryptolebias brasiliensis. The sequence continues at coordinate 1,288,377 of JAOXNZ010000091.1, forward strand.
GTGTGCTTTGGAGGGACTTCATGCATGGTGTGCAGCGGGTCGGTCAGGTTAACCTCTTTTGTCAACAGGATGGTTGGTTATATCACCTGTGCTGGAACAGTGAACCAAAGTAAACCAAAGTAGCATTTAGACCATCTGTGGTACCGGACAGGTGCTTGTGATGCTTGGAAATATTAGGTTATGTATAAAGACATGATTAAATCTCTGGTCCTCACCAGGTCTTAAAATGATGAAAATACAGTTCCAGCTTCAACACGTGACAGATAGTCTCCGGTTGTTTTTAGGTTTAAAAAATCAAACTAAGTCCAAATTCAGCAGCTTGAAGAACCACCTGTAACTGTCAGTAATCATTCTCTGTATTTGTGTCTCAAACATCAGCATATATTAACTAAACATAGAGACGTAAAGCTGAAGTTAAAGCTGAATTAGGACAAGCGCCCCCTGTAGGCTGGCTGCAGCACATTTTCACATCCTTGTAAATTATTGGGGCTAAAACCTAAAAATACACCTCAGATATTGTTCCTGTTGTTCACTTCTGTTGATTTATGTAGTTCTTACCTGTTTTCAAGTATTTATTCCGCTAAAACATTTAGTTGTAATCAGTTGTTTGATGCCTAAAATAAATATAATTGTTCGTAAGGGAGGAGGCGGGGCTTACAGCCACACATCTGGACTGAGCAGACTCTGGCTCCAAAAATACAACAAGGCAGCGCCGGTTAACCGGACCCTCCTGGCTTCAGGTTAGACGAGGCGGAGACACTTTGTCCATCTTTTTTTATGTTGATGGACTCCCATCCTTGTGGAGGATTTATGACCCATAATTCTTTACAATATGGCTTCCGTTTGTTTTTATTATTTAGTTTATTTTGCCAGCAAAAAGACAAAACCTCTGCTTTTACAAAGACGCACACACTTACTGTTAATTAATGTATTTGTTCAGCAGCACCTGGTGGACTGCATCAGCCATCTTGAATCAGGTGGAGTCCAAAGGTTAAGCACTTGTAGATGATTACTTTCTGAAAGTTTCATTAAAATTAGTCCAGCTGTTCATGAGATTTATTGGTAAGAGACGAACGCAAACAAACGCTTTCAAAAACATCGTCGCCCACCTTTCACCTTTCACCTTTCGGCAGTGGGTGACAGCTGTGATACGAGGTTTTCTGTAATGTGTTGTTTGTATTTACCACATTTTAAGACCAGGTTTAAATAAATACCACAAAGTAAAGCAGTTTACCAGGAAGGTGTGTTTTTTCTTCAGTGATCATAAACATGTTTGAAATTATAAAATTTTATGTAAATAAAAACCATTTTCGATTCATCCAAGTAAAACACATGTTCCTTAAAAAACCCTCAATGCTGGAACTGCAATTAGAAATAAAAAAACACTTTTTTTATCTTCATTGTGAGTCAATATTAAATTATTCTCAACATTTGTGCTTTTCCACCTCTGATAAGTCTGTAACTTTTCCTCGGTTTCCTAAAATGTTTATCAAGAGTGGAGAAGAGGCTTAAACTGTTGTTAGAGGTTGTAAAAGTTCAGAATCGTTAGAGAGAAAAACCTTCACCTGTTCTGTTGGAAGCAGAGGTTGCATGATGTGTAACTCATGCGAGCAGCTGTTGCTTCACGGGAGGAGTGTGTGTGAAGTGTGTGTTCTGCTCTGGGACGACACGTTTGCTGCCGTTGTGTGTGTTTGCACCTCAGGAGGATGTCGAGAATAACTGCCTCCATAACTAATACACATCGTGTGCAAGGGAGAGCGTGTGCGTCTGTGATGATGAGGAGTAAACTCGACACACGGACGATGCAGCGCAACGAGCCCGGCTCTGAGAAAAGTCAGAATCTCTGAACTGTTCAGACAAGCCTTCGTCTCCAAATGTTCAGTATTACAGTAGAGCAGTATGTTTATTTTATGGATTCCGTTTCTTTCAAAGCCTCCATCTTTCTACTGTACTCTCAGCTCAGCATCGGTGAGCGTGACTGGGAGGATGTAAAGAAACTGAGAAAACAACCTCAAATAAGGCTAATATTGCTAAATGCCTAAAGAGTATTGGAAAGGATTATTTAATGTCACTGCTGATCAGTTTATCTTTCATAAATGTAGATCAAAGTTAATCAAATGGGACAAACAGCACTGCCCAGTGGTTTAATGTATCATAAACTGAATCTAAGGTGATTTCTGTTCAATCAGAGCATCACAGCTGGGTGTGTGTGTGTTGGGGTGTGTGTGTGTGTGTCTGAGAGCGTGTGGGGGGCAGTGCAGTTTTTCTTGGCGGGGTTTCAGCTGTTGTCCCACTCGTTCTGCTCCACAGGAAAAGGAGATGGAGAAACAGCGACTTCTGTACCAGCAGTCCCGTCTGCACAACCGTGGGGCTGCAGAGATGGTGCTGCAGATGATCAGCGCCTGCAAAGGTAGCTGCAAGTTTAGGAGCCCCAAAGAGTCCGATTCCTCTGACCCACAGCTGTGAAAGTTCTGGTTCTGAATTACACTCTGACAGAAACAGGTTTGTTGTTGTTGTCAGGTAATTAAAATCTTATATTATAGGTTAGCGAGCTCATAAAGCTTCAGATCTGTGAATTTTTTTATGCAAAACTGTAGAAAAGATAAGCGAGACCAAAATATCCAGCTTATTGATTTTTTTTTATTAATTTATTAAAAAGGAAATACAAAGCAGAAAATCACAGAGACGACACCATTTTTCAAGAGGCAGAAAATGTCTGACTTATGATAGTAGGAGGATGTATTTAGCTGCGAGAGCTTATCAGAAGGACGAGGACAACAGCTGTTCAGAGCTGGAGAGTTCACCAGAACCGCCGTATGACCCGGCAGCAGAAACGGGTCCGACACGCCGTCACTCTGCATGACAGTTATCTTCTCATTACAATAACAGCAAATAATGAGAGACTGGACTTTATTTCAGGTTTGAAAATGATTAATTATTATAACAACACTGATTTTTTTTAAATTCCCAGTAAACCAGTTCAGAACCACGACACTCAGCTTTACTTACCAAAAATAAATATTTTTTTAACTCACATCTTTTTGACATCAAATCCTTGATGATGCCAAATGATTTTAAACTCAGTGATGGGTCAGAGGTCATACCCAGGAATCCAGTAGTAGGACTTGGTTCTAACCTCACTTTTGATGCTCAAATCAAAACGTGTTCAGTCCTTTTTTATCTAAAGACCACTTCAAAAATTAGAGAATTTCTTTCAGCTCCTGATTGGACATGTTCTGCACACTTTTGTGCAATGACTGAGATCAGATCCATCAGAACTCTGATTGTTTGGAAATCTCTGCCAACAGGACTCAAACACATTAAGTCTGTGACTACCTTCATATTCTACCTCAAAGCTTTCCTTTTTTGGAAAATCCTTTTATAGCTAATATTTTTCACATGTGGATATTCACCTGGCTGAATTTGCCTTATCCTTTCTTAGAAAGCACTTTATAGCTTTTTAAGAAAAGTGCTTTTTAATTTTAAGGCTATAAACATGTTGCAAACTGTCCCACCTGTGTTTCTGCTGATTCCAGGTGAACCAGGAGTCATGGTTTCTTCCACACTCAAACTGGGAATCTCCATCCTCAATGGAGGCAACAGTGATGTTCAGCAGGTGAAACCAGCCTGGAAAAGCTTCTTAAAGTTTTTAGAAAATGACATCTTTACCAATAAGATGGAGTAAAAACATGCTGTGTATCCTGCAGACTGTTTGGAAGAATTAGTCTCTCCCTGTTTGTGCAGAAAATGCTGGACTACCTGAAGGACAAAAAGGATGTGGGTTTCTTCCTCAGCGTTCAAGCTCTGATGCAGACCTGCAGGTTCGTGATGTTAACAGAGTTTGTTCTTCAAGGAGCATCTGTAAGTGAGAGGGAAGTTTAAACTTATTAAAATATGTTTTGATGTTGGCAGCGTTTTGGACTTGAATGCATTTGAGAGGCAGAACAAGGCAGAGGGACTTGGGATGGTTTCAGAGGAGGGCACCAGTGAGTATGGTCCACAGTCCCCTGCAGCACAAACACTGATCTGTTGTCCTCTCTGATGTTGCATTGTGAGATAATGGGACATTTCTTTAGCTCCTGTTTGTAGTCTGATCATATGTGCATTTGTGTGTGTGTGTGTGTGTGTGTGTGTGTGTTTGTGGATGCAGAAATGTTTTCAAGAAAGAGTCTTAAAGCAACAGCACACTTTTACCACCCGATTCTGAAAAAGTTGGGGCGTTGTTTCAAATGTAAATACAAGCAGAAAGCAATGATGTTCAAATATTTTATTCACAGTGAAAGACTGTAAACATATCAAATGTTGAAACTAAGAGATTGTACCTTTTTTTTTAAAAATAAAGTATTTTTGAATTTGATGGCAGCAACTCGTCTCTTTAAAGATGTTCCAGATGTTTCTCCTCTTCTTCTACCATCAGTCTGTAAACATCTGGGACCTGAGGAGAGCAGCTGCTGGAGGTTTTAGAGGGAATG
>JAOXNZ010000091.1:1312862-1323022 GCA_028566095.1 Kryptolebias brasiliensis
GCACAGTGACTGCTGGAGATAGGCACCGGCTCCCCGCGACCCGGAATGGAGAAGCAGGTAAAGAAAATGGATGGATGTTTCTTAGATCATTAGCACACAGTCTCTTTTCACAACATCCTTTGGTTTTTCTGCGCTCCACCTGCTCCACCTGCTCCACCTGCTCTGTTTACTCTTCCTTAGTTTCTTCTCCAAACTAACTTATCAGGTGCTCTGATGTCGGGTTTGGCAGGTTCTTCATCAACCTTCTTTGTGGAGACTCGGAGTCCAGCGACGTCGCGCTGCACTTCAACCCTCGCTTCGATGGCCTGGACAAAGTGGTTTTTAACTCCCGTCGGGATGGATCCTGGGGGTCGGAGGAGAAGATCCGCAGCATGCCGTTCTCCAAGGGCAAGGCCTTTGAAGTGGTCGTCATGATCACCTCGAAGGGATACCAGGTCTCAACACACACACACACACACAAACTTAGTGTGATGATGTTTGAGCTGTCACCATCCCCCGGTGTGTCTCTCTGCTGTAGGACTGATGGTTTTATCTCAGATCCTCCCAGAGGGCAAAGGTCACACACCCAAACTCTCATTAACCTCCAATGGAGCCGAGCCTTTTAAACTTGTCATAACTTGTCAAAACACCACAAACACATAAAATATGACCTGTGAGTTACGGTGGCTCGGTGGTCAGTCTGCGGTCCTGGAATCCTGAGGTTGCAGGTTCGAGCCCAGGTTGCAGCAGGAAGGGCATCTGGCGCTTCTGTCACTTACGGGTCCGGAACGTTTTCTAGTTTTCATGCAGCGACTGTTTGAGGCTTACTTTTTACTCCGCGTTCCTGTCCTTTTAAAAGCGACAGACACAGATGTGTGGTTACCGTAGTAACCCTAACGAGCCACCTTTGATCTTGGACCTCTTTAATCTTTATCTACAGATCATTTTATCAGCCATTTTGTCAGCTTAGTTTATTACAAAATAAAAGTCTGAACTTCCTGTTGGGCTTTAGAGAAGGAAGTTGATGGGTGTTGTTGAGCTGCTTTGGCAACTTTCAACATTTATTCACAGATTTTCCAGGTTTCTGAATTGTTAAGAAGAAATAATAAAATCTTCCTCCATAGTTTGGATCCGAGCATCTAATGTTTGACGGATTCTGTTTCAGATTAAAGTCAACGGGAAGGATTTCTTCACGTTTCCACACCGTATGCCTGTGGAGCGAGTTCGTTCCATCCAGGTTTCAGGAGACGTTTCCATCCAAATGATTAACGTCATGGGGGTGAGTCCTGAGGTCTGAAGCTCCTAAATGTTTGCTCTGAGTGTGGGAATAAATCTAAAAACTGATTTCAGTTTGAGAAAATGTTTCTCAATCAGTTTATCCTCACACCTTTACCTGCAAGCACTATATTTTTATATATATATATATTTATTTATTTTTAATTCAGAACCAGGGTGGATGTCATGGTGGCGTAGGAGGAGGAATTGGAGTGAGTCCAACCTATTTGTTTTCAAAAACTTTATATCTAAAATAAAACCCTTCCACAAATTTACATGTTCACCCCGTTTTAACAATTATTGTACAGTAAATAAATAGATCTGCCTGAAACTTGTGCTTCTCTGCAGGGAGGACATCCAGGAGGCAACATGGGGGTAAAAAATACTTTCTTACACGTTTAACCAGTCAGGCTTTTTAACGATAAAACGACACTAAACTCTGTTAAATGTTTCCAAACAGGGAGGATTTCCAGGATCACATCTGCCGGTAAACTCTCAGCTCAGTGACGTCTTCTTATCCACACTTTTTGTTCTGTTTATTCAATTAAAATGTTCTGTCTGTGAATCTGGTCGTAGGGAATGGATGGACAACCAATCTACAACCCGGTAAGGAAAACGTGTTTTATACTTATTTTCCTGTTTAAACCAGTGGTTCCCAAACTTTTCAGATCTGAGCCACAAAAAAAGATTTATGAGCCCAACTATCTCTGTGTTTTTGTTTTTTGACATCGTTTGTTCACTTCAGCCAAAGATCCAATCTCAGCCTAAACATTATTCACCTCCACCAAGGAGGTTCTGTTTTCTGTAGTGTTGGTTTGTCCGTCAGTCCATCTGGTACCAAGATTACTTCAAAACAAATGAACAGATTTTGATGAACAGATCACCGCTCTGGTTCAGATCAGGAAGTCTGTTCTTCCCAATCACCCTCTTTCCAGATAACTCTGTCATTTCCCACATGAGCATTGAACACTTTGTTGATGTTCAATGAAGTAAAATGTTGTATTCTGTGTTTTTAGCCTGTGCCGTACCGCAACATGATCCCAGGAGGGATGAACCCTAAGAGGACCATCATCATCAGAGGCATGGTTCCTTATGGAGCCACCAGGTGTGTGTGTGTGGTTGTGTGTGTGAGCTGAAATCATTGCATCAAATGACAACTGACACACACCTTATGTTGCAGAATGGTGTTCAACTTTTTGGTGAGTGGATCCCAAGACATCGCCTTCCACATGAACCCCAGAGTGAAGGAAGGCGTCGTGGTGAGAAACAGCCAGACTGGAGGGAAGTGGGGCGCCGAGGACCGAGAGCTCAGCGGGAACCCCTTCATGGAGGGACAGTACTTTGATGTAAGAAACGTTCCCATGCAGTTTTAGGTTTGATTGGATGGTTTCTCTGTAGCAATACATAGTAGAGCCGGTACGTACCTAGCCCTGTATGTACCAGGTACTTACCGAATATGTAAGTGGTATTTACCAGGTAAGTAGTAGGTAGGTAACTGGTACATACATACCTGGTTAAGTATCGGGTATATAACCAGTACAAACAGGGTAAGTACCTGTTAGTCCCAGGTATGATCTGTGTTGCGTATCGCTCCGGTTTTCTCTGTGGTTGAGTTTCTGGTTTGTCCTCAGATGTCGATTCGTTGTGGGAACCAGAAGTTTAAGGTGTTTGTGAACGGGCAGCATCTGTTCGACTTCTCCCACCGGATGTCCTTCTGTGAGATCGACAGGATGGAGATCGAAGGCGACGTTCAGATCTCCTACATCCACTTCTGAGTCCACACAAACAAACATGTCAACAAGATGTTTGATTAAATAAGAATAAAGCTGTCTGAAGGGCTCAGAAAAGGAGGTGCTGTTGAATTTTCTTTATTTCTTTTGCGAAAATATTGTAGAAACTGTGTAAAAATGCTTACAAATGATGGCTGTGACCATAAAAAGGCAGTTATGGAACAATATTCCCTAAAAAAAGAATATAAAACACCAAGAGCGACACGGTAAAAACACATATTCATAAAATGTAAAAATACTGGCTCTTTGAAGGCACTTGGTAAAGATGTGAAACTCTCCGATTTAAGGCTGATCTGACTTAAATCATAAAAATGAGAATTTCAGTTCTTGCTGAAAGATGTTTTGTAAAGAATGAGGTGTTTCTTCAGCACCATTTTCTGTATTTCACAAAATAAAACCTCCACCACGTAAACAACAGTACCGAAACTTTATCTTTACATGGAAAAGGTTTTAAATGTACCTCTGATGCTTACAAAGAAACACGAACCAAAACCAACGGTTTATATACAAACAAACAGAAAATATAAGTGCACGCTTGTTGCAGAGTTCCAGCTGCTGTGTTTTCCTCCTCGACGTTCCCGGATCTGATCCTATTTACAGAGCGACGCTTTGAGAACTCCCAGAAGCAGAGAGGAACGATGGTTTCACATCAGGACTCGGGGTCTGCGGCCTTCTCTCTCAGGCTTTGTTCTCTGGCGTTTGGATGAGGAGCTTCAGCAGAATTTACCAAATAAAGTCAAAACACAAAAAAATCTATAATTCATAAACAACTGTATAAAAAAAAACAAATTAGTGCAAAGTTGTACAAACAAAAATCAGCATAAAAATCCAAACTGTGGAATAACACTGTGCTTGAGATAAAACCAAACTCATCGTTTTCTCCATCCGTTCCTCTTTTATCCGGACCTTTATGAATTAAACAGAACCTTCAGGTCCAAATTTAGTCTCCGGTTCTTGAGTTTGGACACAGAAATCAGGAAATCTGTCAACGCAGGACTAAGAGGAAAACTCCAGGAGTTGAGTTTATGGACTCAGGTTTTGAATTCTCCATCAGGTCGACGCTCCAAATTGATTTTATTTGATTTATTTTTCTATTTCAATTTTTATTATTTTGCTTTTCGGAAAACATCCCAGATTTTCTGAAAGACAACTTTTACTCTTTTTTCCTGCAATGAAACATTCTTGAAGTTTCGTAACGCACTGAGAGCATCTTAAACACTTCATGGGACAAAAAAAAAAGGCTTTTGGTGTTTTTAAAAAGTTAAAAGTTTATCCTAAAATGAATCTTAAAGGAGAAACTTGTTCCATCGGGTCGGTTCAGTCTGTGGCAGTGTCTGAGCTGGTTACAGGTTGGAAACAAGATGATCCAGTAAGGAGTTAGTAGGAAATGTTTTATTGCTAAAGAGACTCAGGTCCTGTCCACACCTGCCTCTAAAATCCATCCTCAGCTATCAGACTGAATCCTAATATTTTAAACTACAGGTGTGAACGGCCTCCATGTGCACTGAAAGTGTCGCTCAGACCAACCTTTGGAGGTGGTCTGGACCCCTTTAATCTTTGTCCAGAGCCGAGCTGAAGGACCTGCTGAACTGACAGGACCCCAAGCGAGCAGAAGAGCTGTTTCCTGGATGTTAAATAACCTCAGCTGCTGCTAATTTAAGATATTTAAACAGCTGTTCATGGGAATGTTCTGAAAAGTTTTGTTCATTGTTTATCAGACTCTCTAAACTGGATTTTATTCATCAGAGTGGGTCACAGGACGTTGTATGGGTGAGTTTCTCTTCAGTTCAAGTTTGTTCTGATTGTTTTTGGGCCTGCAGTGGTCACCATAACCTCTAATGTTCTGTCAGTCACAGAACGATCTGAGCAGCGTTATATTTGATTATATTCACCTGATTAAACACAGAGCTGATGTTCCGCTCACAGTGAAGCTTTAACTGGTTTTATTTTACAGATTAAATCTTCAGTCTTTGACGCTTCGCTCTTTTAAATCAATAATAATTTATTCCTCTCATGTTGTGTCTGTTATAAGTAATTAAGCTCGTTAAGAGTGTTAATAACAACTAAAATGGGTCTGAACTGTGTCAATGTTAAAACAATCATATAGTTCAGATGTCTGAATGTGTGTCTGCGTACAGAACAGGTTACTGACATCACATCGCATTTAACTGCCAGGTGTGAACGCTCTTTGATTTGCAATCAAATCACCTGAGTTGGTTCTTAGTACACGGTCTGAACAGGTTCATAAAGTTCTCTGATTGTGCTGAGGGGCTGTGAAAACCCTAAACCCTCGGAAATGTGCTCATCATATAAAAGTTGGGTTTTAATGAAAGGATAATGCAACTCTTTTACTTCCTTTTGTGCAAAAACATGTTTGGAGAGGCACAATGTTTCTTGCAGTCAGTAGCAACACTCTGCAGGACTCTGCAGGACTCTGCAGGACTCTGCAGGACTCTGCAGGACTCTGGGTCTTGTTCCTGGACTTAGACAGCAAACATTGGCAATGAGTTTAGAGTGAATTTATTCACTGCCAGGGCATTTTCCTGGATCTGTCCCGGTCCTCCAGCAGCTCGGAGGTCAGGGTGGGAGTTGGGGTGCGGTTGGGTGTGTCGTGGCGGGACGGCTGCAGCGGCAGTGTGGCCGTGGAGGACGACACAGGCATGTCCAGGCTCTCCAGGGAGTCGCAGAGGGTCCGGTTGGTCTCGTGTCGCGGACAGAGGACATAGCGGTTGGGCTGGTGGACCTCGGCTGTGGTCACAGACTCCAGTCCCTTCAGGCAGAGAGGTGACGGACCTCTGATGGGGTCGCGGCCGCCGACGGCCCCGAGCTCCCTGGGAGACTCGTCCATGTTGACGTAAAGGATCTCGTCTGGGTCCTGGGGATCCGGCAGGTCATCAAGGGCCTTTTCCAGCTCGCAGCGCAGGATCTCAAAGGATGGACGGTCCTTTGGACTCAGCAGCCAGCAGGAGAACATCAAGGAGTAGCTGCAGAGGACAAAGAAAGGATCAGAATGATGCACCTGTCTTCTGCTTTCAGAAAACTATGTTTCACACAGTTTCTTACATGAAACCACTCAGAAAAGAACACTTAAGAGACATGGAAGCATCACGAGGGAAAAGCTTTCATCATCATATGTTGTGAAGGCGAAGACACTCACATGGAGTCCAGACAGTCTGGAGGCTGTTTGAGACGGTTTCCTTGTCTCAAATAATCATAAATCTCACTGTTTTCCACCCCGGGGTAAGGCGTCTGCCCCCGAGTGGCAATTTCCCACATGGTGACTCCAAACGACCACTAAAGAAGGGAATTATTCAGAGAGGGACAGAGACAGGAAAGGTTAAGCAGCTTTAAACTCGTTTAGACTTCTCCACACAGTTTTTAAACATAACTCCACTATTTGAACATATAAGTTAGATAAATTTCTCAGTCCTGTGGGTTTTTTGGTCTTTTTGTGCACAAAGACAAAAGAATGTCAACAGTTTTCAAATCAACATGGATTCTCATGAACACGGACACCCAGGACTCTAAAATATCCATGAAATACAATTTCTCTATTTATATTTAAGAAAAAAAAACAGCAAACATTTAAATAAAGATTAAATACAACAGCGCCTCCTTCAGGATGACAACAATACAATAATCCTTCCTGGCAGGAAACTGACCACGTCGCTCTTCGTGGTGTAAACTCGGTCAGCTAAGCTTTCGATGGCGATCCATTTAACGGGCATCTTGGAGATCCGGCCCTGTCTGTAGTAGTCCCCGTTATAAATCTTCTTGGAGAGGCCGAAGTCGGCAACGCAAACATTCATGTTTTCATTTAACCTGAGAGGCGAAAGAGAAACCAGAGTTACTAAAGCGAATCACAGGAAATGATGCATTTATGGTCTTTTATATCAGATCAGCTCGTTTTTAAAGAAACTCTGCAGTTTTACTTCTTTAAAAAAATAAATAAAAACATCTTTAGAGAAGAGAGAATATATAAGACATTTTCTGCACAAATCCAGGGTGAACACTGAGCTGAAGAAGCTGAAACTGAGCAGCTAAAACTTAAAGAAGCTGAACATTGGCTAGAAGCTAAAAGAGGTCAATCACTAGCTAAAAGTAGCAAAAGGTTAGCAAAAAGTTCAAATAAGAACAAAAGCTAAAAGCTAAAACCAGAACCAGTTTGTTGAAGCAGATTTAAAAGAGAAAGATGTTTTTTACGAATCAAAAAAGCATCAAATACGCAGAAGTAGTTAGATGATAAAAATCCTTCCAGGGAAATAAAAACCATCAGAGCGGACGCTGACTTCACACAACAGCAACAGGAAGTGAAACAGTAAAAAGAGGAAGCTGCTGCTGTTCCTACATGCAGTTGCGAGCAGCCAGGTCTCTGTGGATGAAACTCTTGCCGCTGAGGTACTCCATCCCCCGGGCGATGTCGGTCATGAACTTCACCAGCATCTGAGATGGGAGGTACTGCAGGACAGGACAGAGAGGACAGCTGTGAGGTTCATTCTGGGCACCAGAGGGCGCCAGAGTTCGTCTCCTTCTGTGGGAACAATCCCTCTCAGTTCCTTTGTTTGGCTGGTTTATAAAGCTGGCTGAGTCGGAGTCTTGTTTTGATTAGTTTCTCAGCAAAACGCTTCATGCACTAATGAGTTTGAGCTCACAACAAAGAATCTGTCAAGTTTAGATGTTTTCAGAGTGTAACTGCTGCCAAAGAAGTTGTGGCTGGAGACTGATTTAAGAAAACTTTACAACTGTGTCGAACTTTGGACCCCGTTTTGCTGACAGGACATCTGTATATGTGAGAACTTCCATACTCATAAAGTAGTTAAAGTGTGTGTTGTGTTGTTGGTAATCAGACTAACCACGGGACAGTCTCCGAGCCTGGAGTACAGCAGGTAGCTGTGCAGATCTCCGTGTTTCATGTAGGGCAGGATGACCACGGGTGACGGGTAACCTTCGCTCTCCACCGTTTGCAGGCACACGCCTACAGGAGACAAACAGCATTCATGCAGGGATGAACAGGGTTTGAAGACATGTCCCACAGTAGCTATAAAGCTCCTGCCTGAAACTCCAACATCCATCAACTTCCTTCTCTAAAGCCCATCAGGAATGTGGGACTTCTATTCTGTAGTAATCTAAGCTGACAAAATGCCAACGTTTTGACACATAAACTGTAGAAGAAAAGTAAAAAGAAATGTTAAAGCTGCTGCACTCCCTTTCAGCACTCCTAATAAGACAGGCAGACAGAAACGGAGTAGGAAGAAAGCCTCAAACAAACAGTCGTTGCTTTGAAAAAGTTTTCAAGCCAAAAGCGTCTGGTCATGACACACGTTAAAATGGGGTTTGTGTGACCTCTGACCTCTGAGGAAACCACAAGTCCTACAGCAGAGAGACACTGGGTGGAAGAAGACAAAAAAATACTTTTGATTTGATGCATTATCTGTAAAAGATGGTTAAAAACTGTTGAAACAGGAAGAGTTAGTTTGCAAAACCTAAATTCAAACAACTTAGAGTGTGATGTCATGAGGTAAAATCTCCAAAACTGTTAAAGATCTGAAAACAGTTCAGTCATGTGATCAGTTTAAACTCTGAATGATGTTTCTGCTGTGAAGTCTGGTTTATGAGGCCGATCACAATCGATGACGAGCTCATTGGGAAAACTTAGACTGAATATCTAACAGATGAAAAGATGGCTTCAGATTAACAGTTTGCGTGAATGTTTTTCACTCATTTAGAACTTCAGAGGTGCAGCTGAATGTTGTCAGACTCACCCAGAAGCCTCATGACGTTTGGATGGTCGAACTCCTTCATGCAGGCAGCTTCACGCAGGAAGTCCTCCATCTCTGAGCGCGTGCAGATGGCAACTGGAACAGCGATGGTTCACAGGTGAGACCGGGTAAAACACTCAGGCTGACACTTATAGGTCTGTTTTAGCTCCCGTGTTTAAAAATGTGTCGTTTTCCCTGAAAAGAACTGAGTTTAATTCAGTTTTTACAACAACTGGCTTTAATTTGGTGCTTCAGTTTATATGGAGGTCAGCCATTTCTTCTGCCAACAGTTTCTACATGCTGTCTTTGTCTGTTTACTGATCATAAAAAAAGAGATTCTTCTGCCATAAACACTTGCTCATGTTTGACCCGAGGAGCTGCTTGTGTTCCTGAGATGAAGGGGTTCATTGTGGGAAACGCAGAGTGCTTGAAGTGTTCGCTCACTTTTCATCGTCTTCACAGCAACTTTGAGAACGAACTCTTCCTGAGTCAGCAGCCCCTCCATCACAGAACCAAACTCCCCTGAAGACAGATGGAAACACAAACACATTTCAGATCAAACAAACAAATTAAACTATTGCTCAGCTCAGCCAAACGACCAGATTATGAACTCATTAATCGACTGCAGACACTGAAGAAAGGATGCACTGACTGTCATTAAAAAAGCGTTTTGTCTTTATCTCCTCATTAAGATCATATCCAAAACTTTTATGGAGAAATGTTGAATCTACTCATTTAAATTCCAACATTTGTCAACTTTCTTCTCTAAAGCTCAGCAGGATTTTGTTTTTCCTTTTGTTTTAGTCTAAGATGACAAAATGGCCGACATTTTGATTTGTAAAGTTGCTGCCATTATGGTCACCACGGTTACCACACACCTGTGCCAGTCACTCCCTGACAGCACTCTTAGTAGGACAGGCAGAAACGAAGACTAGAAAGTAAGCCTCAAAGCAACATTTTCCCCAAACTGTATGAGTCCAAATGTCTCCTCGGTAACTGTTTTAGTTTCTCTGGTGTTTTGTGGAGCAGATATGAAGTCAATGAGAGTTTGGGTGTGTGACCTTCGACCTCTGAGAGGATTTATATAAAAAAAAAACCTTCAGTCCTATAGAAGTGAGAGACACACTGAGTGAAAGAGGACAGAAATACCTATGATTTGATGTATAAACTGGGTTTTACCACTTCATTAAAAATCCAGTTGTGTCTATGAGGAAAGTTTCGCAGTTTTTATTTTGTAAATTGTGCCAGTCAGTGGTGCAGTGGTTAGAGCTGTCGCCTCACAGCAAGAAGGTTGCAGGATCTCCTCCTGGCCTGGGGCCTTTCTGGGTGGAGTTTACATGTTCTCCCTGTGCACACG
>JAOXNZ010000091.1:1379860-1393658 GCA_028566095.1 Kryptolebias brasiliensis
ATTTTCCCGGCGATCTTTTCAATTCCTTTACTTTCAATTACATTTGGATTTTAGCTGTCATTCAGCGCTCAGTGTTCACACCTAATTTTTAGCAGAAAATGTAGTTTTTATATATTTTTATGTCTGATCCATTTAATCCTCGCTCTTCTTGGTGTAAAGTTTTATATCTTCTGTTGTTGCGTTTAGTAAAACTCCACCTTTGTGAATTATTCAGTTGCCTTTTCCATTTTGTAACATTTGTCTGGTTCTGTTCATTTTTATTTTTAGTTTAAAGCTCTTCTGTTTGGAAGATCAAAGATTGTCTTTAAAATGGTTTCTGTACCACCTTCTCCCAGCAGAGGGCAGTGTGTTTTCATCAAAACAGCTCATTTAAGATCCTATCTGTTGACATTTTGAAGCAGGCCTCCTCACCTTATTATCAATCAAAAGTCATCAGAGATAAAGAGCAGCTGACATTTATAGACTATAGTTTCCTTTGAATAAATACTGATGCCTGCTGGATCATCAAGGGACTTTTGAGCTTTCTGTTTCCTTATGTTACATGTGACATTTCATGAATAGTTCTTTATTTATAAATAACAATTGACAACTATTGGAAAGACATTTATGGGGAAACCCAAAGACTGCTTTGGTAGTTTTCTGTCTTTACTTCCCTGTTGAATCATCCTTCAGACAGAGTTGGAATGACTGAAATCCTCTCTGGTTTGTTTTAGTCTCGTCTCCTTTTTTGAAAATACACAATCCGACCTCTAAAAAGCACTCAGACGCAGGACAGTGCGCCACACAGCCCTGCCCTGCTGGATCTTCAACCCATGAAATTCACAACTCTATTTTTAGTCTGGCTTGTCTCAAGTGGCTCGCTGCCTCGGCCTGGCGGGCTGACACCTTCACAGCCTCCAGGTAAAAGTGGCGTCAGGTCTGCCGTGCAAGGCTTGTCTCTGCAGACAGAGTCAGTCCAGGTAAAGTCAGTTCATATTCAGCTTCTGGCAGCAGATGTTTTACACTGCGGCCGTTAGCTTCATTTCCTGGGCGGAGAGCTTCTCGCTCTATTAGACAGCGAACAGGAACAAGAAAAAAACCCCACAGAGTTAGAGGGAGAGAGAGAGAGAGAGAACAAGTTATCTGAGCTTCGAGCTTCCACAAATCACTCTGTGAACAGCTAGCTCTGACAGGCAGCGGGAGAAAGCAAAACGGCAGCAGAAGGTTGTAGGTAGGGATCTGTGTCAGTGGAGACTCAAAGGGTGAAGGTGTGAAGGAGCTGTAGGAAGGAGGTGACACCGTTGGATGGATAGAGGAAAAAGAGGACTGAAAGGAACTCCTGCTGCTGTGTCTGGATGGTGCTCATGTAAAGAGAAGGTAAAGACTTTTCCACAGCAAGGACAGAGTTCCCTTGAGCCCGACACTTTAAACCTCTGATATCAGGCTCGCCGCGCTCACTTTATCGTAGCTCGGCACACAGAGATTGTACTTCTGCATTATGGTGTTTGAGAATGAAGAGACGGGTAGAGAGGCAGCTGGTGGCGTGAGCTGGAGGCGCTGAGAGAGATCACGTTATTAACTGTCAAAGCTGAACGCAGTGCATGTTTGTCACATGCTTTTCTGTTGGGCTGACGTTGAGTAAAGCAACGTAAGGTTTGTACTTCTACTTTGTTTCCCCATTGAGGAGTCGTTGGCACAGACCCATTTAGAATAGTTCTGAATGACCTGCGAAGCTACTTATGGGTCAACTGGGACAGGAAGCAGTGACGGGTTTAGAAGCCTTAGGCGTAGAAAGTAAGTGAGTTAGGTTCTGCCAACACTAGTTATCATTGTGCTGATTGTTCCAGCTCTGTTCACATTTGTTCAGCTTGCCTCCGGGGACATGTAATGAGACACTGCTTGCTGATACAGTACTGAGCGGACACGTGGAGGTGCAGAAACGAAAGGCTGCTGACTGGATGCTGTAAAAACATCTTGGATTGATGGACGTTGAGTTAGCTGTGTGAGCATCGGCTGATGGGCTGTTTTTAGCATTTGGCAGCTTTGTTCTGGACTCACTTCAGAGTGTGGGACGTTGCTGGTTTACCTGAGTCCAGGTTGTGTGTCTGCCCACTGGGATTCTCTCCGCCTGCTTCTATGCAAAGAAGACAAGTGTTAGGGGGTTTTCACAGCAGTGGCAACAACCTTGGCTCCAGTTTTTGTGAATTTTCTGGACTCTCCACACTGCTGTAATTGTTGTGCTGTGTGTAAACACCTTGCGTCAGTCACACCTCTGCTCTGAGTGATTCACTGGCTCCCCAAGCATCCCCGGCTGGAGGCAGGCAGGGAAAGAAAAGGTGAGCGAGAACTCGCTAAGAATCAGAAGTGCTTCAACCGTAAAGCTGCCACGATGAGGCTTGGGTTTCTGCTGCTGGTGGCTGCGCACATGCTGGACAACGTGAGCAGTATGTCCACATGTAAGACTTTGGACTGGGAGATAGTTCGGCAAAAGCGTATCGAGGCCATTAGAAGCCAGATTCTCAGCAAACTTCGCTTACCAAAAGCACCTGAACCAGATGAGGCTGGAGACAAGGAGGAGATACCCACCGCGGTGCTGTCGCTCTACAACAGCACCAAGGACGTGCTGAAAGAGCAACAGATTGAAGACCAGAGCACCATCTCCCCAGAACAGGAGGAGGAGGAGTACTTTGCCAAGGTTCTGAACAAGTTCAACATGACCAGTAAGTACGAATAATTCAGAGGAACAGTATATAAATCATGAGCTCTGGTGCGCCCTCGCTCATTTTCACAAATGAGGATAATTACAGATGGCCTAACGATAGCTGTAAGAAAGTCCCATAATTGTATGATGGTGATTTATGCGCCTACATTTTCAGTCACTTGTTGCTCAACTTTCAAACACAGAGAGGAGCTAATATTCTGGAGCTGTGCTGATGAAGCATTTATTCTCCAGATGTTTCACAAGATGAAATAGGTGGACTTTGGAACAAATACAAAACAAACAAAATAAGAAACTTTCAAAGCTGCGTATTTAACAGCAACACATTTATACCTAAATAAGTCCTAAAAGCTTCCATTGTGACAGACGAACTCGGCAGCTACAGCTTCAATTAATCTGAATTTGCCCCAAAGCTAAACTCATCCATAAATACCTTCAACACGTGCACGTCTTCTGATCTGCATTCAACAACTTCAGGCATCTTCAAGAGTTCAGAGTTACAAGTTAATAGGACTAGGCTCACCATCTGACGTGCAGCACAGCATTTTTATGGCTTTATTAGCCCACTTTACTTGCACCATATTTTGTTTGTTTAGTCGAATGCTTCTTGGCTGTTAGAGAGCAGCGACTCCTATGATAAACGTAGTTTTTGGTTTGGTGTCTGTGCGCCGTTGTTCTCTGCATACCTGCGCTCCTCGCTTTACTCACACCTTTTATCCACCACATCAAAACACAGACTTTAAGGTGGACGGACCAAAAACAGAACAAAGCACGTGTTTTTCTTTCTGCTGCTCCAATGAGAATGAACGAACAGGGCGACAAAGAAAAAAGAAACTAAGAAGGACATTTACATAAACTTTGCTCCCTCGCCCTCATTTTTGTTTTTGCTTTTGTTTTTTCCTCTGTATTGCTTTATCCCTGTGGGATTGGGATTTTCCCTTTCCGTAACTCGAGACATCGGGTTCTCCCCTACTTATCTGCCACTTGCTCTCCATCGTATCTCTATCCCTCTTTCCTGGGGCATTTTCTATTTGGCTCCCCTATCTCTTTATAAAATGATTAACTTGTGACTCCTTCTTTTTCGGACCCTCTCCGGCCTCTGAGTCCTCTCTCCGCTGGGCTTCCTGAGCTTATTATCAGTGTGTTTGCAGCATGTTTGTGACAGGGCAGCTTGGCAGGAAGGAAGGCAGGCTGATGGCCGCAGAGATGCTGAGTGACTCAGGTCCGGTTCAAGCGGTGCCCGTGGGGAGCATGTGTTTCCGAGCTCCTTGGAATGCCAGAGAACACCCCTCCGCTATCTTAGTCCAGTTCTAAAAACAGACGACCTCTGCGCACCGAAAGAATGTATTTATTCGCCAATCATAAGCTGTTCCACCGTATTTATCACCATTTTACTGCCAGCAAAATATCTGTGGGATATGGATTTACAACTTATTAACTTTTGAAATCAATTCTATTTAAGATGGCCGCCACAGCTAAGCGACGTTAGCAAACACAAAAATGGCCAGAAACTGAGCTACAGTTTGTTGTGGTAGTAGCTGAGAGTCATCCCCAACATTTTTTTGACCATGACCTCATGTCACTGATTAGTACTCATATCATTACTCTGTATCGCAAGTACTCAAATGAAAGTACTTGTACTTTGTTTGAAAAAAACGAGTTATCGTTGTGTCCCTACTCCGAGTTTAACACACCGTTCAGCATCTCTGCTTAAAACTTAAAACTCTGTTTTCACTGGATGGACCTCTACCACTGACTGACACTTAGAGTCAACCCAATTAAAGATGGCTGCCACAGCTAAATGACCTTTGCCAACACAAAAATGGCTCCAACTCGCTCAAAATTACAGATATCAAGGTAAAGTTTATGTGGTAGTAGCAGAGAGTCACCCTTAACAAATATTCCGAGCATTAATGACTGTGGCAGCCATTTTGACTTTACACTCTGGCATTCCTTCCTCCGTTTAATGAAAGTTATGTTTTTAATAAACAACGACGCACACAAAGGAGACCGGCGCTCTTTTCTGATGTCTTCATTAAAAAACTCTATTCATCACACTTTCCTGAAACCCCCCAAAACAGCCCACAGGGATGCGTACTTGTGTGCAGAGCATTTTAAAACTTAATAGTTTATGTCTCCATCGGGGTAATTGTCTGGTGGATTAGGCTAAATTCCTTCAGCCACATCCCTCCCCCAAAGACCACACAAATTCACCTCACCCATCACGCTGGGCTGCATGTAATTTAGCTCATTTAATAACAGCGCGCTGTTTCTTTCTCTGGAAACCAGCCACCGTTCATTTAAAAATTAGTGCAGCACTCTGGAATACCTATTAATTTTACCGCGAGAGACAGGAATATCAGAGGTCCACTGGCGTACGGCGAAGAGGTGGGGGAGCAGGAGGTGGAGGAGCGAGCCGTGTGAAGGTGGGGCCGAGCGTGAAGGAGGCAGACTTTGCTGGAATCTGTTTCCTCCCACCGATAATTACAGAGCTGTCTCCTTACTTGTCACAACAGCTGTCCCCGGCTTACCTGTGGATAGGCTCTGGTTCAAGACACAAATCCCCCCCACACCCATCCTGAAGCCAGGATGCTATTTCTGGAGAAGTGAGCCTTTATTATCCCGTGTAGCACAGAGGATATTTTAAACTTTACTCAAACAAAGTATTGAAATTTTATCTGGTCAAACCTTTATTTACGGGCCTTGGGAGACAATGCGAGCTGGGTTAATTAGAAAGTAGAAATGAGGCTAAAGCTTCAGCGTAATTATGGTCCCGCTGCCAATATGCTTCTTAGGGGAAGTTACTTAATTTCCTGTTTCGCAAACACTTCTGTAAATTTTTAAACACATTCATCTAACTTTCATTTAGGTTAGCTGGAGATAAAGGCTTTATGTGCTCTGTGTGTTGGTGTTTTGATGCTCAGTGTTTCCATGTATGTGCTCCTAACCAAACATTCAACCGTGCTCTGGGTGGGACCAGCAAAATGTCAAAATCTCATTTCCTGTTTCGCTGCACATCAGCTCTTTTCAGTTTCAGTTTGGCCTCTCTGCAGCAGCTGAAACTCGGTCGGTGATCCAAACAGTGATACTTGTAAGCGATACACGAGCAGGCATGACGTGGAGAATCCTGGTACGGCTTGGACCGAGCATGCAGCACAAGTATGCAAGGCTGGGTTGGGCTCCTGTCAAAGTAATTCCCAGACTTGGGAGCAGAGAATCCTGGCTTCGGCAGGCTCAGGCAGAGACGAGGATTGGGGCCTTTGCCAGGCGTTGCAACCATTAATACACATCTCCAATTTCTCCACACATCCACTCACACCCTTACACTCCTTACCACTCTGTTTTCTTTACATTTACAACATTCCCTCCCCTGTTAAACTGCCTCAAACTCTGTTTCTGTGCACGCCGTTCCCCTCTCAATCATCTGCTTATCTGTGCATGCCTCAACCTTACTTTATCTCTTCGTATAAACTGTATGAAACTGGAGGATTTATGTTGTTAAATCCTCCAGTAGCTTCGCTCTGTTTTTCCTCAGACTCCGTAGGGAGAACGTTCCCGCTGTCATGTTATAGGAAAACTCTGGGATTACAGTTGTGTTTATGGGCAGCAACGCTGTGAGAGAACAAAACTCTCTCTGTGGTTAACTTTACAGCAGCTGGGACAGATAAATGTTTGGCTCCGGGCTTGATTATTGAGTAACACTCTGAACTCAGCTATTCTGCTTCACTAATGAGAGATTTCTGAGAAAACATTGGTTAGGTTTATCGAAGAGAAGCATAATTTTTTAAATATGTCAGAGACACATGTAAAAAGTATTCAAACATTAGAACAAAGGTGGGTAAAGACCTAAAACTGTTAACCTCATATTTATCACCCGAAGGCAGAATAATGTTTTCCCCGTGTCTCTGTGTACCGTTAACAGATTTAGATTTTAATATAACCTTCAGAGAATAATCACTGGGTCAACAAATAACTTTTAGAGTCAGAGCCCGATTCAGCTACTCGTGTAAATGACCTCAGTCTACACAGAAATGGCTCGAACTCTAACAGTTTTGCAGATATTGAGCTAAGATTTGGTGTGGTAGTAGCTGAGAGTCATTCACAAACTATATTCTTAGAGCTAACAGATCATGCGAAATACCACATACTGTTATTTTCAATTACATTTCTAAACATAAGAAGACATTAGTCTAAAGCAGTGATTCCCAAACCTTTCAGCTCCTGACCCACAAAAGGCTTTTGACCCCATCTGTTACTGATTTAAAGACACAAAAACAGCTAATAACCCAGTTAAACATGGTCAGAATGACAATATAAACAGTCTTAACCTCCACATTATGCATTTTCTATTAATCTGACGACTGTTTTTAACTCTGGAGCAATTATTGGAAAAATATGCTGAAAGGAATCCTTTTTAAATGATGCCTGGAGATTATCTGAGGACCCCCACTTGGTGTTTCGTGACCCACATTGGGGTCCGAACCTCAACTTTGGGAAGGACTGGTCCAAAACACAAAAGGCCATGGGTCACAAGGAACACTAGGCCTTTAATCATTGATGAATTCTTCCCAGTTCTGTCATTTCTTATAAAGAAACTTCAGTTTCAGATCACTGATGCTCACGTCTGTGTGGAAAGAAGTTGTAAGAAAATGTAAAAATGTTTATTGTTTAAAAAAAAAATCCCTTGACAAGTGACTGGATGAACCACCAGTTTATAAATCTGTTTAATTAGGTCCAATAATCAGATCAATAAAGTGTAGATAGCAGGAAAACAAGGTAAAATCACCTTGAGATCACCTGTTGGTTTGTGGCTGTGACTGTCTTAACTTTTTTTCTTTGTTGGCCAGAAATGTAATAAAAACTGCTCGTGATTCATCTTATTAACTTAAGTAGAAAAAAATAAAGTGCATTCCTTGGCAAGTGAGATAAAACAAAAGAGTCATTTCTTTAAAGACCATTTTATCAGCAGTTTCAAAGCAAAGCTAAATGAAAGATCACTTCATAAAAATTGTTGAAGAACATCAAAGCTTTTTAATGCCAACAAGAGTTTAAAAGAATAACTTTTATAGTTTAAACCTCAGATAATTCACCTGAATGAAGCAGAGGATATAAATAATAACTGCTGAGTCTGATAGTTGGGGATCAGCAAATGCCTTAGATTTCCCAGAAAGTTTCCATGGAAGTTTTTACAGATGGTTCTGTGAACGGAACCGCAGAACCGCAGAATCAGGCCTCAAAGATCCACCAACTGAGGCGAGAGCAATTTACCTCAAATCATCCCTGCGTTTGTTTTAATCATAGTGGAAAACAATAAGATGCAGCCTTGATCCCGTAGCTATATTATCAAAACATAAATGCTAAAGAGTTGCTAAAAGTGGCAAAAGGCTAGCTAAAAGCTAAAAGTAAAGCTAATAGCTGAAAGGAGCATAAGACAAAAACAGCCAATAGCTGAAGCAGATTTCAAAGGAAACAATGTTTTTGAAAAATATTTGTAAATAAAGTTACATTTTTTTCAAAGTATAAAAGTTAGAAGAACCAAAAGTGGGAGCAGCCGTCTCCTGAATGAGCCGAATGTTTTGATATACGAACGGCTAAAATAACACAGAATATGCAGAAGAAGCAAAAAAATACACGGAATGCCGACTCGACAGTCATACTGTTGAAGGCATAAACATATTTGCTCACGCATCACAGGAAATGTCATATTTTCATTTGATTGGATGAAATATTTATGGACCTGAAGTTACGAAGACTTCTCTACGTCTTCTGAGGGCTTCAGGAGGGTTAAAACTAAAAGTAACCACTTTTTATTTTTAAACCACACAGACAAAACCCACACGGAGAGCTCCAAAATAATGTTCTTCAACGTCTCTAAAGTCCGGAGCAGCGTGGGCGATTCCAGCCTGCTGACCAGCGCCGAGCTGCGGATGCTCATCAAGAACCCTAGGATAGCCAAGGAGCAGCGGGTGGAGCTGTACTACAGCGCCGACGGCTCGGTCCGTTACCACGCCTCCCGCTTCATAACCAACTTACTGAGAGACACATGGCTTTCCTTTGACGTGACTGAACCTCTGCAGCATTGGCTCAAGCAGGCAGGTGAGGTGGACGCCTTGTGTTTGCTCAGCTTCGCTCGTGTGAGCGATCCTTATTTACGCTTTAAGTTTTTTTCCAAAGCCAATAACTGTTTGTTTACCAGAGGATGAGCAGAGCTTCGAAGTGCGTGTGTTCTGTGAGTGCGGCCAGCCCAGCAGCACCTTCGGCTTTTCCATCTCTGGGATAGAAAATAGCCGAGGCGACACGGCAACCCTGCGGACGATAACAGAGCAGCTGCCGTACATCCTGACCAAGTCCATCCCTCAGAACATGAGCAGCCACCTCACCTCACGCAGGAAACGCTCCACAACCGGACAGGACACCTGCACAGCGTAAGCACCACTGCACCACCACTGTACCTGTCACATTATTCTGAAAGGACTTTTGAAATCAAGCCTCCAGCTTTTTGAATGATAGGAGACAGAATGCTCTAACCCTGGTCCTGGAGGAACACTATCCTGCATGTTTTCATTGTTTCCCTGCTTTTCAGCAGGTCTTCATGTCTGCAGAAGCCTGTTAATCACTCACTCATTCAAACCAGGTGAGTCAAAGCAGGGAAACAACTAAAACATGCAGGATAGGGGTCCTCTAGGACCAGGAATGGATACCGCTGCCTCACATTACACTTCTCATTCACCTACACACACACACAAATCACATAGCCTGACCTTAGACCAGGGGTGGGCAATCCTAGTCCTCGAGGGCCACTATCCTGCATGCTTTCCTTCTTTCTTTGCTCCAACACACCTGATCCGATGGTTAAATTATCTCTTCATGGTCTGCAGAAGCCTGTTAATCATCCATTGACTCAACTCAGGTGTGTTGGAGCAGAGAAACAAGGAAAACATGCAGGATAGAAACCCTCGAGGACCAGGATTGCCCACCCCTGCCTGAGAGCCTAACTGTTTGTGTCGGAGGAGAAAACATCTGGATCACACCTACAATAAGCCACAATAATCTTCTGATCCAACAGCAGCTTGGGTCACCAGCTTGTTTGGAAGGTGTGATACAAGTTCACCAAGGACCTGATGCTATCAGAGCAGATTTGGTCATTTTTGGTCCCGTTGTAGCTCAGAGATCTTCTAAACTCATAAAAAACATAATAATAAAAAATTAATTTTTCATGAAAAGTGTCTAAAGGTAAATATGTCAGTGAAAATGAAGTGTGGAAGAACTTTGCCGAAATTTCCTGAAGAAGGTAAAACTGAGGCTAAAGAAGCAGAACACTAGCTAAGAGTAGCCAAAGGCTAGGTGTAAGCTAATAACAGCAGACAGTAGCTAAAAGAAGAGCTAAAGGTAGCCCTATCAGCTGAAGCAAGTTTTGAAGCAACTGAAGAGATCTCCATGTATTTATATGGAGATAATATTCATAAATAAAGTTAGATATTTTGAAAAGTATATAAGTTATTAAAACCAAAAGTGGTAGCAGCCGTCTCCTGAACGAGCTGAACATTTTGATAAACAAACGGCTAAAATAACAGAGAGAAAACAAACAGGCCAGTAATAATGTGATTCCTGCATCTACATGAACTGTTATAATGAACAGAAATATCAGTTTTTAATAAAAAGGCTTGATGCACCAGATCTACATCAGCTGTTGGTCAAAACTATTTGAAATTTATTAGGTAAGCCTCTGAGTGCGTTCCTGCTGCTAAATATCTGTTTTAGTCTCAGCACAGCTAAATCTGCATCCTGGCTTCAGAATGTCACCTCAGCAGATGAGTGTTTGTCTTCTGCACTCCTGACTTTTGTTCAAGCCTCATAAAAGTTGAATCCCTTCAGGTCGTAGGTCTGTTGGTGCGCCGTCGCCTTCATCAACAATGGTTGTCAGACATGTTGTATTTGTGTTTCCTTTGCAAACAATGGCTGAGGGCGTTAGTCCAGGCAGGATACCTTAATTAAATCTGCAGATTTGATCTGATGTAATTACATCTTTAATGGTACATTTGGGTTTAGATTCGTATCAGTTGTTCCCAGATAAAAACTGTCTTGTTTAAAACCTGTTCTGTAGAAATCTCTGTGCCATCTTAAACACCTAAAGGTGTTTTTCCCTCTCTGTAGCCAAACAGAGTCCTGCTGTGTGCGGAGCTTGTACATTGACTTCAGGAAAGACCTGGGCTGGAAGTGGATCCATAAGCCCACAGGCTACCACGCTAACTACTGCATGGGGTCGTGCACCTACATCTGGAATGCTGAAAACAAATACTCTCAGGTACAGTTTGAAAATGGTCCACTGTAAAGCTTTGCTGGTTGTCCTCTAGTAACTTGTTGATTTCTTGCTGTTAACTAATGAGGCTGAAGCTGAAGGCTGCTCAGTGAAGCTGTCATATCTGAGCGCCAGGCTTGTTGCGCTCGTAGAATGAGCTTTATTTACACCCAAAACATGAACACAGCCACCGTCGTTTTAAAATCAGAAGCTCTGGAAAAAAAGATAAGTTTTAGAGTGATCTGGACCACCAGAAAGGAGTAAATAAAGCCTAAAAGGCAGTAAGATTGTTGTGGAATCAGCACCTGGTGGTCATCCCTTTCTGCTTCAGCTTCATCCTCCAACCATGACTGCTGCTGCCTCCACCCGTCACCACCGCAGGCAGATCAGCATCACACCCGACTGAACTCTGTTCCAGTTAGGGTTAGAAAATGGCTGCAGTTTGCTCATTGCTGCGACCAGGCTAACTACCGTTAACAAGTCAAGCTAATACTAACACATTTCTCTGCAACATGTTCTCTAATAGATATTAATGTGACTGATTTAATGACATACAAACTGACAGATGTGCAGCTATAAACTATAACCACTTTTGTTGTGTGAAGTCAGGTTTGGTGAAAATCCTCTGACTTTCCCGGTCAGATTTCCAACTCTTCTGGTTTCATGGTACATCCAATGAAACCAAAAACCTATTATTAACCTAAAAATCAGGGAATTCTTTAGATCACTGACTGCTTTTAACCAATAAAATATCATCAAACGATGCCTGATGTGTCCCGGTTGTGTTGCTGTGGTTTTACCCTCAAACCAACAGGAAATATTTGCATTTAATTTATGTTTTACAAATAATGTTTGCAGGGTCACGTAAACATGGTAAAGCAATTAGGCTGATCATCAAGTTGTTGTGTTTCCCACACAAAGGTTGCTTTATGTGAAGAGGAATAAACTTCTGCTCATTTAAAATTGTGTCAAAATGGCTGAAATACATAAAAAGATTGTTCATTAAATTGTTGTTTGAAGCTGCTTGTCTGTTAAGGTTAAAAAAACAATTTAAAGCATTTTCTTCTTGAGTATTTCTTCTNNNTCTTCTTGAGTATTTCTTCTTTTGAAGGCCAAATATCATCATTTGAAACAACACTTACTAAAAGTATTTAGGTGTTAAACTTTTAGTCTTAAATATTCA
This sequence comes from Kryptolebias brasiliensis, assembly GCA_028566095.1. Taxonomy (NCBI): domain Eukaryota; kingdom Metazoa; phylum Chordata; class Actinopteri; order Cyprinodontiformes; family Rivulidae; genus Kryptolebias; species Kryptolebias brasiliensis. The sequence goes on from JAOXNZ010000091.1 coordinate 1,392,041, forward strand.
CTTTATTTGTGATAATTAATAAAGACGGTTTTCATTTATGTGTGTTTAAAGGTAATAATAGAAATTAAACATAAAAAAGTTCTGCTGAACTAAATCAAATGGTTGAAAGAGTTTCCAGATGTATTGATATGTAATTCTGAAATGCAGGTACACACTCAATGTAAACAGGGCACCTTTATCTGCAGACTTTACTCAAGTCTGAGCGTAAATAAAACACATACTTCAGCTTGAACGTCTCCTCTGTGGACGTCTCCATTGTTGACCTGTCCTCAGTTTCTGTAACGTAAAGACAGTTAACCATCCATATGAGAAAAACTGTGTTTTTTACCAGTTTCCATGATGCTTCAATAAATGGCTATAAAACATTTTTGTGGTTCAGATGTAGATTTTACCAAAAGTAAATCAGTGCAGTCTCTGTTTCAGCCGGCTGCTGTGGCCGATGTCTCGTCGGTGATGAAATTCTGAGCTTTTCCCTGGTTCCTGTTTGCAGATTCTGGCTCTTTACAAGCATCACAACCCGGGAGCATCAGCCCAGCCGTGCTGCGTCCCCCAGGCCCTGGAGCCGCTGCCAATCCTCTACTACGTGGGCCGGCAACACCGGGTACCTCCACCACAGAGACGAGCGTTTACAGAACAATATTATGACCCGCAATAAGATTGATGACCGTTTCCTTTCACTTCCAGGTGGACCAACTGTCCAACATGATCGTGAAGTCCTGCAGGTGTGGCTAAAAGTCCAACAAAGTGCACCAAGCGGCGTCCTCTGTAGACAGACGTGATGAAGACAAACACAGCAGGACAAAGTGGTTTTAAACGGACCTTCAGCTTTTCACAGGGGATGAAAACCACGGACCTTTTATTTTAGGTGATCGTTCTCGTGTACATACGCTTTTTATTTTTGCAGTGATAAAATTTATATATCTGCCATAAAATAATTTAATTTATTTGTTCAATGGACAGATAGAGAGTAAAACTGTGTCAGTTTGACACATGGGGGGGAAAAAATAAAACAAAAATAACTTTTTATTATTAAGAAGACACACAAGGACCAAAACGAGAAGTTTCCAGAAGAGTTAACAGAAACAAAAGGTTAAATCTCAGGTTGTGTCAACTGGTTGTGTCGGGGTTTCCCTGGAAGAGAAGGATGATGCGTTCAGGTTACATCATAAAAAACAGAAACTCAAACCCCCAACAGGGAATGTCCAAGCTGGTAAATCTGCCTCCGACGGACAGACTGGACCTGTCTTTTCTTTCTGTTTTTTGTTTTTATGTAAACATTCAGCTTTCACTCTGACTTCCTGTCTTTTAACCTGTTAACAGAGCAGGAAGGTTGGTTGGTTAACTGGTTAACTGGTTAACTTTAAATAAAGAGAAATCTTCAGGAAAATATTTAGTGTCAGTTTCACCGTAAACTACAGCCTCACATTTCAACGGCTTCATCTGAAATATGATCTTTTTTAACTCATTTAACTCTACAAGTCACATTACCAATAACAGTTTTTAAAGTTTCATATTTTTATAGTAAACTTACTATTCAGAATAAGTTTGTAAATAATAAACTGTATAACAACTTTTATAAGCGTTTTATGATGATACACACAATAAGTACACAGTGCAG
>JAOXNZ010000091.1:1409879-1423911 GCA_028566095.1 Kryptolebias brasiliensis
ACCCAGACTTCCCTCTCCTCAGCCACTTGGTCCAGCTCCTCCGGGGGAATCCCAAGGTGTTCCCAGGCCAGCTGAGACACATAGTCCCTCCAGCGTGTCCTGGGTCTTCCTCTGGGCCTCCTCCTGACTTTGAGCTTCACAAGATATTTTTAATTGTGTTTTATCAAATGTTTTTAATGTTTTTTTATATTATTAAGATTTATTCTTATTTCTTTTTGTTTTGCAGCATGTTCATTGTTTGTAAAGTGCTAATATAATGAATAAAATTGACAATGACAACTGTTATTAAGTTTCTAAAATAAAAAGACAATAAAGAAATTACCTTATATAGCATACTAGTTTAAAAATTGTTCCCTTTACGCCATAATTAAGGACACTCTTTTTAAATCTATTTTGTTTAATTATTTAAAAAAAATGTTTTTTAAGATAACAGCAGTTCCTGCAGAAAAAAAAAGAAAACAGACTTTGCGACCTTTTTACGACAGTCAGAAAGCGACACTGGGAAGAAGATGGCGGAGGTAGCTAACGATGCAGAGCTACTCAAGGAGAAGGCAAATAAGTACTTCAAAGGTAACTCAGAGGACCTGACAAGTCGGTGACTTATTTTAGCAGCTTAATTCAGACACCTACATTATCAGTGATTATATCGACAGCGTGATTTTAACTCTTTACAGTAATTGGAACCGGTTTCAAATGTTACGCAAAGCTTATGCTAACTGTAAACTCCATTCACTCCAACGGCGGTTGGTTAGCCGCTAAGCTAATGCTAGCTAATCTCCATTCATTCCAACAGCGGACGGTTAGCCGTTGCTGCTTTAGCCGCTAAGCTAATGCTAGCTAATCTCCATTCATTCCGACAGCGGACGGTTAGCCGCGGCTGCTGTGAAACACGCCGTCAGCGGCTCACGGTCGGTGTTTGGTGAGGGTTAGCAAGCTCAGCCATCTGGTGTGTTGGACATGTGTTTAAATCCAGCCGTGGTGACCCGCTTTTTATGTAGTTTTAAGCCAAAGTTAAAGTAGAGCTCGTCCTGTTAGCTAGCTAATGTTAGTTGATTTAGTTGAACTTTAGCAGCATCCAGTTTCCGTTCAGTGAACCGTGGCCTTTTTCTTTAAACGTCACCACGTGTTGAAACACTAACTAAGTTTAAAAAGAAGTTTTTCTGCTTGTGAAAGAAATGCTCAGTTTTGTAACTTCCTCATACGGTTCCTTTGTGAAAGTACACATGACCTGCCCTCACTGTTTTATATCTATTTCTTTAGAAAAGGACAGATTTTCTTGTAATCTTGAGTACTTCTGAACTATAATCATTAGGATTTTTTGAAAGTCTTTCTTTGGACTCATTTTTCAGTCCTAGGTGTAAAATAAATACTAAATATAGTAAATTTAAGCATACATGTGTGTATTTGCAGTCAGATTATTCTCTATTATATAATAAATGTGCTATTTTCATCAGTTTAATTTGTACTTACTGTAATTTAGTTGTACATAACTGGTAATAAAGCCTATGTTTTAATTATATTTAGTGCACTTTTGTGTGCTAAAGTGGAACCACTTTAATTATAGTCAAAGTATACTTGAGTAGATCGCAAACTATGTAGTAATTTGTACTTTTTTTGGCTTTTAAGTATGCTAATGTATTGTAAGAGTGCCACTATTGAGTTAGAAATATATCAGGAATATATATTTATGTACATAAAAGTATGCTTTTATTCCATTTACTATGAATATAATTTGCAGGGATTTTTTATTATCTTAATATTTGACTTGAAAAATGGACTAAATTCAGTAGATTTCTTCCACCTGGGATCAGGTTGATGTTTTCAATAAATGTTTCATTTTTTTCCAGAACAAAATGTGTTTTTTTGTCTTTGTGGTGTAAAACTAAAATATGTATTTTTGTACAGTCAGATAAAATCTTGAAATATATGAAATATTGGATTTATTTATTTAACTGTTGAACAATCAATGAAAAGAATCACTCATTTATTCCCAGAGACCTCATCACTCATTCATTTTGTGAACTTCTGCTGACTTTATTCAGTAACTTTCACATTATTGAAATGAGTGATTTGTTTATATTTTAGTCCAGATGTAAAGAAAAGCTCATCTTTTTGCTCTTTTAATGATCTTTTGCTTTCAAAATGCTTTTAAAAAGCCAGTAAACAGAATCTGAGCACCTCAGTGAGTTAGTTTTCCATCTTGTTGATTTGCTCCGTTCATTCAGTGCTGATTTGTTTTTCAGACAAAGATTATGAAAATGCTATCAAGTACTACACAGAGGCCCTGGAGCTCAATCCACAGAATGCCATCTACTACAGCAACCGCAGCCTGGCGTACCTGCGCACAGAGTGCTACGGCTACGCCCTGGCAGATGCCACGAAGGCCCTGGAGATAGACAAAAACTACATAAAAGGATATTACCGCCGTGCCACCTCCAACATGGCGCTGGGCAAGTTTAAAGCTGCACTTAAGGACTATGAAACCGTAAGAAGTTTAACATATTTAACTATTAGCTGCTTACTTTCAGCAGCAGTCTGAGACAAGAGTCACACATTTCTAACTGTGACGTTTCTGTAATTCAGTCATCATCCCAGTTCATATAAAACCTGATTTGGAGTCAGTTTTTGTTCAGTTTCAGACAAAGATCTTTTCTTACCGTCTACCTTCTGTTCTCTGCAGCCACTGCCTGCCTGTGTGTCCTGATGCTAGCTGATGTTTAACTTCATTTTGATGACAGGTAGTAAGAGTTCGACCGAACGATAAGGACGCAAGAATGAAGTATCAGGAATGTAACAAGATTGTGAAGCAGAAAGCCTTCGAGAGAGCCATTGCCAGCGACGAGAAAAAGAAATCTGTTGTTGACTCTCTGGACATTGAAAGCATGAGTAAGTTTCCTCTGTTATTATTGTGCAAATGATCTGTTGATGGGGTTTAAATCAGCATTTAGTGAATTTTCATACGACAGCTTGTAAAACTGATTGTTTAAACTCACAACTATAAAAAGGAGTGGGAATCCTCGCTCCTCAAGTGTTCAGGGGGCTGCAACGAGATTTATAAAACGATTGATTATCAGTGCATATTGATTATGTTAAAGCTTAAATTACTACGGCCTATTTTACATAAACACATTTTAATATATTTTAATGCATAATAAAGAGTGCACAAAAACATGTCAAAACCTGATTAATCCCAACAATTAGCATAGATGCTAACTTAACATTGGAAACGCCATAGAAAAGCTAACATGATTAGCATGGTGTTTATCACTGGATGTTTACACTCAAATATTTAATTATTTAGGGAAGTCACGATATGATAACTTCAGCTCCTATTTAGACAGATATTCTTCAGGGTTCAGCAAAGAAAAGATGAAAAATATTTGAGAACGAGCCTTTTTACTGCGACAGGAAGTAACTTTACTGGGACGGACGGCCCCGAGCAGCAGCTACTCTGCTGACGGCACAGATGAGCGAGTCAGAATCGTGCACGCCTGCGGCGCATTTTAAAACAGATTTTACCTCCAACCACTAAAAACAAGTAAATTAAAGATCGTTTTGAATCGCAGCCATTGAGGATGACTACGTCGGCCCCAAACTCGAAGACGGACAGGTCAGCCTGCAGTTCATGAAAGATTTGATGGACTGGTTCAAAGATCAGAAGAAGCTGCACAGAAAGTGTGCTTATCAGGTAAAGATTTGCTCTCATCTGGACTCATACGTAGGACTTCCTCAGACTTTAAAGTATTTCTGTGTTTCTCTTCAGATTTTAGTACAAGTTAAAGACGTTCTATCAAAACTACCAAGTCTGGTTGAAATCACATTAAAAGAGGTAAGAACATTATAATTGTATGTGAATTTGGGTTCATGTCAGCCAACAGAAGAGCATCATAAACTTGACTTCTTTATGTTTTATAACGTCTGTTTGAGCTGTTGTGTTTCTCTTTGCCACAGACAGAAACAATAACTATTTGTGGTGACACCCACGGCCAGTACTACGACCTCCTCAACATCTTCAAGCTCAACGGTTTACCCTCAGAGACCAACCCTTATGTATCCTTGTCTTCTCTAAGAGCCACACGTCGTGTTTTTAACTTCCTGGTTTCTTCTGAAATGGAAAATAGTGCAGAACTTGTTCGTCGTCAGGCTTAACCACAGCTTTCAGCTCTTCAATGGAGACTTTGTGGATCGTGGTTCTTTCTCTGTCGAGGTCATTCTCACCCTCTTCGGCTTCAAGCTGCTTTACCCCGACAACTTCCACTTGCTCAGAGGTGAGCGCACGCCGCCTGAACGCACGCACGCACGCACGTGTGGCAGCTTCATGTCTGTCGTAAAGATTCACTTTCATTGTTCAGCTGCTGATGTTAAACCACAGGTGGACTGTGTCCCTTCAGGTAACCACGAGACGGACAACATGAACCAGATGTACGGGTTCGAAGGGGAGGTCAAAGCCAAATACACGGCCCAGATGTTCCAGCTGTTCAGTGAGGTCTTCCAGTGGCTTCCTCTGGCTCAGTGTATCAACAACAAAGTTCTGGTAAGACCTGCCAAAATAAGCTGAAGAGGTTAGGTTTTCAGCAGTGATTCAGAATCAAAGTTACTCTTAATCTTGTTTTGTTCCTATTATAGAAAATAAAACTCTGAAATACTAAGAGTTCATGGCAGGTGTTAAACGACACGCTGCTTCAGTCTTTACAGTAATTAGGAGCTGAAGCTGCTGTTCTTTTATAAACATACTCAATGATTGCACGTCTGGTAAAACTATAACATCCTCAGGCTTTAAAAACAAACATCACTAAATATTTACCACAGATCTTCACCTTTAACGCTCTGTAGCGTTGAACTCAGTCCTAACAGGGTTCTTTATCTCAGGTTATGCACGGAGGACTTTTCAGTGAAGACGGTGTCACTCTGGAGGACCTCAGGAAGATTGACAGGAACAGACAGCCTCCAGACTCAGGTAGAGTCAAAGTTTACATCGTTATTAACCTCAGATTAAAGTCAAGAGCAGCGGGAACACATGAACAGCTTCTTTGCTCCACAGGTCCCATGTGTGACCTCCTCTGGTCAGATCCACAGCCTCAGGTCAGTTCAGTTGGTAAATGGGAGCCTTTCAGGCCTCTTCGGTTGGAAACGGTAATAATAATTTTATCCTCTTCACCTCCTGCAGAACGGCCGGTTGATCAGCAAGCGAGGAGTGAGCTGTCAGTTCGGACCTGATGTGACGCAGAGCTTCCTGGAGCGGAACAAGCTGGACTACATCGTGAGAAGTCATGAGGTCAAAGCTGAGGGCTATGAGGTCACTCACTCAGGGAAGTGCATCACCGTGTTCTCAGCTCCCAACTACTGGTACGCCGCCACGCCTCGGCTGGTGTCGCCCGTTAACGGGTCCTCATCAGGCAGTAAAAATAACCTCTAAAATTAAGTTTTAAGAGCAATGTTTCTAACAAAAATAGGATTTTCTGGGTCATATTCTTTAAAGAGCAGCTGGAGCTTCTGGTGTCGATTTATTTATTGATCAAATTTAAACACTGAATTATGGATTCCTGTTTATATCTGTTAAATTAATAATACAAGTTTTTAGTTGTTTGAAATAAAACTTTTTCCTTCCTATGAAATTATTTGTGAACATAAAGAAACTGTTGGATATTTATTAGTGATTTACTTTCTTCTAATAAACACAGAAACTGTTTATTTAATATTTTATTAATCAAAGGTAAGCTTTTAATCCTTAATATATTCAAAGGGATAATTTTATATATAATCTGCCTGAAGTCTAACAAGCTGCTAAAATAAACTGATCTGTTATTAATGTTATTTACAGATTTATATAAGAAAACTGTTTCTGTTAAAAGTTCTGAATCTAAATCTAATTATTACAACGAGCCGCAGCTTTAGAGACCGTTTCTCTCCACAGGTGGCGCTGTTCTCTGACCCTTTGTTTGTTTGTTTGTTTGTTAAAGCTGAAGTAAACAACAGTTTATAAATGTTCTCTCACATTAATCTGTTTAGTGAAGCTGCAGAAAACTAAACTTTAACCTCCACCTAAAAACAGATTTTATTGAATCTCAACATTTTAATGAACATAAACAGCAGCAGGTTTTTTTTCTTCTCTTGAACTAAAACATTTTATTTGTTTGTTTCCTGTTTCAGTGATCAGATGGGAAACAAAGGAGCGTATATCCACCTCAGGGGATCAGACCTCAAGCCAGATTTTCACCAGTTCACTGCTGTGGTGAGTCTTAAAAAACACATTACTGCCTTTAAAATGTCCTCATTTAGTTGTTATTAATGACTTTTATTCATGCGTTTGTTTGGTGATAAGGTGGTGAACAGCATTCATGTTCACGTCTCTAAAGTGTCTCCAGGCGTCCTCACAAATGTCCACGGTCTTGTTTTTTGAATTTTGAACGTGTTTATAGAAACGGCACCGCAATTTATTTTTCTCAAAATAGTCGAGTTGCTGCGAGAATCGTCTCGAATCCTTCTGTCTCGTCCTGGGCGTCTCCGTCCCGTCCCTCCAGCTGAGGCTGATGTCCAACTCTGAAAACCATGATGATTAATAACTGAAGACCTGCTTCAGATCGGCCCGTCTTCACTTCAACAACGTAGAATAAATCAGAAACATGAGGACAGAACGAGCCAAGATGGACAACAAAATAACGTGCACGGCCTAGAATACAGTTCTGCGAGTCGTGCACGTGGAAACAAGCTGTGATTATTATTTTTAACACTTTTACTTTTAATTGGCTGCATATAAAATGGCTGCAGGTCACAAACACTTTATTACAGTTTATTAAACTTTATTATTCGTCTTCAGGTGGAAACTCTTCTTCACTTTGTCTTTAATTCTCCTGAAACGTTATCGACCGTTTAAAGAAGTTCAAACTCGGGTGTTTTTATTTTAAACTTCTCCTGCAGCTGCTTCTAATTTTTCTGTTTTTCCTCCTTTTTTCCAGCCTCATCCGAATGTCAAGCCCATGGCGTACGCCAACACGCTCATGCAGTTGGGGATGATGTAGAGTCCACGCACGTCTGTCGGCGGCGCCGGCGCCCGGTCCATCCTCTCCTCCTCGGTCCCTCCGGTGCTCGTTCCACGCTTACCTAAAGGATCCCGCTCCCAAACGAAGTCCATCTAGTTCTGACGGCAAGACGACATGTAGACGAGCCCGGCCCGGTTCTGCTTTTATTCTCTCACACTTTAGGTTTAAAAACTGGAAACGTCCTCGTTTGTTTTGTCTCGCGTGCCATCACTGAGCTAGCTTCAGACCGGCCTCCTTTGAGCTGCTTCATGTTTGTTTCTTTGGTTTTTTTATATTTGATTTACTCAGATGGGTTCTAATAGCTGGTTTGTACCAAAGATCCGTAATGAAAAAGATTGTTCAGTTTTAGCTAAAGGAAGCGTCGTACCGTAGGTTTTAGGAGGCGCGTGTCTGCCAGCCGACAGCACGTCAGTTTTTACAAAACCTGAATAATTTTAATCCTCTGGGTACGCTCATACTGGTGCTGTTTGCCATTAGTCATGTGTTTTCTGGTCAAATTGATTTTGCACTTCCTGCTGAGGGAGGCGGTGCTGCTCCACGCGTGCCGCTCGCTCAGCAGCTCCTCAGAACCGAGTCCAGACCCGTTAATCCCTCCCCCCCCGTACGTGAAAACACAAACGTCCAGAACACAAACCTGTCTCGAAACGCACAGCTGCGACGTGTGAAGACCCCGATACACTGATGTGTGTGTACATATACTGTATTATTTAAAGATTATGTGTAATGTTTGGAGAAAAATATTGAATTAAAAAACCCGGTTCAGTGATTTTAGAAACAAGCTGGAATCTTCATTTATCTGAGTTCACTTGATGTTTTGAAATGTTTGCAGGTGGTTAATAATGATCCATTTTTATCACATTTCACTCCTGTTTGGTTGAAGTTTTTATACGATTCATAAACTAACATCCTGTTTGATTTCATATTACCAAACATTTAAAATATGATTTAAAATAAACAACATATAATAACTTCACAGGCAGGTGCAGAAACTGAAAACCTTTTTACTGCTGCCGGATCTTTATTTGGGGTTTTATTGGAAACTAAAACATCAAATTAGACCCGGGATTAGTTAGAAAGAAGACTAAAGTTCATCATCATGAACTCATCAGTCCTGATTAAATCATTTAATGATTAAAAATAACAAATGCTAAGGTTTTATTTGCATGAAACACATTTTTAAGTTTTCGCTCTAATACTTTACAAATAAGAATTAAACTTTTTTTTAAAAAACATTTAAAATGTTTTACTTTATTAGTTTTCTTCCTGTCAGGATTCTGCTTCGGCTGAATTTCTTTTAGAGCAGCCGAACATTTTAAAACTTTAATAAAACAGTTTGAAAGAAGCTTTTATTTTTCTAGTCTTAGCTGGAGACCGAACGAGTTGCTTAGCAACAGCCAATAACTGTCCATCACGTCATCAGTTGGATGACGAGTATGGCAAGCCACCTTACCATATATTTAAACTATCCACATTAAAACGTTGTTTTTTATTCATGTTTCAGCTCGAGATCCACAAATAGAGTTTAATATTACATATTGGAAATCTGAAACAAACTTATATTACTTAGAATATAGTTTTAAAACAGCTATAATTTCCTTTGTTTTCTGTTAGAATCACTTTATTTACACACGACTTCACAAACACCAGCCGTACAGCAGAGACGGTTCAGTAAAGTTTAAATATCAAAGTTTTCTACCTCAGTGAGTAGAAGTACATCTTTAGGAGGACAGTAAAGTTTTTCTACATATAAAAGTATTAGAGTAGCTTTCATCATAGCCTTCTTTATAACATTATTAGATAATTGATGATAATTCTCCATATTACTGGTGTCTGAAATAACTTCATTTTGTGAACAATTAATATCCTTTAGAGTCAGAGTTATATTAAAGCTATCTGCACCAAAGTTTAATGTTGTAGGTTTGTAAATAAGATATCTGCAACCCATCCGTTCAACCATCTGTCCAGGTCCAGGAGGGACATCTGGACATCTGTCTTCATGTCCAACACACATCCAGTCAAACCACTGAAACCTAAACTTTTTTTTCTTTTCATATATCTCTCTTCCTAACCCAATCTAAGATATAAATGTTATTTTAGATGTCTTTTATTTAATTTTTTAGTGGTAAGAATATAATTCATAAAACGTAGTTGTAGACCGGTTCTATGATTATATGTTACAACTGCCTGCCATACTCCGAGGAGAAGTGACAGTCGCCTGGATGTGACGTCATCCGCTTGGACAGCTGATCGTTCTTCGTCAGCCACGCGCCGCCGGATGACAGCGCAGGGCGAGCGAACAGCGGAGGACTTCAGGTTCACCTTATGAGCCCGACTGGATAGAACCGAACCGAACCGAACCGAACCGAACCGGAGATGCCGAAGTACTGTTCGGTCCCGAGCTGCCGAACCGAGCCCGGCAGCAGCGGCGGGAGGAGAAGCTTTTATAAGTGAGGAGCTGTTTCTAAGTTTCTGCTGTTTTACGGATTTAAAGATGACACTGCAGTGAAAAATAACTTAAACACACGAAAGACAGACAGACAGTTAAATATAATAAATGATGTTTATGGTGATAAATGTTTTAATCTACAGTAAATCTGTAAAAACTGGTTCTTGGACTCATTTTCAGTGTTAAACTGGTTCAACTTAGAATCTTTTCAGCAGAAAGAAATGCTCCTAAAGTCATCTGGATTTTATTCTCTCTTTCAGCCGTTCATACAGCTAAACCTTCAGCTCGTTCAGCTGATGGCTGCTTTTCAAATGATTTAACTTTATTTGCAGATGTTTTCCCCTCAGAAACACACAGATCTCTTCAGTTCCTTCAGAAACTTTGTTCTCTGCTTATCCTTCTTATTCTGCTCTTAGCTTTCTGCTACTTTTACTTTTCTTACTTTAGCTTCTAGCTGCTCGTTTTAGCTGCTCGTTTTAGCTTCACCAGCCCAGTTTCAGCTCATTCACAACTCGAGCTTTAATTGTGTGGCTTAAATCGGCTCCTTTAGCTGTTTTGGCAGCAGCTGCAGGCCGTCACATCGTTGTGACTCGGCTGAAAACAGGAGAAACAGGAACTGAAGATGATGTTGATGAGCAGCTCAGGACTTTGAATTTAGGAGAAATAAGTTTCTAATACTTTACTCACATCAGCACCAACAGCCGAAGCTAAAAGTGGGCTCGGAATAATCCGACCGTGAGCTAAAATCCCACCACAAGCTAAAATGTGCTGAGTCATGGCGTCAAAGTTTGTTACCGGATCAGATCTGATGCTCCTCTGCCCTGTGGAGGCAGGTTTGTTCAGGTTGTTACGCTCCTGTAAACCAGCGTGGTCCTGGTCCTGGTCCTGGTCCTGGTCCTGGTCCTGGTCCTGGTCCTGGTCCAACATCCTGCAGGTTTTAGATGATTCTCTGCTCCTCAGCAGCTCTTCAGGTTCTACAGAAACCCGTTAATCACTCAGTGATTCAGATCAGGTGAGTCACAGCAGAGAAACACCTGAAACCTGCAGGATGGTGGCCCTCCAGAACCACGACCAGAACCAGAACTTGCCCCCGCTGCTGTAAACCGTCTGCGGGCCACAGACTGAGACCACCTGCGTGATCCTCACTGTGTTCCAGGTTCCCGCTCCAGGACCCGGTCCGGCTGCAGCGGTGGCTCAGGAACATGGGGCGGGAGAACTGGACCCCCTCTCGACACCAGTACATCTGCCACCAGCATTTCTCCCCTTCGTGCTTCAGGGTCCGCTGGGGGATCCGGTACCTGGAGGGCGACGCTGTGCCGACGCTCTTCCAGCAGAGCGAGGTGAGGCGAGAAGAGTTCATTCATCCGTAGACAGGATGTTCCTGTCCCCCGCTGACGGCGGGCGATCATGTTTCTGTGTCTGCTACCAAAACATTCTGATGACGCTTCAACCTCCGGGTTTTAAAAGGTTCAGCTCGTTCAGAACATTACAGCTCGGGCTTTTGGTTTTTGTAACTTTTAGGCTTTTGAAATATTAAACTTTATTTCCTTTTTCTTCTTGTTGAAATGAATGAAAAACTTTGAGTTCGACTTCAGCTTTTAGCTGAATTTTAGCTTTTAGCTGTTGTGCTAATTGTTTTAACCGACTCTGTTCCAGCAGCCGTTCAGCTCATCGTTCACTCGTTCACTCTGTAATGAGTTCATAAAACTCACGTCGTTTTGCTAAAACAAATTTTTCCTGTTTGTGTTCAGAAACGAAAAGCTGCCGATCAGAGTGAGAGGAAGCCGAAGCGCCTCAGAGGGACCACGGGTCAGACCGTCTCTGGGTCGGGTCAGACCGTCTCTGGGTCGGGTCAGACCTTTCCGGGGTCGGGTCAGACCGTCTCTGGGTCGGGTCAGACCTTTCCGGGGTCGGGTCAGACCGCCTCTGGGTCGGGTCAGACCGTCTCTGGGTCGGGTCAGACCGCCTCTGGGTCGGGTCAGACCGTCTCTGGGTCGGGTCAGACCGTCTCTGGGTCGGGTCAGACCGCCTCAGGTTCGGATGACGGGACGTCAGGTTTTGAGGGTGCAGAGATGCAGAGTTCCTTACACACGGTTCACCTGTACGAGGTTTCTGTCGACCAATCACAGATAGGAGAAACCAGTTTAGTGGACCCGAGTGACGTCGGAGAACCCGACAGTTCTCTTCAGACAGACCTGGACTCACAGGGACCGGTGGACGGAGGAGAAACGGGTGGAAATGTCCCTTGCTGTCAGACAGGTGATCTGACTGACAGCGTGGAGAGCTCTGAGGTGCTGGTGGTGTCGGAAACGCAGGACGAGCTTGTTAAAGGAATCACTGCAGCCATTTTAGGTGGAGGCGGGCCGCCGGTCTTGGACGAGTCCTCACCTGAAGAGTGCGGACTCTCCTACAGCCCTGAGGAGTTCTCACAGGTCCATGGAGGACAGGAAGTCATCGCTTACTTTGAGACCATACCAAACGTTCTGCCCTGCGAGACCTCGTCCCAGTTCTGCTTCTCCCCGGACACGGTGCTGTCCTCTGCCCTGAGCTCCGAGCCCATCTCCTCCACCCTGCCCATCGTGTCCAAACATGTCCCGCCTTCATCGCTAGTCCTGACCCTGGAGCGCCTCGACCCCGAGGAGGGAGGCGGAGCCACGTCGGAGCTGGAGGACCCGGAGCAGGAAGACCAGCAGCTGCAGGAGCACCGGTGAGCACCGACTCCTGATTTATCATCTCTTTGTTCATGGAGACCTTTAATGGGGATCGTTCCCTTTTGTCTTCCTGTCTGGTTCTGTTCGGGAGGAACAGGTACCACCGGGACAGTCTGAGTAAGGAGCAGCTGGAGGCCATCGTGGCCGAGCTGCAGAAAAAGGTCAAAGTTCTGCAGCAGCGCCACCGCCGACACCTGGACAAGCTCCTGGGTCTGGAGAACACCGTGAACCATCTGCGGCAGAGCAACCTGCTGAACGAGGAGCGGCTGCAGCTGCTGGAGAGGGTAATTATCTGCTTTAGGAGCTAAAGGTTCGCCCTGACTCATGGAAACATTTAATGAATCTGCCTTCAAAACATGCTGAGTCATCAGTTACGCTGTCAGCTTCCTGGTTTTCATTTTCTGTATGTGTTCTGCAATCTAACTGCTTCTGTAGACTCTGTTATTTTAGCTGTTGAATCAAAACGTTCGGCTCATTTAGCTGACAGCTGCTCTGACTTTTGGTTTTTGTAACTTTTAAACTTTTTTAGAATATTTAACTTTATTTACAAATATTTTCCCCATAGAAATAGATGAAGATCTTCTGTTTGAAACTTCTGTATTTGTTTCCTTGTGCTACTTTTAGCTTTTAGCTAGCCTTTCTGATTCTTTTAGCTACCTTTTAGCTAATTATTTGCTGATTTTAGCCAGTATTGTGCTACTTTTGGCTTTTAACTTGCATATTGCTTCTTTTAGCTTTGAGCTAGTATTCTGCTAATTTTAGCTTATAGCTTTTGCTACTTTAGCTTTTAGCTATCTTTTAGCTGTCTTTAGCCATCACTTCCCTCCTCTGTGTTGAGTCGTTCCAGAGTGAGGACCAGCTAGTTTTGGCTTTTTACCTAGCACTCTGCTACTTTTTGCTTTTAGCGTTTTTCTCCTTTTAGCTCTTGGCTAATGTTCAGTTCCTTTTAGCTTTTAGCTTGCATGATTTTCAGCTTGTGTTCAGCTCCTTAGTCCGTCGTTCAGCCGCTCCGTTTGTCCTTCAGGCGTTTCTACAGACGACTGCGGCGGCGTCAGATCCTCCTGAAACTGTGACCATCATCTACGAAGACGACGCTGCGTATTTTTATACTCCGACAAACGATGAAGGGACGACGTTGGGACAACATGTGACTGTGGACATGTGACTGTGGACGACTTCTGTGTGTCTCTGTCAAAGAAAAGAGGCTATTAATCTTTAAAAACAAACAAAAAACAATATTTTGATCTGTTTGGTTTCCTTTGATCAGAACAGAACCTGAGAACTCTGCAGGAATATGAATAATGGGACGATATTGAATGTTTTTTTTTAAGGATTTCTTTTCATCAACTTTTGTTTTGCCTTTTAAATAATTTGTTTCTGATAATTCACAAATCATTAAACGCGACTTTCAGCCAGTTTCAGGCTTCAGTTGTGTAATTATCATGATTCTCCGCAGGTTTGGACCCAGCAGAAGGACTCGGCGCTGCTCAGAAACTATAAATCCACCGACTGTAGGTTTGGTTCTGGGAAGTCCAGTTTCAGAGTAACTCTGAGCAAACCGCTGCACAGAAATAATAGAACTCAGTTCAGTTTATTTATATAACAACAAATCACAACTGAAGCCGCGTCGAGGCGCCGAACAGAAACCGGTCTGAGGTTTGATGAAGGAGGGTTGAATGATTTCATGTTAAACGCAATAAAAACCTTTATTTAGGACCAAGTTAATGATTGTAAACTTTAAAACATGTGCGTTTATGAAACTTTCCAGGTTTTGAGTCATTTTGGACAAAAATAAAAACTTTTCTATTTGTTTGTTTAAAGGTGAAATGAAAATA
>JAOXNZ010000091.1:1478339-1501307 GCA_028566095.1 Kryptolebias brasiliensis
GAGATCTGGACATTCTTCACTGCACTGAACTGCAGACACCACACCGCTCAGTTTGTGTTTGGGTGTTTTGTCCTTAGAGGTGTAAGCCATCTATGTCAAAAGAGAGAAATCATTCCAGCAGCACCTAAATGCATCATGTTGTTTGTGTTTCTGTGAGGAGCTAAGGGTTTGAAGAAAGTCTGATTGGTGCTCATGTATGTGATCGTTTTTATACACAATAAGCCTTTCGAGTTAGAAAATTGTCACATCTGAAGGTGAAATGTTGATTTTTGTTTGTAATGTGTGCATTTATAAATCACATTTTGTTTCTCCATGAACCTGACTTTTGTAAAACCACATTTCTCCTCTTTTTGTTCCACCGCCTTGTGTGTGTTGTGTTTCCGTCTTCCTTCAGTGTGTCAGTAAGTCAGTCTGTGTGTTTCTCGTGGCCACCTACACTGACGGGCAGCCCACAGAAAACGCCGAGTGGTTCTGCAAGTGGCTGGAAGAGGCATCCACCGACTTCAGATACGGAAAGACCTTCCTGGAAGGCCTCAGATACGCCGTGTTTGGCCTCGGAAACTCTGTCTACGTCGGTCACTATAACACGGTTAGAAATGCTTTCTACATTAGAGTAATAATATGAACAAAATGGAATCAGTGCTTATATTCAGTCTGCTTTTTATGCCTCTGCAGGTGGGTAAAAACCTTGACAAGTGGCTGTGGATGCTGAGCGCGATGCGGATCATGAGCAGGGCGGAGGGCGACTGCAACGTGGTGAAAAGTCGTAACGGGAGCATTCAGGCAGACTTCCAGGCCTGGAAGCTCAAGTTCCTGAGCCGCCTTCAGGCTCTGGCGAAAGGAGAGAAGAAGAGCTGCAGCGGGAAATGCAAGAAGGGAGGATCCTGTAAGAACAAGAAGAAACACCGACCGGATGAAGAGGAGAAAGCTTCATCACACGATAACAGCTCCGAGGTAACAGCAGAAAGGCTCAACGTATTACTGCCATAAAAACCTGAGCACGCTCACATCTGTAGGCAGGATTCCTGAAAAGATCGACCCTCTGATGGTACCTCCGGCTCCATTTTCACACCAGTTCTGTTAGTGATGTGGGGGGAAGGGGAGGTGAGCTCACCCTACAGGGCGTTACTTCACTTTTACAAAAGTTACACGTATTTTCCTTGTTAAAAATATGTTTTTTTAAGTATAATTGATCTTTTTTAACTAGACGTTAGGCGGCGTGTCACAACTTCAACAAGAATCAACAAGTTTATGTAAAAAACTTAAAGCATTTGTAAAGGAATGCATATCACCCGCCGCTTTTCATGAGTTTTTAGAAATAATCTTGTATTGAGAAATGATGGAGCTGCAGCCATTTTTGTCAAACACAGAACACATGAGAGGTCACGCTCGGAGTATGGGCCTTTAATGACTCTCAGCTACTACCACTTCAATTTGGAGCTCAGTGTCTGTGTCTGTTTGTTAGTGTTGATTAGCTGTGGCGGCCATCTTAAATTAGATTGACACCAAAAGTAGGTCAGTTGTAGATGTTCATCCGATCATTACTTTCTAAGAGTTTCATTAAAATCCATCTAATGGTTTCTAAAATATTATGCGGGCAAAAACATTAGTGCTCCGTCTTCGAGAATGACGTTTTTTAATGGTCTGATGTTGCATTCAGTTAAATTCAGATAAGAACTATAAATATCTCAGGCTCCTGATTTATAAATCAGCATCATAAATGGTCAAATAAAATGTTTTTCATGGCTTCAAAAAATCAGTTATTTCAGTGAATGATGATGAGTCAAAACACCTGAAACGGTTTTAATCAGATCCTGAAATAACTTCGTTCACATTTTCATGTTTTTATATGTTAATTTGCACCGTTTTCATAGCCGTTGTCATAGCAGCGGGCAGCGCAGAAGAACCATCTTTAGCCGATAACATTTTTCAACCAGATTTGGTGGTTTTTATTTTTGCTTTCAGGTGGATTTAATTGACTCGAGCAGCGATGAAGATGAGTCGGGCTTTCTGGATGAGAAGAAATCCGGTTCAGTGGTCGATGTGGAGGATCTGGGCAACATCATGAACAGCATCAAGAAGGCAAAGGTCAGGCTCTGTTTCAATGACTAAATATGTTTTATCTGTAAACTGCTGATCGATAGTGTCACAAAATGAGTTTTAAAGCCACTAGAGTGCCTAAACTGAACAGAAATGTTTATTTCTACCCATAAATCCGACTTGGCTGGACAGTTTTTACTCTCTGCCTCACAGATATCAGAGATTTGTGTTTGTTCAATGTTTCTATGTTAAGATCTGGAAGCCTTCATCCAGTCTAAACTTTCTGAGTAAAAACTGGTGTCACTGAAGGGAAAATGGCAGATGGGTTGATAGACATCAGACCCCGGCGGACAAGAAGTGGAGGCGTGCATAATATGTAGGACGCCCACTTCACAGATTTATGAGGAATGAGTGACTCAAGAAAAGCAGGAAAACATGAGAGTGAAGAGTTGTTACCCGTCCCCTTTTATAGGCTGCGGAGTGAACGAAATAATTCATTTTCTTTTCTTTCACTGTAATTCAGAATGAAAATCTGAGTGGCATTAATAATCACGTGACAGAAAACCTGCTGCTTTAGTCGCAGTTTGTTACACATCAGTGGCGCCGCCGCGAAGTGTTGTGATTCATTAATATATTCCAACATTTTCCAGTCTTTGACACCATTTTATTTGGATTTTTTTCTTTTAATATATAATCTGTTAGAAAGCTTTTGTGTCTGATGGTAGTTAAAGTGTCCCAGATAAATAATTTATTTATTTTTGTCATCATACTCATCTTTTTGGGATGATTTCTGCCATGAACGGGAAAGTTAACCGATTTACACAATGCATCTGTAGAGCAGCTGAATACCGGTGCAGTTTTAGGATTAAATCTCGAAGCGTTGGTTTATTAAGTCTTTGTACAGATAAAATCAGATCTAGTTTGTAAGCAATTAAAAAAAATAACCTGTAACAGTGATTGGACAACCAAAGACCTCTGTGTATTGCAGCTGTGAAGAGACACAACGAACTTTAAACAGGTAATTCAGCAGAAATTCATTTTGTGATCTAAAAAGTTTTTGTTGTTTTTTACATTTTCAAAACCCCCTCATCTTATGTTCTCTGTGATGTTTAGCCTTATTTGTATCATCAAACAGATGCAAAGATGACAATTTCTTCTGTCTGTGATGAGAAATTAGTGTAATTTTGCATAATTTGGTCACCCGGAGCTTTCGGCGCGAGGCGTAATTAGCTTGAACGTTAAACATTTACAGAAAGACGACAGATAATTAGTGGAGCTGCATGAAACTCTGTCTGGAACATGAAGAATCAGCTGAGGAGCAGATGTTTATTGTTGGTTTTCTTAGTTCATCATCTGTATATTAGACTCCCCATTACAGTGGAAGAATTTTAATTTTACAACAAACGGCTGTTGTTGGTGTTTGAAAGAAGCTGGAGGGAAACTGGGCTCAGTTTGGCCCGGTTTGTCCACTAGGTGATGGCAGAAACTCAGTTGTTGGAAACTCAGATCAACCTGCAGAGCTGCAGACCCGACATTCACCTCCTTATTGTTTGTTTAGTTTTATTTTCTCAGCTATCATGTAACTAAACTGAACCTGTATTTATGAAAACTGATTGTGAATCTGAAAGTAAAACCTCCTTTGAGAAGAGGAATCCTTCACACAGAAACGCTTCATGATCTCTGATGTCTGAACCTTCTGCAGGTCGCTCAGCATCTGTTTCTTTTTCTTATTGTGTCTCCAAAAAATTATTCTCTCATAAATTTTAATTTGTGTTCAGAGCAGCATTTCTGCTGCAGTGATGAAAGCCTGCACGCTTCTTTTTAAATCAAATCAAACTTTGTTTATAAAGCCCAGTTCATACAGTGGTGTGTAACGCACCAGATAAAAACCAAACATAAAGGGAAAAAAACGGCAAACAAGCAGATAAAAGCCATACATGATCATTTAAAACAGCAGTAAGCTGTAAAATGATTAAACATAAAGGAACTGAGGAAACACAATACTTTAACTCACTTTGAGTCTGCATGTTGGTGCTGCTTATGATCAGTTCAATTAAAGTAAAATAATCGTCCTCGTTCTACACCAAATACATTGACTGAAGTGTTGAATCCAACAGTCTAAAAGTGAGATGATGAAGGTTTGTGGATCTGGTGACGATGGTGAGGAGATAAATCTATTACCTCTGCTGCTGATATGGAATTTATATTAGTCCAGAACCAGAGCAGCTCTTCAGCTCAGCGTATAACACCTGCATCTAAAAACAAAAACATGAGAAGAATTAAAGCCTTAGTTTTCCTCGAAGGAATGCATATCGCCCGCCACCTTTCATGCAGGAGTTTTAGGTTAAGATCATCTTATGTTGAGAAAATGACCGTTTTGGTCCAGCCTTGAAAATAATATAAAGAACAATCTCATACAAGACTGCAACACGTGATCTCTTAGCTACTAACAACTTATTTTTGGTCAGTGTCTGTAAAGTTGGCTGAGTTATAGCCATTTTTGTGTTTTGCTACGGTCATTTAGTTGTGGTGGCCATCTTGAATGGGGTTGACTCCAAAAGTTAATCAGTTCTCGTTGTACATCCAATGATTACTTTCTGAAAGTTTCATTAAAATTTGTTCAGTTGTTTGACATCTTTTGCTAACAGTACAGATAAATGAACACACACACACACACACACACACACACACACACACACACCCACACACACACACACACACACACACACACACACACACACACACACACACACAGGTAAAAACATTATTGTCTCTCATCTTTGACGGCAGACAATAATGAAAACATGAGAAGGGAAAGTATCATCAACAGTAGTTTATTCTCGCTGTTAGAGAGCTCCTTTAGGTTCTGGTTTCTGGTGATGGAGGCCCATAATCAGCAGAACATCAGCAGAACATCAGCAGAACATCAGCAGAACATCAGCAGAACATCAGCAGAACATCAGCAGAACATCAGTGAACCAGACTTGGTTCAGATGGCTTCTCCTGATGACTGTGGCTCGAAGCTGGAATGAGTTAAACTGTGATGAATGCATTGTTGCTACAACTCTCTAATTCTGCTCAGTGATTGGTCGGTTTTCATGCTGTGGCTCCATGCAGAGCACATATTCAAACATTAACTTATATAAATTGTTCGCTGTGGATTTATTTGTATCGTCCCAAACGCCAGGAAGATTTGTTTCCATTGTAGCACTAATTTTTGCACAAATGTTCTTTTCACTGATATTGAACCTTGTTAATGAGGAGCTTCTGTTTCTGCCAGAGTGATTCTTTTAATGTTGTGGGGCCGTTGCCAGACAGGAGATGGCGTGAAATGGATTATTAACCCAGACTACTAAAGTTTTCTTGGCTCAGTTTTTCACCGTAACCCCCACAGAGACAAGGCAGACACGAGATTTCACCGTGACTCAAAGGTCTGTTGTATAACTTCACAACATTAGTGCTGGTTGACATCAGAATCATTGGATTGATTCATGATGTGGTTTTTTTAAAGCATCCTATATTTGTTAAAACACTTGTGGCAGAAATTAATCAAAGAAATGAAACTGTGTGCATCTCAGCCAGAATGATGCAAAAAACCTTAAAGAACATATTAAAAACAAAAACCAATGTCTGAGGTAAAATGAAGAAAAAAAACAAACTAAAGCCCGATTCACACGGGATCAGCATTATCTGGGGACCCCGTGTAATAAATAAATGACTCCCCAACGTCTGCTTTTTATGTGGCTCATTCGCACGGGATAACCTAAGCCTGAGATTTTGCTGAAATTTACAGACATCTTCTGGATATGATGTCAACGCGCTGCGTATTGCGTAACATCCGCTTACAGCTCGATGCTGTGTTGCTGCCAGCGCTACCCCGCTGTATATCAGGCTACAAACAGAAGAAAATTATTCTTACAGCACAGAGCAATGCATGATGTGAGCCACCATTTGCATGTGATTTTTCTCCTTCAGCCTTTTCTTTTTTATGGCGACCATTACAGGTCCATGGGGTTTTGCTGGCCCAGGACACAAAAGGTTATCTATGCAGCCTCCATTGCCAAGAGCAAATAAAAATGCGCCCTAGAAACAAAAAATGCCTTATTACGTATCGGATCCCACTCATTTCTGTCCAAATCACAGAGATGCCTAGAACCGTATCAGCAAAGTATAGTAGGTAATCTGCGGGGGAATTTTTACTTTAAGAATTACTGACATGGCCGATTCGCACGAGATTAACAACCCAGACAATCCGTAATTATTACAAATAGCACGTGGTTCCTTGGTAAAACTAATCCCGTGCAAATAGGGTTTAAGAGTCAAGTAACTGAATGTCATATAGTCAAAGTGTCTGAGATCAAAAATGTAATTTAGAGCAAAGACATAAAATAACTTTGGATAAAATGTAATTATTGCCCATCGTTTGTCTGTTTGTTATTAAAATATCTTATGAACCATTGGAAACTCTCAGAAATCATTGGCTGTACCTCTACATCTGAGTAACTTAGGTTATCAACCCAGTTCAAGATGGCTGCCACAGCTAATCCCCATTACCCAACAAAGATGGCTTTAGCTCAGTCAGATTTACAGATATTCATCTAATGTTTGGTGTGGTAGTAGCTGAGAGTCATCAGTCTTTTTAGACCTCGGGATATTGTATGAGATCGTTAATAAAATAATTTACAAGGTTTGACCGAAACAGCTGTAACTCCATCAGTTTAATTTAAACCTTTGGTGTTACAGGTTGGTGGGCGATATGCATTCCTTCAAGGAATGCTAGGCCTTTATTGGTATTTTATTTTTTTAGGGAATATAAACAGTTTTTATAAATTGGCTTGGTTTCTTATTTTCTTCATCATCTGTGACGTGTTCCGGTCAAAATGCAACAACTATAACAAAACCCTCCTATTTAACCTAACTTTAGATTTTAATTCAGGCTTTTCACAAGATATACAAACTTTTAATGTTTTTTAATAAATCCTCAGCCTTGATAGAAATAAGTAACACTTTGGAGATTAATGACCTTAAACTTGCACATCAAAAGGACTTTTTTGCCTGAGATAGGAAGGTTAACTATTAAAGGTCTCATAAGTTTTAGGTGAATATGTTTGCTCTATTTTAACGAGCTTATTTAGATCCATGAAACCACAAGGGATGACTCCCTGAAGCCACACAGGAATCAGTGAACTGTTTCAGCTCCTGTAATATGAACATTTGTCGATGTTTGTCGTCGTGTCAGCTGCTTCTGTGCTGACACGGCGACATGAAAATCCCCCCGGAGCAGCTGAGGAAGTGGCAGCAGCTCAGTAATTGGGTGAAGTTGTCGTGGTTAATCCTGAAAGCAGGTCGTCCATCACCTCGTTCTGAAAAGGTGACGTGTTTTTAGCCCCCCGGCAACTTTTCTATCATTTAATTGATTCTGTCTTTTACACACAACACATTCCTGAGTGGCTGAACTTTTTACTCAAATGACGGTAACATAATCCCCGCCTTAAAGAAGGTGATAATTTGTGAAACAAATGGGATTCAGCTGCTTCAGCAACAAAAACTAAAACAGGGAATCCAGCAT
This sequence comes from Kryptolebias brasiliensis, assembly GCA_028566095.1. Taxonomy (NCBI): domain Eukaryota; kingdom Metazoa; phylum Chordata; class Actinopteri; order Cyprinodontiformes; family Rivulidae; genus Kryptolebias; species Kryptolebias brasiliensis. Next base: position 1,485,949 of record JAOXNZ010000091.1, read on the forward strand.
TTATCATGTTGAACTTGAGTCTTTTTTCCAGAGTTTCTACTGGACTTTACAGAACTAATTCCTCACTTTTCCAAAGATTATCAAGAATGAAATAACACATGTTGATGATTTATTAAAGCAGCAGGAAGTGATCACAACTTTTGCATCAGACATAAGTATATTTTTAAACTCTAGTGGAGTGTTACTTCAGTCATTTAGAAATTTAAAAAAATATATTTAGCAGTTCTTGTAAAACCTAATTGATGCTAAATTGTCAGATTATTTAAATTTATTTCAACATTTAAATAAAATTCATCAACCATTATCTATGGAGGGCTTTAAGCCCCGCCCACAGTCATGGTGCCACATGACCTTTTATTAAGCATAAAATAACTAATTACAGCTAAACATGGTAGATTATTTGAACATAAAGCAGCTAGAGAAGAACTGCTTGAATCAACAACTTTAAACACCTGAAGGAATTGATCTGAAATGTTTGTTTATTTAATTTTTATTTTAATTAATCCAGCGTCTCACTGGTTTGCACGGAGGTGGGAGATTTAAAACTTGACCATCCTGTGGGTCGCTGTAGCTTCTCCAGCTTCAACCTCCTGGATGGAGTCCAGAATTTTTTATACAGTATGTTGATGGACGCGCACGTGTGCAGTGGTAGCAACGTACCGAAGCAGTTTTGGGATTAGATCTTGAAGTATTTGTTTATTACGTTTTTGTACTAATATAAGTTCATTAAAATTAAATCACTGCTGAGATACTGAAAGAGTGTGTTGCTCATTTGTTGCCTGACATTTTATGTTTTTATTTTGCACTAAGCCTCATTTTTGTGTATTTTTGGTTAATTGGGGGTCATATTTTATGTTTTGTAATTTTAAAACAAGACTGCTTTGTTGTTTTGTATTGTTGTTTTGTATTAATCTCAGTTAAGATCTGAATCATACTTAAAGTAATGTGTTTTACATCTTTAATGAATCTGATTGTTGGCAGTGGATCAGACACGCACAGCACTAATGAACTTATTACACAACAGCTGGTGTTTTTATACGTATATTTTGTCATTGAAGGAATAATTGACTGGATGTTTTGTGTCTCAGAGCAAGGACGAGGATGAAGAAGGTCAGGTGATGAAGCTGTCCAAACTGAATGGCGTGAACAAGATGGAGGCTGAAGAGCAAAGAAGAGAGATGATCACTCCTGCCCTGAGAGAAGCACTGACAAAGCAAGGTGAGGAGAAAATGGCCTTAAATTAAGGATAAAATATTAAGAGTTTGCAAAAGCTAGCTGGAGGGTGAAGAGGACAGATATTCAGTGTAGTAGTACACTCATTAGTGTAGCATTTGCAGCCAAACCCTCACTGTTCGCTTACACAACAGGCTATAAATAGGACTCTCTTAGCAGGACTTCACTCCGTTTGACCAAATCATGACCTGTTTCTTGTGTTGGCCGCAGTCCATCCTGGCAGGTGGTTTGTTTTGTTTTTTAAGAAAAGAATGAAAAGAAGATTTTGGCATTATTGTTACGGTGATCAGCGTGTTTCCTGGAAAGTCTCGTTCTGGCGTGTCCTGCAGGCAGAAGTCACATCCTGCTGAAGCTCTTGCACTGCGTCCAACAAAGTTTGAACAAATTGCTGCCATCAGCAAAGCTAGAGCTACACTACACTAGAGCTTTACGTCTGTACTTGTTTTTGACAAAAGAAAAAGCACAAAATATGAGTTAATTCAGATGTAAAAGTGGTGTGCATGATATGTATTTTGGATAATTTTAACTGTGGTGGATAATAGTAACCTCCTTTCACTCAAGATACTAAAAATTATACTCTTAAAGATTCTAGATGTTAAAAGAAGATAAAAGTCAGTTTTGTTATTCCCTTGAAAGAATGTGTCACAAATCCTCTTTCTTCTAGGAGATTGTGTGTCTGCCCAGGCAAAATAACATTTCTGTTCCTTTATACATTTACAGATTTTCCTTTTATAGATTTATAGGTTTATCAGTAAGACTAGCAGAGCACAACTCAGGGTCAACAGTGAGAGTCTAACGTATTATTTATCACTGCAGCCGGCTGTTGAGGGTTTTTTTGTCTGGAGTGTCTTGTATAGTTGTTATTATAAATCTAATTTACCCTTGAGAACATACTTATGGTTTCTTCCTATTTTTATTTATTAAAACATATTTTTAACCAGGCGGTAAATCACTTAAGATATAGTCTTGTATTGAGACTATCCTGGATAAGACAGGCATTGATGTACCACTGCTAAAGATGTAGTTTACTACCTTCCATGTTTGTTATGGTTTTATAAAGGAATGTTTGATTCTTCAAACCACAATGTTTGTCACTTTATCTGTTTGTTCAGGATATAAACTAATTGGAAGTCACTCAGGAGTGAAGCTTTGTCGATGGACAAAGGTGACAAAAATTGGCAGTCTTAATAAATTTTTCTATTTTCCCGTACTTTTTTCATGAAATGTTAGTCGATTTGATAAATGCATCACAATGAAATTTCTGTCTTTGTGGATCAGTCTATGTTAAGAGGGAGAGGAGGTTGTTACAAGCACACTTTCTATGGAATTGAGTCCCACCGGTGCATGGAGACGACCCCCAGCCTGGCCTGCGCTAACAAGTGCGTCTTCTGCTGGAGGTGTGTCCCACTACAAAGTTCAATGAGATGTTTGTTACGTGTTCTTTGCCTTTTCTTAATTAGGTTGGTAATAATTCCATTAATAATTAGCAGCCTGTGGTTCTCCGCCCTCTTGATGTGAAATTACGTTTCCTGTACCCGCTCAGGAGAATCCGCCATTAATCATTATCATCATTAATGATGATAATCTACCCTTTCAAAAGGTGGCACCACAGGTACAACCTGGCAAAGAAGATCTCAGTCACTGAAATAGAAATGCACTGAAATGGCCAACCACAGTTTATGCTAACGAGGCAAGCGTTTATGCCACCATTTTGCTAGGTGCTACGTGGCATCCTTAGTTATTATCATCATGGCAGCAGAGCATAAATATCTGAGGGGAAAACTAAATTCAGCCAGGAAAGCCAATGTTTTACCATTAGCTGTTATAAATATAGGAACCTGCACTTCAAAGAATGTAGTCTTACATCTATTCTGTTTTCATTTAGAAATAATAGTGTAATACACTGTGTTATTATACCAAGGGTTCATCTCTGTCTCTAGACTATTCTGCTATAATTCCTGTAAAGCAGGTACTGAGGGTCGGCATGTACCACCTAACTGAGAATATGACTTTTAAGTTATTAGTTTAAGTTAATTTAAGTACAGACGCTGGTAGCAGAGCTCTGGTTGGACTAAGTAAACATGTAAAGAACTTATTTATTAAGTCTGTTTAGGGCACCAAGTTGGCATTTTTCCTCTGAGAATGCTTGACTGGGTTTAGTGGGAGGTTCATCAGAATTTCCTTTTTTCACATTATGCATTATATGTTTATTTAGGTAAAGGGAGCCTAATTTTGTGGTTTTGAACTGATGGCAACATTCAGCACATGCAAAGCATTAACAATGTGTTTCTTCAACATGTAAACAGTACGCAGTGATAGCACCTAGCAAGATGGCACCCTCAAATCTTGCCTACCGTCGTCAGTAGCCACTCCAGTGGATGTAGGAAATTCACTGACCTTCACATTTGGACAACTTGTCAGGAAAATCAAAAACACATAAATTGCATTAAGTTCCTGGTGAGAAATTGATCAAAGTTCTGTTCTTTTGAACAAACAATAGACACGTTAGTACATTATCGCCACCTGTTGGACTGGAGGGTGAAACTTACGAGCGCTGACCCGAAGATGGAGTGAATACCAGTTCAGGCCCGTTTGTCCACAGAAATATGAAAACCATGTTGAAGCTTTAGGATTTGTCTCCTATCTTATAACCTTGGAATCAAAGTAGACTGTATTCAGTTAAAGTGAAACTTGTTTAAAGTGTTATTTATCAAAACTACAGATGCTTCCAAGCACGTAAATTGTTCTCTGCTGTGATTAATTACAATTCAGTGTCTAATTTGCAGATCAGGCCATTCTTATTCTGTCCTGTTTGGTTCTTCTTTAGGCAGAATTTAACACGAGTTAAGCAGTCGGCTTGTTTCATTTCATTTATAGATTATTGCCTGCATGCTTCCTTTGAAAAATCTTGTTTACTTTGTAAATTTAGACCGCTCACTGTCAGTGAGTCAGAATTAATCATTTACTCACAGAAGACTAATGTCATGCATAAATGACCGGCTTAAATCTGAACACTGATTCATTGTGACACTGGAGGGAGATTTTAGTCCCCTCAAGTTTAATTTAAAAAGGCGACTCTGTTGAGACTCAAAGGTCACCGTCAGTACGGGCTGTGGTGAAACGCTTCCTTGTCACCACAGATATACTCGTCTCGCTGAAGGCTGTTATGTAGGATGACAGAAAATAAGCGATTTCAAGGCCCAAATGCATTGCTGCTGCTGCCGCTTTTGGCTTTCTGTCACAACAGGGGGAATTAGATTTTTAAGGACATTATCGGTATTTGTGGTGTTGGTCTGTACACAGACTTGTGATGGACTCAAATTTGGTGTTTTTCAGGACTGGTTATTGGAAACAGACTAACACTTAGACAGTTAGAAGGTGTTATTGACACCCAAATTTGGCACATTGTGTCTATAGGAATAATACACACATGCAAAATTTACTTTCTGTCAGAAAATAAACATTTTCTGTTTTATGTTGATCAGCATTTTAGATGAAGGTTCCTTTTAAGCCTTTTAACTGATTCTAGTATAACAGCGCTATATGTCAGCTGACACCACAGATGCTAAACACTCAGAATCATGTGTAATGTTTGTTTTTGTTGAGAGATACTTTAAAAAAATCATCCTTAATTGTTTTGCATTGGCTCTGTCTGAGCCCTAACTTACTGGAGGGATTATATATCCTCTCTGGCCTGGAAACACCTTGAGATCCAACAGGAGGAGGTCTGGGTTTCCCTCCAGAACCTACTGTCTTTATGATCGATTATGGATAAGCAGCAGGAAATAAATGGAAGGAAAGACGGAAGAACATTACATTAAGACAACCTAAAAATCATTTCTTGTAATAAGAGTAGAGACTGCGTAAAAGCTTTGGGTTGTGTAGATGTTTTGTAGTCGTGTTTGGCACTTTGTGCGTTTTGCCTTTCATAAACGCCTACTTTCTGTTTGTCCTTAAACATTAGTGATTTTTTACCCCACTAACAGACACCACACCAACCCAGTGGGCACAGAATGGCGCTGGAAAATGGACCCTGCTGAGAAAATCCTGCAGGATTCCTTAGAGAAGCACCAGAACATGATCCGACAGTTCAGAGGTTGGTGTTTTTATGTATAAAACTCTTATGCACACAGTTTATCTTGATAATGGTTTGTTGCTAAGAAGCCTTCACAAAAGTTTTGTTTTTTTTCATGTAGAAAAGTCTTGGAAACAGGACGACACACTACCACTTTTCGTCACACACTCTTTGCCTTTTTGCAGTCTCCAGTTTACAGCTCAGGACCTCTTGTAACCTTGAATTTAATGAAGCAGAATGGAGATTAAAATGCTGCTGTTGCGCCGGCTGCTTCGTCACACCCCTGCTGTAGTACCTCATAAATCACATTTCAGCCCTCCAAACACAGTTTATATTCCTCATTTTAAATGTCTCCTCTTGACTTGCACTATGTTCTCAAAATATATGAACATGTTCTGTATTTTCACTCAAAAAGAAAAAGCCAAACTGTAACTTTTTTTATTTGGCTCAGTTTTTACTGCTGCTCCTGCTGGCACTGAGGACCTTCTTCCCTGGCAGCTGCCCGTGTTGTGCAGTTGGTTGGCGGCTGGCGGCTCAGTCAAAACAGAATTACTGAACGTCCTCCAAGCATGCCCCGACTGCAAGAGGTTTAAAGAATTGGTTCCAAAACTTGGCAGTTTATTTCTTACTCGTTTATCAACCCAAATATGACCTACTTGCAGAGTTAATTGTATTCCACGTGGGTTTAAACATATTAGAAAGATGTCCCAGAGCAAAATGTCACATTTTCTCAAAACCTGAAGCGATGTCTTGAAGTTTTGCTTTTTTTAAAAAACAGATTTTCTAATTAAAGGATGTGAAAGTTTAGAACATGTAAAATATGATCCTTAAAAGTTCAGATTTTAAAGATCTAATTGTGGTAAGATAACCTCCAAAGGCAGGTTGAACTGTATTTTGTGGACTAATTTTTAAATTTCAGCTCAGTTTACCAGATTAAATTAAAGTTCGTTGGTTTATTGTTTGCATGTTACAATTTCAAGGATGTATGCAGAAAAATTAGATTTGTGAAACAATTGATTTTAAGCTTCTTACACTGAAAAAACTTAATTTTTATTGTTGCCCGTTGCCTTGAAAACTGGGTGACAGTGTATTAGCCTTTGTCTGTGTGTTTGATTGTCTCTCTGTTAGCAAAATATCTCATGAACCACTGGACAGATTTTAATGAAACCCTCAGAAAGTAATCATTGGATGTAGATCTCCAATCTAATTCAAGATGGCCAACACAAAAATGGCTAAATTCAGTCAATTTTACAGATATTGAGCTAAAATTTGGTGTGGTAGTAGCTGAGAGTCATTCACAACATTTACATTTGCATAAAGCTAGTTTCAAGGTTTGACCAAAATGTCTTCAACATAAAATTATCTTAGTTAAAACTTTGGGACGAAAGGTTTTGGAAGATCTGCATTTCTTCAGCAGATGCCAGGTCTTTATTTTACTGTTTATTTTTCAGCCCAGAACATGTCTTTGAACACCTTTAGTGCCATAAAACTGCTCCGTGTTAGCAATTATTAGTTGTTGTTTGCAGCTGAAACTTGATAAGCTTTGTCAGCTTTCTATAAAAAGACTTTGATTAAGTTAAGTTTTATTGACTCTAAATCTTTTATCTACTCAGCTGCTGACCTCTGTCCCTCCAGGTGTCCCCGGAGTAAAACCCGATCGGTACGAGGAGGGTTTGGCGGTGAAACACTGTGCCCTCTCCTTGGTGGGAGAGCCAATCATGTATCCTGAAATCAACGCCTTTATCCGCCTCCTCCACCACCATCACATCTCCAGTTTCCTCGTCACCAACGCTCAGTTCCCAGAGGAAATCAGGTCCACAAACGTCCTGTTGCTGTAACAGAATAAATGTTTTCATTCTGTGTTATGTCCTTGTTTTAATGAAACATGTCAGAATATATACTAGTAAACTGATAAAATATACATTTTGAGTAAAATGGTTTTTATAAACCTGCGGTGCATTTGGGGTTTGGATGTTTTAATTTACCTTTGTATTGTCAACATGACCAGATGGTAATACAACCCCAAATCTGAACAGGTTGGAATGTGTAAAATGTAAACAAAAACTAAATGCATTGATTTTATTTACAATGGAACGTTCTCTTTTTGAAAAAAGAGGTACATTTAAATTTTCCACATCTCAGAAAGGTTGTTCCAGGGCCATTTTCCCACCGTGAAGCATTAACAACAGTCTAGGAACTGAGGGAGTTTTTGGAGGGGAATGTTGTCCCATTCTGGTCTAATGTAGGTTTTTCAGCTCTTTGACGGTCTCGGCTCTTCTTTGCTGGATGGGAGCACCCTCCCTGGATGTCAGCCTCTTCTCTTCCTTACATCTTTATCTCTGGTTTCCAGGAGCCTGGTGCCGGTTACTCAGCTGTATGTCAGTGTGGATGCCAGCACTAAAGATAGTCTGAAGAAGATTGACCGACCACTTTTCAAGGACTTCTGGCCTCGGTTCCTCGACAGCCTCCGAGCTCTGGGGGAGAAGGTAAACTCCATATAACTTAATGGTGGACTGAGCTGTATGTGGCTTTAACCACTGAAATATCTGATGACTTGCTGATGGGCTCTGGACTATAATAGTATAATCTGGTGCACATTCAAACATACTGCTGGAAACCTAACACTTCATAGTTTTATTATTGCAAAGGACATTGGAATACAGACACCACAATAAGTATAATCACAAGCAACAATAAACAACCCAAAACTCACAAATTTGAGGCACCTTGTCTATAAATCAAACTGTTTTTTGTTTTGGTAACGAGTCCCAATAATCATCCCCCTCAGAAAATGATTTTTTTTTTTCACTTGTTCTCACAAGTCATTGTTTCGTTTCAAGGTTTCAGAAGCAGTGAAAGGCTGGATAAAGTGCTTTAAAAATTCTTAAGGCAGTAATTACATGGCAGTAATAATTAGTTGCTATCTGATTTTATGGTTTAGGTAAACAAGATTGATTTTGATTTCAGCACCCTTGGTAAAGGTGCCGATTTTTAAATTTGTATATAGTATGGTGCAAAAATGGCTCATAAAGTTGACTCCCCAAAGACTGATGTTCCTAATTATAATTTAGAAGATATCCAGACTGAGATGGTTTGAACATGTCAGAGGAGGGACAGTGGGTATATTGGTAGAAGGATGTTAGAGATGCAGCTGCCAGGAAAAAAGATAAAGAGGTGGTATAATGATGCAGTTAGAGAGGACATGGAGGTAGTTGGAGTGAGGACAGAGGACACAGAAGACAGATCGATGGAGGAGGATGACTGGCTGTGGAGACCCCTGAAAAGAGAACAGATTTTCTGAATGTTTTTTTGTGTTGTTTGTACTCAGGCTCTGCATTTAATTGAATTTTTATGTTTTCTAAAGGATTTGAGCATAACAAGATAAAAGTTCAAACAGTTGTTTTGTTGCAGGTTTTCTTTTTGTAGCTGGTCACTCATGATCTCTTCTAAATATACGTGTTATTCTGCTGCTCAACTTTCTTCTTAAATACACAGATCAATATGAAGTTAAAGACTGTTTGGTCCTTTGTGCTCAGCTCTGTTCCACTCAGATTTCTTCTTCCTGTTCAGACGTTTCTTTGAATTATTTATTGAGTGTAATTCAGAGCTGCTGATACCTCAGGTTTTGACAAAGTTCTGTCCAACATAAACGAGAAAAACATTCAGTGTACTGACGTGAGTAAGCTGCCAAACATGACAAAAAGCACCTTGGGGTTTTACTCAAGTTGGAAAGATATTTTTAGCCATTTCTTTGAAACCTTTACCACTCCAGCAGTTGTTCGTTTCCCCACCAGTTCCTTAAGACAGAAACCTTTCACTTCTGCAGCAGCAAAAAGATCCAACAAACAGCCTTTTTAGGTTTCTTCATCGTCTTAACAAATTGTGTCAGTGAATGGCTCAAAGGACACATAGCATATGTTGGAACATTTTAAATAAAGTTTAATTGAAATAATACTCATAAACAAACCAAATGGATTTGGGTCGAAACAAACAAAAGAGAGAAAGCTTCAAACCAGCCAAGCAGTTTGACCATCAGGTTCTAAACCTAAGAACCAAAACCAGAACTGGTTTAATCCCAAACCTAACTAGCAGTTAAAAGAAATAACAGTTAATGAAAACAACATGGAGCGAATCTGGTGCCTGTGGTAGTAGGGAGCGAGGGCGGGGCCAACGAGCCAGCGGCAGTGGGTGGAGCTTGTTCATATTAAAGACCTGCCAGCCAATCAGCTCTGGAAAAAGAGGACAGGTTAATTGAGGAAACAACTAAAGCCTCATTACACAGCTCTGCAATGAGCTGGCTTCTCCTTGTTTAATATTTTAGTGAGCAATTAACAAATTCATTACGCAGCTTGAGATGTGGGCAGGGTTTGAGGCTAATCACGAGGGATCATTGCACTTTAATTACACCTAGATCATCATTTTTACTTTACCAGAATATGAAAATATCCACAGGAGGGAACTGCTGGAACTCTGCAGAATAAAAGGAATATCATTCTCTTTAATAAATCAAGAGCCTCAGCGTTAAAAAGCTCGATTTATTTCAGTTCTGTGACACAAGCAGGCACCAAAAGAATTGCACACATCCACAAAAGACTGTTCAATTAATAATGTGATTATTGTATGCAAAAACAGTATAGAATATTACAGAAATGTTTTAATAGGCTATAAGCAGCATGACTACAGACCTAAATAAATAAAATGTTAACCACTTCAATATACTAATTTCTGAGTGTGATAAAATGGTTCTGATTATCTATTTTAAAACACACATTTATGAGCATGATCCACACAGCTTTGTGCATGAAACCTGAGGTGAGACGACATGTGGAGACGGTGTAATGTGTTTGAGCAGTTTGAGCAAAAAGATTGAGAAAATGACTTTCTCCTGGGTTTGTTTGGCCTCTGCTGAGCAGAGGTGGCAAAACGATTTAACAGCAAGAAGACGGAGGTAAGATGTTTAATGTTCAGAGGGGATTGCAACCCTTTCCCTAGAACAGAGGAAGTTATTGGTTCCAGACAAGTAAAATGTTAGAAAGGGTTCAGCAAGTTCTAATGGCAGCAAAGTCTGTACAACGATTTCAGGTCTAAAAATAAAAAAACTTTGATTTTGCATTTATAAGACTTTCTCTCTGGGAATAACACATAAAATAAAAGAATAATGTTCATCTAGTAAGTCATACCCCCACATATATTTGTTTATACACAGAGCTTTCAGATACTGTTGTTATATTTAGCTAATCTTTTGCTGCTTTAACTAATGTTTTGCCACTTTTAGCTTAGAGTTAGCTTTTTGCTACTTTTAGGTTTTTAGTTAATGTTTTGCCACTTTTAGCTTAGAGTTAGCTTTTTGCTACTTTTAGGTTTTTAGTTAATGTTTTGCTACTTTTAGTTAGTATTTATTTAGCTAGTGTTCTGCTTTTAGCTTTAATTTCTGTTGTAGTTTTTCAGCAGATTTCAGTAAATTCATTCAGCACTCTCTGTACTTTTTGCCAAAACACTATTTCTATAGTTTTGTTTTGCATTCCTCCACGGGACTGTCACAGACTGTTGCACAGTGATTGTACTTTAAGATATATGTACTTCAGCATGATTTTTCTTTGTGCAGCTTCCAAAAATAATCATTTTTATCTCAGCTCTTATCCCATGGTGCCCTCCATCTCTGTCTTCTCTGAACACTTGTCCCTCTGCTCTGTGTTTGACAGCTCTCCTCCTCTTCTCCACCTGGTCTTCCTGCCACTGCTTTGGGAATTGTCAGAGTTGTAGCTCAGTGCCAGATTTGGAATAGATGCAGCTTGAAATACCTCACCTCCCCACTGCCACTGGCCAATTATCCCCCTTCCTACTGAGCTGAAAGGCCTTAATGTCACAGATAACCTCCCAGAGGAAGTTGGAAATGGGGAGGAAATTCAGTAAAGGGTTCAATCTTCTCTCCTGTTGTCATTTATGGTAGCTGGTGGGAAAGACGTGAGCAGAGAGGACTGAGAAACACTAGTGTTAGTTTTTCTTTTAAATAACCATTTAACACTTTACTGTTTCTGCTATTTAATATTGGTCTTTTCTTGTTTGTCTTCTTCTCTACTTTGTCGTCAATAATCTACTTTAAGCTGCTTTAAAACAAAATTATTTAAAGTGGACCACTGGATTGTGAAAAATAGGCTTTTTCACACATTTTATTAGTCCAAAGAAAATGATCTTATCATAAAGTGGTCAGATTTTCTCGTCCTTCATCTCCATCCAGAGCTGTGCAGATATTTATCCTACTTTATAACACTGTGTTCTATGCTTTTATAACATGTAGTTTTACACTAAAGTTTCTTCTTTAACTGATGGTTGCACTTCAGAAAAATGAAGTCCTCGACTTCTTTCTGTGTTTACTGTTTTTATGTGTTTTTTATGTTTGATAGCCAGTATAAGCACTAAGAGTTAGAAAATAGGAAAGTCGGTTTTGTTTGTTTGTTTTGTCTCTTAAGCTTGATGAACACAGGAACAGTAGCTCAAAATAAATAAAAAGCTTTTGAAAAACATTACCACTCTGGATGAGATTTATCTTTGTGGGATTTAAAATTGAATATAAAGTTCAAATAATTTGAAAATTATTCTGTTCTGTTTTCAGGTTCCACAGCTTCCCAGATTTGTTTTGAGCTTGTAATCAATCCAAACATCTGTTTCTGTCCGCTCAGAGGCAGAGAACGGTGTACAGACTGACGCTGGTGAAGGCCTGGAATGTGGAGGAGATGCAGGCCTACTCGGAGCTGATAGCTTTGGGACAGCCCGACTTCATCGAAGTCAAGGTAGGACTCCTCAACAGCTGTAAAATCTTCTTTTGTTTTCTGTTTCACGTTCACCTGCAACTGAACAATAGTTTAAAGAAGAATGTGTAGATGAGTCACCACAGGGTCGAGCTAATTTAGCTTAAACATTATCTGGGCTTTCTTCTCTGGTTTATTAAAGTCAGCCTCTCTGGTTGTGGTGATGAATGGTAAGGCTGCGTTGGCTGGCAGGTTAGAGGACACTTGGCGCAGTAAGAGGCGAGCTGGGTCTGCTGCACAACTTTTAAGTCCTTGCAAAACTATTTCATCTGTTACTCTCTTGAAATAAAGCTTCAGTCTGAAAAAATAAATTAAAATACTAGAGATGTACAATACCATTACCCTGTATCTGTTCGATACTGTGTGCATATACTCGTACTCATATACTCGTACTCATAAAAGTGTTTTGATACCACAGTACCTGATAGCACTTTACGGCAGCATGATGTTCATCTGTCAGGTGGTAGAGTAGGAATGTCAGTCATGTGGAAGTATTTCAACGTTAACAATGGGACCAAAAATAAAGCAAAATTTTGCTCAGCAAAATTGTAAAGGAAGAGGAACAAAATCTGCCACTTTCAACAGAAGCAATTTGATAAAACCTCTAAAAACCAATACAACACTTTGTTCAAAGACTTTGCTAATAGCAGCAGGAAACGGCAGCCTGCCGTTTGTCTCACACGTGCTTCAGCTGGTAGTTAACGAGGGCATTTTGGCACAGAGGAATGCAGCTGATGTTGTGGCAGTCAGACGGATAAATAGTTGGACGTTTTAATTCAACCTCTGCCTACTCCCACCTCGAAGATATTTAAGGGCAGCTCAACCAGCCAATCAAAAGACTCCAACAGGATGTGCAGACCCATTGGAATAGCACATGCTACAGTCTGTCACTGAGCAGAATAGAATCCTGGGAATGTACGGATCTGAGCTTGAGCTTCAAAACAATCTCACTGCTCATCAATGGGTGGTTTTGGAAAAGACTGTTACTGTCCTGGCTCTATTTGAGGAGTTAACACCAAACGTAAGCTCATCCGATGTTCAAATAGATTTTCAAAGTAATTGTAAGAAGTGTAATAGCATTTATCAGTACTTGTATTGGTACTCTGTATTGGCAACATCTGAAATGTATATTTGAAAAAATTTGTATCAGTGCATCCCTATAAAATACATCTTGCAGAGATTGAAGGAGCTGCCAAATACTACATCTGTCTGAAAATGTCTCTAAAATGAAGCTATTGTGAAAAACATGTTTTTTAAATTCATTTCCTTAGATATAAAACTTCATTTGTACCGTTCTGTTTCCTGTTCTAAACCACTGAGCTATGATTGTTCCATTTCAGCTGTGTGAATTTGGGGCTTGTATGATATTACACGATGGAAGAATAATTTAAACATCTAAGGTTTCCAGATATCTCGTTCAGTCCTCTGTGGAGCTGTAATTCACTCCGGGGTCGGGTTCTGTACCACACTGACCGTATCATGATCATTTGGTGAACGTGGTATTAATAGTGTGGGAAGTGGCACCTGGTGGCAGTTTGAGCTGCGGTTGGCATGGTAACCAATGTGCCTGAGCCCGAGTTTATTATTCAGTGCATCGTATAAAGGTATGATCCCATTAGAAGAAGAAGGAGAGGAAAAGACACGTAAAATGTTCTGTATTTAAGGGACTGAACTTCCTTCACTAGAGTTTAAGAATAATTAATCTAGTTTATTGTTTTCCAAGAAATAATCTACAACTAGAAAATAGTTAAGGAACTTTTGTTTTAATGTGAAAACTGTTGTCAGAAGTTTCTTCTTTTAAAGTCTCTGCAGCAGAGATAAGACAGAGACCTAATCTTTGACATCAACCAGAGATTAAACCAATTGACAAAAACGGGTCAATTTTGTGACCTAGTGCTTTCACTCATGAATACATTCATCAGGACACCTTCCACATCCCCTTGTGTCCTGTTTCAGGTGTCCATAATTTTAAACATTCTGATAAAAAGGGAAAAGCTCAGGTGAAAGGCTTCCCACAGTCAGTTACTATTCATGAACTAGCTTTGCCCACGCAGAGCTCAACACAATAATACCTCCCCACCGTCTCTCATTTATAATCCAAAACACATCGAGCTACCTGACAATAAAGTTCCAACTCCACATTTTCCTTAGGGATCCATTAGCTCTCAGCTTTTGTAACTATTACTTTCTTTTACCTTAATTTATTCAGACAGAATCTCACTGTACTGATGAAAGATTTTAGCAGTAGCTTGTTCACACTGAAGCACATCTGAGAAATGTTCAGTCTGCAGAAGACAATAAATTCAAGATTAAAAGGAAACTTGATGGACTTAAGGTAGTATCAACGCAAATAAGTTTGTTGGAACCCTTTCACAATATTAAAAATAAAATAAAATAAAAAGTGATGTGACAGAAGCCAAAAAGCTCCAATTTTGTTTCTTCAGTCCCAGAAATGTCTCCCTGAAACTTTGGTTCTTGTCAGCATGCATTTTGGTGAATTCCTGTTTGTTTTTTTTGTTTTTCTGTCAGCAGTGGAGCCTCCTGGGTCTTTTTCCATGGAGCCCATTATGATTCAAAAGGCTTAATCAGAAAGTGACGTACCTTGACCTTAGAGTTCAGCGTGAATGGTTTTGGTTTCCCTGGTTCTTTTTCTACCTTCTATTCGTCTGATCAACCTGGGGTCGCATTTCCTCTTGCGTTCATGTCTTGGGAGGTGGGCTACAGTCCCATAAATCTTATACTTTTCAATATTATTGTCAGCTGTAGTCAGAGGAACATGAAGCTGCTTGGAGATGGTCTCGTAGCCTTCAGCTTTAACATGGATATCTACACTCACCGACCACTTTATTAGGTCCACCTGTCCAACTGCTCATTAACGCAATTGTTGAATCAGCCAATCACATGGCAGCAACTCAATGCATTTAGACATGTAGACATGGCCAAGACGAACTGCTGCAGTTCAAACCGAGCATCAGAATGGGGAAGAAAGGTGATTTAAGTGACTTTGAACGTGGCGTGGTTGTTGGTGCCAGACGGGCTGGTCTGAGTATTTCAGAAACTGCTGATCTACTGGGATTTTCACGCACAACCATTTGGGATGTGATGGAAGGGGAGATTTGCATCATGGATGTGCAGCCGACAAATCTGCAGCAACTGCGTGACGCGATCATGTCAATATGGACCAGACTCTCTGAGGAATGTTTCCAGTACCTTGTTGAATCTATGCCACGAAGGATTAAGGC
>JAOXNZ010000091.1:1554922-1572885 GCA_028566095.1 Kryptolebias brasiliensis
ATAAAACATCTGGCTGATGCTGGAAAACATTGCTATAAGGTTTTTATTAATTTTTTTAGGTGCTTTCAGACTTGATGAAACTCTTATAATTGAGTCAGTTCCCTTCATTAAACTGGGTTAAAGGGTATTTTTCAGGAACTTTTCCAAGATCTGTGATGCACCATCAAGGGGATTACTGTAAACAATCAGTGCGTACTGTGATTGGTTAAAATCACAAGACAGCACAGTAGCTGATTTAGCGATTGATTACTTGAGCACATTTTTAATAATATAAATTAATAAAAAAACTTGTAAATTTGCTTACAAATTTACAACTCCTCCTAATAATTGTCTCTTAAAACCTAAACCAAACTAAATTAATGAAAAAAACAAAACAAAACTAGGGTTTATTGAACTTGTAAATGATGGATAAATTACAAACAAATTTTAAATAGTTTATCATCCTTTGTTTGGCTGTCGTGGAACCTTTTATTTTGATTATTAGTCACCAATAAGAAAAATAACATGAATTATTAGAAGAATAACTGGACATCAAGACATAAAAACAGCAAAAAAAACAAAAAAAAATTGTATCAGTCTATTTTAAATCAAAAGATATTCCCTCCAAAATAACAAACTAAATAGGAAAGTGCACACATGAAATAGTCTTCTGAATGTCTCAGAGTCAAATCTTAAATCTCAATAATCTGTGAGCATGTTTGAGTAATTTCCTGTCCTTCTACCAAGAGGTGAAGAAAATCTTCTTTGGCCGGAGGACGACAGTTGGAACAAATTGGTTCACAATCCAGTCGACTGGAATCTCTGTATGACCACAGGAACTTCCTGCATCTTCCAACGGGGGTTAAATTACACATTTGTGCATCATCTTAATGTGCACATGCTCAGAGCAAGGTGAGACTGTGACTGCTGTGGGGATCTGAAGGCAGACGATGGTCACTAGTCCAACAGTGACAGCAAGTAATGCTGGGTTCTATTCAGGTCCCACAGCAAACCATTAAACATACAATTAATCCTCTCACAGTTTCATGTGTCACGGGTGAGTCTCACAAACAAAGGAGTTCAAATATCTGGGAGTCTTGTTTACCAGTGATGCCAGGATGTGACCAGATGGATCAGGGTCTGCGTTGCTCTGGTCTTTCCAGGTGAAGAAAGAGCTGAGCCAAAAGGCGAAGCTCTTGGTTTACTAAGGGCTGAATTGAGCTTCCTCCGTAGGCTGACGGGGTGATGGGGGTCAGCTGAGGAGCTCCATCATCTGGGGGGAGCTCAGCCTCATCCAAACGAGTCACCTGAGCTGGTTTGGGCATCTGGTTAACTACTGCTCATTCATAAGGGTACCCTTATTTTAAAGTAGTACTTCTGATGTTTTTATAGTTTGGTCACTTCAGTAAAAACCCCCAGTTAACCTCAGAGTCTTCATTTTATTTTGATTCTGGTTAGATCTCTACAACATTTAAAGGAAGCTATTTGGCATTTTGGGTGCTCAACTTTTCACTACCTGGTCATTAACATTAAGCTATAGCTTTACTTTAGATCTCATTTGTGTGTTCATCTTTGTTCTGGTGAATTCAAAGCTGTACTTCATCTTCTCTAACTCTGATCCGGTTCACCCAGTCCACCTTCGTCTCTCCACTGTCATCAATTCATTCCCTCATTATCTGGCCTTTAGCCCTGTGGACCCTGCTGATTAGTAGATACAAGTCAGTAGCATCCAAAGTTAAATTATCAGCCTGCAACAGAGGTTAATGCAGTAAAATCTGGAGCAGAGATACTGTGAGATGGTAAAATCAGCAAGGACCCTGCTTCATCTGTAAACACAACAAGAAGGAAAAAGGAAATGACAGAAAACAAACTGTTTTTGAGACCATGAAATACTACAATTTGTCATGTTACCATTTTATATCATGCACTAAAGTTTTACTTTTCAAAATAAATGACCAAATATTGGACTTTTGTGATAGTTTTATCAATGTTGTCCTTTTGTAGGCTTTCAGTAATGATTAATCTAGCAATAATAAAATCACATTAAATCTAATGAAAGACTTATTCAGTTTTTGAAAACTCTCCCCTGAATGAGTAACATTACAGATAAGGCCATTTAGCCATCTTGCTATGATTTATCACTTTGAGTTGTTGCTGCATAAGGAGAGATGATTGTTTTCAGCAATGATCCATAAATGTGCACCGCAGGACTTCTGTGCAACAACTTTGATTTGGCTCATATCCTGCTTTAAAGATCCAGTCGAAAGAAACAGATTTTATCCTTAACGAGTTTTGTTTTCAGACTCTGTATCTTTGTATCTTAACTTAAAGCAATCATCAGTATCTGTAAATCCCTTTGAGCCCACACGCTGAATCTCTCCATGAAGAGAAAAAACTGAGACATTTTGAAACCAATAAAGATGCATTTATGCATCATTTAATCCAGAAGAAAATGGCCTGTTTGACTTTGCATTTACGTCCCATTTATTGGAGTAAAATGACACTCATTTTACAGAAGTTGCAGACCCTCCTCCAGTCATTCTCATCAGTAATTTACTCTGCTTTCCATTTTCAGGAGATGGGCAGGTTGATTTTGAGGAGTTCATGACGATTCTTGGACCCAAGCTTTTGTCGTCTGAAACGAGGGAAGGCTTCCTGGGCAACACAATAGACACCATCTTCTGGCAGGTAAACGTCAGTTCTCTTCATCAGATTCCTTCTGTTCAGATTACAGAGTTTGAAATGAACCTGCTTATACAGATTCTGTGTTTGGTGCTGAAAGATGGCTGCAGTGGTGTTTCAGAAATCAGCCTTTGGTGTTTTGTGTTTACCGTGTTGTTTGGTCTCCACTTACGCAGATTTAGGAGCTCTGAGGTGTCAGAATAGGACTCTGAAGATGAAGAACATTGTGAGGTTGTTCAGACCTGTTGTTAAAAATGTTTAACTGTCAGACTGTGATTGGATAAATACAGGTCTAAAAACACGTCTGAACTGCCTCAATGCACATTGAATTGCTCATTTTCTCTCAGACTACCTTTGGAGGTGGTCCACATATGTTTGGTAATCTGAACACAATTCGTCCAGATCCTTGATGTAGGACTACTGAACTGATGGGAGTTATTACCTGGATGTCTCAGGTAAAAACTACCAAGTCTGCTCAGATGCTGGATAGTTTCAAGATAATCCTAAAGTGATTCTTGATAATATTCTGAAGATAGAGCTTCTTTTTTCCCCAGTTAAGTCTTAATTAACTGTTGATCAAGATCCTTCTCAATAAAAATGTCCATTTTGTCTGGATTTTATTAAAGTGGATGACAGGACATTGCATGGGAGAGTTTATCTTTGGTTAAATGTTCTGATTGTTTTTGGACCCACTGTGGTCACTGAAAGCTATTATGTGCTGTGTGCTATTGACATCTGATCGCACAGAGCTGCAGTCAGATAACACAAAACAGATTCGTAACAACAAATCTGAAAAGCCTCTGTGAGTTTGGAGGATGCATTAATAATGCATTTAATTGTAAGCGGGGACTCTGAAGTGATGATTTCCAAGAAGACGGACTGACTTGTCTGGAATTTTGAGCAGATTATCCAACTACAATTTTCTGAAATGATAAAATATGTTGTGCAAAGTTGTTTGTGTTTTCAGCTAAGTGTACAAACTGTAACACAAAACAGTAACACAACCAATAATGTGAAATGAATTCAGCATAATAGTCTGCTATATTGAACCGTCAGCATGTTATAAAGGCCACTTGTACCTGATGATTTTTGATTTTTTTGTCTTTGTGTTGTTTCTTTTGCATTTTTGTTTCCTTTTAATGTCCTTTTTATTCTTTTGGCGCTGAAGCTCATCAGCAGTAAACTCAATCTTCATATAAGCAGCTTTTATTCTCTATATTCTTGATAAAGCTGCATTTGACGAGTTTAAATTTTGCACCCAGAGGTTATAAACTTTTACTGTGCAGTAAAAAAGCATTATAAGAGTGTTTTTATCTAGTTATCTGAGTGTTTGGATTTAAAGTGTAACTCTTTGTAATCACATCACCTAACTCAGTGTCCATGCCTGCAGGGTTTCTGTGTCTTTTAGGGTTTTTTTCAGGGCAATCTAAAACCTATACATCATTTTAAAATACAACACATCACTCAACGTCTTTTAGTGAGATTGTGATTAATGTATAGGCCTTAAAAAGCTTTGAGAATTTAAAGAGACAGAGGGTGCATGAAACAAGCAGGGGAACACGTCACTGCAGTAATAAGGTCGACTCACTTTGAGGAACTGATGGGATGAAAATGCAGAACCGGGGTTACAAACAAAATTTACTCGGTGGCTAAAATTTTCTGAGCAGACTCTGCAGGGGTTGGCTTTTCATGCAAACAAATAAATTAAAATAAGAACAATGATTGTGAAGCCTCGCAGCTGTCCACCTTGTTATTAAGAAGTTAGTGTCTGACGGAAGATGTAATTTCTCCTTTTAATCAAACTTTTTTCAGTGATGGGGTTAGAAAGCAAAAAAAGTGCCTAATGAGCACAGGGATAAGTAAGGCAAGTGTGCAGAGAAACAGCAGAACGTTTGGAGCTGATAGTAGAACTCGTCTTGTAATCATCTGCTTGATTCCAGATTTCTCTCTGAGTGGTTGATCTTAGGGTTTACAAAGTCTGTGACTGGGCAAAACTACTGCTAATAACTATATATATATATATATATATATATAAACAGCTGTAGGTTGGTTTTAAACTGAGGTTGGCACAAACTTTGATTTCCTCTGATGAAAAAATGCCTAAGGGCAGGAATTGGCAGCAAACCTCTCATCTGATGCATGGAGCAAACTCACAGAGGACAAATATAAACTACAGGCTTTGATTTATCATGATTATTTCTCTGCATGCCTCACAGATGATTACTTGCGTGAGATATTACAGTTTTATACCTAGTTCAGTTTGCTAATGGCCTGTGGTAGATGACTGAGTCTTTTTCCACAAATATGTTCAGCCTTCTGTCAGTTCTCGTAAAGATCTGCTGGAATCTATAATTAGGGTGCTTTTTTTTTTTTTTTAGAGGTTAAGAAGCACTAAAAAAGTTTCATTTTGCATCTTAATAGTAGGTTCAAAAAATTGCTGAACATAACTGTGTTTTGCATGCCAAAGTAAAAAACAAACACAGATCTCACATGATTGATTAGTGCTCCCAGTATGTGTTGGGGATGACTCTAAGCTACTACCACATCAGATTTTAGCTCAATATTTGTAAACGTTTCTGAGTTATAGTTATTTTTGTGTTTGCTATGGTTGATTAGCTGTGGCGGCCATGTTGAACCAGGTTATCTTCAAAAGCTAATGAGTTGTAGACGTACATTCAAGGATTTCTTTCTGGGAGTTTCATTAAAATCCATTCAGTGGTTCATGAGATATTTTGCTGACAGACAGGCAGACAAACGGACACAACAAAAGCTGACAAAAGCGAAGTATTTTTTAATGTGGCTGAGGAAATTTGATCAATCATGTTTTATGACACATAACAAAGCCCAGCAAAGTTTCTTGAACTTGTGTTTTCCCATCGTCACATGCTACACCTGTTTCATGATGGAAATAAAGAAAACTGACAATATTAGAAACATATTCAGCTTTTTTCTTTGTGGGTGTCAAAAATAGGTTTGCATCTGCACGACAAAAGTCTTTTGTCATACTTGAAATCATGCAAGAAAGCAGAATGTTCAATTTAAAAAATCCATCATTATTACAAATATTTGAATGAAGCTTCAAATAACACAACTATACACTCACCGACCAGTAAGTCCACCTTTTAGTACTGGGTTGAACCCCCTTTTTCCTCCAGAACTGCTTTTATTCTTCATGGCACAGATTCAACAAGAGATTCTGGTCCATAATGACATGATGACGTCACAGTTGCTGCAGATTTGTCAGCTGCCCGTTCAGATCCAAAGGTGCCGGATTGGGATGCGATCTGGTGGAGGTTGGAGTCCAGTGAATCCAGACTCTTTAGACCAGGCAATGTTTTTCCAATCTTTTATTTTCACTTTTGGTGAGCCTGTGTGAACTGTAGCCTCAGTTTCCTGTTCTTAACTGACAGGAGAGGCACCAGGTGTGGTTTTGTAGCCCATCTGCTTCAAGGTTTGGACGCGTCGTGCCTTCAGAGATGGTATTCTGCAGACCTTGGTTGGAACGAGTGGTTATTTGAGCAAATGTTGCCTTTCAATCATCAACAAGTCTGACCTCTGACATCAACACACCTACTCTTTACTGGCTATTGTTTCTTTTTTGGACCATTCTCTGTAAACCCCAGAGATGGTTGTGTGTGAAAATCCAAGTAGATCAGCAGTTTCTGAAATACTCAGACTAACAGCCATGCCACGATCAGAGTCCCCTAAATCCCAGTTTGAACTTCAGTACGTCTTCACCACGTCTAAATGCCTAAATGTTCTGAGTTGCTGTCATGAGATTGACTCATTAGCTATTTATGTTAACAAGCAACTGAACAAGTGGACCTAATGAAGTGTCCGGAGAGGGTAAAAACCAGCCATGTTTGAATGTCGGTGCATAAAAGAATAATTTGGACATACTGTAGTGGGTTTCTGTGGAAAAGTTATAATTAAGCTGCCGCTTCTAAAACATCTGTTTTTGTTTTTAAAAACTCAAGTCTCTTTTTATGAAGCTGCTTTAAAATGTACATAAACCATGGGAATTACCAACTCAGAAGCAAAATGTTACTTCTTGGTACTACTTAGTGTTATAAATACCAGGGTATAGGCAACTACTTTTGGTGCATTTAATGATTTGATTAGAGAGATTTTCAGCTCAACAGCCTCAATAATCTTTATTGAGCTTCACAGAGAGCCACTAAACACATTCAAGGTTTATGATCTGTGTTTGAAAGAATAAAAAACCCAATAAACTCTCTTAAAGGACTTGATTGACCACAGTTTACTATAGCGGTATGAGCTGCTTTAAAGGAAACATTAATGGCTTTTCAGAAGTGTCAGAGCTGCTGTAACCTTTAGATTCATCCAGGAAGAGAAAGGTGACGGAGCATAAATCCATAAATGTCTGAAGCCTTCTGACTGAATACTTGTCATGTAGAAAAATTAAATATGCAGCATTTTCCATTAAACATGAATCATGACAAACAACAACAGCATAGTGCTGATGGCATTTAGCTGGGGGTACTTTGTGTAACCTTCATAAAAATCGGTCATTATCAATGCTTTTGACAGCGTTTCTCAGGTTACATTTACCTTCCTTTGGCATTTTGTCAGATTTTATGATGAACTATTTAT
The DNA here is from genome assembly GCA_028566095.1 of Kryptolebias brasiliensis. NCBI lineage: Eukaryota > Metazoa > Chordata > Actinopteri > Cyprinodontiformes > Rivulidae > Kryptolebias > Kryptolebias brasiliensis. The sequence goes on from JAOXNZ010000091.1 coordinate 1,562,198, forward strand.
TTAATGCAGTCAAGCTTGTCAGAATCTGTTTGGATCAAAGTGGAGCAGGACTCGCTCTGATGTGTGGCACAAACGGACCTCATCTGAATCCTTAAATCATCTTCCGGTTCAGCCTTTTTGAGCCTCTCCTAAAGAAAAACACATCTTGTCCTGGCTGAGAGGTTTTCTCATTTCGGTGATACCAGGCGACGCGTCACATCCTCACCAGCTGGGGTGATGGGATAATGATTCACTCGCTGTCACACGCTCACCTTCCTACTCGGATCTGCTCTAGAAGAGTTTGTTAATGTATCTAATTATCCTCTCGGATAATTAAAACCCTGTAATTGAGCAACTTCTTTTGTGTTTTGCTAATCATCAGCTGCATAATTAATAAAAGATGTATTAGTGAATTTTAGGTAATAAACAAACCGATGGACTTCCCTGGAAATGTGTCCAGGCTACCATTTAGTCTATAGTTATATAAAACCTGGACTATATGGGCGTGTGTTAAGACAACACCAGGGCAGAAAGACATCAGCAATTACTTTAGAAAAGCATCTGCTGCTGCTCATTTATCTGGGAAGGGTCAAAGGTCATATCCAAACTATTTAGAGTCCATCGTTCTACAGAGAGAAAGATTATTCACAAGTGGACAATATTTAGGACAGCTGCCAATCATTCCAGGAGTGGATGTCCCAGCAAATTCACCCCAAAGGTCAGACCGTGCAGTTCTCAGAGAAATGAGCTCCATCTCAGACTGTACAGGCCTCAGTTAGCAGGTTAAAGGTCAAAGGTTAAAGCTCATGACAGGACAGTTAGAGAAAGACTGAACGAGTACGGCTTGTTTGGAAGATAAAAAGCCACTTCTCTCTAAAAGGAACATGTTAGTAAAACATAAGTTTGTAAAATATTTTATCTGAATGAACCACAAGACTTCAGGAACAATGACCTTTAGACAGATGAAGACAAAGTGGAGACGTTTACTCAGAATCACAACTCAACTTTATTTATACGCTTCAGTGTGGAGGTGGGAGTGCATCAAGGATCGGCTCTGAGCCCCTTCATGTTTGCTCTGGTGATGGACAGACTAACAGATGAGGTCAGGCAGGACTCCCTGTGGACTATGATGTCTGCAGAGGACATCATGATCTGTAGTGAGAACAGGGAACAGGTGGAGGAGAACCTGGAGAGGTGGAGGTCTGCACCTGAAAGACGAGGGAAGACAGAGGACCTGTGTGTGAATGAGAGGGAGGCAGGTGGAACAGTGAGACAAGGAGCAGAGGACACAAAGGTGCAGGACTTCAAGGACTTAGGGTCAACTGTCCAGGAAAACAGGGAGTGAGATAAAGAGGTGAAGAAGAGAGTCCAGGCAGGATGGAGTGGATGGAGAAAAGTGTGATTTGTTACATAAGGGTGGCAGCAAAGGTCAGAGGAATGGTTTACAGACAGTGGTGAGAGCAGCCATGCTGTATGGTTTGGAGACAGTGGGACTGACAAAAAGACAGGAGACAGAGCAGACAAAGCAGCTGTCTTTTAACCAGTCGACTGAAATTTATTTTTGCCTCATCACTGGTCTGCAATCAGTACCAGGCCCAAAACGTAAAGATACTAACCTCCAAATATCAAGGCTGGCAGGAGAAACGTCTGATTAGGTTTCCTTTCCGTCTCTGACAGAACAGCATGAGTGAGCTTATTTTAGACCTGTTTACACTATAATCGTTCTGTGAGCTGAACGCCCACAGTGAATATGGAAAAAAAAAGAGCCATTATGGAGCTACAGATCTGGATTTATAACGTTTGGCTCATAAGTAGCTCAGTTAGTTAGAATAGTTTTATTTTTCTTTATTTTAGAGCTTCATATCACTTAATAAAAATCTTATGTTTCCATAACTTTTGATTTATTTTTATCTTTGCTCATGATGTTTTAACAATAAATGCATTTTGTGAACAAGTAAATGAACATCTCACTGAAAATGTTGCATTTTTAATGAATGTGAACAGACTTTGTGTTGTTCTTTTTCCAGGTAAAACATTTGGCTCATTCAGGAGATGAGTGCTATCGCTTGGTTTTTGTAACTTTTATACTTCTCAAACTGTCTGACTCTTTTTTTTTTTTACATTAAGATCTCTTCAATTCCTTTCAAAATTATTATGGTCTTTGAAATCTGCAAAGTGGTTTTATTTTCATTTTATGCTATTTTGAGCTTTTAGCTATTGTTCTGCTACTTTAGCATTTAGCTAGCCTTTTGCTACGTATAGCTTTTATCTAGTGTTTTGCTATTTCTGTTAGTGTTTTGTTATTTTAATCATTCATTCTTGCATTTTACTACTCACTCCATGTTTTGCTGTTTTCTGACATTTGACTCAATTTTAAAGTCAAAACATTTCAGCAGAATTTAACTCTTGGTTTTGAATGCACCGTTGCTGGTTTTAAGTAATGTTAGACTCAATCTGTTACTGCTTGACGTTTTTGTTTGTTTGGGAATGACTCTAGGCTACTACCACACCAAATGTTACCTCACTATGAGTTGATGTTTTCATGGCGGCCATTTAATCAGTTAATCAGTTGTAGATGCTTATCCAACGATTACTTTCTGAAAGTTTCAGTGAAATCCGTTAAGGGTTTCATGAGATATTATGCTAAAAGACACATGCACTGACGCAAGTAAAAACATTGCCACTCACTCATCATAAGATGAAATATTTTGTCCCTAATCCTACAGCCTGATGTCCTCAAGCTGTCTTTAGTGTCTTTCTGATCAGGCTGATCAAGTGTTGCTGCAGAAATATAAAGGTGCTTTAATCATTTTTAAAGTTTGCATTCAGTCTCACAACCAGGCTGTATTTCATTACATTTCTGCTTTCTTCATGTTTGTTTGAGCACATTTAACTTAAAAAATCACAGCAATTCTCTGCAATCAGCTAACAGGAGTTTCATTTGTTACACCATGTGCTTTTTCTTGCCGAGTCAATTCCTATTAAAAATATTCTAAATAAAACCAGGACTTTAACTGAAAATAAACATTTATATCTGTAAAATTCTTTTTATTTGAGGTTTTGGACATTTAGACAAACTGCAGCCCTCTTAATGAAGACTTTCACCCTAAATCGCGCTCATTAATCTTTCCTTTATCAGCTCTTTGAGCTGGGCCACATTTTAGAATTAATTTTCACTTTAAAATAACTCATCTATGATGAATAATACATCAGCCACATTGATTTTCTGTGAAAACAGGTGAAAGAAATCCTAAAAGTCATCTGAACATGATTCCTGTCACATATCTGTGACTGTATTCAGTTAAACACTCCAATAAATTATAATGTTTTATACCTAAAATAAGTTTAAAAGAAAACTCTTATTTTACTCATCAAATGTAACCAGTACTGTAGAGCTCATGCTGCTTAAGTCAGAGAAACCCAAGATCTGTTTCTCAGGTTCTGCAGGTAAAGGTGGGATGCTCCCTCTGGGTCGGGGGTGAGTCTCCGCCCCAGGAGGAGGACTTCAGGTAGCTGGGAGTCTGGTTCATAAGTGATGGCAGGATGGAGCTGGAGATAACGGATAGGGGCCTCGATTGCAGTAATAGTAGTAGGGTGTTGCTTCGGTTCGTCGTGGGGAAGAAGTGGCTGAGCCTGAAGGCAAAGCTCCGTCCTGGGTACAAGCGACTGAAATCAGCTTCCTCCGTAGGGTGGCCAGGTGGCCAGCCTTTCAGATGAGATGAGGAGCTCCATCATCTGGGGGGAGCTCAGCGTAGAGGAGGCAGCTGAGGTGGTTTGAGCATCTGATTAGGATGCCTCTGTCTGAAGGGTTTTTGGGCACTGGGAGGAAATCCTGGGGAAGACTCAGCGGTGTGTAATAACACTGTGATAAATGCACTTGGCTGTATGCAGTACACAGCATTTTTCTACTGTATTTTCATTTTGTTTGTTTATTATTTTCATTTGGCGTAAAGGAAACAGCATTATAATCAAAATCTTACTTTCCAGCAGGCTAAATATGTTACTTATGAAGGGTTTTCTCAGGCTAACTGCTTGCATCATTATTGACATTGAAAGTTTCCCAACCTTTCATGTCAGACTGCTGATACTGAAGTAAAAATATCAGCTAAAGAAATGCTGACTGTCAGTTCCTGCACCCTGCAGGTATCCTGAGGAGAGCCTGTACCTCTCTAACAAGCAGCTGCTGGATGTTTGATGGATTCAAGGCCATGCAGGATGCAAACACACCCTAACTGTGTTAATGTGCCTGCTGAGGAGGCAGAGAGGGAGGAAAATCATATTTTCCTTCTGCCAGACGTGGCCTTGATTAGCACTGAAGGTGGCCCAGAGACGTGACGTCATGGACAGCTAATCAATGCACACGCTCATGTCCTCCCTTCGCCTCCATAATTCCCCTCCTTCAGTCTGATCTGCTCCTCTTCAGATTCCAGCTCAGAGGTTGGGAGGGGAGTTATGGATGATGATTGAGGTGCAAATGACACCATTTGTCTCCATCTCACCAAGCTTTACTGCGCTGCCATGCCAAGAAGAGCACCATGTTGATCTTTTGCCAGAATCATCTTCTTTGGGTCTTTTATTCTCAAAGTAAGACACATCAGGATGTCCTCTACATGATATTTAGGCCTAAATTGAATTGGTCTAAACCTGTGGTTCAGATAGGTTCACATAAAAAATAATTCTCTAGCAAAGGGTCAGAATATGTATACTTAAGTACTCTTTTAGTGACATCCATGCTGGTTTTCTTGACTCACTATACTGGGTTTTTCCAGGCCCGTACTTCTCTGTGGGCTGGCAGCAACAGGGAAAACCCACAGGCCAGATGTGGGAATTACTGTAAATCCTATAAAAGCTGTGCAACTTAAGACATCTTGAACTGGATTGACTCGAAAGGTTTGTCAGTTGTAGATGTACATCTAATGATTACTTTCTGAGAGTTTCAATAAAACCTGTCCACAGGTTCATGAGATATTTTGCTGACAGACAGTCCAATAGTTAATGGAGACATTTTAAAAACAGAGCTGTCAGCACTTGAAGTATAAGTTGGGGATGACTAAGCTAATACCCCCATCTAGGTTAAAAAAAATAAAGACTAGCAAGAAAAATCCCATTAAAAACTTAGAGCAGAACTGTCAGTCTGTGGTAAGGACTCTTAGCCATAGGAAATATTACTGCACCAGTCAGAATTATGAAGTAAGCTGGACAGATAAGCAACACTTAAGGACCTTGGTTGGTGCCGTCTGAGGCTCTTTGCCCAAAACAGAAGAGCTCATTGATAGTTTGCTTCCTCTTCTTCCTCCGGATCCGTCCTCCTTATGTTCCATGCAGCTTTAACTGGATGTGAGTCAGCCCGGCTACCTCAGTGATTCACATCATTACAGAGCTTTCTCATCCAGACCGCGGCTCTGAGAAGTATCAGCAACACACTGTATTCTTAAATTCTGTTTCCTTCAATCAGAAAGGCTGCTTCTGACTACATCACAGATGAATGATGAGGATTACTGAGTAGCTAAAATAGACTGAGTTGTATAATTTCACAGCGTGGTTTGGTGTTCTGTTCGTTTGGTCTTCAAGCTGCATTTTGAAGTCCAGTCAGCCTTTGTTCATCATTCACCATGTATTTCTTCAGATTATTGATGTTCTTTTTGCTCCTGGCTTTTTACCGGCACGATTGAAGTGATTTACTCGACAAACAAAGCAAGAATCTGATTTGACAACTTTATTTCAAGTGTTTGAAGAAACTGTTTCCTGTATTTAAATCTGGATGTTTGATGAAGATGTTAAGGACTAAGAAGTCTCTGTGATCCCTGATGTTTTGGAAAATTCCTAATGAAATAAATCACAGCGGTGTTCATGTTTAGAGGTTATCGTGTCGTTCCTTGATTTTCACAAACAAAGAAAGTAAACTGAGCTTTAAGATGAGGAGATATGGGGCAATAAAACTGCTAAAATCAAGAATAAACCATGTAAACCTGTAGGTAGAACATAATTGATTAGTTTGGGGCTGTTTGTTCTGGCTGCTCATTAAGCTTGTTGTTATGCCAGTTTATACATGTTCTCCCATGACAATCTCTGTAAACAACCGCCTTTCTTTCCATAATGGGGCAAAAAATCCCCACAGAACAGTAAAAAGGGAAGAAATAATTTACTCTGAATGGAAACAAAATGCAGGAAGTAAATATGGAATAAAAAATGTTCAGGAAGTTTCATAGAAATTGCACTTGGCGATCTTGTCAGGGCTCAGAAAATGTTCTGACCACACATTTTACATCTATCTGTAAATCAGCTGCTTTTTGAGTTTTCTAAGGTTGATTAGCTGTGGCAGCCATCTTAAGTCAGGTTCAAAAGGTAATCATTTGTTGATGCACATCCAGTGATTACTTTGAGAGTTTGATTAAAATCTGCCCAGTGGTTGATGATATTTTGGTAACAGAAGCACAAAAACAGGCATTTACATGATTGCCCAGAGTTTTGACATGTTAGTATTTATTGATTCATTGACATGTTGTTTAATTTCTTTAATTTTGACATTTTTAGATGTGAAACTCAGTTCTGTATGTTGCATGTTGATGGTTAACAGAAGCTGCAGCTGAGTTTAATTAAACTGTGCTGAAGGTTTTTTATTTATAATTATGTGACAATGTTTATAGGTCATTGTAATGAAAATGATGAAAAAGAGAAAAGACACAAATAATCTCCAAACGCACGTTGAGTTTGTTGCTGTTGTCTAATAAGAATCCATGTTATGTTTGAATGTTTCCAAGTTTAAATCAAACCTAATTTTTAAGTTTATTCAGTTACCTGAATTGTCCCTTTCTACTTTTGTTTTATGTCTTTGTCTCACTCGTCCTTCCTCTTGTGTCTTTTTCCCTTCATTGATCTTCAGTAATGGTCAGGAATGGATGTGGCGTTTATAGATCCTCTGAATCCTGGTCCGGGACCCTCAGGGACCTCCAGTCCAGGTTAACGGCACTAACTCTTCTTGATTAATCAAACTAACAGTAATTGGTTATTGATAACTTGCTCTGTAGTTTCAGGTAATTCACTGTCTGTCCTTATTTTCCCCACATTACCTTTAAGTTAAGTCTCTGGTTCTTCAGATTCACGGCACTCCCAGCTAATGAAAACTGAATACAAAGTGACTGAAACTCTTTCTGTGCTGATATTCCCTGAAGGATTCGCAGACCGTTAACTGATGCATTTATTTTTCTGAACTTTGAGTCAAAGAATGTGAAAATAAACTTGAGTTCCTAATGTTTTTGTCTTCATTAACTAGACTGATCCATTCAGTGATCATTTTCAGGAGGTTTTGTCAGTAAAAATATAACTAGAGGTCCTTTTCATTAATGCCTTTTGTGGCCGACGTTTCTGTCACTTCAGACTTTCCTGTGGCTGGTTCCAGATATGAGCACCAATCCATTTTCTTATTAGTTGTTACCCCCATGGTGCGTGTTATGTTTTCTTCTTTTCCTAAATTAATCTTTTGCCTGTTGACGGCTGGCTGATGCCCGGGTAATGGAGACATAAATTTCTCCTGAATGCTCCGGGCTTCTGAAGCGGAACAGAAAGGCTGTTTAAAAGCTCAGATCGATGAAGGCTCTGAGCGTTCATTTTAACGAGGGGGAAAACCTGTTCATGTTGGACCTGTGCACATCCAACAGCATCAAGCTCGTCGATCTAACAAAGAAAAGGAAAAACTGTATTTATCACCTGAATCGAGGTAAATTACTATGAAGTACCATCAGACACATCTGTGTTTTGTCTTGCTATAAAATCTACTGAAGTATGATGAACTGTGAGTTCTGATCTGTGTTCCTGTCTGATAAATCTTTGTGTGACTAGATGAGAGTCAGTCTGCGTAACTCTGCATCAATCCAGTGTCAGTGTCGGTACAACTATAGATATTGAGAAAAGCTCCGAAAATAAACAGTCGCAACGCAAAATACAACCAACTACTGGGTACATAATGCGTACTTACCAGAGACATACGAGGTATGTACAGAGTACTTATTGGGTGTGTACCAGAAAATTACGAGGTACCTGCCAGAAACATATGAGGTAAATTACCAGGAAATTATGGGATACATACAGGAGTACTTACAGAGTACCTATGAGGACTGGGCTGTATTATAAAGGGGCTTGTTATCTTGTACTTACAGGGTACAAAAGATGTATGTACTGGTAAATATTGGGTATGTGCCTCTGTAGGTATCAAGTATGCATTGCTACTAATTAAACTAGCATTCTTTGAAGGAATGCACTTTGCTCACCACCTTGCGTGTCATTTTTAGGTAAAGTTGTGATGTAATCAGTTAGCTCTTTGAGTACGTGTTGGGAATGACTCTCTGCTACCACCAGACCAAATTTAAGCTAAGTATATGTAAAAATGACTGAATTACAGTTATTTTTGTGTTTGATAAGGTCAGTTAACTGTGGTGACCATCTTGATTCAGGTAAATTCCAAAAGGTATGAAGTTGTAGATGTACATTCAACAATTACTTTCTGAGAGTTTTATTAAAATCTGTGAAGTTGTTCATGGAATATTTTGCTAACAGACCCACACACACATGCAGTGAACTGGACCACTATGGAACTTTTTTTTTTTGTAAAACAGTTCTCTCACTGTCCAGATCAGAGCGACAGCAGCTTGATTATGGTACAAATTCAAAGCTGCTGTTTTAATAATCTGAAGATGTTATGATGGGAAAATGCTGGAGGAGATGAGATTCTGTAATGTGAAGAATCTGAATGTTTACTTCATAAATAACCACAGTTCCTGGCAATAAATTTGTCATAATCAGAGGAAAGATGTACAAAAGTGATGAGTTTTTAGTTACTGCTCAGACTGAATGTAATAGTCGTGCTGAAGAATTAAAACATCTTTAATAAAAACTATCTGATGGATTCTTGCTTGCTGGCTGACAGAACCTAAATATATGAACTTTCAAAGAAATATCTCATTTTTCAACAAGTCAGTTCATCAGAAAAAAAAAAAAAAAAAGTCAGCTTTATTTCTGTCATGTAGACAGCTTTGATTTCTCAGAGCAGTGCAGGTACACAGACATGAGCGTTGATCTTTCTTTCACCTCCAACGCTGAGGTGATTTCTTGTCTTGCTCTTTGTGCTTCAGAGCCACTGATCTCCCTTTTCTGACAGCTTCAGAAGTCTTGCCAAGTGTCTGTATACATCTGTTTAATCCTGCAGGCTTTTAATGGTAATTTAAAAACTTTTTTTTTAACTTGCAACATTGAGGGATTTCTTCTTTTAAAACACTCTGCCTTTCTTTGCTGTCAGACCTGTTTGAAATCATCCTTTCTAATCCAGGACTCCTACTTGTTCTTTTTTTTTTCTTGATCAGATTTCTGAAAAGGTTTCTCACTTTTTTAAAGTCACATCAAAAGGGGATTCTGGCAGAAAAAGATATCTTCAGGTTTATTGGTAAAGCATGTTTGAAAAGCTGTATTTAACCAAAAATCATACAAAGGTCGCAGTTTCTTGTGTTTAAATCCTCTGAATCTCTGGATATGTTTAGATTCAGTGTGCTTCAGATGTGTTCATGTTTCTGCCGTTAAAATGGATAAAATATTTAAGTTCTTGCTTTAAATTCTGATCAGTAAATGCGTTTCTTGTGACCACAGAGTAATCTGTGTGTGTTTTGTGTAATTCTGCAACAGGCTGAACTCAACAGATGGATGGACGCAGGCTTTTGGCACCTTCTTGTTGCTTGTGTGTGTGTGTGTGTGTGTGTGTGTGTGTGTGTGTGTGTGAACCTCGTTTACGATCGAAAAGATGAGCAGAGCCTTCTCTTCAGGGTGACTCCCTCCATTATCTCCACATCCTCTCTGCAGCGTGAGGAAAAATAAAACAGTTCATGGCTGAATTCAAGGGCAAAGTGAGAAATTAGCCAAAGTCACAAAGGAGAGCTACAGCATGAACTTCTGTTTTTAATTAACTTTAAATAGCGTTTAGAAAATTTAAATTCTGCATTTCAAAAAACAAACACGAAGCCAGCTATAAAGATCTGATCTGGGACAACTGCTGTTTGATTTATTCAGAAAATCAACATTTAGGAGCAGAAAGTTCATCATTTCTCTGTCATCCTGTTTATTGAGGGACATTCTGGTTTCCATAAGCAGCATTCCTTCGAAACAGCCTCTAGCAACATTTTGATGTCAGCTGACTTTGGGCCTTTCACAGTTGTGCTCCTGTCTGATCTGACACCTTCTTTTGACACTGTTGATCATAAGGTTTGGATTAAACGGCTCCGCGCTGTGGTCGGTATATCTGCTCTGGCTCTAGAGTGGTTTCACTCTTACCTTTCTACAGTGTTTATGCAAATCAGATCATGTTGAAATCTAAAAGCCTGTTTAGTGGAGTACCTCAGGGTCCAGTCCTGTTTCTTATCTACATTCTTCCTCTAGGATTAGTAATTAGGCAATCATTTCTATGCTGCTGATATTCAGCTCTGCTGCTCTTTTAAATACAGTGAAAATCACAACGTGTCATCCTTGATGAAATCCCTAAACAGCATGTTTCCACCTGCAGTCAATACCCCCGACTCTCTAAGTCACCACCCTGCAGGGAGAAGGTTCCTGAATGGAGGAGCTATCCCAGGGTTTCACCAGCTTCTGCACTCCATCCATCCATCCATCCATCCATCCATCCATCTTCTTCCTCTTATCCGGGGTCGGGTCTCGGGGGCAGCAGCCTA
>JAOXNZ010000091.1:1595598-1609734 GCA_028566095.1 Kryptolebias brasiliensis
ATGCTCCTTTTAACTTTTAGTTACCATTCTGCTTATTTAGCTTTTCGTTAGCATTTTAAATACATTTCGCTTTTAGCTAACATTTTGCTTTTTTTTTAGCTTTTAGCTAGTGTTTTGCTCCTTTTAGCTTTAAAACTTCAGTTCCAGCTTCTTCAGGAAGTTTCAGCGCTCATCATTCACAGCTCGGTGTAATTTCTCTGGTCTGGAGTGAGATGGATTTCTTTTTGTTGTTGTTGTTTTTTTAAATTATTTATCTTCTGTTTCTCCTCTGAGACGTTCCATCTATTTCTGTAAATGAAACCAAAGCTTTGCCCTCCAGTTTGTTTCCCCTTCATGTGAGCTGGACTGATGACTCACCTCGCCGTAGTACAGCGTGTTATTGTACCTCCTCATCTCTGGGTATACATTGTCGAGGTACCACTGAAAGCTCTTGCACTGCAGGCTCTTCCTCAGTGCAATCCTCTGAGATACGTCTCCGTAATCAATGCCGTGGTTCTGCAAGCAGTCAGACACTTTAAAACAATGAAAGCTCTGCATGTCAGTGGAAAACTGATACAACTCTCAGTTCTCAGTAGGGATGTTAAATCAATCTTTCTGTTAGTCACAGATTCTGGTGCCGGTACGAGGTCTCAATCTGTGCAGTTTTATACATGTAGCAACAGAGGAAACAACATTTATAAAGTTATGAACTTAATCCCATGTTTACTCTGAACGCAGCAGTTTGCAGAGTGGAAAAAAAATAACTTTTTAAGCTGTTACTTAAGTTATTTTTAAAATAATAACAGAGACATATCATTTATTTTGCACTTCCAAATGGTACGGATTGTTTTGTTTTTGTTTTTTTTCTTAAAGTTATTTTAGGACAATAATGTCTTTTCAGGAAGCGCTCAACAAATTTACAAAATGCACCACAAGTTCATAATTTCAAGCAAAACAAACAACATAAAAAGCTGTTTCCTTCAAGGTATGAATATTACCCCAAAGTTTTAAACAAAGGTGCTGCACAATCAGTTAACACTCACAGTATATGAAGGGGATGACTCTCAGCTACTCCCACATCAGGTTATAGCTCAGTATCTGTTATTATCCATAGTTATTTGCTAAGGTCAGTTAGCTGTGGTGGCCATATTTAATTGCGTTGACTTCCAAAGGTAAGCAGCTGCAGATGCACATCCAATTATTAATTTAAGAATTTCATTGAAATCCTTCCAGTAGTTCATGAGATATTTTGCTAACAGACAGATATAAACAGTTACATGTTTGCCAATCTTTCATGGTGGCAGGTGATAAGAACATGTGAACAAAATAAAGGTTATTTTTTCTAAAAAACCTTTTAACTCTAAGTGTAACGCTGCAGAAACAAAGGTTGGTGAATTAAAACAAAACAAGCTCAAATAGAACCTAAATTAAAAATGTGATAATTCATTTTACTCTTTAACACCAAATGTTAAATAACAGTTTCATAATTACATTAAACGCGGTATTTTGTTCTGGAACAAAACTGAATGTAGCACTGGTGTTAACTTCACAGTTAGACAGATGTTTTGTTGCTATTTTGAGTATCTTTTCTGTAATATTATGAGTAACTGCAGTGGTTTATGACTGGTTGCAGGAATGTATATGTATAAATGTGTTAATTATTTTAAAATGAAGCTGTTGTTGAGAAAGTTTAGGTGTTCCAGTGTCTCTAACCCTGATCAATCCAAAAAAAAAAGCCTTGATCAGCTGTGTTTAGGAGATATATGAAGCACAAAAATGGTTACACTTTATTTTCATCAGTCGCACTAATCGTTTATGGATCACACAGCTCTATAGAAGAGGATCAGCTTCATCTCAGGCTGTTTCTCACCTCCATGGGAATGTTCCAGGCCAGGTACACGTTGGACTTGTACTCATCCATCCAGACCTCGGCCACACGCAGAGCATTACGCCGGGTGTGAAACGCTATGTTGCTGTGGTAAGGTTTCTTTATCCGAGCAATGTGAGCCACTCTAGAACAGGGCAGCACCTCCATGCTCCCTCCACACAACCACACCTGCAGGGAGAGGACTTTATTAAATAAATAACAAAAGAATAGAAAAACTGAGGGCTCTACTTCACATAGGAGCTTAAAGCAATGTAAGTTCAGATTCATTTTATCTTCTGGTCAGATCATAAAGTTCACTTTTAATGTTTTTTATATTTCTGGTTTAGTTAAGGACAACTAAGGGGAAATATCACTATAGATCTTTTAGTTTGTTCACCAACAAGTTGCTGGGTTTTGCAATCAAATAATATTGAAACAAAGAGATTAATGATGTGCTTAATTTAATGTTAAACAACACAGCAGAATATGAGCAGATTTTTAAATCCTTCAAAATGTACAGAAGCAAAACCTCCACAACCTTTCTGCTGCATGTGACCTATTTATCTCTGCTGGCCCGCGGTTAGCTGCACATACAGGACCGCTCCTCCAGGACCTTTAATGGGGCCTCATTTATCAGTGGCGCCATGCTATGGTGGCCACTGCTCCATTTGAAGCTGCAGGGGTAAAAAGTGATCAAGAACAAGAGGGAACTGGGTGACACACTAACCCTGATGCCCAGCTCGATGTTCTCGCCTCCGTAGACGTCCATGCCTGAGTCCAGCAGACCGAGCTCTCCGAAGTAGTCTCGATTGGCCACGAAGGAGCAGCCAATCATGGCAGGCGTCCTACGATGAGAAAATTACAATATGAAGCAGAGACTACACATTTACATGTGATGAATCACCTTTTAATGTCCAATGAGACTTTTTTCAGTGGGTTTGCATGTGTAAACATGCTTTCACACAAACTCTGCACTCCTGAAAAGTCCTTGAAATATTCCAGAGTGATGCACACAGTAACAATGGATCATCAGGGGGCCTCATCCATTCCTTTTGACTGTATAAAAAAAGATTATTTCCAGTGTGAACTCTTACTCCGTGTCCTGCCTTCTCTATGTTTTGAACAGAACAACCATCCCTGATATTTCTCCCTGAGAGGTCTACAGGTTTTAAAATGAAAGTGTGAGCAGCAACTGCAGAAAGGGTTTGGATTGAAGTGGACCAAATTAAACCTCAAATGTTTAGGACTGAAAGTGCTTATTTGGCATTGAGGAGTTTTATTTTTGCAAACAGATGTTAAGAATAGGAATTGGCATACACTGCCTGGCCAAAAAAAAAAAGTGTCCACCTGTATGATCTGGGGTTGCTGCAGCTGGTCAGGTCAAGGTTCAGCAACAGGATGTGCTCAAAGAATGAGGTCAGCTGACTACCTGAATATACTGAAGGACCAGGTTATTCCATCAATGGATTTTTTCTTCCCTGATGGCACGGGCATATTCCAAGATGACAATGCCAGGATTCATCGGGCTCGAATTGTGAAAGAGTGGTTCAGGGAGCGAGAGACATCATTTTCACTCATGGATCGGCACCACAGAGTCCAGACCTTAACCCCATTGAGGATCTTTGGGATGTGCTGGAGAAGGCTTTGTGCAACGTCAGACTCTTCCATCATCAATGCAAGATCTTGGTGAAAAATTAATGCAACACTGGATGGAAATAAATCTTGTGACATTGCAGAAGCTTATCGAAACAACGCCACAGCGAACGCAGCCGTAACCAAAGCTAAAGGCGGTCCAATAAATTATTAGTGTGTAACCTTTTTTTTTGGCCAGGCAGTGTATGTTTTGCCAATATCCTGCACGAACGTTAAAAAAAAAAAAATCTGAATAACCTGATTCTAAATAAAACTGAAAAATGATCATTAAAGCTCCATTTTCAACCACTCTGTACTTAATAAGTTAATGTTTTCACTGCTCTAAGACAGACCTGCACCCTGTCAGAAAAAAACCTTTTTTTTTAAACTAGAGAATAAAATGTGTGTAAAATGAGCTGCTTGTTAAAGTAATAAACACTTTATTTAAAATGTGAAAACCCAGACATTTGAATCTTCTTCTTTATAAGCTTTAAATCTTACGTTTGTCAACTGTAATTAACTCTGTGAGCTTGTTTAGCTACAGAGTCAGCTGCAGAGCTGTAAATTGACAGAGTTTGTATGAAATTTAAACAGAGTTTGGAGGGATTGCCACACAAGCTGCAGCATTAAGAGTCCTTGGGACCAAACACAGACAGAGCAGAGCACCCAGCCGAATACTCCAGCATCAAACTTATATCTTGGACAGGATGCTTTGGAACAGAACTAGTGTTAAAGTTTTTACTTTAGTTGACCTTGGGTTTTACATTTACAGCATCCTTATTTTCCAGGTGAGCTCGACTTGCCTTATGGGAGCAGACATGTCGCCCTCGTCCCACCACTGCTTGGGTGGGTTGATGTACATGCACCACAGCTCCCAGTTGTAGCCGTGGCCCGAGTTCTCGTAGCGTTCCACCTCGAACGTGTCGTGCTTGATGTTGTCGATGGAGGGCAGGATGATTTTTTTGTGGTCGTCTTTGATTCTAGCAAGAACAGGCTCAGCCCTGACAAGGAGTACAAACTCTTTACAGACTAACACACACACAGACATCACCAACCCTTCACAAAGAAACAAAATTTCCACATATTGCCCCATCTTCATGCTGATTCTGTTTGGGCAGTTACTTTATGCTGAGCGGACTGGATGATATACAAGCCCAGGAAAACTCACTGAGCTGGAAAACAAACATCCTTTAAAATATCTTAGATCTGCTGATTCTCTGTTTGTGCTAATTACTGCCATTCTGTTTTAACGACCGTGAAAATGTGATAAGAACAGCTGGATTTAATCCTCTGATAATTGAAACTCCAATCAGCAGCTCACTACAGGACTGGAGGAACGACAGGAGATGGTTCACCCTGCTGAGAACAAGCTTCTCTCTGATGGCTTTAAAGGATTCAGATGTGCATTTAAAGTAATAATGCAAAAGTAAGAAAAGAGGCAGAAAAACCCCCCAGAAAAATACACAAGCTAAAAATAAATGTTTCTATAATTCTCATAATGTCAAATATAAAATACACTTTTTTTCTTTGTCCACTAATGATTCTGTAGTTTATCTATATAACATTCAGAGCATGTACCAGCACACTGTCAATCACAAAACAATTATCTTCTTTTTATAAATATCCCTTTAAAGGTACTCATAATATAGTAAAAAAAAAAGTTATCCTGAACTATATCAGATGGTGTAGTCTGAAAACGTTTACTACAGTAATTATCCAGATATATTAATATGTAGGTAGGAACTCAGTGCAAACAAAGCACTCAGCTGAATCTGCTTAAAATCACATGGAAGATTGAGTCACATGACTGACCTACAATCAGTTGGCCGTAGTCTGTGCAGGTAAACAAATATGGCTGGTAAGTTTAACAGTTGACCTATTTTCAGTCACTTTGCTTCCTTCAAACAAATACGGCGGAATCATACAAGCTGGAAATCTCAAAGGAGATTACATTACACCTTTCAAGGAGATTCATTTTGGTGGAAATGTAAGAGTGAATCTGCTGCTAGATGTGAGAGAAAAGAGAAAGATCAAAGAAGACAACCATCAAGAATAAATATCGGGGCTCGAGCAGGGTGGTGCAGGGTGGTGGATCGAGGTGGAGCTCGGCATTCAAACAGTCCTGGCTTAGCGGTTTTCTGATGGACCAATGAGTTTCCTGTTCACAAATCTGAGCATAAATACATCTTAAATTTGTTGGACTTCTCCGTCTGAAATGTCTTTTCCAAGGATGTCTCTGTTGTTAAACTATTTTTTGTCTCTTCAATTGTTTCCTTAGGTAAACAAACGCACAACAAAGACAAAAATGTCTTTTTTTAATGCAAGCTGTTAGGTCTTTATGTTGTATGCCTTCTGTTCCTGGTCCTACCCACCTGTCTTTATCTCAGAACGTCCCAGGTTTGAAATACCTTAGCTTTTTATTTTACAAAAGCCTCCATTTTATTTTCCTCTTTTCTAACTCTTTAAATCTTTGGTTAGCATTACCATAGCATACAGATGCTTTTGCTGTTACCATTATTTGTAAATCACTGGTTTCACACAGCATTAAATTTGGATTACAGAGAACAAAAATGCATAGAAATGAAATTCAGTTCACCAACATTCAACACAGAGTCTATAGATTCTACCTTTATGCACTTTAGAAAACAGAGCTTTAACAAACTGAGTGAAATACTGAAATATTGTTCTTTTTTTGTCATTTTGCACATTTATTCCCAGTCAGTACTCACCATGAAGGGGTAAACTCCACATGAGCATCAAAAAATCCTGTAACTTCAGCAGTGGCCACCTTCCAGCCCTCGATTCTGGCCCGGATCAGTCCCTCCCTTTTCTGGTTCCTTACGATCTTCACCAGGCCGGGGTACCGCTTGTTTACGTATTCCTCCAGCGGTCCTTTCAGCAGCTCTGTAGAACACCAAGTTTACAAAACAGGTAGAAACGGGTTGAGTTTCTAAAGAAAATAAATAAATAACAGAACATAATCCTGATCCCTGACCTCCTAAAAACAGGGAACAAATGAATAGAATTGTTTGTTTTTTTTTAAAACATCACAGTTAATCTGTCCACGTGTGGATTGAGGATAAAAAATGTTATTGGGTGGGTGATATGCATTCCTTCAAGGAATGCTACTTTCATTAAAAAGTAGCACGCATGGCAGCGAGTGATAATTAAGCTCACTTCTGAGACCTGTAATTTACCAGCAGGAGACAGATGTAAATACAGATTTAATTGTTTAACAGTCAAGAACATCAAGCTATAATTCACATCATGCAAACACCTAAATTAACAGCAATATTTTAAAAATCTGACAGGATATTTTGTCTGTTTTCAACTATAGTTCTTAGAAAAATATTGTAATCAGACTAAATCAGAACCAAAATTCATAGTTTTACTAAACTCAGCCTAAAAATCTGCAATCTGTGTCCCTAGATTTATGACACAAGGTGAAAAAAACAACCAGGAATGCCGCAGACTATTTAGGATAAAACTACAGAACACATTATTTATTTCATAATGCAATTTCTTTAGACCAGATAATCTAACCCTATTTAACACTTATCTGCTGTGACTGCAGCAGCTCAGACATGTTAGGTCTGACCTTGTCAGATTTCCACAACAAAAAGCTATTAAAAAGAGAAAACACCAGTGGGATATTTCACACGACAGACACATTTAGTTACCAAGAGATTAATGGAAAGCAGCCCATGTGGGAAAAGGATTTAAGATATTAAATTCCCTGCAGAGGAAACAGACGAGTTGATTACATTTAGACAGACGCAGCCTGTAGGCTTCAAGTTCGAGGATGACATCACAGCACGTCTTATTAGAACATATCACTGAGTGACTGAAGAAATCACATTTCCTCTGAAAAGGCAGTGTGAATGTTGAGCACTGAAATATGCTGAAGAAGCTAAAACTGAGCCATCAAAGCTAAAACAAGCACACAGAACACAAGCTAAAAGCAGTAAAACAGTAGCTAAAAGCTAAAAAGAGCAAAACAGACGTAAAAATAAGCAGAACTGTGGCTAAAAATAGCAAAACACATGCTACAACTAAAGTGAGCAAAACAAATATTATTAACAAGATTGTATTTAAAAGCACAATGGTAGCTGAAAGCTAAAATTAGCTAAACAGATGGGACAAAGAGATCTAAAAACTAAAAGTAGATGAAAACAGAGCCTATATGAAGCAGATGTTAAAAAAAGGAACTTTTCAAAGTATTTCAAAAGATTTATTTTATTTTCAATAAAATAAAAAAGTAAACGTTACAAGAGCCAAAAGTCCAAGCACACTATTCCCAATTGAGCGGAACGTTTTGATACATGAATGGTTAAAACAGCACAAATTATGCAGACGAAGTTTAATTGCAAAACAATGTCGGCTACAGAAGAATTTACAAACGGGAAAACAATAGTGTGAATGCTGAGTCAGCTTTCACACTATTAATGCAAAGAAGAGCGTCATTAAATCCTCGTTTGATGCCAACACAACGCTGCTGAATGGAAATTTATATTTCTTCTTGACCTACAACAATGTTTAATTACTGCTGAATTATTCTGAGCTGACATAAAAACACAAGAAGCATCCAGACAAGCTCAGCACAAGAGAAGAAGGAGGACACAAGCCTCCGAATAACACCAAAGAGTCTGCAGCTTCCTGAACGTCAGCGACTGCGCCACCTTTGATCTCTGAATTAATTCATCAGCCTTTCCCCTCCGGACTCAAACACACCCTGTTTTTTTTCTCACTCTGTATCACGAGAACGCACACATTTAAACATCCCCTAAAAACAAAAGCCCATGTCTTATTATCTTTGCCTCTTTCTTCTCACATTCTTAATCATAAAGAGACTGTTCAGACCTGTTGTTAGAATCGAATTGCATTTGGAAAGCCCTAAATATGGGTCTGAACTGATCGTTTTAGGAAAAAAACTCTTCTAATTCGTCTGATCATTTGATTTATCTTTGACTCTCTCCCACCAGACTACCAGAAAGAAGTCTTAACGAGCACTAATCTCAGCTGTCACGTTATGTTTTAGGCCAGTTTCCTGTTCTCCATGTTCATATGATTTAATTAAAGTTTACTCACTCCAAGTCCTGCAGTTGAAAACTCATTTAATGAATCAGAGGCTTTGGGTACAGAGATGTCCTGTTGCTAAACCTGCTTTATACTCCTTCATTTTCACAACTCCAGTGGATCAATGTGAAGGGGATGAGGCCACCTATACGAAGAGGAGACTACATCAACCACAAGTCCTACTACTTTTTCCTACTACTACTAGATTTATTGACCTTTTCGCTGGACCACCAGGGCATGTTCATGATGCGAGGATGCTGAGGTCATCCAACTTCTATGCAGCACGGCAGGAGAAGATGGGCGAGTACCACATGCTGGGAGACAGTCCCTTCAATGGACAAGCCTTTCCATTTATCTTGACACCCAAATGTGACAACGGGGCTCTAACAGAAGCAGACGAGCAACAGAACGCCCAGATCAGCTGCGGAAGGGTGTTTGTTGAGCAAGCGTTTGTTTGTTTGAAGGGCAGATGGAGGCGCCTTCGTGTTGTTCAGAACACAAGAATCGATGCAGTGGTAATGATCATCATGTCAGCCTGTTTTCTCCAGAACTTGTGCATTGGAGCATCTGAAACATGCCACGAACATCAGCATGGCTGCCCAAGGCAGGAAAATAAAAATGAGTGACTTACTGGTTTTTAAA
The DNA here is from genome assembly GCA_028566095.1 of Kryptolebias brasiliensis. Lineage (NCBI taxonomy): Eukaryota > Metazoa > Chordata > Actinopteri > Cyprinodontiformes > Rivulidae > Kryptolebias > Kryptolebias brasiliensis. The sequence continues at coordinate 1,604,795 of JAOXNZ010000091.1, forward strand.
TGGCTGTATAAATGTAATAGTGATATGTTACATTTTCTGTGTGTTTTGTGTTTCCTTGTGACAATAACAGTGCACCTGTAAATATGTTGTTTACACAATGTACGGTTTCAATCTCATTCTTTTATTACTCAGAGCTCATGATGAATTAAAAAACAGTATCTGTATGATAACTATACTAATACCTTGTTATTATCACACTGAACGCAGTCACACATGACCAGACAAACGTCTCAGTAAACGATAACATATGAGCAAAGCAACATTTTTGAAAAAGCTTTTGATAATATAACTTAAGAAGTTGTCGCTCACAGATATATGGATGCAGTGAGAGAGGACATGGAGGTAGTTAGAGTGAGGACAGAGGACACATTAGACAGAGTTAGATGGAGGAGGAGGACTCGCTGTGGAGACGCCTGAAAAGGGAAAAGCCGAAAGAAAAGGAAGAAGTCTCTGACAGCATTGACTTTGGGAATGTGACACTTGAAAGTTAGCTGGAGTGAGAAAACCTGTGTATCATTAAAAACCTTTTTTTTCCATAAAATATACTGTTAAACTGACTGTTTCAAGTAACTCTAGCCTATAGTGTAGTAAAAAGACAAAAGTCTGAGCTATGACCGTTTCAACATTTCAATAAAAAAAGAAAAAGTAGTCATAAATGTGCAAAATACAGCAGTCCGAGCAACCTTTCTTTCAACCTTTTACTTAAATAAAAAACAAACAAAGAGAAATGTGCAAATATTTATAGTTTCACATTAAATCTACATTTTCTGCAGCATCTGGGTCATCAGGGGTTTAAACCCTCTCGAGCTCCTCCATGGTCTCCTCATGACGAAGATGGCTGCCTTCCTCAGAGTGGTGGAGGTACTCAATAACTTCTTCTGCCCTTTTCCACTTTCTGTGGGTGGAATTTGTTGATGTTAGGTGTCAGGGCTAGATGCTGGTGTAGCAAGAAATGGATCTCTGCTTTTCCCCAGTGTTTCTGGCCTCCGCACTTCGACACCTTGACCTGAAGCAACAACTGGGTAAAAAATGTTGTGTTGTGCTCCTCTCAGTTCATCCATTTCTTTATAAAACTAAAACTTAACCGTTCCTCTTCCTGTTGTTTGTTGATTGTCTTTGACACATCTGTACGTGTCGACAGGAGCTACACACTTCCTAGCAACTTTATCAGGACTCAAAATCTGCTTGAAGTGTCCTGTTAGTTTTACAGCAGCTTCCATTCACAACAATTTTTCGTTTGCTTTGGCTGTTTGAAGCTGAGTATTAAGTTCTGCCAGGTTTTTAGGGAGGTCTCCATTGTCCATCACGTGACACAGGTGCTCTATTAAAAACAATATCTGACAGCTCTGGCTTTCAGTCATAGATGACCACTTGCAGGACAGATGTTAGTGCCAGGTTTGAACAGGGCCAAAGTCATTTCCTATGCTGTGTTTCTTCTTCCTGACACACACACACAACACGTATACACACACAGAGTCATGAAAGATGTTGAAGGTGAGGCCACAGAGCTCGGTGACTTGTGCGGTGGGAATTGTGTGTTTTCCTGCCGTGCCCTCTGAGTCACGTCTTTTCCTCTTTGATGGATCGCTGGCTGTCAGCCAACCGGCAGCGTCGACTGAGATGGAGCCGGTGGAGTTAGGGGTGGTGGGTTGGTGGGGCTGGCATGACTCACTCCTTTTACCCTTTCTTGTTGCTTGTTTCTTCTATTAATGCGTAATATTGTCCAAAATATATTGTCACTTAGGTATGAAAATAATTATATTTTCAATTTTAAGATCATGGGAAATGTTGACTTTTTGTGAAATATATCACATGCATGGACGTGTTTCACTTTAGGCTTTAACACCTGCTGCTGATGGGCAAAAGACGTGTCTTTATGTGTGTGCACGTTTGTCTGTCTGTAACCAAAATATCTCATGAATCACTGAATGTATTTTAATGAAACTCTCAGAAAGCAATCAAGGAATGTTCAGCCTGATCCAAGATGACCACCACAGCTGAGCAACCTTAGCAAACACAAAAGTGGCTGTGACTAAGCCAATTTTACAAACATCCAGCTAAGATTCGGTGTGGTAGTAGCTGAGAGTCATTCGCAATCCATACTCTGACCATGACACCTCAGAATATTGCACGACATCGTGCACAACATATTTTGCAAGGTTTGATCTGTTCAGCTTGCAGTTTGCCCTACATCCGTATGATCCCCACTCTCAAAAACCTTCTAATTTCTGCTCCATTTGATTTTTGTCCAGTGGATGCAGAGCAATAAATCCAGAGTCACGATACAAAAACATTGACTGAAACCGCCCAAAGCTGCCTCACAAAAAGCCAGAAGAGGAGGCTGAAGGTTGGAGTTTCAGCAGCCGACATCCGGTTACATCACAGTGAATGACAGCCTTTATTTATTGAACTCCATGTGCTGAAAATTACCTCACATTGTGTCTCTCTTGTTGGAGCAGTAAAGAAGAAGCAAAATGGGAAAATTTAAGGTCTGAATATTTTTCATACAAACACGAATCGCTCTTTGAAAGATTGAATATTGTTCTACTGTTGTTTCAGAAGAATGCAGTGGTCTTTAAATAATAAAACAGTTAATAGAACCTCGCTGTTGAACACTTCTTTATAAGAATGAACATAATCAAGGTTTATTATAAAACAAACATACGCCAGATTCTGTCCTGCTACTGAAAAAACACAGTAAAGTACCACAAACTGTTTTATTGCGTTATTTTGAAAAACAAACTAAACAAAACTGAAAGGACAACCACCCATGTTTTTGTTTTGTTTTGTTTCATTTATAACAAAAAAAACATGTGAATGTTTACGTTTCTGCAAAACCTCAACTTCCCTTCTAAAACATAAGTTTTAAAGGGAAGTTTTAGATTTTTAAATCTTAAGTATTATTCACTGAAACCTTCAGTTTGCAGCACTTTAAAGAAAGTGGATTAGTTTTTGTAAAGAAGTAATCCCAGGCCAGGAGGCATCCTTGATGTGAGGACACAGCTCTAACCACTGAACCACCACGGCGCCCCTTGTTTTGTTCTTTTTCTGTTTATTTTTTCTAAAAGAAATAGTTGTGTTTTTGCTGCATTTTGTTTTATAGCAACAACAGAAGCAGTTGAACTGCAGTAAATATAAAACATTAAAGTAAAACCCGCTGACATGAGGCTCAGCGGGTGAGAAAAATATGAAAAAGAAGCCAGAAATAGTTGTTGTTGTTACAGAATAAAGGATTGTTGGTTTTGACTTCTTTGTGGAATTTGCTGTTGAATCAATTACATAACGATGTTCAGTTTATCCTTCAAAGCTCTGACAGTCTCATGTCTTTCCTTCTTCTTTCCTTGAGAGTCGTCTTTGCTTTTCGTTATGGTAGATTGCTCCTTCTATTCCTTCCGGATATGCATTATTCCCTCTCCTCCATTCTGTCCGACCTCATTTATCTCAGGGCCTCTCCGACCCCCCCACCCCTGCCTCTTTCTCTAATAGCCTGGTTTGTTCTCTCAGCTTTTCCATTATTTGATGCTTCCTCGTCTTCGTTTGTCTTTTCATCCTTCCCTCCCTTTCATTTTCCCTATTTTCATTCCTTTCAGCTCTCGTCTCTCTTTGACCTTTCCTTTCTTCCAGTTTCATCTCATTTCTCCAACTTCTTTACGACACCTCTCTGTCTCCCTCTCCTTCCTCTCACTGAACGGTTTCATCTCATTCCATCTCTGCCTCCGTATCTCACAAAGCCCGGTTTGGCAGTCCAGCCTGATACATAAGATGGTGACGTGTCTCCGGTGATATCCGATGGAGAGGTCTGTCTTTATCAGCCTGTCTGCCAGGCGAAAAGTTTGACACCATCAGTCACAAAGTAAGAGTTACTCTTCAAACACAAGGACGACAGCGTTTCCCAGAGATTAACGGTTTTAGCTTGTCGTCATGCTAACAAAGCCTCTTCTTATGTTTGATGCTTCTTGTCCAATTCATGTTAAACAAACATAAATAATAAATGTTATATTTGGTTTGTGGAACATAATTTCACTCAAGAGCTGCCAAGCGATCTGTTTATGCAGTTCAGGTTGTTCCCATCTACACCTCTACCAGAAGAAGATAGAAGAAGTTTTAATCCTTTCTAGATGTCGCCCACCGTGACTGTTTGTTTGTATATAGTGTTAGCAAAATGTCTCATAAACCACTGGGTACATTTCAATGATCTATGTTTTTTGTTTTGTTTTTGTTAAGGGTTCTTCTAGGGACAGGTGTTGTGAATTAGCCATGGCTATAAACACTGTGATGCAGGCACCTGATTGTCTTGATCTATGTTACTTGTATGTGTCTCTATCAAATAAACGATTCATCATCAGCAGCAGAAAGTAATTTTTGCCTGTGCATCTATAATTAATTAACTTTTTGCGTCAATCCAGTGTAATACGGCTACCACACCTAATTGACCTTCACAAAATGGCTAAAACTCAGTAAACTTTACAGATACGGAGCTAAAATTTGCTGCAGTCATAGCTGACAATCAATCACAACACACTCCAAACCAGGGGTGGGCAATCCTGGTCCTCGAGGGCCTCTATCCTGCATGTTTTACTTGTTCCTCTGCTCCAACACACCTGATTTGAATCAATGGGTGATTAACAGGCTTCAGAACATGAAGAGGTGATTTAACCACTGAATCAGGTGTGTTGGAGCAGGGAAACAGGTTAAACATGCAGGATAGTGGCACTAACAACAATATTGTCTTAGTTAAAAAGTCTGGTATAGTAGCAAGTAAACGTAGCAAACGGCTAAACAGAAGCTAAAAGTAGCAAAATGGTAGCTAAAAGTAGAATAAGAAGCCAGTTTGCTGAAGCAGATTTCAAAGAAAACAATGATTTTTAAGGAATTGGACAGATCAGTTAATTTCTATGAGAAAAATAAAGTTAAATATTTAAAATTTATATATACAAATT
>JAOXNZ010000091.1:1652637-1664493 GCA_028566095.1 Kryptolebias brasiliensis
GTCCTGTTTGGAGCTCTAAACCCGGTCCTGTTTGGAGCTCTAAACCCGGTCCCGTTAGGAGCTCTAAACCCGGTCCTCAGCTGTCCCTGATGTTTATAATTTGTTTGTTTCAGTGAGTTTTACGTCACTGCGGTGAAATGGGCGAGCCGGCAGCAGCTGAGCGTTCGTTGGGTGAATCGAGCTCAAAACGTGTCGATTCTTTCTCTCTGCGACGCCACGACAGGAAACTGCATGAAGGTGAGGAACACAAACAAGTCGTTTATTTAACAAAACAAAATGTTTGTTAAATGTTTGTTTTCTGATTCAGAAACACGTGATGACCTCTGAGACGTGGCTGAACCGCCAGGTGAGTTCTGCTCACTTTTATTTACCAATTTGTTTTAAAATTTATATAAACTACATTTATTGCTGGGAATAAAGTGTCTGGCCGACTGGCGTTCTCGAAGTGTCCAAAATGTCTTGAAATGTCCTCATTTTCCTCTCCTGAGTCTCAGAGGTCTTTTCACTTGAGATCTGAACACATTAAAGGAAAATTCTGGCAACAAACTCGTATTGAACTCTCCTGCAGGTCTAAGATCAACGCTGACGACAATAAATAATCATTTAAAATCTGCCCGTCTTCTTTCTAAAGCAGATTAAATCATAAACATCGAGCTCCAACTCTGACTTCAGTGAAGCTGCAGCAGAAAATCTGTCTTTTTTGTAACTTTGAGCCGCCAACAGCTGCAGCCCAGTGAGACACCACCTTCAGTTTTTACCCCTACTTCTGCTCGCTGAGCTAAACCCAGCATGCCACGCGTTCACGTCAAGAAAACAGTTGTCCTCACCCAGGAGTACCCAGGAGTAAGCCACTAGAAGTAGTAGAGAAATGTTTGTGTCTCAGCTCTACAGTTTCCTCGAATGTCCCTCCGTGATGAAGTCAACGTAGAATCAGGCAGGTGGCAGCACCAGCCTGGAAGACCAAGATCAGGATCCTGTACGAGTCAGAAACACGGACATCCTATAAGAGGCTCAATGTTCTCCATCTTCTCTGCTGATGCAACACGCTGAGCATCAAGTGGCAAGACAGGGTGTCCAAGGTGTCCAACACTGAGGTGTTGGACAGAGCTGGAACCACCATCATGATGATGATGATGATGATGAGTAAGAAACAGCTGAGATGTCTGCAGGATGAGTGAGCACCTCATTCCAAGACCAACTTGCCACTATCCATCCATCCATCCATCCATCCATCCATCCATCCATCCATCCATCCATCCATCCATCCACCCATCCATCAATCCATCCATCCATCCATCCATCCATCCATCCATCCATCCATCCATCCATCCATCCATCCATCCACCCATCCATCCATCCATCATCCATCCATCCATCCATCATCCATCATCCATCATCCACCATCCATCCATCCATCCATCTTCTTTACCCGCTTCTCCTTTCCGGGTCACGGGGAGCCGGTGCCTATCTCCAGCCACAGTACTGAAGAGATTAAATCCAACATATAAAGAAAACAAAAAACAACAACTAAAAAACCCCACTTGGGACATTTTATATTATTTATTTAACTGATAAATGTGGATGCAGTGTAACTCTGTACTGCAGTGTTACTATGAGGATGAAAAGATGTTGAAAGCTCTCAGTTTATTAGATTATTGATGATGTTAAACTCTCACTGTCTGTGTTTGTTCATCTGTTAGCAAAATATCTCACTAAGAAATGTTCAGAAAGTAGCCACTGGATGTACGTCTACAACTGAGTCAACTTGATTCAAGATGGCTGCCACGACTAACTGACTTTAGCAAACACAGAAAGGGCTTTAAATCTGTCAGTTTTACAGATATTGAGCTGAAATTTGGTGTGGTAGTAGCTGAGAGTCATCTTATGGTGTGAGATCTCATGATATAGCATGGGAATGCATAACTTTTTTTTTTATTACTCAACATACGACGGTCTTAGTTTAAAGCTGTGGCATAAAGCAGCGGGCGACATGCATTCCTTCAGTCGATTGTTAGGTTTTTAAATCAGGAAGTTTTGAGTCAAAGCTCAACAGATTTCATCCAAATGAACATGTTGTAGTTACAACAGCAGCAAAGAAATGTTTTTCACATCATCTGTCTGTATTTTAATAATTTGCCTAAAACAATTTTTACAGTATCTCCTTTTAAAATAAAATCTTTGGTGTTTTTTATTTACAAAGAATATTAAAAGCTTCCCTTTAATTTAGTTTCCTTTCCTTTTAGTTTATTTTTTTCGTTAATTTCCTTTCATGTCCTTTTCCTTTCCCCCTTCTCTCCTCTCTTTCGGCTGAAGGATCAAATTTCTAGCAGTTCTTAGTAACCAGGGGGTGTGGTTACTAGGTGGTATGGGCGTGGCTTCAGTCAAACTGCAATTTGATTGGCTGACAGGGTCTTTCAGGATGAGCTTAAAGTTTGCTGGGCGAAGCAGGAAGTTGTTGTGTTGCTGTGCTTGTTGAACAGGACAGAAACCTCTCTGACTGCTGTTGACTCTCTAACGGAAACCTGGCAGACATGAAGCGATCCTCCAGGTAAACATCACCTTTATAACAGATCCTCAGTGACTGACAGAAGCAGGACTGTGGAGAGGATTTATTACTGAAGCATATGAGAAACAGGATTATTTTACTGATGCATCAGTCCAATATTTGTTTTGTAGAAGAAAATGTGTAGCGTCACTTTGATGTTAATCAGCTGTAAAATCTTTAAAAACAAAAGATTGATTTTTGTCTTCAGCTGTTTAATCAATATTTGACTAGATCACTGTTTGCTCGATGAGATGCAGCTTGGTTCTCTGCTAAAACACTTTGAGTTTAAACCACCTGAAGTTAAGGACAGTTTTAGTTGCTCATAACAGCCTGAGGAAGTAGCTTTATGAAACTGTTGTCACGCAAACAGCTTGATGCAGCTGCTTTCTCCGTCTGCAGAGCTGTGGGTGGCAGCAGGGAGGGGCAGCATGAATAAAACACAAGCAAAAGTCTGTTGGCTTAGTTGCTCAAGGATCAGGTGACTCAAAATACCAAATGAAATCATTTGTTAATTAGTTTGCAGGTGAAAGACTGGAATCTGACTTTTAGAAAGACTGCTCTCTGATTTTATTTTGTGCTTCATTAGTTGTTGGAGCTTTAATGTTGATTATAAAACACACAAACAGTTGAGGTATAAGTAAAAGTGGCAGAAAATTAGTCATTTTATGTTCAGATTATATCAGTTAACTGATAATTCTGACAGATTCTGTTGGCAGAAGGAAAACTTCTCATTCTTTGTTCTTACGCCTGAATCCTACAACCTCACGCCACCTACTGTGGTTTTATTTGCATGACCTGCCTCTGATTGTTCTCTTTTGTACCTGATCAACGTTAACTGAAGGTTTGAGAGCCAACAGAGAGATTCTGCAGCACAGTGCCTAAAGACTGAAGCTGTACGGGTCAGATGTTGACATTATTGATGCCAATAGCTTTGATCAGATTTCCTGATTAACATGCAGCAAATTGTTGTTGGATTTGATTAAAGGGAAACATTTTGTACGACTAGAAGTTAGTTAAACATAGTTTTAATTTAGTGCACAAAAATGGGTTGAGATCTTATTTCAAATAAAAAGAAAACACTGCCTTACACCCAGATGAGTAATAAAATAAAAAGACTGTTTGCATCATCTGATTCTACATTCTCAGAGGAAATGAGTCTAATTTGTATCAGCTGAGTGAAAATGCAAAGAAATGTTTATACATTGAACTTTGCAGCAGCACTTACTGTAAATCCTAATGGATCAGCAAATGGATGCACATTTGACCGCTCCCACAGATCCCACAGTTCAGGGGGCCACAGCCCATTAGTGATTCTGCAGAATCTATTTCCTCCTCGTCTGTATCGCAGCAGTTTATCCCAGATGATTGTGGAGTCTTTTTAAAACTTCACTTTTGAGGGACAGTGACAGGGATCCTAACTCATGCTTTCATTTTGATTCACGTGACCTCAGTCTACTAAAACAAAAAAAGTGAAACCTTCTTCTTTCTCCCATGTTTCATCTCTGCACAAAGTTTTATGGAAATCATTTCTCTGGTTTAAAGAGAAGTTTGGTAAAAAGCAGCAGTTCCACATTCTTCCAGGACTATAAAAGGCTGTTCACACCTGGTTTTCAATGTGTCTTTAGCTATGAAATGACTTTTGGAAAGCACTAAATACAAGTTTGAACTGCCTTAATGTGCACTTTGGAGGTGGTCAGAACCCTTCTCTCCTGCATACATATTCCTAAAGGTCATGCATGCATCTAAAATAAGAATGTATCCTAATTTGTTGTTTTCAGTGACATAGAAGTTAGGAAAAGCCTAATTTATGGTAAAAGAGCTGAAATAAATCTGTTGAATTTGAATTTGAACCGAACAGTTTACCTCTGAACTTTGTGAAAAAAGGATGAAGGGTTTGTCTCTTTGAAGAAGATGAGGACATCAGGGATTGGCTGAATTCTGTTGTCTTTGTGGGACTCTAAAAGAGAGAAAACACTAACCTGAACAATTAACAATCTAAAGAAAAGAAAGTTAACTATAACCGTGAAATAATGCCTGATGACAATGGAGGAAAAGAGATTACACATTATCATTACGCTTGAATTGTTTTTCATTTTAAAACTGCCTTCCTAGTTAATGATTATTGCAAAATTATTGTGTTGACATACTGATACTGTGAGCCATATATTGTGAGGTGCCCTGTAATTTCCCATCCTTCCAGCCAAGTAATTTGTGTTCATGGTGAGATATACACCAAGCAAAAGCCCCTTTTTAAGTGGGTTAAAAGTTCTCCTGGAGTTTCAATTTTCATTAAAATCTCAGCAGGAGGATTTCAGAATGTTGGCATGCTGTATTTCTTGAAACTGTACTTCTTGTTGGTCCTCTCAGAGTTCAAACAGGCACAAAATGTCAGCTAAACACTCTGTCCTGCATGCTAATGAATGTTTTGTTTGTGCATTCCCTTTTCCTGGAATCCTGGCGACTTACACCTACAATGAATGGGTTTTAGATGTGGAGTTATTTGCCCTGTTTGGCAGCCAGTTACCCAGAATGCCCTGCTCTAATTAGGGGTCCGAGGTCAGTATTTATCTTGCGTTGGCTACAGTCGGGCCACACCTTATTATCCCCGCAGACCCATCACACACACGGCGCAGCAGACAAACGGCTCTTTATGTGGTGGTTTTGAAGAGCCGGCACCCTGCTTGTTGTCCTGCAGCTGACCAGAGACAAAACAGAAGCCGCTCAGGTCCTCACATCCATCATCTGTTCGCTGTTTAATCTGTCCTTTAATCTCCTTCAGATGCTTCATGTTGTATTTAAACACAAAGCAGCTCTGATCTCCTCTTTATGACTCAGCAGTGGCTCATTGTCTGCTTCATGGTTTCTTTTTATGAAAACTTGAAATGAATAAAAATCACTTTATGTGCTTTTTATTGACTTAGAGAAGCTCAAAGTGCCTGTTCAAGCTTCCTCTGCTTGTGTTTTCACAGAATAACTTATTCTGCTTCGTTAGTGAGAATAAAGAGCAAAAACCTTCACTTCTTCCAAATATGATTGTTAACTCATCAAGTTTTCTGTGATATCCACACGTCAGCTGATTGGTTGACAGCATCCTGACGAGTCGGGCTGAGTAGTCGGTACCGAAGGCTCTGATTGGTTGACAGACAGCTGATTCAGGACCAGCTGATGAGACAGGCACAGGCTTTGATTGACAGGTCAAATTATTTGCTTTGCCAGCGAGGCTGAATCATCAGTTGTCTTTTTAAATTTGGTGACCCAGATATGCAGAATGTTTAGTGTTGACTCTGGATCTGCTTCATTTGGCACAACAGGACTTTACTGTTTGTGCCAAATCCATCAAAAGGTTTTTGTTTAATGGCCACATTTTAAAGCTCAACCTGTTTTATTTTTCTTGGTCATCAAAGGAGATTTAAACTTGTTGGAAAAAGAATATAATATGCACTCAAGATTTTAGTAGAGCTACAAAGAAAAGCCTTAAAAATCAACTAAATCTTAGTACTTTTTTCTGTAGATGAATGAAAATGTATACAAATATCATAAATCAGACTGTTAGTTTTAGGCCTTCTTGTCAGAGAGATATACAGAACCAGGACCGACAGGTTAAACTCAGTTCTGTTAAATATAAATGTTATAATTGGCTGTAAATATGATATTCATTAGCTGCTAACAGCAGTTATTGCAACTGAACAATAAAAATCTGAACTTTGTTCATGAACCCTTAAATAATACACATTTTGGGCCCTTCAGGGTTTTATTTTTTGTTTTGTTTTTGTTTCCCCTCAAGTCATTTTGTCTGTCAAATGAACATAGCCCTAGTTTTCCAGAGAATTTAAAATTCTTATCTCAGTTCCTTAAATAAACCTTAGGTGGCCAAGGTACCCAAATTAACCCATTTTGTTCCTAATGACAAAAAACATCCAATAGGAAACTTTTGAAAGCGCCATTTTTGACCTCACATTTACTTTAAAATAAACTAAATCATTCCTTTTATGATAAGATTTAATTTTAGATTACTAGCTTTCAATTTGTATTTTTCTTAATAGCTTAGATGTTGGAGCTAGATTAAACTAAAAAGCAAACTGGGATCATTTCCTGTTGTAATATTTTGAATGTGTTGCAGGTTTTTATGATTGTAAATTAATTCCTGAGTTTCTACTGAGAGGTTGTTTTGTTTTACCCTGATGAAGATCTGCTTTATATCAAACTTCATCTTTCTACAAACTTCTTTATAGAAGTGTTGTTGTTTGAGTCAGGGAGCAGGAGGAGGATTTAAAGTGGAGCTGTCTCTCAGGAGTCCCCCCGCCATCGTCAGCAGGATAAAAGCTGTTTGTTTTCCACAGCCTGGATGATATGATGTTCTCTTTGTGTTTCTGCTGACTGAGCGTTCAGCTCTGGCTAACGAGGGCTGCAGCATGGGGAGCAGGGATTAAACCACTCAGCCAGGACTAATTTAATAAAACCAAATCTCTAAAGGTTTAGAGAACACTGTACCTTATTATGTGTTTGAGTCCAAATACAACTCGTTTCTCTATTTGTCTTCTCTAAATGTAAATGTGTTTTTATTTTTTGTTTCAGCAAATCCAAAGAATGCACCTTCAATGCAGGTAAGAACAATCTTTATTCCCTGTTGGTTTGTCTATGTGTGTCATAGTTATTCTGTCATATCATACATTGCTTTATAATTAGTCCTGATTGTTTTAAAATAGGAGGAATGACCTTTAATTTACCTCAGCCACCTAAACCATTCTGACTGGATAATCTTGGCTAAATTACTAAAATAAATCTGCTATAAATATTACAGATCTCTCAGTTAGGCTTTTATCAACCTCCTTAAGGTTTTAAATCTTCTCTTAAAGTCAACTTTTAATGTTAGGATGACAACTAAAGCAGACCGTTTATATTTTCTAAATGAACTGCATTGATTTATTGATCTTCAGTGTTTCCAAGTGTTATGTCAAACATTCAGTTTTCTTTAGGTAGAGCCTCCTGAGGGAGCTTTTTGGTTTTAATTGGCACCTAAATAAAATAAGACAAACTAAACATGACTAAAAGTTTGGTGTTTTTAGGTTTATCCTCCGTTCGTATCAGTTTTATCACTAAAAATAATTAACTGTTTAATCTTTCTTTGCTGACTCATGCCTCCATCTTAAACTTTTAGCTTTTCACCCGTAGAAAACAAGAGAAACAGAAAGCTAACCAGAAGATTTCAGTCTTTGTTAGATAAAATCGTATTTGGCCAGTGAACAAAAACATGGTTGCATTGATTCAGGAAGCAGCAGCAGGAGTATTAGGTGTGTGTTTGTAGAGACTCATTTAATGAGATAAACGTCTTTTTCTGAAAGTCTCCATTTTGAAGTTTGACCTTTATGTTCCTGTTCATTCCTCTCTTCTTCTGGTCCTTATTTTTTTGTTCGCCAGAGGACGGCTATGTGAGGATGTTCCTCCGAGGTCGTCCGGTCACCATGCACATCCCCGACCAACGGCGGGGGAGCTTCAGCCTCGACCAGAAGGTGGCGCTCCTAGACAAAAAACTGAAACTTCAGTGGGTGTATCCTTTAAACTGAGAGACGCAGGAATGATCCAGAGATTCATGTGGTCAAGAAGGTCATTAACAATGTTTTAATTTACTCATCATGCCTGGACGAGCATAATGGTGTGTCTGTCAAATCAGCATTCACTCTGTTTTCCTGTTTTTTTGTTTTTTTTCCTCTCTGTATGATTTCTTGAAATATAAATACTTCTGCAGACTTTGTCCCATCTTAGTTCATATATCAAAATGTTCAGCTCATTCAGGAGATGGGTGCTGTGACTTTTGTTTTTTGTTACATTTACATATTTCAAAATATTTAACTTTATTTGCAAATATTTCCCCCATAGATATACATTGAAATCTCCTCAATTTCTTCAAAATCATCTTTCTCATTGAAATCTGCTTCAACAAACTGGCTCTGTTTCTGTTGCCTTATGCTACTTTTAATTTTTAGCCACTGTTTTGCTAATTTAGCTTTAAGCTAGCCCTTTGAAACGTTTAGCTTTTAGTTATGGTTTTTCTTTTAGCTTCTGGCTGGTGTTTAACTACCTTTTAGTTGATGTATTTTCTGTAGTTAAATGAAGTGTTTGTGGCTCAGAACCTTGAGTACGCTGTTTATTTTTCATCGACGAGGCAGAAACGTCAGTTCTGGAATCATATTTTGGTTCTTCTGAGACACTTTGTAAAACAGCTGAAGAATAAAATGTTCTGTCTGTCTTCAGCACTGTTGTTCCCTGACTCAGACTCAACCCAGGTACGGATACCGCGGCCGTGACTGCCGCTCCAACCTCTACCTGCTGCCCACAGGAGAGATTGTTTACTTCAACGCCTCGGTGGTGGTTCTGTACAACACAGAGGAGCAGCAGCAGAGACACTACCTCGGTCACAACGACGATGTCAAATGGTAAGAAGACAAACTTAATAAAAACTCTGAAGTCTTTAGAGCAGAAAGATGAACTCAAACAGTGTGAGAGATTACTGGAAATTACTTTTCCAAACAACACTGGTGTCTTTCCTCCTTTCCTGAATGGTTTAACTCTGTTTTTATGTGAAAATCATTGTGAGCCTCTGTGCTTATCTGTAATTAAAACTGTGGTTTAATTAACCGTCACCAGCTGACGGCCTGAATGAGCTCTGCACCTGGAGCCACATGCATATAAACACCAACCCTCTCCTGGGGCATGCTGGGTAAATGACTCATCTGTGGAGAGACGGTCGTCGTTTCCTCTCTCATGCTTTCAAACAGGATCATTTTCTTTTTGCTGACAAAGCAATGTTGCCCCCCCCCTCCTCCCGCGCTTTTTATTATTTCAGAGACCAACTAGTTGTGATAAATGTATATTTAAAAATCAAGACTGGAGGCAAGTTTTGTAAAATGTCATTTAAGTGTAACAGTTTAATGCTCCAGTCTAAATTTCTCTGTTTCCTGTTTGTAAACAGAAAGAACCTAAAAGTTTTCACTGTAAAAATGATTATAAGTTTTACTAAGTTTATCCTGTTTTGAAACTTGATTTTAAAACTTTTAGACACAATAAAGTAGTGTAACTAATCACTTTTATCTTTTTATCCTCTCAGCCTGAGCGTGCATCCTGACATGGTAACTATAGCAACAGGTCAAGTGGCTGGAAACTCTAAGGATGGGAAGGTACGGTGAATCGACGCGTTTCTAAATATTAACAAAAATTATTTGAACCGTGTGTCAGAAGAAGAAACGGTTTTATTTCCTAGGAATGTTTTGTGTAAGATTGTTCGCATGAACAAAGGAGTTTAAAAATCTTTAGTTAAGTAAAAAGATAAAAGAAAAAGCCCCTAAGCAGATTTAAATTCTGCCCCTTTTAATCACAATTTGACAGATTTCCTTCAGGTTTTCATGAAACACATTTGACTTTCTTGGATCAAAAATGTTACCAGTTCTGATTAGAGCTCAACAAACTATTGTTTTAAAAAAACAAACAGCTTTTCTAATAAATTCCTTAACCTTCCCTCATCTGCAGCTTTGATTTTTTCAGTCTTGGTCATTAAAACACATCAGCAGGTTAAAACACTCCTTACACAGTGTCATGTATCTGCACCATAACTTCCATATAATCTGTTTTAGGTTTTAACAGTTTATCTTCAGTTCCACCTTTTTACCTTCGGTGTTAAAATTGTTCCTTTTTATGAAGGCCAGTTGCAAAGAATCAGAACTGTTTTTAACATTTTGGTTTTGTTTACTTGTGGGTTAGAAATAAGTTCAATTTCTTTTGGCTGAGAAGAAATTAAAGAACAATAAGTGAGATTTTTATAGTAGGAAGATAAAATGTAAGGTTTCGTTTTTGACATTAGTGATATTTTGCATGTATTAGCACAACAAACAAACAATTTCAAAAGGGTTTGAGATTCCTCAAACAGTAAAATGCAGCATTATATAAAGATTTAAGGGGATAAGGATGAGGAGGCTGAGTTTTAACACTCTGACATCTTTTTGTTGCTGTCTGTCCAGCTGCTCGCTCCTCACGTCCGGGTCTGGGACTCTGTGAGCCTCAACACCCTCCATGTGATCGGGATGGGGGTGTTTGACCGAGCGGTCACGTGCGTGTCTTTCTCTAAGTCGGTAAGCAGCCTTCGGTCCTGCGCTGTAGTTACAAAATGAACACGCTGGCATTTTATCTGCTGACGATATTTTGCTCTGTTTAAACATCCAGAACGGTGGAACCTTCCTGTGTGCTGTGGATGACGCCAACGATCACATCCTGTCGGTCTGGAACTGGCAGAAGGAGAAACAACTGGCTGATGTCAAGGTGATCACATGTTTATAATCTCTCTCATTCAGCAGCATTGTTATTGATCATAAAGAAAATATTATTGCTCTTAAATTAAGAAGCTGAATGGCTCATCTACTGTTATATAAAACAAGCGCTTCTTTCCCCCTGCAGTGTTCCAACGAGTCTGTGCTGGCAGCCATGTTTCATCCCATGGACACAAACCTGATCGTCACCTGTGGAAAGTCTCACATCAACTTCTGGACCATGGAAGGCAGCACTCTCACCAAGAGACAGGGCCTGTTTGAGGTGCAGTTATTGACCAGGCCTTAGGCCAACCTTGCTGAACCTTCCTCCTGTAGTATAACGAAGACACGGGACGCCATGGGTTAAATGCAAGGAAACCTTTTTACTGAATTTATCAGGAAGTGCCCCTGTACACACAAAGCCTTGTCAGGGTAGCAGGGCATCCTGGGAATAGTAGTCCTACTACACCTGCAGTTAAAAACACCACAGGTTAAAGCAAATGCAGTCTATTACACAGCTTTACAGTAGGTTTTATGTTTTTTCCTTCTTTTTAGAAACATGAGAAACCAAAGTATGTGCTGTGTGTGGCTTTTGCTGAAAATGGAGACGCCATCACAGGAGACTCCAGTGGAAACATCTACATCTGGGCCAAAGGTAGAATCAAAACCAGACAGTCTTAGAGGAAGAGTTGCTGAAAGATTCACTTTGCATTTCACAAAAAAATGTAAACTTTTCTAGTTAAGATGTAAAAGTGAACGCTGAGTGCTGAATAACTTCGCTGAAATTAGCTGAAGAGCTAAAAGGGGATTTAAAGTAAAACAAGGCAGAACACTAGCTAAAAGCTAAAAGTAGCAAAAAGACAGGAAGAAAGCAAGTATGCAAAGAAAACAATGTTTCTAAAGGATTTGTAGAGATATCAATGTATTTCTATTAGTTTACAGCATGTTAACACCACTGTTGTTTTGGACAGAGGTTGTCTAACCAATGGCTAATTTACAAACCTACTGTACCAT
>JAOXNZ010000091.1:1764456-1776334 GCA_028566095.1 Kryptolebias brasiliensis
CTGCTCATATTTAAATTTGACCCACATCGGGTTTTACAGGAAAACTTTCATTTTTGGTAAATCTGTAGAAATCTAATTGTCTTTAAGTAAAATTTGTCCAATTTTAAAGGTGTCTGAGTGAATATCAGCATCATTTTTGACATAAAAAATGTTTTTTATTCTAGTTTTGTGTATATTAGCATTCAGAAAGAAAATAGTTTATAAACAGATGTTTCAGAAAGTGGCTGCATACAAATCAAGTAAGATTTATTTACAAATTCTTTGTTAAACATTTAAAGCAGCATCTGTGAAAGTATGATGCGCTCAGTGAAGAAAAACTAATTCATGTAAACATATCTGCTTCAGTTTTAAAACATCCTAATGGGATCCTGCTGTTTTCAGGCTTTCAGTTCTTTTTATGTCTAATTTATTTAGAAAAACTTGCTAAAATATAGATATTTGTTGCATCAACGTTTTCAGCAAAGCAGTTATGAGCAACGAAGCAGATTTTCTGTACAAAAGAACTAAGCAGTGTTTAAAACATT
The DNA here is from genome assembly GCA_028566095.1 of Kryptolebias brasiliensis. NCBI lineage: Eukaryota > Metazoa > Chordata > Actinopteri > Cyprinodontiformes > Rivulidae > Kryptolebias > Kryptolebias brasiliensis. The sequence goes on from JAOXNZ010000091.1 coordinate 1,764,981, forward strand.
GTTAGGGTTGGTTAATATTAGAGGAAAATTCTACATCAATCCTAAAAATAAATGTTTTATGACTCTAACCCTTTACAACTCAACTCAGCTGTTCTTTTCTCCCTCTTAGTTCTAATGATTATTTAAACATGTTTGAAGTAAAACCTGATCAAATTAAACCTGATCAAATTATTCTAATGTCTTCTATTGAATTACATTTTAAATTCCATATTTAAAATATGACTCCAAATGTTTTAATGCAGCTCTGTGAATTCTAAGTGAGACACAGTATCATGGTTAGAAACGCTGCAGACCCGAAGATGAAGTAGAAGAAATGAAGGTCACCAGATGTTTCTGAGGCTCTCGGGAACAAAGCTGCTAAATTTAAAACCAGAAAAAATGGAAAAACTGAGCTGAACCTCTTTAAAGATGGGTCAGGAGTTTGTCTGTAGATTTGTTAGTGTTAAAAAACAAAAACAATCCATGATTGGGGAGTTGGTCTCTTCAGCTGCCTCGCTCGGTCTCTGCAGGCCCAGAGGACACCAGATCCCAGGATTTGAGCCCCCAATCCCCCCACCACCATCACGGAGAACCTATTCTGGGCCTGGTGGGTCTGCGGGGGCCTTAGCAACAGATTGGGCTGTTTACACACAGTTAGATTGTGGTGCAGAAGGATTTATTATTTATTGTAAACAAGCGCTGCTTCTCTCGCTCCCTTTTCCTCGACCCACTCAGAAACTCGAACAGATTCTGTTCCACTTTCTCCGACTCTGACTTTTAGCTTTTTAACTGATGAAGAGCAGTTAGTCAGAAAACACGAGGAGATCACGCTGTAAGATTAGAGCCCATTCGTGTCCGGCTCCTGCTACTTGTTTTTTTTTGTAAATTTCTTTTTGTACAATCCTTGTTACTTGTAAAAGGAAGTGTGTGTACTTCCTGTGTGTCTTGTAACTGCAGGAATGTGTGTGTGAGATGCTTGGAAAAGTGAAAACAAAGACCCCCATCACAGCAGCTGGTAGGGAGCCCTGTAGTTACTCAGCTGCATGCACACACACACACACACACACACACACCTCGGTTGTGTAGCAGATTGGTGGTTTGATGGTGTAATAAGTGTTTTCCTGACTCTTGGGTCTGACCACTGGAAGTTTGGCACTTTGTCTTATTTGGGAAATTTTATAACCATTTGTAGCAATTTGTTGAAAGCAAAAATAGATATTTTTTTCATTTACTGACATTGGCATGTGTTTTCATTTTAGGTCAGCTCTGCTTGTGTTGTGCCACAGTTTACAGCATATAAAATTCAAACATTTGATGACTTACTGAAGCTCTGAGCAGCTCGTTACACATCTGAAAGTTGGATCCATTCTGTGCAGCTTGTCCAACTTGGAATTAATTTTCATTCAATATTTAATCATTATTATTAAGCAAATGAAACAACCAGAAACAGCTACAAACCTTAAAGTGACTTTGCCTGTTAGTGTGAAAAAAACAAAACACAATGTTAAAAAGAGATGATAAGAGAAGGTTAACTAAGGAAATCAATGTGACAGTTTGGAGTTTGGCAAAAATAATGGCTGAAAAACACAGACATAAATGAAAGAAGCATTCCTTGAAAGAATGCATATCGCCCGCCACCTTTCATGCCAGAGTTTAAACTGAGATCTACACAATTTTACGCAGCATTGCTCCATCTGTTAGTTCTCAGAGTCTGTGTTGGGGATGACTCCCAGCTACCACCACACCAGGTTTTAACTCAATAGCTTCAAAATTGATTGAGTTGTTGACGTTTTTGTGTTTGTTAAAATTAATTAGCTGTGGCAGCCATTTTGAATCAAGTTGACTCCAGAAATGGTGGTAGCAATTCTGGAGCAAAATACTGCATCTCCTGACCCACTGGATTGATTTGAATGAAACTGTCAAAAATCTGAAAATCTACAACTGATTAATTTATGGAGTCAACCCAAAACAAGCTCAACACCACAACTAAATCACCTTAGCAAACACAAAAACAGTAATAACTCAGCCAACTTGCAAATGTTGAGTTAAAACCTAACGTGGAAGTAGCTGAGAGTCATTCACAATCCATCTCTGAGAGCTAAAACATTGTGTGAGATCCTGCATTAGATTGAGAATACTATCATTTACTGGGTTTGACCAAAACATCTACAACGCCATCCTTTCTCAACACAAGATGGCCTTAGTTTAAAACTCCGGCGTAAAAGGTGGCGGGTGATATGCATCCCTTCAAAGAATACCTTTTACCGTACCATAAGTTCGTATTTAATTTAAATGACCATCTGTCGGGTGTGGTGGAGAGTGAGGTGAACTCAATGTGCAGACTCGTAGCTCCAGGAGAAAACAATAAGTTATTTAAAATAAGAAAATAAAACAAAAAGCGTACGGCAAGACATGAGGGGAACCAGAAGCATGAAAGCAACAACAGACCTGTGAGTAAATGGAGGAGATGAGCAGGTTATAAAGACAGAAGGTGATTAGGGGAAGTGGGCACAGGTGAGTGATAGCAAAACTTGGGGCAGGTGTAGATGGGCGTGGCCATCAAACAGGTGACTGACAGAGAACACAGAGGGCACAGGGAGCAAAACACCAACTAACAAAACTAAACACAGCAACAACCAAAAACAGAACAATAAACCCCAAACAAAAGAAACTTAAAGAACAACTTAGACAAGAACCCACATCCTGACACCAACAGCTTAAAGTTCCAAAACACCTTTTGAATAAAATACCAGTGGTATTTTCTAATGTCGTTTTTCCTTTTGTAACTATACATATTTTAACGGTTGCCACGGTAACAAGTCAAAGTGTTACCATGCAACAGCTACAAGTAATGATTGTGAGTCACGCATTACATCCTCTTTTACAGATGATGAGTCATGTTGCCGAGGTGTGGAGGCCTGTTTATGAGACGTCGGAAACGATCTGTTTGTGCAGGAGGTGTTTCTGACTTTGTGTTTGGATCTGCTCGTCTTCGCTCGCATACGTGCACGTGTCTTTCGTATTTACCAATTCCCCGGCCTTATTAATACGAGCCGGGTATAATTAGCCAGCCTCCATCTAAAGCAGGTCAGTCCGAGGCTTCGTACCCAAAGTGGGTCACTGCAGAAAGAGGACTGGGAGGGCAAGCAGGAGATCGGAGGAAGGAGAGAGGAAAGCAAGGCCAAATGAGAGCAGGAGGAGAAATATATAAACACAACAATGTGATGTTCTTTTGGTTTTAAAACAAAACAATTCTGTTTGCATCATTAAAGTCACAGGAGGCAAAATAAAACATAACATCATGGTTGTTTACTTGTGCAGCTAATTAGTGATAAAAGTTTATAAGGTGAGAAAGTTGTTTAAACTAAAGCTCAACGATTTCCTCTGGAGTTTTATCACCTGCCGCCATGACAGGCGGGCAATCATGTAATTACCTGTCTGTCTGTGTGTGTTTGTTTGTTTGTCTTTTGGCTCCATGTTTCATGAACCATTGGATGGATGTTGATGAAACTTTCAGAGAGAAATTATTAGATGTACATCTATAGGTGAGTCAGCTCAATTTACGATGGCCGCCTCAGCTAACCAACCATAGCAAAGACAAAATGGCTACAATTCAATCATTTTCACACATACTGTGCTAAAATTTGGTGTGGTAGTACCTGCGAGTAATCCCAGCACAGATTCTGAGTGCTAATAGATTATTCAAAAAATTTTGGCTCACAAGATGTGGAATAATATTCACCCACCAAGTAAAGCTATTTTTAATTTTCTTCCCAGGAAGAGATTGATGAGCTGAATCTGTATAATAAAGTTCATCCAAAACACGAGATTTGCTTCAGAAATGTTCAGAAACGTTGAATAAATTAATATAGTTTGTATTTGAGATGAGGCTCCGCCCACTCAGGTTTACTGATTCTAGAAATAAAATGTCCCTCTGAGACAAGAAGAGTGGAGAGGAGAAGCAACAATGTGATGATCAGATCAGAATAATGAACACTGGAGCTGAAGGGTGTCAGCGGGCTGACTGAAGCAAAATCAGAATTATACTCACTAAAAACAGTTTGATGCTTCAGATTAAGTTCTAAATGTCAAACCTGACTGACTGAAGACAAACCCTGAGTAAACTGAGGTTAGCTCGGTCGCTCTGTCTCTGCTCATGTTTGAGTTTCCTGCAGTTTGTATTTCATCACCAGTGGATCTGAGGACGGCAGGGAAGTGTCGAGTTTCCTGCTTTGACTTGGCTGAACACTCCGAGATGAGAGCAGAGCCCGCCCAGAGACGCCACGATCCACACCGCCATCCCTCGCAAAGTTTTGAACAGGAAACACGACGCCTTCTCTGCAGAGCTGTAGGATTTAAAAGGAATCAGCCTGTAGAGCGTGTTGGTGTCAAATAATTACTAATAATACTTTTCTTACGACAAAAATAAACAAATAAGCTGTTAAAGCTGCTGCTGCTCAAAAATGCTGCATTTTTTCATCTTGTAGTTATGTTGCACCTTTAATACTAAGTTATGTTTCTCAGCTTCTGAGATTTAAGTGAAGTAAATATTTTATTCATGATCCTACAATCATTTTAAAAATTCTTTTATGCATGAAAGCTTTGTTTTTATCAGTCTCAGTAAGTTTAGAGTCATCTAACTTTTTAATAAGTTTGAATAAATCTTTTAAAACCTTTGCAGTCTAATTATCCTAAATTAGAAAAGAAAAGCATGAAAATAGTTTGAGGGAAACATTTGTGCTGAACTCTTTATTTTAAGCACCTATTATATCACCACATTATAAAATCATGGAGCCGTACGGTTATTAAAACAAAACTTTTCTGCCTTGGTTAACACTTTTTTACTCTCTTGATGATTTTATTTCACCCTTTGTTTAATTTCTTTAGGTGTCCATATTTTTTTAGACAGTATCGTTTTATCTTAAGGTCTAATCAGGGATAAATGACAACAGCTGTGTGTGTGTGTGTGTGTGTGTGTGTGTGTGTGAAAGTCTGTACTAAATAAATGTATTTATAGTGAGGTGTCACATAGACCTCCGTTCCACAGCTGATTTGTGTTTCAGGGATTTAATGAGCGTTATTAAAAGGCTCTTATTAAGCCTCTCGGTCCTCCATCCGGTTGTTTCTTGTCTGTAAATCTGAAACCAAAGATGTTTAATTTGTTTTTAGTTTGTTCACCTGAGTAACTGACAGGAGAACAGCAGAGTTATAAGTGAGAAATCCTATTTTAATTTGCCTCCAGAGGTTTTCTGTCCTGAATTAATAAACATATGGAGGGACGGGAGGATCGGAGCTGAAGACACTTTGAATCCGTTCAGTTTACAGAAACGTGACATCTAAAACCATTGGTTTGTACTTTTAGACAAGCTCTGAATAAACTTTAAGGATAAAGTTCATTTAAATTAGATTTACAGAATTAGAGGAGTTTGCAGACATGAAGGCTGCAGAGTAATGTAATCTCCTGGTACTTTCAGGTTTCAGCTTTTGGTTTCTTAACCTGACATCATTTCCTGTTTTCTCCTCGTTGAGTTGCTTTTATTGGTCCTGGTTGTGTTTTCTGTAATTCTGCCAACTTTTAGCTTTACTTCCTGTCCCGTTGCTCACCTGAAGTTAGTTTCTGTTGGTCGGATTTCTTTGCTGTTTCTTTTTAGTTGAATTTAGTGCTCAGCTTTTGTTTTGTCATGTATAAAATTTCTTGTTGCTGTGTTTTTTGTTTTGTTTTGTTAGTAACTCAACTTTCAACCAACATGTTGAAATAATCACCATGGAAACAAAGATTCATCCTTTTCAAAAGTTTTTTTTTTGTTTCTTTTTTGCCTCTTTGGATTGAAAAACAGTTTCAGCTGCAATCAACTCAAGATTTGTTTGGATTTTTCTTCCCACTACCTTTTTAGTTTCTCAGTTTTCTCAACAACTGAGGCTCAAGTCGTTGCTGTCAGACAAAAACCTCATATTTCCATTTTTTAATCGTTTTTAGGATTTTGCATGTATCAACTCTATTTGTCACTCTTCACATCTGTCTGTGGTTTTTATGAAAGGCTTAACCAATGGAAACTGTGAAAAAGAGCTTGTGAACGTGTGAACACAGTTTATTTGAAATGAAAGCTTTTTAAAAAAAAATTCCTAAAGTTTTATTTTGAAAGATGCAGGATTTCTGTCTGACAGCGATGAAGTTCCAGGAGACTCAAACAGCAAAGAAAAACAAAAGGTTTACTGGAGAGACACTTTTTTTAACACAAGTAAATTTGTATGTTTTCAAATATATGTGCACGTCAAACATTTTGCTCATGAAAAATGTTTCTGCTTCCTCCAGTAAACCACACAAAGCAGAATATGTTTGAGTAAACTTGAATTGTTTGTGAGGCTCAACACATAATGACGACGCAGGATGGCTGCACAGAAGTCTTACATGTTGATCTGTGCACAAGTTTTATATCTGATATGACAAAACCCAACGTCTCAGTTTGTGTTAATAATTAAAGATGCCTTTATCCTCAGTTTCTGATCATCTGAAGCTGCTGTTAGAGTGGAATAAACTGCCTAAAGATGGAAACTGCGACTCAAGCAAAGAAACTGAAAGTCATTTCAAGACTCCCTCTCAAATGCTGTTTGCCAACTTCTCACCAACCTTTGCAGCCCAGTGCTATACGAACTTAAACTAGTTTTAAAGGTTAGGTGGAGTATTTGATGTTTGCCAATAATGGTTCACAGTGAGTTAAAAAGTGGGCAAACAAGGCAAACTTAAATGTGTCTGTGAGGCAGAGGTAGAAGTAAAGAGGGAGCAAAGAACTGAGGGATGACTACAGTTTGAGATAACTGGTGAGACTTTGGTAGTTTTTAGTTGCTGATCTTTTCTTGTGTAAAGCCACATTCTTTCAGCTTTCTGCTTGATAGATGTGTTTTTATATAAATGTGATTGGACTTTGCTGAAGTCAGACCTGAAACACTCAACAAAAGCCACTTATCTGAAGCTGATGCTGTATTTTTGAGTGAACCTGCAGCTCTATGTAAGAATATTCAAACATATGAGAAGTCAAATATTTTATCTGATTTTACTGCCACCTGATAATCAGTGTGAGTGTGTGTCATGACTGTGTTATGTGTTCACGAGGCGAAGCATCGACGATCATTGTTTGAATCTGATTGGCTTCAATAGCAAACCCATCGTTCAGAAAATCCCTTCGCTCTCTGTCCTCACGCCAAGATGGAGACAAGGACCAGATTCCTCAAACCCAGCGCTGAAATTAGATCAGACCAATCTGCAGAGAGCGTTTAGAGGTTTGCACAAATGGACGTGGAGAGAAAAGGGGAAGATAACGCTGGTGGTGAATCATCCCATTATGGAAATAATTAGTTGTCTTGGATAAATGTCATCATTTGATGTGATTGGGTGGATTTATGCAGTTTTGGGAAACCACGGATGGTTGGTCGAGAGGAGGCAGAAGGAGGAAGATGAAAAGAACTACAAATGACTCTGTTTTGGCGTGGAGATGTGGCAAACACATCTGTTTTGTCAAACTGATTACTCCTCTCTATCTGGGCTGTGCTGGCTTGGTGGTCAGTGCCGCGGTCTTGTAATCCTGACGTTGCAGAAAGGGCATCCGGCATAAAACAATTGCCAAATAGTTTGTGCAAGTCTGCTCGCTGTGGGAACCCCTGAAGAAGAAAAGCGCTAAAAGACCTTACCATTTATCTCTCTATCCCAGAAGTACAGGATAAGCTTACAAATCTAAAATAAATGTGCTGATTTCGACCCCATGTTCTTAAAAGCATCTGCTCATATCATTGCTTTTCCCATCATAAGAATTTTTTTTATCTCTTTACAGCTCTCCATTTTCCCTTCTGATTAGAAATCTGTTTTGATCTTGCCCCTCTCCAAAGATGGCTCTGCCTCCGACCCCAACTGCTATTGACCTATTCCCATATTATCATGCTTAGCCAAAGTCTAGGTGGTTCACAAACAGCTATGTCAATTTTTTGCCTCAAATCACATCCTGTCAGTCTTGCAATTTGGTTTTTGGTCTGGACATGGGTGCATGTCAGCTACCTTGAAGGTTCTTGATGACATTATCATAGCATTAGACAGAAAGCAGGTCTGCATAACCACTTTTATTGACCTTGCTAAAGCCTTCAACTCAGTCGATCATAAAACTCTTCTACTTTGGGTCTCCATCATTGGGGTATCCATCACCTGTTATGTTTGGTTTGCCAGCTATCTTGATAACAATGATATGAAAATATCTCATCAAAACCATTCATTATTTTTAAAGGTGTGCCTCATGGTTCCATCTTGGGGCCACCTTATTCTCTATCTACATTAACGATGTAGGTGAAGCTGCTGGCAATTCCTGAATCCATCTATATGCCGATGGTACTATCCTATACTCATGTGGCCCTTTTCTCCATTCTGGAGCATCTACTCTCCAACATAACTACCTCTGGAGAACAATTCTTCAGCAACATCCATCTTTGTGTAAATGTTAATAAGACCAAATGCATCATTCAAATGCAAAAATCAGTGTGATGATCTTGTTATATTCTATAAATATCTTTGTATCTGACTGGAATAATTTTTGTCTTTTACTACTCTTTTACTACCTTCAGACAAAAGTTAAAGCTAGACTAGCTTTGCTTTTCTGCAACAAAGCCTCCTTCACTCATGCCACTAAGCTCACTCTGGTGAAAATGACAATTCTTCCCATTTGGACGGTGGGGACATCATCTACTAAATTACATCAAGCACTGCTCTAAAAAAAACAAAACTGGACACACTTTATCACTCTGCCATTCAGTGCACCTTTCCACACTTATAATTGTAATCTGTACAAACTGGTGGGCTAGTCTTCCCTTCAAACCCAGAGGCTCCATCACTGTCTTTACTTTGTCTACAAGACAATCCTGAGCAAGTCACCATTTTTTTCACAAGTTAAATAGAAGGCAGAAATTTTAATTAGCAGGCTCCTCTCTTGTGGAACCAACTTCCAGTTTCTTTCCAGTGTCTGCTGACACCTTGTTTACTTTTAAGATTAGACTTAAGACTTTCCTTTTTAATAAATCCTATAGTTAGGCTTGGGTTGGGTTTCTTGAGCTATTCCTTAGTTATGGTGCTATAGGTTTAGACTGCTGGTGGTCAAACTGAACACATTTCTTCACTCTGCTGCTATCCCAACTTGCTCTACTCTTTATGTTTGTATTTGTAATTATTTCTATCATTAACATGTGTTTTTCTTTGTCTTCTAATAGAAACTATACCTGGACCAGCCATTCTGTGTTTGTCTGTATCCCTTTCCTGTCCTCTCAAACACTCAGGTGGTCAAAGCAGATGGTTGCTCGTCCTTAGCCAAGTCCTGCTGGAGGTTTCTTCCTGTTAAAATTAATTTTATCCTTTCCACTGTTGCCAATGTGTTTGCTCAGGATAGGAGACATCGATGAAGTGAAGATTCAACGCAATCTGCTGGCTACCTTAGATAGATAACTTTTACTAATTGGCTTAAATAGAATTTTATCTGTCATCTCCTCTTCAACTCATTCATGTATTGATGGATGAAGGTGAAGAGCACTAGATCAAGGGAATATATCAAGCTCATCATTCCAAAAGTTTTGGCCATAACTCCTTCCACTTTGTTGCAGAAAATAGGTGGAATACCTTACTAGATACTCTCTAACTCTCAACTTTGATATATCTCACAAATTTCAAGCTTTAACTCCAACAGAATATAGTTGACTGCTGTGCTTGTTGATTATTTTCAGATGCACTTTTGGAATTTAATCATTTTACAAACATATTTACTACCTTTTTCATACGTACTTCTTTAGTATACACATACACATTTTTATCTTTATATTTGTTACTTTTATTACTTTTTTTATGTATGGATTCTTCAATATATTGATTTTTTTTTTGCTGGATTTTGTCCAGGTCACGTTTTTTAAATGAGAACTGGTTCTTAAACATTTCACCTGGTAAAATAAAGGTGAAATAATAAAAACATTAAAAGGCTCTGAGCAGCTCTGCAGACAGATGGTTATTTTTTTTAGTGCGCATAGGAAGTAGAGCTGCTGCTGAGGCTTCCTAAGCAGGGCGGAGGTGTTCACAGGTCCTCACTGATGTAAGTTCCTATAAACTTGAAACTGGTAACCCTCTCCGTTGTGGTGTTTATAATGAAATAGGAAACAACGATAAAATCCACAATCTTTGTCACAGTAACTGTGAAGATGCCGTTACAGAATCCAGATCAGTCTAATTCTTACTCTGCATTTCTCTTTAACACAGTCTTTTCTGCCCTATGCTGTCACAGCAGTGCCATCGATTGACAAAAAATAAAAGACTGTATCAGTCTTTCGTGTTTCATTTGAGCCCTGTGAGAAAAGCGAAACTTGTGCAGTATTCCATCTTTTCCCATCACCAAAGACAAATTAACTAAGGCCAGTCTGCTACTATATTTACAAGCCATTCGGTGTACTGGGCTTCTCTTTTACCCATATAAGAAGGCTTCTGTACTCTGACTGTATCTTCAACAGTGTCTTTGGTTAAAACCTTCCGTTTTAAGCTCCACGTTCAAATGGACCTACAGTGTCAACAGTAGAATTGTAGAAATGGACCCTCTGGGACATTACAGGTTGTCATGGGGCAGGTGAACCACTATCAGTTTTGACAGATTGTGCATAATGACAAGACTGTGTCCACCAGTAAAGTTCTCTAAAGTGCTGTTTAGTGCAAACCATGCTCTCATGTCCTTTATGAGCCAAGTGCACAATCTTTTCTTGCAAAGACTGCAGCAAACCTTTCAGAATTGTGTGCATCATCTTTGGAAGAGAAATGGTGCTGAAGCAAGCCCAAATGGAACTGGTGTGAACTAAAAAAGTCTTTCATGTGTTTTGAAAGCAGTAGGACTGTGACTATCAGGGTGTAAAGGCAGTTGGTGGTCAGCTGAGCTTAAATTAATCTGGCCACCAGCCAGTTTTGAGAACAAGTCCTCCATATGAGGCAGAGGGTGACAGCCCATTATCACACTTTTATTAGGTTCACACAGATATACACAAAGCCTCAAGTCTCTTTTGCATTGTCATGCCACCACTAGAGGACTCACCTGTTCAGTTGTATCCACTGGTTAAACGATGCCTGCTTCGAGTAAGTGTTTGAGCTCTGCTGAAACCTCTTCACATACACTCACCGGCCACTTTATTAGGTACACCTTGCTAGTACCGGGTTGGACCCTGAAGTGTCTTGATGGTGGACGTTCTTCTGGGTCTTCAAAGTTGCAGCAGTGATGAATGTTCAAAGAAATGACTCTGCAGACAGTGAGATTTATTCAACATAACAAAGCCTGCGCCGAATCGGGATACTTCTGGCCCAATCTGTGTAGAAGAACCCC
>JAOXNZ010000091.1:1790384-1806563 GCA_028566095.1 Kryptolebias brasiliensis
GGAGCTGAGGGTCCTGGTGAGGCGGAGCTGAGAGTCCAGGTGAGGCGGAGCTGAGAGTCCAGGTGAGGCGGAGCTAAGAGTCCAGGTGAGGCGGAGCTGAGGGTCCTGGTGAGGCGGAGCTGAGGGTCCTGGTGAGGCGGAGCTGAGAGTCCAGGTGAGGCGGAGCTGAGAGTCCAGGTGAGGCGGAGCTAAGAGTCCAGGTGAGGCGGAGCTGAGGGTCCTGGTGAGGCGGAGCTGAGGGTCCTGGTGAGGCGGAGCTGAGGGTCTTGGTGAGTAAGAGTTGAGGGTCCTGGTGAGGCGGAGCTGAGGGTCCAGGTGAGGCGGAGCTGAGAGTCCAGGTGAGGCCGACCTTAAACAGAACAGCAGGAATTTATCCGTCTTACCCATAGATCAGTGCTGCTCTCAAGGTGCATTTTTGTTTGTGTGCATGGACAGAGATAAGCCTCAACTCTTAGTGTTGCTCGACTCTAAGTGTGCGACTGGGTTTAACCTGCATGTGTGTGAAAGTGTGTGTGCCCTTGGGAAGTGGAAGGATAATGCTGTCAGTGAAATATGACGGCCATAAAACCACTCAAACACTTTCTCTGCCCCTCATCACTGCAGAGCGCACACACACTCTTGTCCTTGGGATAATCACTGATAACCACTGCAGATCTTTTTATGCATGTGTGTAGCTGTGTGTGTGTGTGTGTGTGTGTGTGTGTGTTTACAAGCTGAGACATCATAAACATTATAAATCTCTCACAGACGACATAAAATAAGAAACACTCCAACTTGATGTCGCAGTTTCAGCTAATTTTCAGACGCAACTTATGTTCCTCATTTTATTCCTTCCTTTTATCCTTTTTAAGACATTCTGAAGAACAGAAACAATCACTTATCCTAGTTTTGCTGTTTGTTTCCTTCAAGTTAAAGTTGTTTGTGTTTTTCAACTATTTTGCTTGTCTAGTTTTTTATCTTTTCTTCTTGAGAGAGGTGCAGCAGTGGTTTCAAACTGAACAATTTATCAGGGAAAATTGGAATTTCTGTGTCTTTCTGACACTTAAAGTACAATCTCACTGAGCTGTGACTGCCAACTCAAACTTGACTCAATATACTGCAAAAAAAAAACAAAAAAAAAAAAACAACCAAGCAGATTATTGCAAGACATTCTGGAGACTCCCTTGCGAACTAGTCCCCAGCTGTTGCAGGGAGACTACATTTAAAGCATTATTGTTAATCACATAATGACATTTTAAGGACACATTCTCTCTTGTTCCTAATATTTAATACATGTTTGCACAAAAGGCAAAACAAATTCCTCATAACTCTGAAGCAGTTATATATTCACTTGACAACAAAAAAGCGATGTAATTTAAACATTTTTTACTTTATTTTACATCAGTTTACAACCTCTATCAAAGTGTCATTCAATGCTAAAATGTCTCGCAACACAGGATCTTCAACTTTAGCTCAGTAAACGTTTGCCTTTACAGTTTATGATTTTGACCTTTCCGCTCAGCAAATCAAGTTTTCTGGAGAAGTCTGACACGTTTCATTTTGACTTATCACCTCTGCAGTAAATCCAGTGTCCTTAAAGCAGCCTGCAGAAATCTCATTTAACCTACAGAAAAGTAAAAAAGAAAAGTGGTGTAAATAACATTTCAAACAGTCAAATAAGGAAATAAAAGTTAGGAGTTTGTTTTATTTTGTTAGTGATCAGTTTTTGTTTGGATTGAACCACTGTTTTAAAAGAAAGAATTACATAAGTCAGCTCGAGTACATCAGCTGATTTATTGGATTTTTTCTGCTGCATAAATCTCTCACACCTCCAGCTTGCAGCTGCTGTAATGAATGGGGCACATCTGGATTCACATCAGTAAGTTTTATCTTTTAATACTAGATCCAGACTGGCTATTTGCAGGTTGCAGCTCAGAACCAAACACATTTTTTTTTGTATATGACAGATCGTAAATAAAGGTTGAATTGTTTTGATTTTGTCCCTGTGTGGCAAACAAAACACTCACTTTGTTTGTAACTGCTTTTATGGTGCGTGGATAATTTTCAAATCACAACATTTGGCAGCAACAGAAATCAAGTTGGATGGAGAATTCTAAAAAACCCTGATGGTGCACTGAGGACGCCTCATGCGAAACTGTGAAATCAATCATTACTGTTTTCGCTCTCTCCTGGCTCATGTGGAGAGGAGCAGGCAGGCAGGGCTGAACTGAGAATTCAGCCCTGTGCACAAGTGAGATGAAGAGTTAAAGAGATTCCACCTGCCTGCCATTCAAACATCATGGTGCCCTGTAGCGACTGCAGCATCACTGGAGAGGAGCTGCCTGACGCTGCCGGGTCCAGCTGGGGGGGCATCTCGATGGGTGAGAGCACCACGGCTGCTCCCAGGCTCCACTGAGGCCCAAGGTTTGATGGACTGATGGGAACCTCTGCTCAGGAACAGCTGGACTTCAGCTTTAAGATCTTAAACACATTCTGCAGCGATGCACTTGATTCACATCCAGGTCTGTTTAAGATATGGAAAAGTTATTCCCAGGATGGATTCTGACAGCTTTTTGCATGGTTTGTCACTGTTAGTTTCCATTCTTGCTGTTTTAATGTTTCATCTAGTTTTTCTTTTTATCTTTGTTTATTTAGTTAGAATTGGACATCAGATTAGGGATTATCTGGTTTCAGCTGTATCTTTTGGTTTGTTAAATCATTAAAATGAATCTGCAGGCTGTGCAGTTTAGCAGACAGGGATCTCAGGAAAAAAGCAAATACGACGAATATAAAAAACATGAGTAAACAAAGCAGTGCTGGCTGAAGTTTGCTGATCCAGCTGTGTCAGTGTGTGGGACAGATATAAACCCAGTCAGCACATGAAGAGAAACAGGGTTTTAGGAGGAGGAGGAGGAGGGAGAGTGAAATAAAGAGGAGAAAAGAGAAGCAAGAGGAGGAGGAGGAGCTCAGTGTGCAGAGGTTTGCCGGCGCTGAGAGTTTCCAACTGTCGCAGACAATAGGCGAGGCAGGGCGCTCCGTGTGACAATAGGCTCTTTGACCTCGGTCAAGCTAGCAGGAGGGGTAACGGGTGAGAGGGAGGGGTGGAGGGTGTCCCCATCTGTCTCTGAAGAGAAAGCGAGAATACATCTGTACTTTGATGTGTGTGCACACTGGGGTGTGTAGGCAGTGCATGTGCATAAAGTTCCTTTCTGTTTACTGTCTAGAGCTGATCTGGTCATGTGTGTGAAGAGTGCACATGATGAAGCAACATTTATTTATCACAGAATCTGTCACTCGAGTTTGTGTAGACAAAAACATGTTATACTTTTTGTTTACCATCAGCTTCCTGATCACCAGCTGTGCATGATCTGTTTTACAAACAAGTCAATGAAGATATTTGTTCAGCCTTCCTAGCTTGGTGGGGGTGCATAAATGCAAAGTATCAACACTGTGAAACAATTCTGCATCAAATAACATCATCCATCCCAAAAATATAGTGTGGCCACCAGCAAGACTCCCTCTGCCTGTTTTTCTTGTGCCAATGCATGAAACTTTATTACATTTATTACTATCCTGTTTAAAGTCTTGGTCCTGTATCTTGTTGCACAAATTAAAAAACAAAACAAAACAAAAACACGTGCAAAATATACAGCAAAACATGCTGCCCAAACAGTAATAGTGTGTTGTAATTGATTTTATGGGTGGTATGTCACTCAATGTAGACAAACTTTTCAAAAAAACAGCAGAAACATCATTAGAGGTTTAAATAGGTCACAGAAAGCTGAACTTTACTTGACTGAACTGGCATTTTGTTATTGTTATTGTTTTTTTGGGGGGTTTTTTTTAACCAATTTTACATGTTTGCAGTTTGAGTTTTATTTTCAGAAATGTTCTAGTTTATTTTTTGTTGATCCTTAATATATAAATTTATGTAATTAACAGTAAATTTGCACCAAAACAATGGCTAAAACAGAGCTGGAATCATTTGTTTGTCTGTCTTTGAGATTATACAATAACAATAATGCCTGCTTTGACTAAAACCCAATATTTTTGAATCCAGATCATTTGGTTTTAAATTGCTTTACACAATGCTTGTCTTGATGGAGGATTGTGCTCTTCAATTTGTTTTCTATTTATGCAATGCTTTTCAGAAATGTAATTTAAAAGGGTTTTCAGGCTTTAGTACAAAATACATCCTAACAGCATTTACAGCAGCGCTCTGCATCTACGCTTTAACCCCACCCTAAACTAAGACAGCTTAAATTCACAATTATATTTATTTTTAAAGCTGCACCTACAAATGGTTTTAGTTAAAGCTAGCAGCTCGATTGGCTGTGGCTGTTGGGAGTTAGTTGGAGACAAAATTGCAAGAAAATATGCAAATTAACACTTGGAATTGCACTAAATTAATACCTTTGAGACAACATGTTTCATTTTGAAATCATCCAGTTTTAGTGATTACTTTAATAAATGTTAAAAGCTTTTAATAAAGTATAAAACTTTGGCTATATCTTTTTGAAGCAAAACATAACTTCAATAAATGAAAGTGATGCACGTTTTATTTTGTAAGTGCAAACTTTACATACAGTGTCAAGTTACAACTGCAAACATGTTTTTACACAGTAGCATAAAAAAAGAAAGAAAAAGGTGGCAGTTAACAGAAAATACAGCTCTAGCGCTGGAGAATTACAAAAGATAAGTTCTGAAGGGTTTGAGGTGGGTTTGAAACACCTGCATCAACTCTGATTATTTCTCTGACAGAAAATTGTTCTTGTAAATATTTTTGGCAAGTCCAAAATTTCAGTGACATGAAAGTGAGGCCCTGAGACTCAAGCAAAACAATTAACCCTCCTGTCGCCTTCGGGTCAAATTTACCCGAAGTTCCAAGGGCTTCTCTACCTCTCTTTGTCTCTCTCCCTTTTGAGGGCTACGGGAGGGTTAAGAACCTTTGCAAACCTGGAAACTAATTTACCATCAACAGTTGCAGCCCAGTTTGATCCAGGCTTAACAGAAAGGCTTTAGGTTAAAAGTGTTTTTATTGTGACCCCATTAGAATCCTTCAAAACCTTGAAGCGACCCACCGGTGGGTTTGTGACCCAGCTCGGGAGACTGATGCCTGAGGCGGAGACGGAGTCAGCAGACATTAACTGATGGGTGTCTCTCTCTTTAAGCTTCTAGCATCTGTCAGTTCTTATGACAAAGCTCCTCGCACTGAGACGGCGAGGAACTTGGCTAAGCAACATGTCTCAACCCTCTTCACAAAACATCTTTATCATGTACGCACACACACACACACACACACATTCAGACAGTGCAGTTTCAGCTGGTTTGGCCGCAGAAAATCACCCGCTCTCTGCTTTCCCATAAATAGCAGACATAGCTGGATTTGTCTCCGTGTCGCCATGGTGATTCTTCCTTTCATAGCCTGCTATGACGATAGCGGCCGGCCTCTGTGTTTGTCTGTTTAAATGCAGGTTTGCAGAGGTAGATCACAAACACCCCCACCCCCATCAGACAAAGCAGAGGATTGTGGGACTGTACACCCGTTGCCTTGGTGATGAGAATCAAAGTGACAGCTCTCCTTTAGGAGGAGTACCCCCTCCCCTCCTCCTCCTCCTCCTCCTCTTCTCTGAGCAGGTGTAAGAGTGTGTGAGAGACAGAGAGACGTCTTTCTCTTCGTTCTGGTCGGCTTCCAGCTTCTCTCGCCTCGTGTCCTTGAGAGCCGCTGAAATAAGCAGCGAGTCGAGGCGGTAATTTGTGTGTCAGCTTTTAATAACGCCATAAATGAAAGCTTTTCTGAAAGAGCTTATTTAACACGATGTGCAAAAAATATTTATCCTCAGCTCAACATTGTATCATATGATGACAAAACTATATTTTTTGTGCATAAATGCAAAATATTTTAGAAGCAGGTTCATACACACACACAGGGTAACAAATGTGCTCTGTGCTGATTGGCTCTCAGCAACAATGACACTTAGCGTTGTTGGGAGTCATGGCAACGTCGCTCTGGTTGCACAAAGGGGTCAGCTCTAAAAGGTCTAAATCTGCTAATGTCTCTGAGTACCTTTAAAACACGCACACACACACACACACACACACAGATGTGTGCTCCTAAAGGTTCCTTCACTATGGAGCCCTGCTTTGTTTGGTGGAGGCGTTTTATTTCAGGAGGAAGAAGGTGCGCGCCGCAAACAAAGAGCCACATTGACGAAAGAAGAGAGCCAGTTGTGAAATTGCTTCTTTTTTTTTTTTTCTTTACAGACCCCCAATCTCTGGCAGAGGGACAAAGGTAGCCCTTTGGGACCCCTTAACCCCTCTGTTGCCCACACACACACACCCCTCCCTTTACAAAAAGAGCTGGTTTCACAGCTGCCTTGAATCACCCCTCCCCAGTTCCATTATTTTTAATCCCCCAGTGAAAGCTCCCATAGTTTCTCCCCCTTTTTCAACTCTCGAGCTACATAAAGACCCCGCCCTCTACTCTTACAACACACTTTACAACAGAAGCATTACCCCCACTGCTGTGCGCGATAACCCCCCTCCTGTCACGTCTCAGTCTGAAGTCCCACAAAGCCGTCAGCTGCCGTATCTGACACACCGGCTGGACTCTAATTATGAGGATCTTTGCCTGACGAGCGAACGTATCGCCGATCCGGAGAGCAGAGGGTGTAATTACATGTTCGGTACAGATGTGACGGTGTGTTTAAGGTCAGGGGGTCAGACAACCAATCAAAATCTAGTGGTGGTCACATGACAGGTGGATTTTTCCAAGAGTAATATGGCGTCTGGCTGATGGGGCTCAGCAGTGATGACAGTTTGATGAGTTTTACACGGAAATCTTTCAAATTCCGGGAGGTTTTAAATTAAAATTACATTAAAACATGCCTTTCTTTCGGGAATAGTGTCCTATGACTTTTTGTAGCCGTACTCTGTATGGCGTAGTGTGTTAAGATAATTCGCAAAAAGCTGTGAAAAGTTTGCCCATTGAAAACAATGGGATTTTAGTGAAACGTGGGAGAAAACCCAGTCCTCTCTGGAGCTCTGGAGCTTAGACAGACTTCACAGCAGAAACATCGTTTAAAGTTTAAAAAGGTCCCAAAACGCTGACCTGACTGACATTTTGATATCTTTTATGTTTTTTTTCACAATAATAGTTTAGGTTTTAGGCTTTTTAGAGATTTTACCACAGAATATTCAGCTTAAGCTCATTGGAAGCACGTCGGTTAATATATCTAACACATATAAGATGCATCTGGAATAACACAGATCAGCTTTTTTTCTTTCTTACCAAAATAGCCAATCTCTTCAGCAATATATATTTTTTGCTGTTATTTTATAATGATGAGATTTTGGGTCATATGTGTCCAGATATTTTCTCATCCGTTTGTAAACTTTTGAAATGAAACGGCACGACAACTAATCAAGAGATAAAGAACTGTCAGTAAAAGACGTGCTACCATAGGAACCTATTGTCATGGGAAGTGAGTTCACATAAAAATTATGTTTATTATTTTTTTCAGGAACAAAATAGAACAGTGTTGAGAAACATCACTGGATGCTCCATAAAAGAGCATCTGTCATGTCTTTATGTTTGGCTTTTTAGAGTTTGATGATGTCTCACAGTTTTACGTTTCAGCTCTCAGAACTTTCCAACATTTTTTCAGTTTCTTCTCACTGCCACAAACTTCACACTTCTTATACAGTTTATACATCAAAACATATTTATTTTTGTCTTGTTTCACCCAGTGTGTCTCTCACTGCTATAGGACTCATGATTTTCTCTCAAATTTCTCCAGAGTTCAAAGTACAAGCATCCAAACTCCCATTCACTTCCATTAAATTTGATCTCAGAATTTCTTTCCTCAAAACTGTAAATACAGGGTATGTTTAACTTGTCGTATCTCCTACATAAAACACTAAAAACTCATGTGTGATGAGCCCTCCCTTCTGGTACCTGCCATTCAGGAGTTTTTTATGACTTCTGACTTCAAATTCTCACAAGAAAAATTAGGTTTAGCTTACTGTTTTAGGGCAACATACAAAGCTCCACAAAAGCAGAATTCTCTCTTTTTGCAGACTTCACCTTAAATAACTCCGCTCTGACACCCTTGACTCCCTCCCAGCAGCTATCAGTACCTCCATGTGTTTCATCTCATCAATAAACTCGAGCTCCTCTCAGTGCGGCTCCACTTTTATCTTCGTCCAGCCTGTTTTCTACATTGTGCTGTAAATCATCCAACCGTGTTCCATGTGGTTGTCGTTAATAAAGATGAGGTCACAATTCCAGTCAGACCCCACCCTCTACGCTCACTTGCATGTGACACACAGACCTGACCATACAAACGCACGCAGTTTGCACATGCATGTGTGCAAATGCACAAATTCTTGCTTTGATTTGTTGCAAAGAGGGAGGCACATAGATGCAGGGAGACAGGGAGCTAATTGGTGTTTTAGCTGATTGCTAATTACCCCTTTTTCCACCTACTTATTCACAACAGAGAAACATGGAGATAAAACAGCAGTCACTTTCTACTTCAGGTCCTCACATACACTTGTTTCAATTACTTCTAATAATACATGTCCTTATGTTTTGAATCATGTTTTCACACTTCTTCAGTCTTGTTTGAGCCTGTGCATCACCTTCAGTGATATAACAAGGATTTACTGTTCATCCATCAGGGGACATAAAGAATGAACTAAGAATAAACGAAGCAAACAGCTATTTCTTTTGCTCTGTTTCCTGTGCAAGAAGTAGGATGTGTCGAATTATCCTACAGCTGCATACAATGTGGAGCCACTTATAAAGAATCCTTGAACGTTAGAAAAACACCAACAGGAAATATAAAGTTTCCAAAATCATTGTGGGGAAAATAATGGAGGTCTGTCAGTGAAAGCAGTTTTCTGGTCTTCAGTGAAGCTTATGAAGTGTGTTTTCTAAGCAAGCTGAAATACTCTATGTAATAATTTAAAATCCAATAAGTCCTTAAGAAATTCATTATCTATACATTCTACTTTTATCACCTGTTGTCAAAGGCAAAAGGGTGTGTGTGTGTGTGTTTCTGTACCATTAACACAAAAACCTCTGAATGGATTTTAATAAAACTCTCAGAAAGTAATCATTGAATACATCTGTTAATATCTGGGCTCAACCCAATTCAAGATGGCTGCCACAGCTCATCCACCTGTAGACTTTATGCAATCTTTTAAATCCAGCCTGAAAACTCATTTTTTACATTTAATTCAAGTTCAGATTGAGTCTTTTTATGTGGTGCTGTTTTCTTGTTCTGGTAATTTAGTCTAATTTATTGTATTTGTTGTTTTCTATGTGTGATTTTTTAAAATTTATTTTATTGATAACTATTTCTGTTTATTTTAAACCAACTTGTAAAGCACTTTGGTCGACTTTGTTGTTGTTAAACGAGCTGCAGAAATAAAATTGACATTTACATTGAGCTTTACCAACACAAAAATGACTATAACTCAACCCATTGTACAGTTATTGAGCTCAAATTTGGTGTGGTAGTAGCTGAGAGTCATCCAAGCATTAATAGGTCATGTGAGCTCTTTGCCTAAAACATTAACATGTAAGGTGGGTGATATGCATTCCTTCAACCTCCTCAACTTGTACTTGGAGCGCTAACTGACCGCACAAGATCTGTTTTTTAAACTTTGACCCTTTTACAAAAAGGTACTGTTATAAAAAAGTGGTAATAATACATAAATAGGTCAAAAGTAAGTTTGTAAGCACTTAATTAGATTTATAAAGGAGTTGTGACTGCATTATTTGAAGCAGGCTCACCATTTGGCAAAATAAGGAGCTGTACTTTCATTTAATCGAGTAAAATGTAGATTTTTTATCTGTATTGCTCAGCTTCCTTGTTTTATAACTAAATAACTTTATATGTCAAAACAAACTTTTCATCTACAGATGTTCATAGTGCTGACACACAGGTAACATGCTGACAACTGTTTGATATTTTAATCTAAACTGAGAGAAATACTCTCGTCAGCTTACTATTTGGCAAGAAATTAGTTAATATTTGCCTTTTTATGTAATTTGTTATTAATAAATTAATAAATGCTTATTATTTTTTTCTTAGTTATTTAGAAGGGTACATTTATTGTATAGCAAGACCAAAAAGATAAAGACTGCAAAACATTGTTGTCTCGTTTATTAAAGATGAAAGTTTTTATTTTGTTTAATCTTTTATGTCAAGTTCATACCGTTTTATGACACATTTGCAAAATTTCTAATACATCTGCTGATAGGGAAGTGTTATGATATGATTTTGATTTGGCAAATGTATTTAAATTTGAAACTTGAAACCTTATTTAATAAAGATCTTCCCAGAAGTCATTTCACCAAAATAAAACAAAACTTCACTTTTGCCTCTCATCTCCAGAAATTAGAAAAATAAAACTGTGTTTGGTGACGTTACAGAGGTTAGAAACCCTCTCAGTGTGGAACTACATGTTGTCTCATCAGATTTCAAGAAAGCAACCTGACCCCGGTTCAGTTGTAGTTCATATTTTCTAACTGTAGAAAAGTTGGGTTTGAGTTACAGCATGAGTCGTCCTCTGCAGCCAGAGTTGAGATGGTTTTTCCAACATGAATTCATGTCATGTTTGAGGAGGTTTGTTCATTTACCGAGACGTCTCAGGCGGTTTTATTTGCGCTGCAAGCAGGAACCCACTGCAGTCGAGGGTTCAAGAGCAGTTTAGGATGTTTTGGTCAATTTTACGCTGCGCCGTTTATTACTTTCTCATGTCGTAGGTCTTCACAGCAGAGAGGCGTTGCTGCAAACGCACACACACACACACACACACAATCATGAGCCAACATGACCTCAGATGCACAAAAGACAGAAACATGCACACACACACACACACTGTAGCACCAGCTGTAACAAATGGGGACCAGATTTTGTATGATTATGATGATGTAAAAGACCAGGCATGCTGGTCTCCATGGTTGACAACTTTTGTTGAGTAAATTTCAGAGTGTGCGTGTGTGGGTGTGTGTGTGTGTGTGGTGGGTATTTGGTCAAACTCGAGGTTGCATGCCAGAAGTTGTAAAAGCGTTCTCTCTGGTTCCCTGCAGGATGGATTTTATGGAGCTGCAGCCTGTCATAAAAAGGCATTTTACTGCATTATCTTAATCAAATTTTGTTGTTTTCAGGTGAAATAATTGTCCAAAACTGCTGCATATTTTTATCAGGATGAAAAACAGCCCATTTCATTCATATTTCCTGTAGATAAGAAAGACCAACACAGGCCTCTGACTTAAAAAAACCCCTATGATTAAAACAGGAAATGCTGAAATTAGAATGACATCAGTGGTGAAGAAGTTTGGAAGTTTTTTTAAATTCTGCAGCTCAGTAAGGTTCTGTCCTCGCTCTGCGTGGTCCACATGATGTCACAGCGTTTCGTGTTTATTGGAGAGCACATTGTGCTCAGCTCCAGTTCAAACACCCGGCGCTTTTGTAAAGTCGTGAAAACGCTCATAAAGTCAGGCAGGTATGCTCTTAATGCGCCTCAGCTCGACTCACTGACACAGTGACAGGCACGTGGGTGTGTGTGTGTGTGTGTGTGTGTGTGTGTGTGTGAGACAGTGTTTATCTGAGAGACAGTGAAGGAAAATCAGAGAAAATAACAGGAATGTGAACTGATAAAGGAAAGTCGACAAAAACCAGATGAAGAAAAATGTGTATTTTTATCAAAGATTGTAAGAACTTATTCTGTCTTTTCTACAATTTACTGAATAAACTGCCGTCATGAATTATTACAAATATAGTTATTTTATAATTAACTTTTATTTTCTGTTAAATCCTCAAATATCACAACTTACTGAGTAAAGAAATCCAGAATTGTTTTGCAATGTTATTAGATTATGATTTTATTATTTTTTTACTTTTTGTCTTTATTTATCAACTAAAACTTACAACTGAACACCTAAAGTTGAACTTTTATCCAGTCTAGTCTTAAATGTGAGGAGTTGTTTGGTCCTATTAATGATGCTTTATACATTTAGGATAATATATCATATATTGAGTCAGCATTCACATTATTCTTTTCTGCTGATAGTTTTTTTTTATATATGTTTTTTGGACTTAAACTACTCCTTCCAACTTTGTGTTATTTTAGCCGTTCATAAATTTAAACGTTCAGCTCATTCAGGAGATGAATGACCTTTTGGTATTTTCAACTTTTATACTTTTCAAAACTTTATTTACAAATAATTCCTCTTCCACTGAGATCTCTCTGAAATCTTCTTCAGCTACTGGCTTTGTTTTTGTCTTCTTATTCTACTTTTGGTTTTTATTACTTGTTTACCTTTTAACTACCATTCTGCTACTTTAGCTAATGTTTTGCTCAATTTTGCTTTTAGTTACAGTTTTACTATTTTTAAGTTATAGCCACAGTTTGGGTTTTATTCTTTTTAGCTTCTCGCCACTGTTTTTGCTTCTTCAACAAATTTCTGAAAAGTCACTCATCATTAACACTGCGTTTCTGTAAAAAATGTCATTTCTGTAGTTAATATTGGATCTGAAAAAAATCTCACTGCTGTGTTTGGTCTGCAGCGTTGAAGTCGTCCAACTTCATGTCCAGTTTTCAGGAGTAATTGCTCATGCGCACCTTTTCACTCTGACATCACCTCCAAAAAATGCTAGCAGAAGTTGAATCCCTGAAGTGTGAGAGATAAAATGGTCTCACAGGGTCTGAAATATGAAGAAAGGAAGATGTGTTTTTATGTGAATGCGAGCTCCTTTTTATGACCTCCTTCCTGTTTGAACCCAAACCTTGTTGGGACCAGAAGTTCTCTAAGGGGACAAAAGTGGACATCAGTTAAAGTTTACCATGAGCTGTCCCACAGAAACAAGTAGGATGTTCTTAGAAGAACTGAACGTGTGTGTGAGGGAAACAGTGGGACAGTTGGATGGACAGAGGGGCTGACAGCAGAAAGGGGGCAGCTGACGGGGTAACAGGGCAGTGACAGTCACATGGGGAGCAGGGATGGATTTGGGGGGATTTGAGGCAGTAAGAGGGTGGGGACGAAGAGGCTTACACCAGCTGACACTGTCCACATAACAAACACACACACACACACACATAAACAAAAACCAAAGATAGAAAACACACTAATAAGATCTAAAAATACAGTGAACAGAGAATTATCAGTTGCTGCATATAGAGGCAATACATGCACACAGACAGAAACATTTTAATCACTTAACACATTCACAGGCTGATCAGGACTGTTTTGATAACTTTGAGGCCTCTGGGAGCAAGGCATGGTGGGTAAAAGGGCAGCAGGAGTGGGGGTATGTGTTGGGTCAGAAGACAGGTGTGGCTCCATTAAAGCAGGAGGGTGAAATCTGATCCAAACAGTCAAAATATGAGTGAAAACTGTAGGAGTATACTGCACAGCTGTGCATGTAAAGCCAGAAAAATTCAAATAAACGCACACTCAGCTGCCTAAGTCTGCTCCTGTCCTGCAGACAGGAGCTCATGTTTTAGAAAGAAGCATTAATATTCAGTTTGAGCGTCTCTGTTCTAAATCAAATCTGTGTTTTAGCAAAATTGTTAACTAAGGAAATAGTTAAAGAACAGAAAGATGGTTTTATTCTATTTCATTAGTGGGATCGTTCAGTCTGAGTGAAAGTGTTTAAGAAAGATGTCTCCTCGTGTGTCTTTATGTGTGAGGGTGTGAGGAAGATCAGGACAGTGTTGAACTCGTTTGGGTCGAGCAGGAATTCACACGAGGTCCGGTTACCTCCGAGGGGACACAAACGAGCTGTGTGTGTGGAAGACGGACAAGTATGCGGGTGATTAGGTGTGTGTATATTTAGTTGTCTGTGGTGACACGGTGAGATGTGCAGCTTTCTAGAGAGTCAGATAGCTGAGCTGACTGTGTGTGAGTGTATCTGAATTTTTTCCACAAGTGTGTGAGTGTGTAAAAGGGCTCCTGCGATGTCACCGTTTAATAACACGAGACAAGAATACATGTGTGTGTCCGTTGGGAAGACCCAAATGCAGCGTGTTAGAACAGCTGTTACCGTTTCATGTGTAAACTGTACTTTTTTATTGTTTCTGTTCACCTGTGGACAAGAACAAACCAGATTTTCACCTTGTAGTGAATGCAACTGACATACTTGGCTTCACTTTGGGGTTTTATGCTTTTTAATTTAAGATTCTGTTTTTACACGCATCCTTTTGGGTTACAGTTGTAATGGCGAAGCTTCACAAATGCCCACTAATTGAGATGATGTCCCATATTTTAATTGGTTTGATCTTTAAGAAGTCAACACTGGTTTTCTAAGAGATGGCCTTCATCACAGGAGGGCTGGGAGTCACAGGATACCTCATGACACTGTGATGAACCACCACTTTGTCTCTCGTCAGACCGATTTTATCCTGGGAAGACTTTTTGCAGTTTGTTAAAAGATCCTCCTGCACCTGAGGGTGGGCATGTCTGAGCTTATGAAGCCTACCTTCTGCAGGTCTCCAACATGGGAAAATCAGGTTTCTAGTGGTTTTTCGTAATGTTTCTTTACATATTTTTAACAATCTATGCATGGCACTACACCACTGATGTTTACATTCTCACACCTGTTTCTTTTACCTTCCTAAACTGAGCCCAGTTGGTGGCTACGCAGCACCTTTCAGGATCCATGGTCCAGTATTGATAATATCACAATACAGGAAATCAGTGGTAATGGAAAAAAAAGGTAGACATCCTTAAAGCTACTCATTGAAAAGTCATAAAGACAAGTGAAAATAATCATAACGTTAACTACCACGTGTTTACCTACAGAAACAGCCGAAGTGACTGAAAATAGGTCAACAACGGCGATGTTCATGGAAGACCTGTTTGAGATGGAGAAGTCCAACAGTTATGATGTATTTGTATGTATTCACGCTCAGATTTGTTGAGTAAATTATGCAGAAAAAGATGCTTTGTTTACATTGAGTGAGGACCCACATTTTATTAATATATCTAGAAAAACTCTTTCAAACTGCACCATTTAATAAAGTTCATGATTTCATACTTTGAGTTCCTTTTAATAAACAACTAACTTTAATTGTTTAAGTAAATTTCTCCATCTTGTTCTAAACTACAATACTGTTGATATTTTTAATTGATATTTTTTCCCCCATTTGCAAAAAATAACATTAAAAAATCCTTCCAAATTAAAACAAAAACATTCTAATGATCAATAACATGATCACACCGGGCCAGAAGATCATGGTAACACAAGAGGAAGTGTTACAGCCTGTGATTGTTGTTGTTTAGTGGTAAAAATTAAACTTAAAAACAAAATCAGCTCAGTTAGATTGTTTCAGCTCTACAGTTATTACAAAACTTTTCTAAGAGGAATAAAGTGGACTTTGTTGTTGAAAAAACAGTGTGAATGTGTGCTTTGGTTTGAGCGCACACTTGTTACAGGGACATTACAGAAAGCAATAAAGGGCACACATGGAGCACATTATGACACCAAAAAACTGAGATTTTTAAACTTATTTTGGAAGCATCTGCAAAAAGAAAAGGTTTTGCTTCACCAAAACCATTTTTTATGTAGATGACAGCTGCAGAGAAAGTTTAATTTTCCCAAATATCTGAGCTTGTGCGGACATAATTTAAAGTAGATCAGATGAATAAAGTTCCTGCTTTGCCTTAAATTAAAGTAGAGACAAGTCTAAACTTTGTGGGGAGTTTTTTAAATTCTTTGCCATATTTGGTGATAGTTTAGAAAAATATTTTCCCTCCTTTAGAGGTGAAAGATTTAGGTTCCCTCAGTACTTTGATAAACGTCTGCAAGTGCAACCTGTACGTTCCTGTTAGCCATATGTTCGGTTTGGAATTTTAGGCTCCGCCCACTCCACCCATCTATCTGTGACACAATTAAAACAGTGTTTTCCTCTGTTTTCTATCTTGTCTTTACGCTCGGAGCACGCTGGCAGCTTTCTGAAAACTGTGACAGCAGGTTGGACAGAGTGATGAAGAGGGGAGGAGGAGGAGGAGGAAGAGGAGGAGGAGGAGGAGAGCGAGAAAAGGAGGAGAGGCAGAAGAGGCCGAAAGAGGGGAAAGAAATGAGGAAAATAAGAAAAAAAGGCAGTCATGGCATCTTTTCAGCTGTTTGCTCGGCATGGGCCAGGTCACTTGGGCAACATCGATTCTTCTGCCAAGAGAAGGAA
>JAOXNZ010000091.1:1810419-1820868 GCA_028566095.1 Kryptolebias brasiliensis
ATCCATCCATCCATCCATCCATCCATCCATCCATCCATCCACCCACCCATCCATCCATCCATCCATCCATCCATCCATCCATCCAACAGCAGTATTTTTTTATTCTTTGTTTCCTTTTTCATCCATTTTTCAGTCTGTGATGATCGTTTTTTTGTGTTTTCGTTCCAACAAACCTTCAGCCTGATGAAACCTTACTGAGGTCTGTTTGATTATTTTCTTTGAGTCATTAACGTGTCCATCATTGAATGGATGGATGGATGGCTCATCATGCTGTGAAGCAAAGCAGAATAATCCTGGGTTGAGTTTTTTTTGTAGATGTATACGTGTTTGTTTTGGAGAGCATAAATAATTGTTTGTTGAGGATTTTTTTTTATCAGTTTGTGGTAAAAATGGCTGAATCTGAATGAGACTTCTGTCAGATATTTGCTCATAGTATAAATAAGAAGCAGAATTCAGATTCCAGTTTGTGGTTAAAAACAACCTCCAAAGCTGTGGAATAATTTGAACCTCTTTAGCGAAGGTTGGTTCCATTTCTTTTTACTTCTTTTTTTAAGCAATTGAGTTTTTTTCTTCTAATTCAGGACCTAGCTGACCTTCATCACTCCTCCATCTGAGTGCCCCGTTACATCCTTATATTTTTTTGGAATAACAAGGTGTCACACTGCAGTCGTACCAGCCGGCTAATCCTGCCGATCTGATCAAAGGTAGCCAGTTAACCTGAGCTTATCCACAGCCTGAGGAGATCTTCTTAATGAGCTTACATTAAACTAGCTGTCACGTCTCACTGTGCCTCCAGGCAGCTCAGATGGAGTCTTATAGACGGGTTTTCTGTGCATCATTTTCACTAAGGTGCGTGCACGTCCGGGGAGCAGAAAGCAGAACTGGGATCATTGGCAGAAACCGCCTTCTGAGCAGAGATGACAAGGATGTGATTTTTATTAACCAACAAAAGCATGGATGGAATTCATCTCCGCCCACTTTGTTACAAAATATAAAACGTTGATCCCACTTTGAGTATTTATTTCTTGACAGAAGCAGCATGAGATTGTAATTACATCCATGTAAAGACTCACATGCACACAGGTTTTTCTTTATTTAACAATACGCTTTCTGAGATTAAAGGAGAAATGTCAGAATTGGATGTTTTGTTCTGACATATTTGCTAATAAATGTTTTGATATGATAAAAAAGATCCCAGTTTCAATCCCAAATTGAGATACTTTAACTTGAGTTTATAGATTGCGATTTTGAAGTTTATAAAATTCAAAAACTCATGTCAAATGTGGTTTTGCTCCATTACTGCATGTACATAGTGTTTGTAAGAAATCCATCTGTATTGAATCTAACAGATGTAAATAATTGTCCATAACTTGCTTCCGTTTACAACCCCAGTTCCAAAAAAGTTGAGTAAAAATGTAAAAAAAATAAAGTAAAGAAAATAGGATGCAATCATTTGCAAATCTCATGAATCCAGATTTTATTCAGTGGACCACAGTAAAGAGATTTACTGTGGAAACTGAAAATTGTACCTTTTTTTTCTAAAAAAAGAAAATTTAGAATTTTGTGGCAGCAATGTTTCTTTAAAGTTGTTCCAGATGTTTCTGTGCAGCATCTCCTCTTCTTCTACCATCAGTCTGTAAACATCTGGGAGGAGGAGAGCAGCTGCTGGAGGTTTTAGAGGGAATGTTGTCAGTGTTGCTGCCATAAAATTCTACATTTTTTTATTTGATATGTTTTCTACGTTCCATTGTGGATTTATGAAGTTTGCACATCTTTGGTTTCTGTCTTTATATACATTGTACACAACATCCAACTGTTTTAGGATTAGAGTTGTTGTTTTATATCACATAATTTTCAGTAATTCCTGCATTTTAAATTCCATCTTTCTGAACTGAGTCTTATTTAAAGGGTAAAAAGTGAAGACATTCAGAAAAGGCAGAGTGAAAAGACAGTGGAGGACAACATATTTCTTCTCGCCTCATATGTTCAGTGAAGCTCAGTATTGCAGCAAAATGTTTGTTTTTCAGGTTTTTACATTTCTGTACACATGGTGCAGGATCTTCTCGTCTCTTTTCCTTCTTTGTTTTTCTGACGTTACTTTGTTGTGACAAGTTTCACAAAGGTTTCTCTCTCAGCCTCCCAGTCTGTCCGTCTCTCTGTTCGTCTCTGTTTGCCTCCCTCTGTCTCTGTCTTGTCACTCCGTTTTGACATCTTGTCGTGGCTCTGCGCTGATCTGCCTCTCCCTCTTTGAGTCCGTCTCTCCTCCTCTTCTCTCTCCTTCCCTGTTGCTTTTCAGATGGGACTGAGGTCGTCTGAGCTCCTGTGTCTCTATCGATTTTTGTTCCCCTTCTTTTAGCAGCGTGCTGGAAGTAAAAGAAGCTGTACATCTCCACACAGCGGGGGATGAACATCATGTACCTGCGAACACAAGACCTCTGGCATTTCTGTCACATTCACTCTGCACTTCTGCTGATGTTTATCAAATATTAATGTTTAAAAAACTTTGGGAAACTCACTTTTTCTCAGCTGGATCTCATTGCAGGAAAACATTTGACACATTAGTTAACACTTTTGTTGCATTAGAGTAACTGCTGGTTTTTACAAAACAAGATTCATGTCTTCAGTATTTGTTGCCCTGATCTCAGGCAGAGTGTGAGTTCCCGTGTTGCTGGACAGAGATTTGTATTCAGGAATTCCCTGTGAGTTTTTCTGTTGTGGTTGGTGCTGTTTGCTCTGTACTTGTGTTGGTTGGCAGCTCAGTTGTCTGTTTGCAGGGAGGTTTTGTGGCACAAATGTTGCTGAAAATATTTTTACAAGTTTTACTGCTTTAAACTCTATACTTGGCCGTAGTTTTGGCTTGTTTACAAGCACACACATTTTGTACACACCAACAGTCTTACTGTGTTATATACATAACTGGACTTAGTTTTTTTTCTTAGTATCTGCACGTTGACAAGGTTGAATGTTAAAATATCCAACTTTTTCATGGTTAGAGTCCAAAATGTGAAATTCTACGTCCTCTGGCTGATCCTGCACAGATTTCCTTCATACATGTACTTCTGTTGTAACTGCAGAGTCTATAAACCCGATTAAGATGGACCCAACAACATCCTAAAAAACTTGTTATCTTTGACTTGAAAATGTAATTCCTCTGAGATTCCTTTAAGGAACACATGTTGCTCGTCGTCTTGCATGCCAAAGTTTTGCACACAGACACCTGTTGAATCTGAACAATGATTTGACCTTTAAAGCACCAGAAACATGTTCAGCTTTTCAAGGCTGAGTGATGTGCCATTTTTATCATCTACAGAAGCCCAGAGAGGCTAAGTTTTCCCACCTCTGGATGAACGAGGCTGGAAAGAATGAATCACAGCTGTTAATTGAAGGTCGGCTGATGCAGTTAACAGGCTGAAAGATGGAGACTCATCTTTATGAGCTGCTCTAACGACACCCGTCTAAGACTCACTGAGAAATCAAGGAGAACCGGACTCCTTTATCACTTTAGCTTTACCAAAAAACAAGGACTGGGCCTTGAAACGGTATTCTTTTTTGTACTTTTTTGCTTCAAATCAAATTAACTTTATTTGTGAAGCTAATTTAAAACAGCCAGAGTTGAGCAGAATGCTCTTCACAAAAATAAAGCTCAGAGCAAGAATGCTAAAACCACTCAAATAAACTAAAGAAATTAAAATTTCTGCTAAGATGCAGTGTGAATACTGAGAGCTGAATGACTTTGATTAAATTGGATGAAGAAGCTGAAACTGAGTTGTTAAAGTTCAAAGAAGCAGAACACTAGCTGAAAGCTAAAAATAGTAAAAGGCTAACTAAAAGCAAGAAATAGACAAAATGTAGAAAGAAGCTAAAAGTAGCAAAAATATAGCTAGAAGCTAAAAGTAGCTAAATGCTAAGCTCTAACAGATTAGCAGAAACAAAAACAGAGCAAGTATCCTGAGGTAGATTTCTGAGAACAATGTTATTGAGGGAATTGAAAAGATCTCTGACCATAATATCATTGGGAAAATATTTGTAAATAAAGTTAAATATTTTTGAAAAGTATAAAAGTTACAAAAAACAAAAATCACAGCATCCATCTCCTGAATGAGCTGAGTGTTCAGATATATAAATGGCTAAAATAGTAAAGTATGCAGAAGTAGTTGAGTGCTAAAAATGTCTGAAAAAAAACTCGGAAAAACAGTCAGCATTCAAACAATTAAAAGTTGAGGACAATAAATATGTCTTGAGCTGACTTTTAAGTCATAATAAAAGAGGCACACCTAATTATTAGGAAGAATCTTTTTTGGATCAGAGGTAAAACATCTGAAAGAAACAAGAAATGAAGCCCAGTTATCTTGTAATTCATGCATCAAGGATTACTCATTTGAAACAACCGTGCATGATTTGATTTAGAACATGCATGTTTCTGAGCTGTGTGAAGGAAGCCAGAGTTCATGGAAAAACCCCGTGTACTCAGAAAGTCCCAGCTGAAATTCAAAACAGGAACCTTCATACTACGACAGAGCAAACCACGACACCGGCAGCCAGCCTGCAGCTCCAGAAAGCTGGAGTTTAACTGACTGTCTTCACAGTGAACTGGGAAAGCCAGCATTATGTACTCATACTTGTCAGGATGATTTAAGACCTCTTTGGGTACAAAAATAAAATGTCTCTGTTTGTGGTCAGCGTGAGTTCACATTACTCCTCTCATTGATTTTTTTCTGAAGTTTCGAGCTTGAAGTAGAAAAAGGGCGAAACGTTTCCTGTTTGATCTCCAACATGATCTGAACCCTGGAGAGCTGCTGTGATGGTGCTCATCCTGCAGTTTGAACGCGTCTCTCCATACTGAGCATGCATATGTTGCTGTGAGTCACCAATCAGAGAAACACTCTCTGTGCTTTCTGTCTGATTCCTCCCTGATCATCAGTGAGAGGAGGAGGAGGAGGAGGAGGAGGAAGGAGTGAGTCATGTTAGTTAGACCTTAATAAAAACAAGCTCCAGGGTCTGCGACCTGCCTCATGATGATGATGAGTGTGCTGGTGTTGAGCGGAAAGGTGCCGGGTCACTTTGTCACTGTGGAAACGGAGAGCTAAAGTTCACGTCTGCTGCCAGTTACACAAACTCTGGTTTTATTCTTTTCATTTCCAATCATCCTCTAATAAAACCAAGAGCTGCAGAGATAAAACTGTGTGTCTGTGGTAAAGTGTTCACAAAACAGCTGAAAATCAGAGAAATCTGACTTTTATTTAGTCCTTTCCTGGTGTGCTGCAGAAACTGAACATCCTGAAACTTTGCATCTCACTTGGATTGTTTTTTACAGTCTGTGACTTGTCTTTTCTGTGTTTTTTAGTATTTTTATTAAATCCTTGTTGCATCTCAAATTCCCCCAAATGCTGCAATAAACCTGGATTTGTTTTTATTCCCAGTTGTTCCTGTCAGGACTTGGTTATCGCAGGTCATTTCTCCCTGCAGCTTCAGACAGTTTAATCAGCTCAAATCAACAAATTTGCAGTAATATTAAAGCATTTATTTTATGTCCAATTATTATTCTTACAAGAGCAACAAACCTTCATATTACAATTGCAGTTTACTGTGTCTTTATCCAAGTGCAGTTCATGTTTGATCTTAATTATCTCCCACCGCCAAAGGAAATAATGTTGTTGCTCATGTCTGTGTGTACAGTAAGTGTGTGTTTGTCTGTACCGTACCTCAAAATATCTCGTGAACTACGGAAAATACTTTTTAATTAAACTTTCAGAAAGTAATCATTGGATGGACGTCTACAACTGAATAGCTTTTAGAGTTAACCCAGTTCAAGACGGCTGCCACATCTAAGTAACTTTAGTAAATACAAAAATGGCTCTAACTCAACCAAATCCTACAGATATTGAGCTACAGTCTGGAGTGGTAGTAGCTGAGAGTCATTCACAACACACACTCTGAGTACTAACAGATCGTGTGAGATAACAAATCCTGTTATTTTCAAAGTTTGACCAAAGTAGCTACAAATTTGTAATTTCCCAAAATAAGATGATCTTAGTCCAAAACTCTTAAGGAATGCCAGGTATTTGATTTTTAACGCTTTTTTTTAACCTTGCATTAAAAACCTTTGTTACTTTTCTTGATCAATATCTGCTGTTGCAACAATGTGAACTTCAGGGACAAATAAAAGTTTATTCTATTCTGTTTATCTGGTGTTATAACACACACATTACAGCTCTACAGGCTTGCAGTTGGTTTATTTTTTCTTTTTTTTGCCAGTGATTGTTGCAATGATAATACAAATGGTGGACCAATCGGCCCTGACAGCAAACCTGAAGCGTATTTCACCTCTGGATCAGTTTGCTGTCATATCAGGACAGGGTGTGTTGGCTCTTAAATACACTCTTTTTTTTATCTGCCTGCTGTGTTATGAACTTAATAAATGTTGCTGTAAATGTTTGTGATTGCATCATTTTTGATCAGATTTTTTTTTCTGCAGAAAGCAGCCTCCAACTGTTAAAAGGTTCATTTTATGAGAGGAAATGATAAAACATAGAGACTGAACTCTGTCTCAGTCACTGAGGGATGTTTAAATTCTGCTGTTGGCGCTGGCCTGGCATTTATACGTCTACTACTGTAAGTTTTTGTGTTTGGACTTATTTAAGGGAAAACATTACGCTGAGACATAAGAATGGTGGTGCTGATGAGTGCAAAAATGTCCACCGTCCTTTTATAAAAGTAACAATCTGCTCCAAGTTACAGGGAAACTTTGAGTAAATGTTCTGTAATGAAACAAAGCATGTTTTGGTAGCAGAGGCACAGCTGTACAGCAACCTCAATATGATCTGTGACACACACACACACACACACACGTGCACACACAATCACAGGCGGGACAGAAAGCAAACCCACACTCACTCTCTCATGCCAAGACAATGGCCTGCTAATCCTTGGTTCTGATTGGTCGAGTGCAGATTACCCAGAGGGCACCAGCTGTCAGGGAGAGGCGAGGCCCAGTTTCCTCAGTATCACACACACACACACACAGACACACACTTTAATGGTTAAGCCTGTCCACAAAAGCTGAATAAAGCAGAAATAAGCGTTCACCAGCAACACTTTAGCATGATGCTACATGTGACA
Organism: Kryptolebias brasiliensis; assembly: GCA_028566095.1. Classification (NCBI taxonomy): domain Eukaryota; kingdom Metazoa; phylum Chordata; class Actinopteri; order Cyprinodontiformes; family Rivulidae; genus Kryptolebias; species Kryptolebias brasiliensis. Next base: position 1,817,539 of record JAOXNZ010000091.1, read on the forward strand.
ACTCATTTTCATGTTTAAACTAACGTGATTTGTAAGCTTGTCATCACGCTCGCTGCAGCAAACAGAAGCATTCAGTAGCTGTCAGCAGAGGCTGTTTGTCACTGCTGTCACCAAACTATAAAAATAGGAATGGACATTAATAACGCTGTAATGCTAACGGGCTTCATGAAGATCCAGAACAGCCAGGTAGCCCAGTTCTGTGTGTCGTGTGTTTTATATTTAGCCTCTGTTGCCCCTGCTGCTGTCGGACTCGAAAACCTCTTTTCTTTCGCAGCAGTTCTCTGATATTTAACATGATTTTGTGTAATTGGAGTCATTCAACTCGAGCTTGTTCTGAGCAAAGCCTCAGAGGGCTGAGCCGGGCCAAAACGAGCCAGGCCAACAGTACAGGGAGAGGGAGGGGGCAGGAAGTGCTGATGGACGCGCTGCTGGGCTGCGATAAGCCCAGAACAGACTGGAATCAAGGGGAAAGGATGGAGAGAGATGAAAGCAGAAGAAAACAAAAGGAGACTAAAAGAATTAATGAGTGAGAAAAAGAGAAAACTCCTTTTAAAATGAGTGAAAGAGGTTTAATCTCAGTGCTGTTAGGGTTAGATGGACTCAGGCTTTGGCCTGGATTCTCTTTGTTTGATGGTCTGATGACTCCAGAGCTCCAACATTTAGCCTTTTATTCATAAACATTTTTAAACCCACTGAAATAATCCAGCAGACACACTTTTCTGTTTCATTGTTGTGTTATTGCAGCAGGCAGCCATGTTAGCAGCTTTAAAGGAAACTTTGATTTATTCTCCTTATATCAGGAAAAAATATAAAATTATAAAAAGATTTGACTTAACATTCAAACAGTATGTAGCTGAGGAGGGACTGAATAATTTATTGACCACGAAAAACTAAAAAATCTGGTAAAGTTATACGAAGGTGAAGTCATAAACTTACAAAAAAAAAATATTTTTAAATCTGATAAAATCAATGACATTTAATATTAAGTTTGTTTACCTTCATGTCTTGCAGCCACATTCATGATTTATGATTATTGTGATGGAAATAAGTGAAATGCATTTTTAATACCTTTGTAATTGATTTTAATGTTGTAGTAAATTGTTAATTACCTCCAACCTGTGGATACAGAATCAGAAGAACTTTATTCTTCCTAAAGGGAAACTGCTTATGTTACAAGCTGCACATGTAATCACAAAGAAATTTACAAAAATAATCATGGTACAGGAGTGAGATGAGTCTAATTATTTCAGGAACATTAGTTATTATTTATTTATTATTTTATTAACTTTTATTTAACCAGGCAAGTCCTATTGAGATCACAGATCTCTTTTTCAAGGGAGGCCTGAAGGCAGCCTAACATGCATGTTTTTAGACTAATTCCTGTGTACTACATGAGCGACTAACAGACAGTTTAGAAACTATTTAGAAACTATTATAACATAAAGACTTGCAGGTGTGTTCACTCCCGGAAACCTGTTGATGTAACAGGATTTTAGAAGAAAATTGGCACCAAATCAAGACGTTTGTCATGTTATTTCTAACAGTGGAGATCAGTTCTGTTTCCTGCTGCTGCTCTGGTTTATATGGAAACACAATGATTTGTCAAAAAAATAAAACCCTGGATGTGCCAGGATGATAAAAGTGTTGTGTTGAAAGTTTCTCAGCATCTTGTTGTTGCCATCACTAACCTGTCCTTGTGTGTGTGTGTGTGTTCAGGCACGACAGAGAGGGTGTGTCTGATCCAGGGGACGGTGGAAGCGCTGAACGGCGTCCATGACTTCATCGCCGAGAAGGTGAGGGAGATGCCTCAGAGCACCCAGAAGACAGAGCCGGTCAGCATCCTGCAGCCACAGACCACCGTCAACCCGGACCGCGTCAAACAGGTCCGTTCTGTTCTGTTCCGTTCTGTTCTGTTCTGTTCTGTTCTGTTCGGTTCGGTTCTGTTCTGTTCTGTTCTGTTCGGTTCAGTTCTTATTTTATGTAACAGCTGAGGAAGCTGTTGGAACAACAAACTGTGTTAAAAAGGAAAACAGGTGTTGCAGATGTTTTCTTCTCTGAGTTACACCCACCAAGTGTCAAAAAAAACCCCTGATCAGTAACTACAAACTGTGAGATCAACTTATAAACACAGAAAACAGAACTAACATGTGGATAAAAGGTAAATAAACCTTTAAAAAGTTAAGAAAAGGGAAACACGTGGATCAGTGCGATAATATATAAAGTGTGGATTTTAAATGAACGTGTCTGCTAGGTTAGATTTTAGTGTAAAAATAAATATTTTGCAAGAATTTAAAAGTTTAGGTCAGCTAATTAACTTCTTCCATTTGGAGTCAGACTGCAAAGTTTCTTTTTAACATTTGAAGGAAAAAAGTGTTTTTTTATGTTTAGTTTGCTTTGTGGATGAAGGAAAGATGTTCATCAACAATCATTTTCTGCAAATAAAAACTGCACACAAAATGATTTAACTTCTAAAGTTTGTTCCTAAAATTTAAGTGTGCATCAAAAACATTTCAATTTTCTAAATAAATTTGCTCGCGTAACATTTCCTGGGTTATGCAACATGGTTTTAACTACACAAAAAGTGGTTTTTGGGAGTCCTAAATAACTTTATTTTGCCAAAAAATAAAAAGATAAAATTTTCAAATTCAACAAGATTTAAAAAATCCAGATTTTTAAATGACCTCAGACATTGCTTTATAAATTTTTATAGTACAAACATGATGGATAAAATATGATACCAATATTAAGTTTTAGCAGAATTTAATGATCTATGTTCAACATATTTTCAGTAGGTCACAAAGTTCCTTGATGGGACCAAGAGTTTTTTAATTCAAGTTGATATTTATTTAGTTTTATGTGCAGCGATGAGTTCAGTGCTGAATATGTTGAATGTTTTGTGTCTGATAAAATGTAGAACAGTAATGAAGTGTTTATAGTTGGGATTTTCTGTCAGAGGAACCCATAACGAGACAAAAATCTGGAGGAAAACAATAAAAACAAACAGATGTGGGAAAACAAATAATGGAAAGAGAAAAGGACAAAAAGGAAGGAAGCAACAAAGAGACAGAAATGGACAGAGAGAAAAGGAGGGAAGGAAGGAGAGACAACCAGAGGAGAAATGAAAGGATGGACTGAGAGGAGGGACATGAGAGCTGCTCGGACAGGATGTTGTGTTGGAGGTGTGAACATGTAAACTGTGTGTCACATGAACTGCAGGCTGACACACACACACACCTGAACATCCAGGCGGCAGGAAACGGGTCCGTACGAGGGCAGGAAGTGAGAAAGTGTCTCACAATCAGGCTGGTTCATTAGGGCGGGGAGGGGGGT